>JANAVB010033814.1:11737134-11972134 GCA_029216955.1 Iris pallida
TGATTGATTTTATCAGTATTTCATATTATATCCTCCGTACGGAGATGATAGGTTATTATATACTGTTTGTTAGCTAGCAGACCTACAGCGTTCTATGCCGTTTTTATGGTGTAGGCTGGACGCTGTTACGCACTTGTGCCCCTACCTAGGGTGCGGGTCGTGATACTTACAAGCCAATTCTACTTACGAGCTGGTGCGACTGCCAAAGGGCAAGAAGGCTTTGAAGAATCGATGGATGTTTAGAGTGAAGCAGACGGATGATGCTACTCGCCCTCGATACAAAGTGAGACTGGTAGTTAAAGGTTGCGGTCAGCGGAAAGGCGTGGATTATGATGAGATCTTTTCACCAGTTATCAAGCAGTCATCTATTCGGGTGGTGCCAGCATTGGCATCCAGTTTCGACTTGGAGGTCGAGCAGATGGACGTGAAGATGACATTCCTCCACGGTGATCTTGAGGAGGAGTTATACATGGAACAGCTAGAGGGATTCTGTGAGAAGGGTAAGTCACATTTGGTCTGTCGGTTGAGGAAGAGCTTGTATGGTCTGAAGCAGGCTCCGAGGCAGTGGTACAGGAAGTTTGAGTCGTTTATGGGGGACCATGGTTATGCACGGACGACGTCGGACCATTGTGAATTTGTGAGGTACTTTGTCGGGGATGATTTCATCATCTTATTGCTCTATGTTGATGACATGCTATTAGTGGGTCGGAATGCCACTATGATAGCAGAGTTGAAGCGCCAACTGGGCATAGCCTTCTCTATGAAGGATTTGGGCACATCGAAGACTATTCTTGGGATGGAGATCAACCGAGAGAGAGAGAGAGTCCAAGCTGCTACACTTGTCCCAAAAAAAGTACATTCATCGGGTACTTCAGCGTTTCGGGATGGATGGGTCGAAGAAAGTGAGTTGCCCCCTTAAGCTCACTTTAAGCTCACTGAGGAGCAGTGTCCATCTACCGAGGACGAAAAAGAAGATATGGAGCGGGTTCCATATGCCTCAGCTGTGGGAAGTCTTATGTATGCTATGGTATGTACGAGGCCAGACATCGCTCATGCAGCTGACATAGTTAGCAGGTATCTTTCAAATCCTGGAAGGGTACATTGGAGTACAGTTAAGTGGATTCTACGATACCTTCAGGACGCTGCCGATTGGAGACTTTCTTTTGGTGGTGACAAGCCGAAGCTGGTTGGATATACTGTAATGCCCCAGTCCCAAAATACATAGGACTAGGTACGTAGACATGCCAGCTGTACTCATAGGAAGTATACTCCAATATATGGAAATCTCGTACGAATACATAAGCTGTAAAATGCAGTAGAACCATAACTAATCTCATCCACACAAAATAAATGATAAAAGATATCATATAATGATAAAAAATTGTCTTAATACAATATGTTGGGCGGAGACAAATCCACTACCAACAAGTAAAGAAAAATACATGAGAAAAGAAATAAATTTGGCGAGCGAAGCAAAGATGATCCAAGTGCAATCATCCTCGAGAAATAGCAATGAACACGGCTAGAGCTAAAGCACCTGCAAAAGATAATAGCACACACCTGGGGAGATAACCAGGTCCTCAGAGGGACGTAACAAGACACATAATATCATGCCATATAAACTGAATAAATAATGCTCAAATAAATAAGTCAATCGAACTATAACATGGTCCAACACGCACCTACTGAACGAGCGTACCATCCCTCCAACCAAATAAGGACAGGAGATGGTAAACTAATTCACGGTGACGTATCTTTCCATGCTATGAATCCAATATGGTATCCGGACCCCAACAATGTTCAATACCTTCTCATCGAAGTAGTAAGTCACACCTACAACCAAACAAGGACAAGATGTGACGAACTAATCCGCGACAAGTTATTGTTCCAAGCCACGGTCAGATACAAGTACCCAAACCAAAATTACTCGTACCTAACGGATAAAGGTAGCCTACCATTCTAAGTGAAATGTAGTTAAGAACAATCCTTCCTATGCATGGGCCCTGGCTGAATAAGATCGGCATAGTCCCTCCTTGGGGCACTAGAGGCCCAATCAATAAGAGCATGACGTTCTGCAGAATCGCCAGCAGCCGTCAGTAATCTTGGGTAAGCTGACCCGCGTCTCCGGCGGAGCTCACGGGTTACAAAAGGAAAAGTGCATCGAAGCCCATACGCTAAGGATATGTCCTCCCCGCCCAATGCCTACTGTATTGTATCCACAACACAAAACCACTATAACCGCTAAGTCAAACGAGCATGCAATCTCTATTAGCGGTTATCCCTATCGCATGGCTTGTACGTACTGGTGGCCAGCCAATCACGCACTTCCATGTTCTACATACGACACACATCTTCGTGGTACAACGTGTCAAGGCCATGAATGCAACACATAAAGGTGGTCCCTTAAATCTAGGTTTTAATTTGTAAGAAAAATAATACACAACAGAAAATATAAATGAACAGTAAGTTCTAACAGGTTAAGCCATGTATCACAGTTTATTTTGCATAATGAAAATAATACTAATGCATGAAATATGAGCTAAAATAAATAAACAACAAATGGCAAGGTGTCTTGCCTGGTAGAACGCCTGGTGTGCTGCGATAATCAAGGGGGCACAAACTGTGACTTTGCTATAACAACTATGCATGGTGACCTCGGGTGGTGGTACGGACAATTCCATTGGATCCAGAAGGGTCAAATTAGTTAGGGTGGACATAAGGTAGCCTCGAAAGGGGCGAAGGAATAGAAATAATAGGACTAATTATGGACAAAAGGATAATCAAGGAATAATAATAAGTAAAAGAAATTTATAATGCTTGAAAATATTTTTTATTAGCTTAAAAATAGTTTTTAGATAAATGTTTGAAAATAATAAAATTATTTTTAGGCAAAAACTTCAGTTTGTCCAAAATAAGATTTCTAGGTAAAGATACTATATCTTATTAGTAAAAATAATAGCAATAATAATAATAATAGAAATAATAAAAGTAAAGTAGTAATAATAATAGTAATAATAATGACCACAACATAACCGTAAAAAACGTAATCTATATATTTACAAAAAAAATTTATTTTACTAATGTACCTACATAAATACTTACATACATACAAATATCTTTATAATAATAGAAGGATAGGATTATAAAAGCATCATATATACATTATATATGTACCAATATATGTATACTAGTATCTACTGCTAATGATAATAATAATAATAATAATAATAATAATAATAATAATAATAATAATAATAATAATAATAATACAATTAATAAACTAATGATAGTAAGTTAACATATGCTAAAAGAAGAAGAGAAAAGAAAAACAAAAAATAATTAAATAACAAAAAAAATCAGCAACAAAACAAAAATCACACTGCCGCAGTCAATTGACTGCTGTTGTCTTCGGTTTTAGAAGAAAAAAAGAAAACAAGAAAGGAAGGAGGAGACAGAGAGAGGGAATCGAGTGGGAGAGAGAGAGAGATGCGGGCGAGATAGGGCGGCGCTGCATGCGGAGGCGGAGCGACGCGGGAGGGTGGTCGGCGGTGCGGGATCTCCGACGCTAGGGAACGGAGGCGGAGATGGGGAAGGTCGCGGAGGAGGGTTTCAGCAAGGCGGAGGGGAACTCGGCAGAGGGCGTCGGTCGGCGGGCGGAAGAGTGGAGAGCGGGGAACGACCACGCGGGCTCGCCGGCGGACGCGCGACGGACGGAAAGAGGCGCTTGCGAGCCAGGGCGGAGGTCGGCGGAGGCTGGCATATCGGACGGCCAAGCTCGGCGAGGCTGGCAGATCGGGACGACCAAGCTCGATGAGGTGAGGTTGGGGTCTGGTTTAATTTTAGTGTTTTTCTTTCCCTTTTTTTGGTTTCATGGGTGGTGATGGGTTTGGGTGGTTGGCCGGAGTTGGCCAGGGTCGGCCACTGTGTCGAGGTTGGCGTGCCGGAGAAGACATGGGGTCTGTGCTGTTGGCAGTCGACCGGAAAGGGGCTGTATCGGGGTCAGCGATGGTGACAAGGGTGGTGGTTCTTGGTGGTTGGAGGCGCCGTCGACCGGCTATGGCCGGTGACGATAGTGGTACCGTGGGAGCTAACAGTGGTGATGGGTGTATTTGGTGGATGTCGGTAGTTGCTGGGAGCGGCCGCGGTGTTCGCCTGCGGAGGTGTGTCGGGTTGGGCTGCTACGACAATGGTGGTGTTAGGGTATTGGTCGAGGGTGTGGGTAACGGGTGATGGCGGTCATGGGGACATCGACGGACGGCACGAATTAGGTTTATGGTTAGAGAATTGGGGATCGAAAATTAGGGTTTGGAGATAGTGTCGGTATTGTCGACACGAAAAGGAGAAATCATGTATTTGTAAAAAAACATGGAATAAGATTATGGATGGTGGAACACGGACACGATGCACTCACGTTGGTTGTTGGATTTGTGGAGGAATGTTGTGGAGAAATATTGGAGGAGTACCTGCCTATTTATAGGATGTGGGAATTCCCAATTGGATAGGATTAGGAAAAGATTTAAAACCCAATTTAGATAATTCAATCTATTAATTAAAAGCAATCAAATCCAAATCCAAATTCAAATCTAATTAAATCATATCCTTCTAGTTTAAAATCAATTCAAATAAATCAAATTCCAAATATAGTTATTAATTTAATTTATTTAAATAATCCAAAAATTAAATCAAGATTTAAATTCCCCCAAAAATTTTAAAATATGTTTTTCCAAAAATGCTATAATAATAATTTCAAAAATACATTATTATTATTTAAAAATAATCTTAGTAAAATATTTATGAAATATATATTTATGCACGAAGATTATTATTTATTATTAATAACTGCTATAAACGAAAGACTTTTATAAATACAATAAATAAAATACTAAATTGGAAACTTTGGTACGATAGCAAAATAATTATTATGTATATTATTTTGAAACTATAAATGATAGAAAATATTTTTTCTAAAATATGTACGCTCGCACATATTCGCACTCGTTGAGCAAATTCGAAAAACAAACTTTCGCACACGCAATACGACTACGTGACGTACAATATAAAATTTTAAATCAGTATCAAATTTAATAAAATAAAAAATAGTAGAAATTTAGGGGTTTTATATCCTATCCAACTTAAAAGAATTTCGTCCTCGAAATTAAGAATTAGTAGGGGGTGAGAAGACACAAAGGGGTATCGATGGGGAACAATCGATAACAAAATTATGCCAGTAAGAAATCGCAATCTAGATCATAAAAAATATAATACGGTATGGTCACGGGTAATGAATGAGGGTCACGATTAAGAGAACGAAATAGATTCACTTAAATTAAGCGATTAGAGGGTCTTGATAGAGCCGAGTAGTTTGGGATGAAAATATAGCAACATCGAGTGAGAATGGTCACAGCCGATGGGAAGGTTAGAGGAAGTTATAGTATGACGCTTTCGTCCTCCTAAAATAGGTGAAGACGAAAGCAATATAGAGTTCGAAGGAAGCGTTATCGAATATGAATACGTGATTCAAAGACGATCGAATAATTTCAAAGGAATTGTCAAGGCTGTCGTGGATGGGATTCTAGAGGGCAAGTTTAGCTATGTCCCCATCCACGTAGAACGATAGATAAAAGCTAACCAAAGTGCACTCGGTTGATCAGACCATCATGCACCGGTTCTGAGTAGACAGTACGTTAGTGAATGCATCCAATAACATACGTCATGAACAAGCTTGATAAAGAATTTAGCTTGCAAAAACTAGGCTACATTAGCATCATTAGTCTAAATAGTAAATACATAGGTACGAGAGATTAAGATTTAAAAGAAGGCAGAATGATTCTAAGTCATACAATCGTCCTATAGTCTTCTTGTCCAAGTCCTTGGTTGGCTAAATAGGTTAGGGTCCTCTAAATTCTATAATCTAAGTAAACTTGCTAATATAGGTTATAAGATCAAAGGGATTGCTAGGTCACAATGCATTCTACCCAAATTAAAAGAATTAAACTAAGGGTGTTTGGGACATCTAACTTGTAGGGTCAATCTCTAGCAAGCACGAAGGGAAGATAAGAATAGGGATGGAAGGAAGCAAGCAAGATGCAATGGATGAGTCAAACGGTAGATAAAATCAAGGAAAGAGGTCAAGTATGTGGATGAGATCCTAGACTTCTAATCCTATACGCAGGCTTGCTTGGTACGGTAAAGTAACTAATCAATTTATCTTGACCTGCATGGGCCACCACAAAAACATGTAACGTTCCAGTCCCAAAATACGTAGGACTAGGTACATAGACATGCCAGCTGTACTCATACGAAGTATACTCCAATATATGGAAATCTCGTACGAATACATAAGCTATAAAATACAGTATTCTGGTTCTGGTTCTGGGGCGTGACATGGTTTGTGGGCGTGACATGGTTTTAGTGGTGGCCCATGCAGGTCTCGATTTTCAGATTTGTGGGGGTTACCATGTTTAGATATCTCAATCACGATTATCCTTATTGATCTCCTTCAGATTATTCTCTACCTCTGATACTTGACTTGATATCTGTTTTGATCATTGATCATTCTTGTTCCCATGATTTGATCTTGTGTCCTTCAACTTTCAAAGGCACTGTTCTTGATCCTTCTGATTATCTTGTTCGTGTTTTGCCAAGGACAGCTCAGCATTCTTCAGCCAGGCCAGTTATGGAGGATCAATCTCAGCATGCAGGCAGAGATGTCAGTCCATCCCGATCAGCCAGTCGCTTCTGTCTTCGTATCTTGAGACATGTGATAAAGTTCATGCATCTGTTTCAACTACGATAATACGTCCTGGGTAGAGTCATGTCTTGAACTATGTCATTGGTACCGACTTACCTTGAGGCTTGACTTTATCTATTTTTGGGAATCAGCTTAGGCCTGCGAGGACGTTGGTTCCTACACAACTGTCTCAGGAGACATATTGATCCATATGCCTCCAGCCCTTCTTGATCATGATTGTGTTTGTTCTTGTGCATTTACTTACCGCTTATGTATTTAATTACATTACTGATTATTTTACCTTACTTATATGCCATGCTTGATTTATTGAGATTGTTGAGTTTCCTGGAGCTTTTGTTTTGTTATCTTGCTCGACTAGCCTCAGAAAATTCCGAGGACGAAATTTTTCTAAGGTGTGGAGAGTTGTGAGACCCGTCTCACTGTATCGATATTTTATACGGATACGTGTTTTAATTTGAGCCATATTTCGTATTTATCGATTTGCGTGATATTTTAAAATTTTCCTAAGTGTAGGATTTTTATGGCTTGGTTTAACTTGGATTTGGTTTTATTTGGTTCGGTTCCACTTTGACTTGGTTTGGTTTAGTTTGGTTCTTTATGAGATGAGGTGTATGGTTTAGATTGAGTGGAAAGGAATGAATGGTGGAGATCACTTGAGCTTGTTATATAAGCCACTTTTCTCTCTTCCTCCTCATTCACCCTCATTCATTTCTTTTCTACCAAACCCTAGCCATTAGAGAGAGAGGCAAGGGCAAGTACACCTTGCCGAACCTTGAACAAATTTATTTCTGATTGTTCCATTTTCTTCCTTGCATGATTCTAAGCATCTTTAGAACTTGGAAGTTTTCGGTTTTACCGAGTGAATTATTGTAGATCTAGCTTTGTGGTATTTCGGTTTTCATGGGTTTTGATCTGTCAAACTTGTATATTTTTGTCAACTGATGGTTCCATGTTGTAGAAAATTTCATTTTACCCAAGATTGACCCATGGAAGTCTGGATTTGGGGTTCCCATTTTTGTTTGGTGGAGCATGGAGGCCATGGTATTTTCGTGAACATGTGGGAACCATTAATTTCACTCTGGCCACATAAGCATTATTTATTGCATGGCCAGTTGCTTGCAAGCTTGCATGCACTTGCATGCAACTTGCCTGGGCCGCATAGGCCATTGGACCAATATAGCCGCATGGCCTTGCAAGCAATAATGGTTGCATGCATCAATTGTTTGTATTAAATAATTACCATTAGTATTTAATAAACTACTTGGCTTAGCTTGCTTGCATTTGCCAGTTAATAAAGTTGGCCGCATGGCTTTACGTTAAATTGCATTAATACATGCGTCAGCTTTGCATGATTATATTTAACTATTGCTGGCCGCATATGGCCTTAGCAGTCAGTCACATATGCACGTATTATTTTAATGTATATTTTAATGCATGCAATATTTTAGTGCATATCCTAAAGGCATTCCCTGAAGCATTCAGCCGCATGGAAATTATGTGAGCCGTATAGGCATCCTTATTTAACGTATTAAGAATGGAATGCATCAGTGTCCATATGAGCCGCATAGTCCTCTATTAGTCAAGCATTAGGAATTGAATGCTTTAACCCACCTGACCCGCATATGCCTTCCTCTAAACTAATGCATTAATGCATTTAATGCACTATTGAACGTATTCTTCTAAAGAAATTGTTAAACACATTCCTAAAGGAAGCCGCATACATTCTGGTACAAGCATACTTTAATGCTAGTACACTCTCTCTCATGCATTACTTTAATGCTAGTACATTTTTTGATGAAATTCTTAAATTCAAGAATGCCATTCTTAATACTAGCCGCATAGGAGTTCTCTGATACATGCATTAATGCATTCCATGCATTAATTAAGAATTTGCATAATGGCCCTTATCTTTTATATATTTGCTTTCATTAGTATTTAGTATTTAGTCATAGCTTTAATCAATTGCCATTAGCATTGTATTAAGCTCTTGCTTGCAAAAATTTGCGTGCAACCTGTACACATGAACCGCATATAAGGAGGAATGTTATATTTAATGCATTAGTTAAGTGAGCCGTATGGGAACTCATTAGTGGCCGCATGGCCATTTCAGTTTGTAGCCGCATGGCTATTTATAATGGCCGCGTGGCCTCTCTTTATTGCATGAAACTGCTTGCATGCATCTAGCAAGCCTGGAATTATTTATTTTGGACTGCATGGTCCCTCAATTAGCTACTAGCATGTAACTTGCTGGCCACACGGCCTCTGTACTTGAGTGGCCACGTGCCCTTTTCTTTTGCTTGAGTGGAAGTTCGCATTTATTGTCTTCCCACTTTCTGTCTTTTCTGACTGCATGAATATTTCTTGTTAGCATTTACTCTTGGCCGCATGGCCCCCCTTCAGTTATTTTCTGGCCGCATAAGCTTTGGCTGGCCGCATGGGTGGCCTCCCACTCTCTTTGACCGCATGTTTGTTCTTCCACTTTTGGGCCGCATGGGGTCCACTTTGATTGTTTAAATGTTTTATTTGCCTGAATTGTGGTCAGAATTTCTTCCCACTCCCAACATGAAAGTTGTAGAGTTTTTCCTTGGCTTCAAGAATATATATATATTATATTATATTATTATTTTAATTATACAAGTTTCTCCCCTTCTTGATAAATAACATGACTTGATAGTGACCCGCCGTGGTGCACTCCCGACATGATAACTTGACCTGACACTCTTGACAATGAACTTGGCATAATAATTTTTGATAGTGGCCCGCCGTGGCGCACTCTTGACATGGTAAACCTGACATGATATTTCTCGAAATGCTGTTGCAACGGCTAGCTTGACATGATAAATGAATGACCTGGACACCGTGGACGATTGTGCTTGTACAAATGAACCCGTCTAGTCTTGCATCATGTCTAGGATGGGGATCCCTGAGTACCACGGTCATGGGCACCCACTGAAATCGACTAAGGCTAATCACTAGAATAATTCAGTAGTCATGAAGAGATTTCCAGCTACAGGCAATCCCGTTATCTGGGCGCCCCACTTGGGATCTGTAGCCTGCCGTCGAGTAGGGCACATTTCCAGCACACTGTCATGTGTTGCACCCTCTAAGTCACCTAAGGGTACATACGTTTCCTGGACGATGTACCCACTTGAATTCAACTCTAAATTGCGTCCGGATAGCCTGGATGGTCTGCAGGGCTTGTGGCTGTGGAATAATCTTATTGCATATGGCTAGTAACTAGGACTGTGATAACCCTAGTTAGTTAAAGTATCAAGCCGTACTTATTGCTTGGCTGTGAATGTTGGATGGAGTTTACTCAGTCTAGTCTCGTCTTGATCTTGTACATGATTGTTACATGTCCTGATTTCTTATTTTATCCTACCGATAAATGGTGGGAGAAACCAAGTTCTGTTCAGATGAAGGGTTACAACCCCGGTCCTTGTTTGGTTTACGGGTTGTAACCTGGTTATCTGAATAGTCCCATGGTCATCCCATCGTATATCACCTTCCCGGTTCTATTTACTTAGCATATTCTCTAGTTTACTTTATGCTCAATGATGATTTACTTACCGTCTTCCTATGTTCGGGATAAGTGCATTGGTACTGCACGAATCTCGATCCCCCTTCACTTATTTGCTTGTTGATTGCTAATGATTGCTGGTTTTAAGTTCATAGTTCGGCCTCCTTTGTGGTACTTGCTATTTGGGGTCTGACCCCACTGGTTTTGCATGGCCAGGTTCTGATAGAAGAGCCCGAAGGATCTACCGCACCATCTACTCGACGGTGACCAGCCGGAGCACCAGAGTGCCTCAGTGGGTTTCTTTTTCATTCTCCTACTGATATGTAAATTCTCCTCTTGTAACGTTTAGCCCGAGCACATGTTTTGGTATTTTCCTTGATATTGTAGCCTACGGGCATAAACATGATATGTGTATTCTAGACTATAGCTAGTCCTTATCATGTACGACTAATACTCTAGCTAGTCATCAATTCTGTGATACTGGCTTCATGATCATTCATGTATATATGGTTCGGGATGCCTTACTATTGTATGTATGATGATCGTACTCCTTGCTCTTGTGTAATTGCCTGTGATTGAGATACCTAGAATTGTTAAACCGTAGGATTGTCTGATGGCTTGTAGAGTAACCCCCATGTCTTGACAGCTTATACGTGATTCCAGAGTATTAACGTACTTTGGGATTGCGCAGCTGGCTATGTCTGCCCCCGCTCTCCAGTATTCTGGTTCTGGGAGCTAACAGTGGTGACGGGTGTATTTGGTGGATGTCGGTAGTTGCTGGGAGCGGCCGCGGTGTTCGCCTGCGGAGGTGTGTCGGGTTGGGCTGCTACGACAATGGTGGTGTTAGGGTATTGGTCGAGCGTGTGGGTAACGGGTGATGGCGGTCATGGTGATATCGACGGACGACAGGAATTAGGTTTAGGGTTAGAGAATTGGGGATCGAAAATTAGGGTTTGGAGATAGTGTCGGGATTGTCGACACGAAAAGGAGAAATCATGTATTTATAAAAAAAATATGGAATAAGATTATGGATGATGGAACACAGACACGATGCACTCACGTTGGTTGTGGGATTTGTGGAGGAATATTGTGGAGAAATATTGGAGGAGTACCAGCCTATTTATAGGATGTGGAAATTTCTAATTGGATAGGATTAGGAAAAGATTTAAAACCCAATTTAGATAATTCAATCTATTAATTAAAAGCAATCAAATCCAAATCCAAATTCAAATCTAATTAAATCATATCCCTCTAGTTTAAAATCAATTCAAATAAATCAAATTCCAAATATAGTTATTAATTTAATCTATTTAAATAATCCAAAAATTAAATCAAGATTTAAATTCCCCCAAAAATTTTAAAATTTGTTTTTTCCAAAAATGCTATAATAATAATTTTGAAAATATATTATTATTATATAAAAATAAACTTAGTAAAATATTTATGAAATATATATTTATGCACGAAGAATATTATTTATTATTAATAACTGCTATAAACGAAAGACTTTTATAAATACAATAAATAAAATACTAACTTGGAAACTTTGGTACGATAGAAAAATAATTATTATGTATATTATTTTGAAACTATAAATGATAGAAAATATTTTTTCTAAAATATGTACGCTCGCACATATTCGCACTCGTCGAGCAAATTCGAAAAACGAACTTTCGCACACGACGTACAATACGACTACGTGACGTACAATACAAAATTTTAAACCAGTATCAAATTTAATAAAATAAAAAATAGTAGAAATTTAGGGGTTTTA
The DNA here is from genome assembly GCA_029216955.1 of Iris pallida. Taxonomy (NCBI): domain Eukaryota; kingdom Viridiplantae; phylum Streptophyta; class Magnoliopsida; order Asparagales; family Iridaceae; genus Iris; species Iris pallida. The sequence continues at coordinate 11,749,180 of JANAVB010033814.1, forward strand.
CATATACCGACGCTGATATGGCTGGAGATATAGACACGAGGCGATCAACTTCAGGCTATATGATGATGTTTACTGGAGGAGTGGTATCGTGGCAGTCGCGGTTGCAGAAGTGTGTTGCCTTGTCGACGACAGAGGTAGAGTACATTGCAGAGATGGAGGCTTGTAAGGAGTTGCTGTGGATGAAAAAGCTGTTGCAGGAAGTGGGGCTGAAGTAAGAGTAGTATATTTTGCTTTACGACAGTCAGAATGCTATTCACCTTGTGAAGAATCAGACCTTGCATAGCCGGTCCAAGCACATCGAGACTCAGTATTATTGGATACGGGATGTGGTTGAGAAGAAGGATTCAGAGCTTAAGAAGGTTCATACAGATGATAACGGAGCAGATATGTTCACTAAGATTCTAACAAGGGAAAAGTTTGAGTTCTGCAGGCAGATCGTCAGGATGATGACCTCCTCTATATAGTTGTGAAGGGAGGGAAATGTTGGAGTGGGTGGGGTTCCCAACCTATGTGGAGAAAACCCCGGAGTGCGATGAGCGCCGTCTGTGTGTCAGAGAAGCTCGAGGAGGTGACGAGGTCATTCGGAGTCGACGGAGAAACTCGAAAGCCAACATATGGCATACTGGAACAGGGGAGGCAGAGTTCGAGCCGAACTCTGCCCCTTGGTTCCAGAATGGTTCTGTGACAAAAATACAGAGTTCTGCCCGAACTCTGTGTTGTCGGGCTGAAGTAGATTTCAAGGTGATTTAATCACCGTTGGATCGTATCCTACGGCCCAGGTTTTGTTGCAGGATTAGGGGGTTTACATATGGTTTTTTCTAATCCTAATCATAAGAGGAGCACAACACAACATTGAAAAAAAGAGAGAGGAAGGAGGCACGAGTGCCATTGCAATTTTGGGAGAGAAGAAGGAGGATTGAATGACATTTTCGAAGGAGAATCGTGTTCGGGTAATCTCTACTCGTCGTCTTTGTTCTTCGTAGCCTTGTAATCAATTATTCTTGCTTCCAAGTGTTGTGAGGATCCGTATTGGATCGGAAGAAGTTTGTAGAGGGTGTACTCCTTTATTTCATTAGTGAAAGCTTCTCAGGGTTGGACTCCGATAGTCCCGTGGTTTTTTTTCTGCAAGGGTTTCCACGTCGAAAATTTTGTGTCTGCGTGGTTTGTTTTGGTGTTTGGTTCGTGCGTTGTATTGCTCGGTTCTCTCGCAGGTACTCTCTAGTTTGGGAAAAGGTTTTCGCATTTTTTTCCAACAACCCCCCCACAGTATATATATATATATATATATATATATATATATATATATATATATATATATATATATATATATATATATATATATATTATGATTTTTTTGAAAACAACAATTTATATGTGTTTTGCCACGATTTCAACTTTGGACAGGACTGATTAGACAATAAAAATAGTCCAACATAACAAATCGAATAAGACGATCGATTATTCTTCTGTTCGATTTTGTTTCGGTTTTGATTTTTGATTTTAAATTTTTAGTTTACTCTGTTTTGACTATTTGGATTAGTTTAAGCCAAGGGAAATGCTATGCATACAACCAATTTTGGTTGTAAGTTTTACAACTGCCTACGTGGCATCCTTTGATTAGGGGAGAGGTAGGACTGGGTGGGACCATGTTAGCAGGGAGGGTAGGTGAGGGTTGTAAGAAAGTTATAAATTTTTGATAGTAAACTTAATATTTTCCTTAAGCCAAACCATATAAATCGAATGCTTACCCTAGAATTAGGTCGATCCATCAAATGAACAAGTTAATAGATGTGACTCTGCGGGGACCTAATATGTATCTTCATAAGCTTATTATTTAATATCATTATTTTAATTGAGTGAACATATACTCAATCGTTACTACTGTTTAGTTGATTGCAAGCTGTGATAGTTTGAAAGAAATTCACCTTTAGGGCTTGTTTGGTAACCGGATTTTACTATTTGGATTTGGATTTGGATTTAGAAATCCTCCAAATCCAAATCATGGATTTTACTATTCAAATCCAACTCCAAATCCAACTCCAACCAAACATAGGATTTGGTTTTATGATTAATAATTAAATTATAGCCATGATCAATAGTTAAGCTATTAATTAATTATGATTAATTATAGTTATTATTATTTATAAAATTAATAATTAACGATTAGTAATTAATAATTGACGATTAGTTATTATTAATTATAAAATTAATAATTAATAATTAGTTAATTTTTAAATAAATAACAATTAATAATTAAATATTAATAATTAATAATTAATAATTAACGATTAATAATTAATAATTAATAACTATAAATTATAATTAATGATTAATAATTAACAATTGATATTTTTTATTAACGATTAATAATTATAAATTATAATTATTGATTAATAATTAATAATTAACGATTAATTAAATATTTTAAAAATAGTAATTATAAATTAATATTACTTTGATTAGTAAATTATTAATTAAATTATTATAAAATATGATTCTAATTGTGATTAGAATATTATTAATTAAGATTATAATAAAATAGTTATTAACAAATTATTAATTAATAATACTAATAAATTATTAATATGATTATAACATAATTAACTAATTAACTAATTTTTTAATTAATAGTACAAAACATAGGATATGATTATTAATTAATATTATAATAATACTAATAAATTATAAATTAATATTATAATAATAAAATAATAATACTAGTAAATTATGATTAACTAAATAATAAAATATTATTAATTAATATTATAATAATACTAATAAATTATTAATTATGATTATAACAAAATTAACTAATTAACTAATTTTTTAATTAATAATACTATTTTTTTATTAATTAATAATACTAATAAAATAGTTATTTTTTATTAATTAACTAATTTTTAACGAATTATTAAAGAATAAATATTTTTAACGAAATTATTAAAGATTAACTAATTTTTAATTTACTAATTTTTAACAAAATTATTAAATAATAAATATTTTAACGAAATTATTAAAGAATAATTATTTTAGCGAAATTATTAAAGAATAATTATTTTTTTCCTCCAAAATCCAAGTTTTGGATTTTGTCATACTTTCCATATCCAAATCCATCTCCAACCAGACATAGGATTCCATGGATTTATCTCCAAATTCATAAAAATTCAAATTCCACCTCTAAATACGGTTTACCAAACGGGTTTATGCATGTGCATTGCAAGTCAAGTATTTAGAATTGTAAAAAGATATTTGGTAGGTTTTATTTTTGTGCTATGAATAGTTGTTTTGGTAGCAAAGGACAAGTGTACTTAGAAGTCGTGATATAGCTAGTTTTTTGGTTTGGTTCACATCCTTAATGAAGTTATGATCGCATTTTCAAATAGTGCTATGGTTTCCACTCAAAGTCTGACTTGATATGAGTCACATGAGACGGTTGTCTCCACCCAAATTTTAGAGGGTACACTTTATTTTATACATGTATGTATTTTTTTTATACTTAAGTATAATTTATCTTTAGGCTAAATCAGCTTCATACACTCAACTATCCATGTTTGACAACTTGATATCCTAAACTTTCAAAAAAGCCAACTTGATACCCTGAAAAATAAATTTTTTAAAATACCCTCCCTTCTTTCTCTCTCTCTCTCTCTCTCTCTCTCTCGTCCCCAGCCCCTACCACCAATCCCTTCCCCCAAGCACCCCTTCCTCCGCCGTTCGACCCCGTGCGTGCCGCCCCATGTGCACGTTGCCCGCCCTCGGGCGTTACCCGTCCGCGTGCGCTGCCTGTCCATGCTCGCCGCGCGCGCCTCCGCCCACCGGCGCTCACCGCCCGCGTGCACGTCTCGCCCACGCACGCCGCCCAAATGCTGCTGTGTCGACACTGCACGCAATACCTCGCTGCTGCTATGCCCTCGCCCGCTCACGCTACCCCGCCCGTGAGCGCCCGCTGCTACCACTATCACTCCCCGCCAGAGAAAGGGGGGAGGGAGGGTCGTCGGAGATAAAGGGGGAGAAAATAGAAGAGGCATGCATATTTTTGGATTTTTTAGGGTATAAAATTGAAAATATTCAATAGTTAATGGTATTAAGTTGTCTATTTTGGAAGTTTAGGATATCAAGTTGCCAAACATGGATAGTTGACGATATCAAATTGAAATTTAGCCTTATCTTTATAATTGAACGAGTTCTTTCTTTATTTCAAATTCAGTTTGAACTTCTCCAAAACCTATAAAAAAACCTTTAGATTTTTGTGTAGTATGAAGAGGTTAAAGTTTGTTGATGATAATAATCTATTGAGGTTTTATCATTATTTGATTAGAATTAGAATTTGTGTTTGATTAAGATTAGGTTGTCATAAGTCCTATAAATAGCCACATTATGTATATAGTTGGATATAACTTTTGTATGAAAAAAAAATCTTCCTTGAATTCTGAGATTCGGTCTCTCATTTTTTTGGTCGTGGACTCGACTGTTTCGTAGATTAGAAAGCCCATTGCTTGAGGTTTTTAAGCAACCTTCATGTGGACCCCTCACGAGGCCATCCGTAGAGTTTTTATGACACTGCGGTAGTCCAATTATCGTCATCACTGATAGACTTGGCCACTGGCAAGCACAAAGGTAAGCCCATTTTATTATCACGCTGCGTCAAGTGGTATGAGAACCACAAATCCAGTATTCCATTTTTTTGAAAACATTTAGGAATCCTTTTTTCCCATACAACAATGGTGAAATCTGTCATACATAAGGAGTTTGATGCCCTGTCTGGCAACGTAGAAGTCTGAACAAGCAAAGTTGATGCCTTGTCTGGCAACATCGAAGCCTTGTCAAGCAAATTTAATGTCCTATCTAAAAAACTGGACGAAGTATTGGGTTCTCTTGGAACCAAATCCAGCAATGTGTTCGATATCGTAGGAATACCAACAACAGAGACATGAGACACAAGCGCTCATCCTACTAATGTCTACCCACAAAAGGGACCACATCGTGCCCATAATAGTTGGTCCCCTCATAATAAATACTGTGAAGATAGCAGCAACAAAGATTCAAGCCTGCGGGGATCTCATTATCAAGGCCCTCAAACTATCTATGCAAACCAACTGTAATGCCCCGCTCCGCAGGTGTATTATGCTGAGTCATTGACTCAAAGAATTGCGTTAACCCGAGATATGTATCAATGTGAATCGATGCAAAGAGCTACGTTGACCCGAGGAATGCATCGAGTAAGATCGATGCAAGTATTAAGTTGGTCCGAGGAAAAGCATTGAGTCAGTTCGAAGATTCTAAGAAATCAAATTGATGCAATGCACATGTCCGATTCGAACAAATATTGATTTTTGTTGATTTCGTGTGCAGGCTATGTTTTACGCTAAAATACAAGAGGTCGACATTTTGTCTTATTTGTAATGGTGTCCACAAAACCAAAGCATCACCTCGCGACGGACTGAGGCATAGGTATGGTAAGCCAAATTGGTCGAATAATTCAACGAAGCATGAAGTGCATCGAATGGCTAAGTCAGAAGAATTGGTCGTGTAACGAAGTTATGTTATCGAGCTGCATTGGCTCGGGAAAATGACAAGGCGTATCGGCTTAAGGTGGGAGGGCTTTGACCATTCTTTCCAACTCCTTCATGCCTAAGTAAAATATATCGTTCTATGCTAAGTTAACCTATCGAGACCACGGGCGTGGCTCGACCGAGAGATGAACGTAGTACATATCGAGCACTAGATATAACAATTGAAATAAAACGTGCATCAAATGTACGAGTCGCAACTGAACATCGAAACACCGTAACGACGAGCGCCTCGATGCGCAAACCATAAGAACATGGGATAACTGTATCGACGAGTGCCTCAGTACACAAGTCATACGTTCCCCCACGTATGAGTTAGAAGGCAACAACATTGAAAGACTATCGAGGCAAGTGCCCTAGTGCATGAGCCATGAACATTGAACACTAAGGCATAAGAACATAGAATTATGGTATCGAGGCGTGCATCGCATGCACGATTCAAAAAATAGAAAACAATTGTGTTAAAGCATGCGTACATGCACGAAAATTATAAAATATGGCTTCGTTGCGAAGAGAACAATTGTGGCATGAATATGACGTAACTGTCGAATGTGGCATAGTGTCTCAAAATATTCGGGACCTTCGGGTCATTCGTTTGACGAACATTAAATTGGGGCATGATGCCATAGAACATTGAAATGAAGAATGAAATCGTACAAAGAATATGAGAACATAAAAAGAGTAAGAACATTAAAAGAAAGAGAAATGCAAGACGACGTGAAGTCTGAGTTTTTGACTCAAGATTATTATTGGTTGTATGAGGAGTGCGTGTTGCATGATCAAATGGACTGTGAATTAACCCATGTACGGGTTCGTTTTCCTCGAACAGGTGCACTGGGGCATCGAGACTGTTTGACCTAGGAGGAATGATTATTTGTGGCTAAGGGAGCACGAGCATTGCGGGACCTTCAATAAGGCTCGTACCTAGGCTGAATGGGTGGCGTCGCAATACATTTTAAGAAACATAAGTCCATTCTAACATCGATGAATGTCAGTAATTTTCATATAGATAGGGGCCAGTGAGCTGAATGACGCAGACACATAGAGATCCTGCTCAATGATCACTTATAACATGACAGAAAAAGAATAATAAGTATTCACCTTCATCGGTACAAGGGCGAATGCCTCGAGTCGGTAAACAGTCGCCAGGAAGGAACACGAGAATTGTATGTTGCTTGCTTGCTTTTTTACATAAATTAAACATAACATGCTTTTCATGATAACATGCTTTACTGCTTTCAAATATGCCATAAACTGATCCTATGGTACGGATAGAAAGATCACTAAATTATATGCGGCATGATTTAACATATTTGTAGTGCCATGATCCTATTGTGGAGCATGGATCGGGCTAGCGGCTGAATGGTCGAGTCGGATGAGATTGGGAAAACTTTACCAGGATCGCGGGGTAATGAAATAAGATCCTTTTCTCATTATGGATTGGACTCTTTTAAAATGATGTCTAAGATGTAGTGGCGCGCGTCTTGGGAGAAGAGTTCTATATAAGAGTCGCTTGCCCCGAGACCATAGCCTTGCTGGTTTACGATGTCGCTTTTGCTGTTGGCTTTTGTGTGCATTTTTGTAATTGTTTTCGATGAATGTTTTCATGGATTTACTTTTACTGTCTGCCCATTCATATCGAATCACTGAGAGAAAGAGAAAGAAGTATGCTGACCAGACGTTGGTGCCAATGTAGGTGCTAATGCAGTGAACCAAGATTGACGTTACGTGGAAGACCTCTTTCTCTCGACAATTCACCAACAAGTGAGTGGCTTTGATCCTTCGACCATCCTTAATCTTCATACATAACAAAGGCAAACTTGTTATTGCGTTTGGTGCTTAATAAAAATATGCCTAGTAATAACTCAGAAAGATAATAAAAGATAAATTATCACATGGCTAGGCTTATGTTGCAAATCAAATGTTGTCCTGTATGTTGCGATATAAACTGTTGAACAAGTGATGCAAAGACCCAAATACTGGGCAGTAAGTATATCGGAGTTCGATTCGAAAGATTGGTAACATAAATGAATAGTCCCTTGGTTGGATAAATGAGTATGCGAGCCTACGGCTCAAGGCATGATGGTAAGATGGAAAGATGAATGAGAACTGTGGCTTATGTACTTGAATTCTGTTATCGTGCATGTATGTTTCTTATTTAGTTAAATTACATTCACATGTATGGTCATGGACAACTTTTACAAGGTATAGTTCCTCGAACGATACTCCGAGGCCACGAAACCAATTCGGCCTAGGAGAAACAATAGTTCTGAAGTAGTAGCACAGTGTTGAAGTAGTAGTACGGTCTTTCGGGAACCTTCCGGTCGGGCTAGCTACCCAATGCTAAAGGGGAGCCGTCTGACCACGGTGTCAAAGATGGCGTATAGTCAGTGACCTTCATATAGACAGGTGGTATAGCTAACAATGTCTTATACAGGTAAGAGTAGGTGTTACTCAAATATATACAGGGATGGCTATCGACCGTGGGTAAGATTCACCAAATTGGTGAACGATATGAATTGCTTATGTTAGAACAATATGAATTGCTTATGTCTCTAACATCAATGTATGCTTCTTATGTTTCCTATCAATATGAATTGTTAATGGACCCAAGGCAAGATATAAAGATCACAAATCAATAGTGTACATTCACATAATTTACTACTATTGATTTATGGTGAGATTGGTTACGGCTGCTCACTAGTACATATGTGGCAATGTACTGACCCTCGTCTCCACAGGTGCCGAGAACCTAGTGGATAATTTTAGACGCTGAAGGCTTGCTGTCCGACTCTTTAGAAGCTTCACACTTCCTTGAAGTTTCCATATGAAGAAGAAGGCATTTTGTTGAAGGTGGATATTGCCACATTTTTAATAAAGGGATATGATGTATGGAACAAGTTGTATCACATTTTAATATTTCTGCAAGTTGTAGCCAAGTTTGGCATTTCATCTAGGCTGTTTAAGAGACTTATATTTACTATGCAAAGTTATCAATAAAGAGCTTATTTCAGATTCCATATTTGCTCTTCAATTTCTCTGTGAATTTTTGCAAAACTCTATTTAAAATGTCTCTTTACAAAAGTGTATACGAGCACACCTTGTACAAGTATAACTCTAGACTTGTACGACATCACGCCTTAGCGAGGACGAATGATTCGGCGTAAATCAAAGCAAAGGCAAATAATTCTTCGAATCGGGGCATGACAGTTTGGTATCGGAGCACGACTTTACTTCCTTGGGAATTTCTTGGTTTTAAGATTTCAAAAGTGACACAAGCTTTATTGGTTTTTGAAAACTTTGGTTTTAAATGTCCCGAAATGAGATATTCCATACAATAAGTCCATAAATATTTTATGAGACTAACAAACTTCTCGGTGTTGCAGAGATGACGAAGGCGGCTACTACGAACAATGCGAGTAGCTCAAGGACGGTAGCCTCAACCGACCCGATGGAGAGAATGTTGGCTATGATGGAAAGTCAGCAGAGGCAAAACATAAAGCAATTTGAAGCCCAACAAAAGCAGCTAGATATCCTGCAACAGTTGGTCCGATCAGTGGTGAACAATGGGGCTCAAGGCACTCCAGTCTCAAGGGAGAGCGAGATTGTGGAGGCAGAAAAACCCCAGGCAGCTAAGAAAACAAGTGCCGTGACCAATATTACAAAGTTTAAGAAAATCTGCAATAAGGAATTCAAAGGGACGGAGGAAGCCACCATTGCTATGGATTGGCTATTTGAAGGGGAGGACCGTCTAGAAGCCTTGGGTATTACTGGATCCAAGAGGGTATCGTGTGCGAAACTACTGCTGGTTTCCAACGCACATTACTGGTGGCATGGTCAGAAAAGGATCCTTGCGGGGGTGAATGGGACAACAAAAATTACTTGGTAAATATTCCGGGAGGCCTTTCTTGCTTAGTATTTCTCTTCAACTGAGCAGCGAGCAAAGGAATTAGAGTTCCAAAAGCTTGAACAGGGAAACTTGACGGTGAAATAGTAAGAGGCAAAATTCTCAAGACCGTCTCATTATGCTATTACAAAGTTTACTGATGAAGCGTCTAAGGCTCGTCGGTTTGAGCAGGGCTTGAGGCCTTCTCTGAAGGCTCAAGTTGTGATCCAGAAGTATAAGATTTTTCAGGAGTCTTATGAGCACGCAAAGGAGTTGGACCCACACTATCCTACAATGGTGCCAGTGCAAGCATCGATGTAGAATATACATACATAGTCTAATATTGGACTATTTTGAAGTTTTTAAGTCCATAAATAGAGTTTCGAAGGTTCAAAATTGAAACAGTCTCGTTTGGGCTAACGAAGGACTTTAAAATATTGGTAGTCCTGGATATGCACAAGACTGCCAAATTTTTTATGGTCCTAAATGTTTTTAGGATCATGGGCGGAGCGACATAGGCAAGATTGGAGTCTGTGGCCCCCACAATTTTTCTGATACATATTTTTTTAAACTACTCTTATTTGATCCTTAAATTAGTATCTATTTTCTTAAATTTCTAGTCTTTCTTAAAAATTTAACTAGTAATATTCTATTTGTTCCTTAAATCTGCCCCCACAATTCCAGGGAAAGAAGAGGACTAGACCCAAGTTTAAAGTTTATGTTATAGAATTTTTTCCCCATAAAGTGGAGAAATCGCTATCTATGTTCGTGATTAGGATTGCCATACCGAGAGTTCTCTATATTAGGAATGTCATACAGAGAGTTTTTCATATTAGGACTGCTGTCAAAATTTTGGTAGTCATAAATAGCACATATGAGAACTGCCTGGGTCTCCAGAATAGTAGAATCACTGGGGGCAGTCTCGTGAACCTCCTCCTCTGCCTGATCAGATCTCTCAGGCAAACTACTCGATCCAGTGGCCTGCGGGTGCGTCTTCGTCATCCTGGAGACGAATTGAAACAAAGAGATCAATATGGCACATGAGTAGATTATCAAAGAAGGACAGTTAATTTAATACAAGGGGAGTAATCATGATAATCAAAGATCGAAAAAATTTTCTAGGTGTGATTGAGAAACTCCTATCATATCCTAGGTCCTACGTCCTAATCGCAGGCTCGTAATTAGTACTCTAAGTCGAGCACCATTACGAGATCGCACTAATTGCGACACCGGACCTGCGTGGGCCACCATAAAAACGTGTCACGACCCGCACCCTGAAGAGGGGCACGAGCACGTAGTTACGTCCAGCCTACGCCGCAGTATCGGCGGTAGAACGCTGTATATAGGGTCTGTAAATGCCTACGACTAACAGTTAAAATGTACCTGTACAGTATATACTCTCCGAATGGAGGTGACATAACAATACAGTCTCAATCACAGAATAAAACTAAGGTAGATAGCTCAGAGGAAAGACATATGATAGATGAAAGAGTAAATAAGTGCAGAGTCCAATACAAGCCCAGATATATACATCACAGGGTATCAAAATAGAATATAGAACTACAGTCTGATAAGCTAGCTGGATCGCAGTCCAGTCAAACCTAGCTAACCTACACTACTCTGGAAGTACAAAATCTAGTGGCTCTACTATAAGGCCACGATCTAAGGCTACTCCATCTGACTCGAGCCCATAATAGGTCGAGCAGTCCGCCTCAGAGTCATCTGTAATATATCATAACAGTATCCTGTCAGGAAAATGAGCAAGTACAAACACTAACAGCAGTTCCATGTGAATTGACAAATTCTATAAGAGACAGTATAATGAACTACAAGACAAAGATATATGAAAACTTGGAAACCGTTCAGAAGCCGAGTTACAACCCTTAAATCAAACAAGGACCGGGGTTGTAACTCTTCTCCCGAGCAGAACTTGGTCTCCAATCAAGGTACAATGTAAAGGCAAGTAGAGCATGTGAGTAACTGTATATCATGGCATGGTGAAAAAAATACTGAATGTAGAACAGAGCAGGATATACGATAAGATAAAGTAAATATATAATGTGATTTGAATTATTAGAGCGTTATGTGATCGGCTTGGAAAACATGATCAGGCTTTCCATCCGACCGGCTATGAACAATGAGTATAATAGAACGGTAAGGCCGGTCACCATGGAAAGCTATAAACGATGTAGGGTAAGGCTTTACCCGTCGTGAGGCGAGGGTATAGCTATGAACAATGTATACAGTAGAACAATGTGGGAATTTGATCACACAACCACTAATAACTCTCCATCCTCGAATAGTATAAAGGATCCGGACATAACACGTCATGACACGGGATTCAAAAAGCAGGTGATCAGCCCACTCCCAAGTCCATGTCTATACAAGTACAAGTAACAAGTCGAGTCATGTACCAATATACCAAGTAATCCGGGAACAACATCTCATGACAGGATCTGACATATACTAGTCCGTGAACCATCGTGTTAGGAATCAAGTAAGACACTACAACTGAATCGGATATAGCAGATATCAAGACAATGAAAACTATCAGTGAATGTACTCGCCTGCTGTCCTGAGCTGTATGGTATATCAATGCTCAGAGCGGTATCAGAAGACCTAAATATGAGATACTGTAAGTTAATTTAGGTTTAAACAAGTTTAGGAATAATTTACAATGAATGATATGCAATCTAGGTCAAACTAGGTCTCATTGAGTCACACTAAGTCCTGTCAAGTCAATCTAGGTCAAATCAAGTTATATCAAGTCAATCTAAGCCTAACCAAGTCAATCCTAGGTCATACCAGGCATCACGGGTCAAAACAAGTCGAAGAAAGTCAAACGGGGTCAAGAGTTGGCCTACAGTTGACTTTTGGTCAACTGGTCAACTCTGGTCAACTCTAGGTCAACCCTAGTCAACCCTAGGTCAATGGTGACTAATAGTTAACTTTTGGTCAACTACACAAGTCTAATGGAAATCGGGACTAATTTGGGTAAAGCGTTGACCCATAGTTGACTTTTGGTCCAAAAAGTCAACCGTGGTCAACCGGGGCCAAGACTAGGTCTAGGCGACTATTTCTAACTATTACCAACCTCTACAACCCATATCCAAGTCCATTTTGGACTTCGAAACTCATATCTTGGCCGTAGGCCAATATCCTATTTTACCCTTAAAAAGGGTAAAATTCTAGCTTCGGCAACTATCAAGTTAGCCTACCTACGCTTGGTATTTTGACCCGAGCTCCCTATGGTAGTATGACACTAACCTATACATATAATATCTACCAAAATACCTAGGTAACGTGGACATTCGGTCCATGATACGGTCCGTTGTCAAAATCTTGAATATTTCAAGATACGCACCGATACGGCGCGATACGGGCGCCCTACATCCCCGAATTCCACCCGGAAGCCTACCCGCAAAATCTAAATCACGTATTCATGCCCCACGCCAAGTTTCAACTCAATCGGATACTCCGAGCTCCATTTCGCCCTCTAACTCGGTTTTTTCCCTTTTTCTATTCTAGCCTTTTCCCTTTTCTTCTAACTTCTTCCAATCTTTTCTTCTAACCTCTAATTCTTTCCTAACTTCTAATTCCATAATCTTCTTCTACTCTTCTCTACGATTCCAACCATATATAATACATATATATATATATATCTATATATATACATATATATACTTAGGTGAAGGGGGGGGTTTAGTAGGCTTGAAAGCCAAATAGGGGGGGGGGGGGGGGGGGGGGGAAATCCTGGCAGCAGCTACTGCCAGGTAGCTGCTGCTACTGCTGCAGCAAAGCTGCTGCTGCTGCTGGGTTTCATCTTCTTCTTCATCTCCTTCTACTTCCCTATATATATACACTTCATATATATATCTATATGTGTATATATCTCCATATATATATATATATATATATATATATATATATATATATATATATATATATATATATATATATATATATATATATATATATATATAACTAGATATCTATCTATAATCTATCTAGATATCTATCCATCCCTCTAAATATATATATAACACACACACATCCATATACACACATCCATGTATATATATAAATACACTCATATCTATATATATATATATATATATATATATATATATATATATATATATATATATATATATATATATATATATATATATATATACACTCATGTAACTATATATATATATATATATAGAAAAAAAAAATATATATATATATATATATACACTCATGTAACTATATATATATATATATATATATATATATATATATATATATATATATATATATATATATATATATATATATATATATATATATATAAACACACACACACATCCTAACACAACACAAACACACACACACCACTCTCACAACACCATCATCCCCATGACACAATATATATATATATATATATATATATATATATATATATATATATATATATATATATATATATATATATATATATATATAAACACACACACACATCCTCACACAACACAAACACACACACACCACTCTCACAACACCATCATCCCCATGACACAATATCACCCTCCTCTACACACACACAAATACATATATAAATACACACACATAAATACACATGTATATATATATATATATATATATATATATATATATATATATATATATATATATATATATATATATATATATATATATACCACTCTCAAAAGATTAAATCCTAATAAATCCTTAACCTATTTTTCTAGGGAAAACCTACAAATTTGTGGGCAAATGGAAGAGAATCTCCTCCTCTCCATTTAATGTGAAGGAACTATATGCAAAAGAGAAATAGGTGAAGAATTAAAAGCATACCTAAAATGGAGTTGGAAGAGGAAGAAAGCTTGAAAAAAATGAATTTGAAAGAGAGAGAGAAAGAGTGTTGCTTAGTGAAGAAGGAAGGGGGGGGCTCTCCTTCATGGCCGGCCAAGCATGGTGGTGAGGGGCACTTGTAAATTACAAGTTTGTCCCTCCCTAAGCCTAATATTAAATAAATTCCAAATTAGGTTTAGGAAGTTACTAAAAATAAATAAAAATCATAATTAAACTAAATTACTCATGGGGAACTGGTCCAAACTCTTAAACCCTAAAGTTTAGTGTGGTGGGCCATGGTTAGCTAACAGGCTAATTACAGCTCAAGTCGAAATTCACCGGGGTCCCGAATTAACTCGGAATGCGATGAAATTCGAACCCGATTCCTATAATAATTAAATAATAATATTCATGAAATAAAATTTCCAAAAATATATAAAAAATGGAAATTACCATTTTATCCCTAACTGGAAAAAGTGAGGGTGACAAGTCTATCCACCTTAAAAGAAATTTCGTCCTCGAAATTAAAACCAAACAATAGTAAATATCAAAATCACAAGTCATGACTTAAAATTTAAATGATTAAAATCTCAAAAATCAAGCATGAAATAAATGACTAAAATTGTAAAATTTAAAATCACTCTCAAATAGAAACTGGGTGCTATAAGTCTATCCACCTTAAAAGAATTCATCATCCAAAAATTAAAACAAAGTAAACACAGAAAAAATTATGCAGTTCGATAATCGTATGCATCTGTCCAATCATCATGATACTCAGAATCTCCGTCATGCCAGTGAGCAAGGCTACGATAATCACAGAGTCCTCGACAAAGGTACATACCTCTAGAATTATGGTATTTAAAATTTTCACATTGCCGCTAGCTTGGCAGCGAAAACCTTAAATTTCCACACCCAAGAAATACGATCATAATTTGACTATATGTCCTCACTATGCCTGCTAGCATGACCCTAGAGTATTCTAAAATCTCATAATCGAGGCGACCTAGCCCATACGACTTATCTCAGAAGAAAATTACATCACAAGAACAATTTTCATCCAACGATCAAAGAACAGATAGAATCGAATTTTAAGACAGTTTATAAGAAGGCAAATGCGGAAAGGAGATCGAAAGATTGGAACCTGCTATCTGCTCTGCTACTGCCTGAGTGGGCTCAACTGTCATGGCGAAAGCATGCCCTTGCTGGCCTCCTCTAGCCTGCTGCACTCCGTCCTGGCCTGCCTATCTGGCTGCACGGGCAGCACAGTTCTTCACAGGTGGTCTGGAGCTCCACAGAATAAACAAACTCCCTGTTTCATCCTACAATCCTCTCGGGTGTGCCCCATCTTCTTACAGAAGGCACACTGGATGGCCTGCCTCTGGCCCTGTCCCTGGTGCTGCTGGGCACGCGCTGGTGCCTGCTGAATCTGCAACAGAGGCTGCTGCTGAAACGGCCTCTGCTACTGCTGCTGAATGTGGGGGCGCTTGGTCGGTCCCGCACTGGAACTCGCCCCTATAGTATCTCCGCTCCTCTTCGGCTTGAGGCCGAAGTCCTCCTCTGCGATCTGCGCATCCATCAATATCTGATCGAACGTCGCGTCACGGCGACCTGAGGTGCGGGTGCGCACTGCATGAATAAGTCCCCTGCGGAACTTACGAGCCTTCTGCCCCTCATCCTGGATCATATCGGGAGCAAACCTGCTAAGGCGGAAGAACTCAGCTGCATACTCGTCCACCGACGAGTTCCCCAGAACTAGACCCACGAACTGGCCCTCCAATGCTGTAAGAGCCACGTCCGGGAAGAACTTCTTCTTGAAGAGCCTCCGGAAGTTCTCCCAAGTCAGCCCTCTCACCGACGCATGAGGATCCGTGCGGTACCATGTCAGCGCAATGTCGAAGAATCGGCTGGCTGCGGCCGAAACCCAAAGCACTCTAGGAAGCTCTGCCAGCTCCATGCTCCGCTGTACATCCTCTAGCCAGTCGTCTGCATAGAGGATGCCCTCCGTGCCTGTGAAGTCCCTGGAGCTCATCTTCCTGAAGTCCAATACTGTCCTCTGCCTGGACTGCTGCTGGTACGGCTGCTGGCCAGTAGGGCCCTGCACCGTACCTGGTGCCACTCTCTCTACTGCTGCTAGGGCAAGCTGATGCGAGTTCTCCATACTCTGCCTCAGCATCTCGATCTGTCGGTGTGACGCCTCCGACTGGCGCTGCGATGCCTCTGCCTGGGCCCGCTGTGTCTCCATCATCTGCTGAAGGAGAAGGAACATATGATGCGTATCCGTCGGTACCGGTGGTGATGGCGGCAGTATCTCCAGAACAACGGCCGTAACCCTCTGGGGTGGAGGTGGTAGACCTCCCTGTGCAATTGCCTGGGTCTCCAGAATAGTAGAATCACTGGGGGCAGTCTCGTAAACCTCCTCCTCTGCCTGATCAGATCTCTCAGGCAAACTACTCGATCCAGTGGCCTGCGGGTGCGTCTTCGTCATCCTGGAGACGAATTGAAACAAAGAGATCAATATGGCACATGAGTAGATTATCAAAGAAGGACAGTTAATTTAATACAAGGGGAGTAATCATGATAATCAAAGATCGAAAAAAAATTTTAGGTGTGATTGAGAAACTCCTATCATATCCTAGGTCCTACGTCCTAATCGCAGGCTCGTAATTAGTACTCTAAGTCGAGCACCATTACGAGATCGTACTAATTGCGACACCGGACCTGCGTGGGCCACCACAAAAATGTGTCACGACCCGCACCCTGAAGAGGGGCACGAGCACGTGGTTACGTCCAGCCTACGCCGCAGTATCGGCGGTAGAACACTGTATATAGGGTCTGTAAATGCCTACGACTAACAGTTAAAATGTACCTGTACAGTATATACTCTCCGAATGGAGGTGACATAACAATACAGTCTCAATCACAGAATAAAACTAAGGTAGATAGCTCAGAGGAAAGACATATGATAGATGAAAGAGTAAATAAGTGCAGAGTCCAATACAAGCCCAGATATATACATCACAGGGTATCAAAATAGAATATAGAACTACAGTCTGATAAGCTAGCTGGATCGCAGTCCAGTCAAACCTAGCTAACCTACACTACTCTGGAAGTACAAAATCTAGTGGCTCTACTATAAGGCCACGATCTAAGGCTACTCCATCTGACTCGAGCCCATAATAGGTCGAGCAGTCCACCTCAGAGTCATCTGTAATATATCATAACAGTATCCTGTCAGTAAAATGAGCAAGTACAAACACTAACAGCAGTTCCATATGAATTGACAAATTCTATAAGAGACAGTATAATGAACTACAAGACAAAGATATATGAAAACTTGGAAACCGTTCGGAAGCCGAGTTACAACCCTTAAACCAAACAAGGACCGGGGTTGTAACTCTTCTCCCGAGCAGAACTTAGTCTCCAATCAAGGTACAATGTAAAGACAAGTAGAGCATGTGAGTAACTGTATATCATGGCATGGTGAGAAAAATACTGAATGTAGAACAGAGCAGGATATACGATAAGATAAAGTAAATATAAAATATGATTTGAATTATTAGAGCGTTATGTGATCGGCTTGGAAAACATGATCAGGCTTTCCATCCGACCGGCTATGAACAATGAGTACAATAGAATGGTAAGGCCGGTCACCATGGAAAGCTATGAACGATGTAGGGTAAGGCTTTACCCGTCGTGAGACGAGGGTATAGCTATGAACAATGTATACAGTAGAACAATGTGGGAATTTGATCACACAACCACTAATAACTCTTCATCCCCGAATAGTATAAAGGATCCGGACATAACACGTCATGACACGGGATTCAAAAAGCAGGTGATCAGCCCACTCCCAAGTCCATGTCTATACAAGTACAAATAACAAGTCGAGTCATGTACCAATATACCAAGTAATCCGGGAACAACATCTCATGACAGGATCCGACATATACTAGTCCGTGAACCATCGTGTTAGGAATCAAGTAAGACACTACAACAGAATCGGATATAGCAGATATCAAGACAATGAAAACTATCAGTGAATGTACTCGCCTGCTGTCCTGAGCTGTATGGTATATCAATGCTCAGAGCGGTATCAGAAGACCTAAATATGAGATACTATAAGTTAATTTAGGTTTAAACAAGTTTAGGAATAATTTACAATGAATGATATGCAATCTAGGTCAAACTAGGTCTCATTGAGTCACACTAAGTCCTGTCAAGTCAATCTAGGTCAAATCAAGTTATATCAAGTCAATCTAAGCCTAACCAAGTCAATCCTAGGTCATACCAGGCATCACGGGTCAAAACAAGTCGAAGAAAGTCAAACGGGGTCAAGAGTTGGCCTACAGTTGACTTTTGGTCAACTGGTCAACTCTGGTCAACTCTGGTCAACTCTAGGTCAACCCTGGTCAACCCTAGGTCAATGGTGACTAATAGTTGACTTTTGGTCAACTACACAAGTCTAATGGAAATCGGGACTAATTTGGGTAAAGCGTTGACCCATAGTTGACTTTTGGTCCAAAAAGTCAACCGTGGTCAACCGGGGCCAAGACTAGGTCTAGGCGACTATTTCTAACTATTACCAACCTCTAAAACCCATATCCAAGTCCATCTTGGACTTCGAAACTCATATCTTGGCCGTAGGCCAATATCCTATTTTACCCTTAAAAAGGGTAAAATTCTAGCTTCGGCAACTATCAAGTTAGCTTACCTACGCTTGGTATTTTGACCCGAGCTCCCTAGGATAGTAAGGTACTAACCTATACATATAATATCTACCAAAATACCTAGGTAACGTGGACATTCGGTCCATGATACGGCCCGTTGTCAAAATCTTGAATATTTCAAGATACGCACCGATACGGCGCGATACGGGCGCCCTACAACCCCGAATTCCACCCGAAAGCCTACCCGCAAAATCTAAATCACGTATTCATGCCCCACGCCAAGTTTCAACTCAATCGGATACTCCGAGCTCCGTTTCGCCCTCTAACTCGGTTTTTCCCTTTTTCTATTCTAACCTTTTCCCTTTTCTTCTAACTTCTTCCAATCTTTTCTTCTAACCTCTAATTCTTTCCTAACTTCTTATTCCATAATCTTCTTCTACTCTTCTCTACGATTCCAACCATATATAATACATATATATATATATATCTATATATATACATATATACTTAGGTGAAGGGGGGGTTTAGTAGGCTTGAAAGCCAAATAGGGGGGGAAATCCTGGCAGCAGCTGCTGCCAGGTAGCTGCTGCTACTGCTGCAGCAAAGCTGCTGCTACTGCTGCAGCAAAGCTGCTGCTGCTGCTGGGTTTCATCTTCTTCTTCATCTCCTTCTACTTTCCTATATATATACACTTCATATATATCTATATGTATATATATCTCCATATATATATATATATATATATATATATATATATATATATATATATATATATATATATATATATATATATATATATATATATATATAGTTATCTAGATAGATATCTAGATAGATTATAGATAGATATCTAGATATATATATATATATCTATCTAGATAACTATATATATATATATATATATATATATATATATATATATATATATATATATATATATATATAAACACACACACACATCCTCACACAACACAAACACACACACACCACTCTCACAACACCATCATCCCCATGACACAATATCACCCTCCTCTACACACACACAAATACATATATAAATACACATAAATACACATGTATATATATATATATATATATATATATATATATATATATATATATATATATATATATATATATATATATATATATATATATATATATATATATATATATACCACTCTCAAAAGATTAAATTCTAATAAATCCTTAACCTATTTTTCTAGGGAAAACCTACAAATTTGTGGGCAAATGGAAGAGAATCTCCTCCTCTCCATTTAATGTGAAGGAACTATATGCAAAAGAGAAATATGTGAAGAATTAAAAGCATACCTAAAATGGAGTTGGAAGAGGAAGAAAGCTTGGAAAAAAATGAATTTGAAAGAGAGAGAGGAAGAGTGTTGCTTAGTGAAGAAGGAAGAGGGGGGGGGGGGGGGGGGGGGGGCTCTCCTTCATGGCCGGCCAAGCATGGTGGTGAGGGGCACTTGTAAATTACAAGTTTGCCCCTCCCTAAGCCTAATATTAAATAAATTCCAAATTAGGTTTAGGAAGTTGCTAAAAATAAATAAAAATTATAATTAAACTAAATTACTCATAGGGAACTGGTCCAAACTCTTAAACCCTAAAGTTTAGTGTGGTGGGCCATGGTTAGCTAACAGGCTAATTACAGCTCAAGTCGAAATTCACCGGGGTCCCGAATTAACTCGGAATGCGATAAAATTCGAACCCGACTCCTATAATAATTAAATAATAATATTCATGAAATAAAATTTCCAAAAATATATAAAAAAAAGAAAAATTACCATTTTACCCCTAACTGGAAAAAGTGAGGGTGACATATACATAACACACACACACACACACACACACACACACACACACATATATATATATATATATATATATATATATATATATATATATATATATATATATATATATATATATATATATATATATAGATCCCTTAAGTAATATAACTAGAAAACACCCTATAGGCTATATGTGTATACCATACTATCATATATGCTAATACATAAAAATATACAAATGCATAGAGAGGGGCAATCAATGTTCATGTGCATATGTGTATGTGTGTGTGTGAAAGAATGTGGAGAGTGTCACATGAGAGTGGAAGAGTGTGATTTTGTGTGAGTGTATAAGAGTGTGGAAACAGTGAGTGTTAGGTTCAGCTTAGCATAGGAAAAACAGTTTAGAAGTCATGTTCTCAGGTTTATCAATCATTTAAATACCATTGGTTCTCAGATTTTCAATACCCAAATCAAAACAACTCAGAACAAGAGGGGACAGGACCATGCCAAGGCTGTGTGTGTTGGTGAAACATGCAAAACAGTGAGAAGAGGAAGGAAAATTCAGATATTAACTCACCCCCCAACCAAAACAATGTACAACAACACTCAAACCCAAATTCAGTTTTTATATTATCTACAACACAATCTCAGATTTGAACCTTAAAACTGAACAGCCCATGCTACACATTACCTCACTTTAAACCACTTAAATAGTCCCCATCTTATGAATCACACATAAAACCAAATGACAGTTTTCCCCCATTTGAATCTCAGGTTTGAATATTAAAGAAAAACAGTTCACACATCATTCAAAACAGTGCAAACCAATCAAACTCAGTTTTTGTGTATAGGGGTCTTGTGTATAGAGTTAATCAGGAAGTAAAGGGAAATTATCAGTTCATACAAGTCATGATATCATATTAAAAGTCACTCAACAGCCCCAATGTAATTCCCAGATTTTGAACCCAAATCTCAACAATTCAAACCCAAAATCACCCTATCACTAGATAACATGTAGGTGAACAAGTTAGAAGTATATAAACATGCAATTATCAGTGTTAATGGGTTAAAAGTTCATGACAAACTCACATTTAAAAATCTGGAAGGAAAAACAGGATACAGTGATAACTCACAGTTTTCAGGAAATTATGAAAATGGAAATTACCCAACAAATTCGAACTAAAATACCCATAGATAGGTTGGTACAGTATAACCACATTACACACGTGTCACACAAGTGGTTTGTGTCCACCAAAGTGACACAAATGTGTCAAGTACAATCAAACCCAAAATCGGGTAAACTGGGTACACACACCGGACAGCGTCGTACGGGTGTGCACGCGTGTCGTGCACCCGACACAGGCCATCTCAGGCCTCGTGCTCGTGTCCCCAACTAGACTAGGTATAGGTGCTCGTGTCTAAGTGCCTGAAACGTGTCCTCGTATCGCCGTGTTCGTGAACCAAAGCCGTATCAGTGGCTAAGTGCACACTGTGCGTAGAACAGTAAAATTCTCGTGCGTCGAGGATTTCTCCCTCAATACGCCACGTGGGCCCACAAAATTTGACACATGGCATGTCAGTGGGTGCCCCGAGACTTCCCCAAAATCTCGTGTCCAAACACGCAGTGTCGTGTCCTGGGGAGCCCCCGAGTAGCAGGGGATACGTGCGGGCTGTGGTGCTGCCGTGTCCAAGCCACGAACCCGACACGAGCTGACACGAAAATCATATCAGAAGATCAAAAATGCATAAGCAACAGTAAAACTAATATTCCTATTTAAAAATATTGTACAAACGAGATCGAAATGCCCTTTGGGGCATTTCGTCAAACACTTAGACTACAGTCAGGATACGTGTCCAAATGGACACGAAACTTAGGATACCCGACACGAAACCTATACTGATACTTAGGGGACTCCTAGGGCTCCCTAATGATGAAGACAAAGTAAAATTTCATGGAAATTTGAGAGAGTTACCTAAGCTTGAACCTTCAAGAAAAATCCCCTATTCAAATGCTCTCCTCTTGATGTCCCAATCCACCAAAATCACCCCAAACTGAAATGGAACATTAATGACAGCAAGAATAGATAGATTAGGACCTAATGGAATAAATTAGAAAGAAAAAAGGAAGAGGAAAGGAGTTCTAGGAATAAAAATGCACTAGAAACTAACCTCCTTGAAATTAGGGCTTTTCCTATGAAAGAGGCAACCCTAGATTTTAGGAGGGGTTTTATAGTGGGGGAATCCCAATGAGGATGGGGTGGCCGGCCATGATGGGCTAGAGATTAGGGTTTGGTAGTTTGGGCTTGGGCCAAGTTACATAGGCTATGGTTTGATTGTTTTACTAATGGCTCTAAATCATAAGCCATGACTTATGTCTTTCTAATTTCTATTGCTAATTAGGTTCTAATGACCAAACCAAAGATTAGGCTAGGTTAGACTAGAGTCATATATCCTAACCAAGTCCATACTAACCAGGGTTAGCTCCTAGGTTGGTCTACATGGGTCCAAACTAGTCAAAATCAATCTAGTCCAAACAATACCAAAATAATTCCTAGAAATTCCCATAAATTCTAATTCATTCTAATAAATTTAAATTACCCCAAAATGTCAAAAATACCCTCACATTAGAAATGTGGTAGTGACAACCAATGTATTCGTCGCCGTTGTCGGACCAAACACACAATAACTTCTTTTCCATCTCTCTTTCAACAGAAGCCTGAAACTCTTTGAAAGTGGACAGCACCTGATCCTTGGTCTTTAAGGCATAGACCCAAACCTTCCTGGAATAGTCATCAATAAAAGTTACAAAGTAAGAAGCACCACTAATAGATTTTACCTTCATGGGACCGCATACATCCGAGTGAATCAACTTGAGCAATGCCAGCTTCCTTGAACTTGGGTGACTTTGAAAAGACACCCTATTTTGCTTCCCAGCTAAGCAGTGCATGCACTTCTCCAACTTTGTAGACTTGAGCCCTGGAATCACTTTCTTGTTCACCAAGTAGCTCATTCCCTTCTCGCTGATATGGCCAAGCCGTCTCTGCCACAACTCGGTAGACGCGTGAGAAACTGCATTCACCTCCTGTGCCCCTGTGAGCTCCCCGCTATATAGTAGAGGCCGGACTTCTTGCTTCCTCTGGCAATCACCATCGAACCTCTGGAAAGCTTCCACTGACTATTCCCGAAGAGACTGAAGAATCTCTCGTCTTCCAACCTTCCAACCGACACCAGGTTGAAACGGATATCAGGAACATGACGAACATCTTTGAGAACAAGAACTGTACCCATCTTCGTCCTCAAATGCACATCTCCAATGGAAACCGCCTTCGACACATCTCCATTGCCCATCTTCAACACTCCACAATCGCCTGTCCTGTAAGTGGCAAATAGTGCCCTGTTGTGAGATACGTGCGCTGAAGCCCCTGAGTCCACCAGCCAAGAATTGTTATCGCATGTGAGATTTTTAATAACCTTATTACCTACGACGATCACATCGCCTCCATGTATCGAAGCCACCGCTGTAGTGTTCTCATCTTGCTTCCCCTTGTCGCCCTTCTTCTCTCTCTTCCAAACGAAACAGTTCCGCTTGATGTGGCCCTTCTTGCCATAATGATAACACTCTGAGTCCTCGTACCGACCCTTGGACTTCTCCCTGCCCTTGTCTCTGCCACCACCTAGACCCCTGCTTTTGCCCCTTCCGTGGCTCTCTAAAACTAGTGCCTCTGAGTGGTGGGATGTGGATGAAGTGCCCTGAGAACGTCTCCGCATCTCTTCATTCAGCACCCCGCTCTTGACAAACTCCAGACTGACCATGCCTTCTGGAGCAGAAGCGATCATAGATACTCGTACGGTCTCCCACGAGTCTAGCAATGTATACAGCAGCCATAGTCCCTGAACCTCGTCGTCGAACTTGACTCCCATTGAAGATAGTTGGTTAACCACGCCCTGAAACTCACTCAAGTGGTCCGTAATACATGCTCCATCTTTGTACCACAGACCTATCATCGTCCGGATCAGGAACAACTTGTTTATCCCGGTCTTCTTCGCGTACAAAGATTCCAGCTTATTCTACAACGTCTTCGCATGCTCAATATTGGCAACATGGTTGTACACATTCTCGTCAACGAACTGCCTGATATATCCGTACACCTGTATGTGCTCGATATTCCAATCCTCCTCCGATTTATCAATTGGTCGCTCGGAAGCAAATACGGGCAGATGCAGTTTCTTGACAAACAGCAAATCTTTCATCTTGCTCCGCCGATAATGATAGTTGGTGTCGTTCAGGTTCACCATGTGCACCGTCTTTGCGTCCATCTCTCCTTTCTAGTTTTTCTGTCAACTCCTGACACCCTTCTGAATTCCAGAACCTGGCTTTGATACCACTTTGTTGGGAAAGAAGCACAAAAACCTTTTCCCAAACTAGAGAGTACCTGCGAGAGAATCGAGCAATACAACGCACGAACCAAACACCAAAACAAACCATGCAGACACATTGAATTTTTGACGTGGAAAACCCTTGCGAGAAAAACTACGGGACGATCGGAGTCCAACCCTGAGAAGCTTTCACTAATGAAATAAAGGAGTACACCATCTACAAACTTCTCCCGATCCAATACAAATTTCCACAACACTTGCAAGCAAGAATAATTGATTACAAGGCTACGAAGAACAAAGACAACGAGTAGAGATTATCCGAACATGATCCTCATTCGAAAATGCCCTTCAATCCTCCTTCTTCTCTCCTAAAGTTGCAATGACACTCTTGCCTCCTTCCTCTCTCTTTTTCTCAATGTTGTGTTGTGTTCCTCTTGTGATTAGGGTTAGAAAAAACCATATGTAAATCTCATAATCCTGCAACAAAACCTAGACCGTAGGATACAATCCAACGGTGATTAAATCACCCTGAAATACACTTCAGCCCGACAACACAGAATTCGGACAGAACTCTGTGTTTTTGTTACAGAACCATTCTGGAACTAAGGGGGCAGAGTTCGGGCCGAACTCTGCCTCCCCTGTTCCAGTATGCCATATGTTAGCTCCCGAGTTTCTCCGTCGACTCCGAATGGCCTCGTCACCTCCCCGAGCTTCTCTGACACACAGACGGCGCTCGTCGCACTCCGGAATCTTCTCCACATAGGTTGGGAACCCATTCACTCCAACATGTGGGTGAGTGAGGGGGAGGGGAATATTTACATAATTTTATAAATCTTATTTCGATTTCAGTTTTGAATCAAAATTGTGACTGAAATCTAAAATCGAAACCAAAATCGAATAATTTTTTTAAGCATTTTTAAAACCAAAACCTCATTGAATTTTTTTCAAGTCGAACCGAATTTCTATTCTATTCTGTTCGATTATCGATCCAAAACCGAATAACAGCCACCCCTACCTAATTCCGTTGACCAATTTGAACTCAGTCTTACCGAACAAAATATGATATATAACCAAAAAGTTGAAGAAAAAGGTATGCAATATAACATTTGCAACCGGTAATCTCACAAAAGAAAACACACATTAGCATTTGGACGGACAAACTTACAATATTAGGATCACAAAATTTACACTTTGCATTGTTAAAAAAAGAAAAAAAAAATTGTACATGAGAGTGGAAAATTGTCAAACTAGTAAAAACCAGTCATTAGACAGGCTAGATGAATTGACTCGCTTATAACTTTGACCAAGCCTGCACAAAAAGGAAAAAAAAAAAAAAAAACATGAAAAGAAAAACATAAATGAACATAAAGTAATAAGAAATATTTTTACGAATGCTAATACTCCAAATATTAAAACTAACATATACTTTCATTATTTTTGTTTAATTAACAAACATTTTTGTATGGAACAATTAAAATTTAAAATATACCTCCACTTTTTTCAATTTTTTGTGTTATTTTATTTAGGAGTGGAAATATTTGTTAGTTAAAAAATATAAGTAAGAAGTATATACTAGTTTCCACATTTAAAATAGAAACATTTACTAAAATATCCCAAATAATAACTCAAAACAACAGTGACCGTAAAATTTGCACATGGAGTATGGCATGCACCTATTTGTATTGCAGACAAAAGTATGGGACCAACTGTCCCCAACTAAATTCAAATTTTAAATTGGAAGCCTCAATTTTTTAATGGAAACCTAAATGTCGAAATAACTTGTTTCAAATGTGTACAGCTTTTAAAATGTTAGGTGCTGCTTCAAGCCCAGTAGGGTCACATCAATAACAGACAACATGTGATGCAAATTGGTCCATATGCCAATCACATGATCTTGTCTGGATCTCAAAGAAAGTGTGAAAAATGCAAATAACTTGTTTGCACCTCCTAAAAACTGCAAAAGATGTAGACTATTTATGTTTTTTGTTTAATTTTATTTAAGAAGAAAGTCAATCTCCTCTAACCCTATCAATATTTTTGTTTTGTTTTTTGTTTAATTTTAATAGTTTGTACAATATCCGAACTCTATCAATATTGTAGGGTGTAGAATTACATCGATACTGAGATATCAATATGTAGGGTGTGAAATTACATCCATGATATTAATACATAGGGTGTGAAATTGACGTCTTTCTGGAGTCCCATAGATTGATAATACTAAAAAAGAAGCGGAGATAGTGATATCTTTAATGAAGCAACAACACATAGGCGCTAATAGCTTAGGGGTGAGCATATAACGGTTGAAAACCGAAAATCGAATCGAACCGAACTGAAATATGACAAACGGTTCGGTTTTTCGGTTATCGGTTCGGTTTACGGTTTGAAAATTTGAAAATTTGAAAATTTGAAATAACGGTTCGATTTTCGGTTCTTCATCCGAAAAATCGAACCGAACCGAAAATCGATTTAGATTTAGTAATTTATCAAACTACTCACGATATACATATACTAATGTTTATTAACCCCTAACTGAGCGCACTCTCTTCTCCTATTCTATGTCTGTGCTTCTTTGAGCACTCTCTCTATCTACCCTCAATCTATATATACTAATATCTTTCACTCTATGTAATATAACAATTCATAAATACAATAATGTCATATATTTTTTTAAATTTTGTTATTTAAATAGGCCCATTTTGCTAAAAACTTGAAGGCCATGCACATTGGTCCATGAAACCGAACCAACCGAAAATCGAACCGAATTAATTCGGTTCGATTTTTATAAAAAGGGTTCGGTTTTCGATTTTAAAAAATACGGTTTACGGTTATTTCGATTTTTACATATTCGATTCGGTTTGAACCGAACCGAACCGATGCTCACCCCTACTAATAGCGACATCTCAATGACATAGTGAGCCAATAAACTCGGACTTTTCCAGCATAGTAGCGATACAAAGAACATCATTGGCACGTCATAGAAGCTTGCTAAGGCATCGCTATATACGCAAAAATAGGATGCGGAGGCTAGCGACGTATCATCCACTACTTTGCGAAATTACTAGTGATGAAACATGAATCCCAAACACATCACATATACGTTGGAAAATATATACCTGCCAAGCCAACATTAAATTTTGAAGTGGATGTTTTCTAGACATCATTGAATACATCTCTACCGCATCGCTAATCTAAACTATGTCATGTAAACATTGAAAATTAAATTAGAGGATGTGTCGTTGCCTAACGTCGTTAATACACGTTGTAGACGTCGCTAAGGCATCACCAATCAAGATTCTAAAAAAATTAAACTCCCCTAAATCGAACAGTTCTCTCTCTTCCTCCTCCTCTAATCCTCCTTCTTAAACTCTCTTCTCCTCTTCTCAAACCCTAACCCTCTCTCCAACCTCTCCCCCGGTGTCGTCCCTCTCCTTGGAAGTGAAGGCAACTATAGGGGGATGAATATAGTGTGTGTTGTTAGACCAATTATTGTATCATATTTTTTTAATATGGCTACTTGATTAAGTTTAACATAATGATGTCACTAATATCCATGTAATCACTATAGCATATTGATATGCTTGTATCATACTGCATTATATTGTTTTATTCGTCCAATATGTACTTGCAGACAAGCAGTAAGTATTACCAAACCGGGATATATACAACAATATTATTGATGACTCAAAGACGGCGTTATACAAGAAGATTTCTCTGAACCGTCCAACGATCTATCCGGGGCCTCGCATCGGGGGTTCCGCTGTCCGGTCAGCAGATGGAGGTCGAGGGGGCAGCGCTCCCCGTAGGAATTTATGGCGAATCCTCCGAAAGGTATTCAGATTTTCAGATCTGTTTATCTCTGGACAACTGCCGTCAAGGAAAAATGTGTCTTCAAGTCTGCTCAAATGTCAGAAAAAAGACGTCATCAAAGGGCTATTGGTTTTTATATTTATTATGTATTTGATCTTTATTTTAGTCTAAGAAAGTATGTAAGATTGATCGGATCGGTACTGGTTAGCTTTTCTCAGTCCACAAAAATATAGTCTACCTATCCACAATTCAATATCCAAAATTCCACATACCAAAATAGTCCAAAACCATCAAAATTGGCCCAAAAGGTTCTGGCAGAACTCGGCCCGAGGTCGGTCAGGGCAGTTTTAATTTGTTTTTGAATTCCTTCTAAATATGCATCCAACGTTCATATGCGAGATTTCTGCATCTGAACTCTGTCCGAATTCGGTCTACAAAAACAATATAAATAGAGAAGAACTTTCTCATTTCCAAATCACTCATTCATTCAATCTTCTCTTCTTTATTCCATTCAAAGTGTTTTCTACGAGCTACACTTTCAAATCAAGCCTATACCACTCTTAGCCAAAGCCAGTATAGTTCTGTTCAATTTAGAATTTTGGTATTGAAGAGTTGTATCGGAGATTGCATTCAGAAAACGTTCCAATTTTTATATTGCCTTCGGAGTCGGTCGTGCGCTCGTTACCAAGCACAGTGTTGTAAGAGACTACAAGCTCTCAATTAGCTTGTGCTATAATGGATTAACATCGAGCAAGAGTTGTAAAACCCCAAATTTTTCTACCATTTTTTTATATATAAATTTGGTTTTTATATTAATTGCGTATTATACGTCGTGCGCAAATTTGCGTTTTCAGTAATTACTCGTCGAGTGCGAATATGTACGAGGTACATATTTTTGAAAAAATATTTTGATTATAAATTTTATTTATATATGATAGTTTTCAAAATGATATATGAGAATTATTTTTCTTAAAGTTGGATAAGCATCGAGAATTTCCAAAATATTATTTTATTTTATAGTTCAAATATAGTAATAATTTCGAAAAACAATGATTTTGTAAATATTTGTATACGGGGTACATAAATCTAATTCTTGAGTATATATTTTAATTTTCAAATTTTTATTATTATTAGTTATCTTAGTTTATTGAAGCGACATTTTGAAGTTAATTCCTATTAATATTTAAACATATTTATTATTTTTGAAATGTATTATTATTATATTTAATTATAAACATATCTTATAACTTCTTGATTATTGTTCAATTAATTATGATAATTTAAATAAAGATTTAAATTAGGAATTTTTGATTGAAGGTAAGATTTCTGTCTAAAGAATTAAATATGGATTGTGATTGAACTAAATTTTGATTTGATTTAGAATAGTAGGGAGATTATCTAAAGGAGTTTTAATTTATTCATAATCCTTATCAACCCAGGATCTCTCCACCCTATATAAGGGAGCCTCCCTATTGTTTTTCCTCCACAATTATTCTCCATAATTATTTTCCACCACAAAAGGGTGCATCGTGTCGGTGTTCGCTTCCTCATGTCAGCCGTGACGGCCTCGGGTCCGACCCCGGGTGTCTTTCCAATATAATATGTTTACATATACAATTTTTTCCTCCCGTGTCCACATCCCGGACGCGAAAACAACTCTCAACGTCCAATTACTATCCGCGTCCGCTGTTCCTTGTCCACTTTTGTTCCGACCATCCGCGACAACCTCTCCTTTGCCACAGCCACCTCCTTGACCTCGGCCGTCGCCTGCAGATCCGTCTTCACCCCCAAACCACATCCCTCCGGTTGTCTCCTTCTGGCCAACCACCCAACCCAGTCCTTCCGACCACATCCTGACCAACTGGCCTCTAGACGATCAGCCCCGGCCGCACATCTCCCGCCCCCACACACACTACCGTCCACCATTGCTGCCACCGACCCGACCATCATCCTGGTTGCCGGCCTCCAGAACCCACCACTATCACCATCCTTCTCGTCCTGCCTCCTTCGACCATCACCAGGACCGCCATCAACCAGCCAGCCGAACCCCTCATCATCATCGCCACAATCACTGCCACCTTCCACACAAACCACCACCACCACCACACATGCACCACCGCCTTGGCCACCGTCGGTCAGCGTCGCCACCAAAAACCCACCAAATTCCCAAAAAAATGAATGAAACCCTAACCTGATCCCGGCCTCTTCGTCCGCCATGGCGAGCTGCCCCTTCAGACGAAGCCCCGTCGCGAGCCTTCCCGCAGGACGGCGAGTGTAGCGCCCTACTTTCGATAGACGACGGACTTTATATTTTGCTTGCGCCGAGTCAGATCGGTCGGGAACTTAGATGGCCATCTGACTAGATCGCTGAGCTTGGTAAACGATAACATCTTGCGGCATCGATCAAATCGATTTGGACGGATGTTACGAGAATCGATCCAACTAATGGAACGACTTCTATTGGAATAAGTCCTAGATACAGCAAGCTGTGTCTCGGCGAGTGAGCTCTATATAAGAGTCCCCTCGACGGGACCGGACCGCTGTATGGTTTTCTTGGAGCTTTTGCCGCTGGATTTTGATGAAGTGCTTTCACGTCGTTTTCCTGGATGCAATTTACAAATTTCGAAGAGAGGGAATAAAAAGGAATCCTAACTAAGTGTTGGTGCCATTGTAGGAGCTCGCGTAACTAAAGCTCGAACATTGCGAAGCGCTTCGACGGTCGGCACGCTCGAAGAACTTTGTGGGTGATTCGGCCCTTTCTTTTCTACTCTGCTCCGCAAATAAAATACTTTTGCCTCGAATTCATTCAAATCGACGATGCCAAGTTAAATGCATGCCAATCCACTAAGGTCAGGAACTCGAGAAAAATGTATCGATTTAGAGTAATCTACTCTGAAAAATATAAGTTTATCATATAAACGAGAAAGTTTAAGGTTTTAGTAAAAAAATAGACTATTTCACGTGCTGCAAAATAATATGAAACGTCGATCGTAGGTTATGATGCCTCGGACAATTTGGTGCCCACGTGACGCTAAATCGGGAGTACGACTTTGGAAAAAATGAATCGTTGTATGAGTTGGAAGAAATGATAATGCCGTTCAATACTGTCCGCGCTATACAAAACTGTTGCATATATTAAACTGTTCACGCATTGGCATGGTCATGGACAGCTTGTGCACAAGTTGATTTTCTTCGAATCGGTATCCGGGGCATCGGAATCGAATCGACCTAGGGGGAATGAATAATCGTGCTTCGGCACTGATGCATTGCGGGACCGTTAGTCTAGCTTGCAACCTAGACTGAACGGGCCGAAATGCCGTTGAGATAGTCCCACGTGGTGTGTGACACCAATGACCGCGCATATAAGATAGTAGCATACTCACCTATTATCTTTTGTAGGTAATAAGTATTATCTCTATTTTTATGCAGGAACGAGCACGGCCGTGGTAAGAAATGAGATAAATCGCTATATTTTTACTGTATGATTTATTACTTCAAAGATGGATATCGATATGAACTGAATTCATTTAGTTCTAAATAGAAAGACAACTCTAAAGCATGCCTACCTTAACAATCATAGTCGGTTTAGACGAGTGGGTTCGTCTTATCCATTTAGTAAGTGTACTAATCCCGTCTCCTAATTTCTCCAGGTGCGATGAGTGCTCTAAACTGAACCTGAAGTGCGGAGAGGTGTTTTGAAGCTCTTCCTATACTGAAGTATTTTGAAGCCAATTCAACCGAAGGCTTATGTATAATGGGGCGAATGTATAGAACGACAAGTGTTAGTTCAGGCAGCTTGTCGAGTTTTTTTTTTGTTTTCAATCAATGTAGCCGCAACGGCATCCAATATAATTACAACTTGCACTTCATTGCAAGCTATGAATAAAAAAGCATATTTCTATCTTCCTATACTGCGTCTCAATTTGATGTGATTTGTGAAGTTTCAACTTGGCATTTTAATATAAAATCAACGTAACGTTCTTGCCTTGTACGAGTGCAAATTCCAGACTCGTACGGCATCACGCCTTAGCGAGGACGATTGATTCAGCAAAATAATATCTGGGACGAACGGTTTGTCGACTCGGGGCATGACAAATTGGTATCAGAGCTCAGTTATGTTTCCTTGAATTTTTGAAAGATGTTTTATTGTTGGAATGTTCGTTGCGATGGCTCGATTGAATGCTTGTCGACATATTGCGTGAAATAAAAGTTCCATACAGGTAAGCCCGTAGATATTTTTGAAAAATACTAACAGGTTTACTCTGTTATGTAAGAATGAATAAGAAAAATAAGAACAATCCCGGCACAATAACCCAAACCATGGATAGTACGTCGAGCACAAAGAGTGGCCCTAGCAAGACGACTATAGAGAAAATGCTACAGTTGATGGAACTGCAGCAGCAACAGCTTCAAATGCAAATCAAGGCCCAATTTGATACGCAGCAGAAGCAGATGGACGCCCTGACTCAGATAGTGAACAAGGTGGTAGGCAATACCAAGGCAATGGTCGTGGTATCCGAACAGAGGCAAGATGTTCAAGATGAAGTCAAGGAAGAAGCTGAAATGCAAACGATAAACTCTTCTGCCTTGTTCAAAGCAAAAGAGTTCCGTAAGATGAACCCACCTAAATTCAATGGCCGAGCAGAGCCTGATGTGATTGTGGGGTGGCTCGCAGATATTGAGGACTTGTTTAATCTGCTTAGCATTGAAGGGTCCCAGAGGGTAACTTGTGCGGCATTACAGCTGCAACTGAGGGCTTACGACTGGTGGGCAGCAAAGAAGCAGGAAATCTACAAAGTCGATACCGACACCACGATTTCTTGGAAAATGTTCAAGGAAGCTTTTATCGAACGGTACGTTCCTCGCGCCGTCCGTCGTAAAAAAGAAGATGAGTTCATGATGTTGAGACAAGGAAATATGTCAGTCGACGATTATGACTCGAGCTTCTCGAAACTGGCAAAGTTTGTCGGCACCTTCCTGTCCAACAAAGAAGCATGGTGTAAACGCTTCCAACAAGGCCTAAACGACGAACTGCGAAGGGACGTCATGAATCAAAGGTATCGAACATATCGTGAATCCTACGATGCCGCTCTCGATAGTGAGCGTGTCTTTGGTCGTATGTTGCATAGAGCCGTGTCTGTCGTCCGTAACCACCTCAACAAGCATCCTAACGACGACGGGGGATCGGAAGTATCAAAACGTCCGAACACATTTGATAACCGGGGCCATGGCGGATAACACTGCAATAGATGCGGTAGGCGTGGGTACCGAACCACCAATTGCGTCATGAGATCTTGCTACAAGTGTGGCGAGGTAGGCCATATAGTTACATATTGCCCGTAAAAAGTTCCAAATCAACCCAACCCACCAATGAACGTTCCGAATCAACATAAAGCGCCTATGCTGCAAGACGCAAATGCGGTGCCCGTCAACCCGCAGAATCAACGCCATGGAGCTCAAGGCCGAGTTAATGGATTAACTCGGGATGAGGCGTTCGCGTCCGATACTGTTGTAACAGGTATATTACTCTATAAAAATATACCTGCTCGAGTATTATTCGATTCGGGTACGATACATAGTTTTATATCTGCTGATTATGCGAAAGTAAATAAAATAACCATGCAATCACTAGATATAGATATTAGCGTTAGCACTCCGTCGGGAGTCGATATGCCTGCGAACTTTATTTGTAGGAATGGCCATATTTGCATCGGAGGAAGAAATATATCCTTGGATGCCGTTGTACTAGACATTAAAGAGTACGACATAATCCTGGGCATGGATTGGTTGGGTGCTTGTCATGCAACGATCGAGTGTGCGGAGAAGAGAGTGGTGTTTCGTCTTCCTGGCGAGACAGATTTCTCATATTCGTGTAGTACAGTCTCGAAGACGGCAATGATGGTATCGACAATCTCGGCAAGGCGTATGTTACGTTCCAGCTGTACGAGATACTTGGCATCAGTTCGAGACACGCGAAAGGATAATACAAATACAATATAGACTGATGTTGTGGCAGATTTTCTTGACATTTTCCCTGACGAGATGCCCAGGATACCACCGTATCGAGAAATAGAATTCAGCATCGACACCTTTTCGAATACATGGCCGATATCAAAGGCGCCTTACCGAATGGCTCCAGCAGAACTGAAGGAGCTGAAGGTGCAATTATAAGAGTTGCTAGACTGCGGATTTATTCGCCCTAGCATCTCTCCGTGGGGAGCTCCCTTACTGTTTGTGAAGAAGAAGGATGGATCGATGCGGCTATGCATCGACTATTGGGAACTCAACAAGGCGACCGTGCGGAACAAGTATCCTTTGCCACGAATCGACGACTTGTTTGACCAACTGCAAGGTGCGGCAATATTTTTAAAAATTGATCTTTGTTTAGGCTATTATCAGTTGAAGATCAAGTCCGACGACGTATCGAAGTCTGCCTTCCGCACTCGATATGGTTATTATGAATTCCTAGTCATGCCATTCGGTTTGACGAATACCCCAGCCGCTTTCATGGACCTGATGAACCGAGTCTTTCGACCTTAAATCGATAAATTTGTAGTCGTGTTCATCGACGATATCCTTATCTACTCAAAGAATCGAGAAGAGTATGCAGAACACTAAAAGACGATATTGCAGACTCTGCGTGAACACAAATTATATGCCAAGCGGAGTAAATGCGAGTTCTGAATGAGTAGTGTGACATTCCTCGGACATGTAATCTCTGCCGAAGGTGTCGCGGTGGACCCAAAGAAGTTTGAAGCGGTGGTAGATTGGAAACGACTTGCCTCGGCTAGCGATATTCGAAGTTTTCTTGGCTTAGCGGGCTACTGTCGAAGATTCGTGTGGAGCTTTACAAAACTAGCATCGCCTCTGACTCGCCTCACCCAGAAAGGAGTAGTATTTGAATGGAGTGACGACTGTGAATCCAGCTTTCAAGAGTTGAAGTAGCGGCTCATCTCAGCTCCAATTCTTGCACTTCCAGATGGTCCAGAAGGCTTTTCGATATTCAGCGACGTGTCGAAAACTGGCCACGGGTGCGTAATGCAGAGAGATAAAGTCATCTCTTACGCTTTACGGAAGTTGAAGCAGCCCGAGAAAAACTATCCGACGCACGACCTAGAATTGGCGGGGATCGTGTTTGCGTTAAAACTCTAGCGACACTATCTCTATGGTGTGGCTTGCAGAATCTACACAGCTCATAAAAGCCTGAAATACTTGTTTATGCAACGAGAACTTAACCTACGACAATGACATTAGCTTGAACTCATAAAAGATTACGAGCTAACGATCGAGTATACACCGGACAAGGGAAACGTTGTAGCCGATGCACTTAGCAGAATGTTTATGGGATCACTGGACATAAATAATGAGATACGGTGAGACCTTGAAGCGATGGGTATCGAACTCGGAATTGAGTATCGATACCTGCACCTAGCTCAGTTAAAGTTAGGATCGAGCCTGCTTAGCAAAATAAAGACCGCACAGAAGGACGATTCATTTCTGAAGAAGATGTGCGAGCTGATTTCAACAGAAAGGGCGACTGACTTTGCGGAAGACGGAGACGGGACGATACGACTAAAAGAAAGGCTCTGTAATCCTGAAACTGCCAAACTCAGAAAAGAAATTCTGACGGAGGCACATTATGCGAAGTACTTATTACATCCTGGAAGCACCAAGATGTATAAGTACTTGTGCACAAACTTTTGGTGGCACGGCATGAAGAAAGACATGGCTACTTTCGTATTGCAGTGCATGGCGTGTCAACAAGTAAATGCGAAACACCAACGGCCATGCGAAGAGCTGCAGAACCTCGCCATTCCTGAGTAGAAGTGGTACAATATCTCGATGGATTTCATTATGGGATTTCCGAAGATGCCGCAGAAGAATAATGCGATTTGGGTCATTGTTGATAGATTGACCAAATCGGCTCACTTCATCGCAATTAAAGTAGGATAGAGGGTCGATCGGTTAGCGCAAATCTATATCGACGATATTGTTCGACTGCACGGGGTACCGGCCTCAATAATTTTGGACAGAGACGGGTGATTCGTATCGTATTTTTGGACGTGCCTACAAGCGACGATGGGGACCAAACTAAACTTTAGTTCTGTATACCACCCCAAACAGACGGTCAGAGGAAGAGGGTAAATCATATCTTAGAGGATATGTTGCGTCTGTGTGAGATCGATTTAAAGACTAGTTGGGATACGCATTTGCCGCTTGCGGAGTTTGCGTATAACAACAGTTATCAGTCGAGCATTAAAATGGCTCCATATGAAGCGCTCTACGGGAGGAAGTATCGTTCACCAATATGCTGGGATAAAGTCGGAGAGCGACAAGTGCTTGAACCGAAACTGGTGGAGCAGGCCGTCAAAAAGGTTCGCTTGATTCGAGATAGACTCCGTGTCGCATAAAGTCGACAAAAGAGCTATGCAAATCTTCGTCGACGACCGCTAGAGTTTTTGGTCGGGGACCATATGTTTCTGAAAGTAATGCCTATGCGTGGTGTGATGCAGTTCGACATTAAAGGCAAGTTGAGCTCGAGATTTGTAGGTCCCTTCGAGATCATCGAGCGAGTGGCAACGGTTGCTTATCGGATCGTACTACCTCCTGCCTTGGCTGATGTACATGATATTTTCTATGTCTCACAACTTCGAAAATACGTGCACGATCTAAGTCACGTGGTTAGCTTCGATCAGTTGGAGCTACGTATTGACTTGCCTTACTCGGAGGAGCCTATTCAAATTTTGGACCGTAAGGAGAAGGTATTACGAAACCGGTTGATGTTCTTGGTCCGCGTGCTTTGGCGAAACCATTTAGTTGAAGAGTCGACGTGAAAGATGGAGGCAGAGATAAAAGAGAAGTACCCTGCGTTGTTTGTCTAAATTAAGGTCAGACCCTTATTTTTAAGTTTTGTAACAAAACTTTTTCTTAGTGGTATATTATGTAGCGCCCCACTTTCGATAGGCGACAGACTTCATAATATGCTTGCACCGAGTCAGATCGGTCGGAGACTTAGATAGCCATCTGACTCGATCGCTGAGCTTGGTAAACGATAACACCTTGCGGCATCGATCAAATCGATTTGGATGGATGTTACGAGAATCGATCCAACTAATAGAACGACTTCTATTGGAATAAGTTCTAGATGCAGCGGGTTGCGTCTTAGCGAGTAAGATCTATATAAGAGTTCCTTCGACGGGACCGGACCGATGTATAGTTTTCTTGGAGCTTTTGCCGCTGGGTTTTGATGAAGTGCTTTCGCGTCATTTTCCCGGATGTAATTTACGAATTTCAAAGAGAGGGAATAAAGAAGGAATCCTAACTAAGTATTGGTGCTATTGCAGGAGCTCGCGTAACTAAATCTTAAACGTTGCGAAGTGCTTCGACGGTTGGCACGCTCGAAGAACTTGGTGGGTAATTCGACCCCTTCTTTTCTACTCTGTCCTACAAACAAAATTCCTTTGCGTCGAATTCATTCAAATCGACGATGCCAAGTTAAATGCATGCCAATCCACTAAGGTCAAGAACTCGAAAAAAATGTATCAATTTAGAGTAATCTACTCTGAAAAATACAAGTTTATCACATAAACGAGAAAGTTTAAGGTTCTAGTAAAAAGATGGACTCTTTCACGTGCTGCAAAATAATATAAAATGTCGATCATGGGTTATGATGCCTCAGACTATTCGGTGCCCATGGGATGCTAAATCGTGAGTACGGCTTTGGAGAAAATGAATCGTTGCATGAGTTGAGAGAATGATAATATCGTTCAATACTGTCCGCGCTATACAAAACTGTTGCATATATTAAACTGTTCACGTATTGGCATGGTCATGGATAGCTTGTGCACAAGTTAATTCTCCTCGAATCGGTATCAGGGGCATCGGAATTAAATCGACCTAGGAGGAATGAATAATCGTGCTTCGATACTAATACATTGCGGGACCGTCAGTCAGGCTTGCAACATAGACTGAACGGGCCGAAATATCGTTGAGATAGTCCCACGTGGTGTGTAACACCAATGACCGCATATATAAGATAGTAGCATGCTCACCTATTGTCTTATGCAGGTAGTAAGTATTATCTCTATTTTTATGTAGGGACGAGCACGAACATGGTAAGAAATATGATAAATCGCTATGTTTTTACTGTATACTTTATTACTTCAAATATGGCTATCGATATGAACTGAATTCATTTAGTTCTAAATAGAAAGACAACTCTAAAGCATGCCTA
This sequence comes from Iris pallida, assembly GCA_029216955.1. NCBI lineage: Eukaryota > Viridiplantae > Streptophyta > Magnoliopsida > Asparagales > Iridaceae > Iris > Iris pallida. The sequence goes on from JANAVB010033814.1 coordinate 11,788,389, forward strand.
CCTTAATAATCAGAGTCGGTTTAGACGAGTGGGTTCGTCTCATCCACTTAGCAAGTGTGCTAATCCCCTCCCCTAATTTCCCCAGGTGCGGCGGGCGCTCTAAAATGAACATAAAGTGCGGAGAGGCATTTTGAAGCTCTTCCTATGCTGAAGTATTTTGAAGCCAATTCAATTGAAGGCTTATGTATAAAGGGGCGAATGTACGGAACGGCAAGTGTTAGTTCAGGCAGCTTGTCGAGTATGTTTTCTTTTGTTATCAATTAATATAGCCGCAACGGCATCCAATGTAATTATGACTTGAACTTCGTTGTAAGCTATAAATAAAAAAAATGTTTCTATCTTCCTATACTGCGTCTCAATTTGATGTGATTTGTGAAGTTTCAATTTTGGCATTTCAATATAAAATCAACGTAACGTTCTTGCCTTGCACGAGTGCAAATTCCAGACTCGTACAACATCACGCCTTAGCGAGGACGATCGATTCGACAAAATAACACCGGGGACGAACGGTTTGTCGACTCGGGGTGTGCTGGCGAGCCCAGCCACGCTTGCGCCGCTAGCCTCCACCGCTGGCCGACCCAACCTCGGTAAACCACACGACCCATACCTACCCCCACAGCGCCCGCCTCCGGCTCACCACTCGCCGCCCGGCCCATCTCCGCCTCCTTCTCCGGTTCCCTCTCCCCCTCATCCTCTTCCGATCTATCTTTCTCTCTCTTATTCTTTTCTCTCTCTCTGATTGATTCTCTACCCCAAACTTCTTCTTCTGATTCTTCTTCTTCCTTTTGTTATTCTTTTTGTTTTATCTCTCTCAGAACAAGAAAAGAACAGTAGTAATAGTTTTTATTATTTACTTATTATTATTATTATTATTATTATTATTATTATTATTATTATTATTATCATCATTATCATCATCTTATTATTGTTATTTCTACTGATTTTGTAGTATAGGTATTGTTATAGTATTATTATTGTTATTATTAGATTGTTATTTTATTATAAGTTATTGTTATGTAACATATTCATATAATACTTTTCTAAGTTAATATGTAAATAAAAATATTATTTTAATATCTTCTATTTAATTTAAAAAACTACAGCTTTGACCTAACATATTTTTTCTAGAATTTACCTACAAATATTTTGATATAGTTTCCCATTCTAAATAAGTTACAAATATTTTCTAAATAAAAATATATAGTTTTGTAATATTATAAATAATTTCTAAAAATAGTTATTCACATATATCTATGTATATTCCCATCGATTATCACTATTGATCATGACCAATCGTACGTACCTATTTTGTCGTAAAGTTGGACCCTTTTACATCGACCTTGGCTATTGGACAATTCGGGACTTGTCAGATTATCGCACCACACCAGGCGCCACACCAGTCCATGCCGTTATCAGATGCCGTCTTGCTTAGTTATAACACTGAAGCCATATTATGTGCCACCTTGATCATCGCAGCACACCAGGCGACCCATCAGGCAAGTATACCTTGCTAATTAACTTTTATATTATTTATTTCTTGCATTATTTACTTTGTTTTATATTTGTTATCTTTTTTATAAACTATGCGTCCAAGCCACACTTGGGTGCAAGCGACTCTATTAGTCGTTACTTTATTTTATGCATGTTGACTTAGTTTTAGCGGACTACCTTCTTGATGTGGGATATCCTTATATCTCATTGGCCATGACACGTACACTACACGGTTTGAGACAGTTTGCTAGGGGAACGACTTATGGACTGGCCATCTCTATTGTCGTGTGACGGATAGATCGTAACTACTACGATTAAGGTATAGAGACTCGAGCAGTTACAAAACTGGGCGGGTCATGGACATGACTTGGTCAGTGTAGGAAATATTGGGGGAGGACAGTCGCTAGTGCGTATGGAAAGCCAAACAGGTAAACCATAGTTTTCGAAAGGAACTATGGCGTGATACATTTGCAGATATCCTTTGACGTTTTGGACGTTACGGCCGGATGCGTATAACTGGATGCCGGTAACGTACTTATAGCCTAAATCCCACCCATGCGCATAAAAGTTGTCCTCTAAATTGCACATTAGACGGCTAGAATCCCCTTTGTATATTTGTGTCTAGGTTAGTCTTTTATATATTATTTTATTATACTGACAGTTCATATTAGTATGTAATTCCTGTATCTTGTTACGTCCTTCTGAGGACCTGGTGATTTCTCCTGTTGTGTTTTATGATTTTCGCAGGTGCCCTAGCCAAGGACACAGTTTATAATCTACCTTCGCTATGCTAGCTTTTGTATCATCTTTTGCTTCGCTCGACTCTTCCTTCGCTACTATGTATTTATTTATTTTTTGTTGGTAGTGGATTTGTCTCCGTCCAACGTTTTGTACGAATGATATTTATAAGTGATTCTATGATATATTTATTTGTGGATGAGATTAGTTTCATGGTTACTGTATTTTACAGCTTATGTATACATACGAGGTTTCTGTATATTGGAGTATGCTTCGTATGTATGCAGCTGGCATGTCTACGTATCTAGTCCTAAGTATATTGGGACTGGAGCGTTACATATTTTTGTGGTGGCCCATGCAGGTCAAGATAAATTGTTTGGTTACTTTATCATACCAAGCAAACATGCGTATATGATTAGAGTCTAGGACCTCATCCACATACTTGACCGCCTTCTCACTTGACTCCTCGAGTTGCATCTTGCTTGATCCCTTCTATTGTGATTCGTGCCCTTCTTTCGTGCTTGATAGAGATTAATAAGGTAACCCATACTGGATGGACATGACCCATTGTCCCATCACCCTACTAGTTTAACTCTTGTAAGTTGGATAGAATGCCTCATGACCTGACAATCCCTTTGTCCTTGTGACCCATATTGATAAGTGTACCTAGACTCTAAAATTTAGAGGATCCTAACCCATCTAGCCAACTAAGGTCTTAGACAAGAAGACAATAGGACGATTGTATATGCCCAAACCTCGGGCGAGACTTAGATTTTAAGGACCTTGGACTATTTAATTTCTTTCATCGTTATCCCCTACTTAAAATTTGACTATCTTTATGCTGCTAATTTAGCCTAAGTTTTGCAAGCTTATTTTCTTATCAAGCTTGATCATGACATGTTTTATTGGGTGCGCACCCACTAACATATTGTCTAATAAAAATTGGTGCATAATGGTCTGATCAACCTAGTGCACTTTGGTTCGCCTTTCACACGATTATTCTACGTGGTTGAGATATAGTTAAACTTACCTCATAGAATCTCATCCACTATTGCCTTGGCAATTCTTTTTGAAATATTCGGTCTCCTTTGAACCACGTATTCATATTCATATTCGATAATCTCTTCTTCGAACCCTTTGTTACTTTTGCCTTCATCCATTTTAGAAGGGCGAAAGCGCTGTACTTGAATTTCCTCTAGCTGTCCTTTTACTCATGACCATTACCACTCAATGTTACTATACCTTCGTCCTAAACTGCTCGTTCTTTTCCTCGGCCCTATTACCTCCTAATCACTTAAAATTAGGAGTAAATCTAATCGTTCTCCTAATCGTACCGTCAACCTACTCCCAAGAGACCATATCTTAAGGGTCTCTAAATTATTTTCTCTTGATACCATATTATTCCTTATTGCAGGTTATCTTGATTAAATTTTTAACCCTTGATCATTTTCATTCTTGTATTAATTAGCCATATCCATGATTTTTTTCGTATTTATCTAAATCATAATTTTCTAATACATGTTTTGTTGAACGTTGTGATTTGATTGTTCCTCATCGATATACCCATGTGACCTTTTAAACCCCCTATTTATTCTTAATTTTGAGGACGAAATTCTTGTAAGTTGGATAGGATGTAAAACATCTAATTTTTCTACCATTTTTTATATATAAATTTTGTTTTTATATTAATTGCGTATTGTACGTCGCGCGCAAATTTGTGTTTTTCGTAATTACTCGTCGAGTGCTAATATGTGCGAGGTACATATTTTTGGAAAAATATTTTGATTATAAATTTTATTTATATATGATAGTTTTCAAAATGATATATGAGAATTATTTTTCTTAAAGTTGGATAAGCATCGCATCGAGAATTTCCAAAATGTTATTTTATTTTATAGTACAAATATAGTAATAATTTCGAAAAACAATGATTTTGTAAATATTTGTGTACGGGGTACATAAATCTAATTCTTGAGTATATATTTTAATTTTCAAATTTTTATTATTAGTAGTTATCTTAGTTTATTGAAGCAATATTTTGAAGTTAATTCCTATTAATATTTAAACATATTTATTATTTTCAAAATTTATTATTATTATATCTAATTATAAATATATCTTATAACTTCATGATTATTGTTCAATTAATTGTGATAATTTAAATAAAGATTTAAATTAGGGATTTTTGATTGAAGATAAGATTTGTCTAAAGAACTAAATATGGATTGTGATTGAACTAAATTTTGATTTGATTTAAAATAGTAGGGAGATTATCTAAGGGAGTTTTAATTTATTCCTAATCCTTATCAACCCAGGATCTCTCTACCCTATAAATAGGGGAGCCTCCCTATTGTTTTTCCTCCATAATTATTCTCCACAACTATTTTCCACCACAAAAGAGTGCATCGTGTTGGTGTCCGCTTCTTCGTGTCTGCCGTGACGGCCTCGGGTCCGACCCCGGGTGTCTTTCCAATATAATGTTTTTACATATATAATTTTTTCCTCCCGTGTCTACATCCCAGGATACGATAACAACTTTCAACCTCCAATTCCAATCCGCGCCTGCTGTTCCTTGTCCACCTTTGTTCCGACCATTCGCGACAACCTCTTCTTTGCCACAGCCACCTCCTTGACCTCGGCTGTTCGCCTGCAGACCCATCTTCACCCCCAACCCATATCCCTCCGGTCGTCTCCTTCTGGCCAACCACCCAACCCAGTCCTTTCGACCATATCCCGACCACTCGACCATCTGGCCTCTAGACGATCAGTCCCGGCCGCACATCGGCCGCCCCCACATACACCACCGTCCACTATTGCTGCCATCGACTCGACCATCATCCTGGTCTTCGGCCTCCAGAACCCACCACCATCACCATCCTCCTCGTCCTGCCTCCTTCGACCATCACCAGGACCGCAAGCAACCAGCCAGCTGAACCCCTCATCATTATCGCCACAATCACCGCCACCTTCCACACAAACCACCACCACCACACATGCACCACCGCCTTGTCCACCGTCTACCGGCGCCGCCACCAAAAACCTACTAAATTCCCAAAAAATGAATGAAGCCCTAACCAGATCCCGACCTCTTCGTCCGCCACGGCGAGCTGCCTATTCAGGCGAAGCCCCGTCGCGCGCCTTCCCGCAGGAGGGCGAGCCCAGCCACGCTTGCGCCGCTTCCTCTGCCGCTGGCCGACCCGACCTTCGTAAACCACACGACCCATACCTGCCCCCACAGCGCCCGCCTTCGGCTCACCGCTCGCCGCCCGGCCCCTCTCCGCCTCCTTCTCCAGTTCCCTCGCCCCCTCATCCTCACCCGATCTCTCTCTCTCTCTTATTATTTTCTCTCTTTCTCTCTCTTCTTCTTTTCTCTCTCTCTGATTGATTTTCTCCTCCAAACTTCTTCTTCTGATTCTTCTTCTTCCTTTTATTATTCTTTTTGTTTTATCTCTCTCAAAACGAAAAGAGAACAGTAGTAATAGTTTTTATTATTTACTTATTATTATTATTATTATTATTATTATTATTATTATTATTACTATTATTATTATTATTATTATTATTATTATTATTATTGTTATTGTTATTTCTACTAATTTTGTAGTATAGGTATTGTTATAGTATTATTATTGTTATTATTAGATTGTTATTTTATTATAAGTTATTTTTATGTAACATATTCATATAATACTTTTCAAAGTCATCATGTAACTAAAAATATTATTTTAATATCTTCTATCTAATTAAAAAAACTATAGCTTTGACCTGACATTTTTTTCTAGAATTTACCTACAAATATTTTGATATAGTTTTCCATTCTAAATAAGTTACAAATATTTTCTAAATAAAATTATATAGTTTTGAAATATTATAAATAATTTGTAAAAGTAGTTATACACGCATATATCTATGTATATTTCCATCGATTATCACTATTGATCATGACCAATCATGCTTACCTATTTTCTCGCAAAGTTGGACCCTTTCATATCGACCTTGGCTATTGGACAATTCGGGGCTTATCAGATTATCGCACCACACCAGGCGCCACACCAGTCCATGCTGTTATCATAGACCATCTTGCTTAGTTATAAAACTGAAGCCATATTATGTTCCACCTTGATCATCGCAGCACACCAGGCGACCCATCAAGCAAGTATACCTTGCTAATTAACTGTCATATTATTTATTTTCTGCATTATTTACTTTGTTTTATATTTTTTATCTTTTTTATAAACTGCACGTCTAAGCCACACTTGGGTGCAAGCGACTCTATTAGTCGTTACTTTATTTTATGCATGTTGACTTAGTTTTAGCGGACTACCTTGTAACTCCCAAAAATCATAATTGGTAAAATTTGAGATTTTTTTTATTCTCTTCAGATTTAATGTTGTTCTCTTATAAAAAATTTAAATTTAATTTGAATAGTTGAATTTCGAGTGTTAATGAATTTTCTCAATTTGAAAAAAAGTATTTTGAATACTATTTTGAATTTCTAATGAATTGATTTATTTTAGAATTTTCTATTGGAGTGCAAAAAGGAATTGTTTTGCTAAAATTGAAATGGATTTTTGTAGCTAAATTCTGTTCCTACGTAAATGTATAGATATAATTGATTTCTTAGTAAACGGATTTAATTGTTTGTTAATTAGTTAATGATTATTAGTAGTATTTCTAGCCGGCAATTATTTAGTTAAATTTTGTTTAATACTATTATTGACTACTAATGTTTAGAGAATTCTAAATATGGGAACAACAGTTTTATTTGTATTAAACAATTAGTGCTAATTAGTTTGTTAGCTAACTAGTTATTATTAAATGAAGCAATTATTTCTGTTTTGAAATCCATGGAGGGAATCTTGATTTTCGAAATTCCATTTTAAAATATTATTTTGGATATGAAATTCTGTTGGAAATTGTTGATTTTGAATTTTGAATCTGCTGCAATATTTGGAGGAAATATTGGTTTTGGAAAGCTGTTTTAAAAATCATTTGAATTTTGAAAAACTTAGTTTGAATTTGAATCTCTAACTAATTCTGTTACAATCTATTTGATTTTACCCCTAGATCTACATTAAATTACTGCTACTGCCATCACAGAAAGAAATAGCCCAGATCTACGATTATTTTCAGGAGTGCCACTCACTCCTGCACACACACAGACGCACATTAATTACTATAAATATACACGAATACCAATGCACTGACACACACCATCACTGTCAGTACTCCACTCTCTCTCTCTCTATACGTCACCTCTCTCTCTCTCTATAATTTTTCTCTCTCCTTTCTGGAGAAGGCCGAGCCACCGTCGTCACCGGAGTTCCACCGCCACCTCGATCCTCGTGCACCGCCATCAGCAGTGAGCCACCTCGATCCTTGCGCCACGCCATCAGTACAGAGCAGGGCCTCGGAGACCGCGCTGCCACCTTGGGTTGCGTGCATCGCCAGAGCTCACCTCGACTGCCGCCACCGTCATCGAGCAGCGCACCGACCCTTCGAGACTCGAGCGGTCATCTCGGGTCCCGTACGACCGAGGGGCCATCCCGAGGAGTCTCGAGCCACCGCCGCCGCCACCGTCGAGATCCAGCAACAGGAGGAGCCGCCGACGACTAGACCTTCACAGAGACGCCGGATCGCCACCGTCTCGCCGTCAGAGCCGTACTCCGCCTCGCCAGGATCGCCGTGGATCGACGACCCTCGTCTGAAGCCAAGCCAGATCTCCGTCACCGACGCCGAGGATCGACATCCCCGACCGGCCGGTGAGCACATTCATCGATCTCTCTCGAACCCTTTTCTTGCTTTTAATATTAGATAATTAGGGTTCTTGGCTAGGATTGGGGAAGAATACCTAGATCTAAGGTTTTGGGGCTGTGGGAGTAGAACCTAGGGTTGTGGTGACAGGAGAAACCTAGGGTTTTCCTAGCACGAGAGCTGGAGGAAGGAGACAACCTAGATCTAGAGTTTCCAGGAAGACCTAGAGTGAAACCTAGGGTTTGTGTTCGGCCATGGCTAGATATTAGGGTTAGGGTTTTGATCTGGACGGAGTAGAGGGAAGCAGATGAAGGAGACGGTTGAACCTAGGGTTAGGGTTTGTAGCGGCTGGCCATGGAGAGAAATCATTAGGGTTAGGGTTTGCTTGGCTGGGTTGAAGAGGATGGATCCTAGGATTAGGGTTTACTCTCGAAGTCTGGAAAGAAGAGGGGAAGAGACGGAGTAGGTCTCGTCGGAGTCGCCGAGTTCGTCGGAGAAGACGAAGTGGGTTAGGTTTTTGAGCTGTGAGGAAGCTTAGACCTAGGGTTCTAAGTGAGTCTGTAGGAAGGAGATGAAGGGGTTGGAGAAGACGGAGACGGAGGGGGGGTCTCTCGCCGGAGGGAACGAGTTCGCCGGGAAAGATGAGAGAACTCTCAAGAGAGTTCTGAGAGTTCTGTCGTTTTGGAAATTTCGGAGGAAATGAGAGGAGAGAGAAAGGCAGCCGGGTTAATATTTTGAGCCAATGGGCCGGGTATTGTGGGCTGGTCTTTGGGCTTAAGGAACGGGCTGTTAGTAAATTTAAGAAATTTTAGATTTAATTGTTATATTCAGTGATGTATGGGCTGGGTTAGGAAGTTGGGTTTGGGCCAATGGTCGGGCTGGGTCTTGTGGGCCGAGTAAGGGCTGAGAAATAAATGGCAGCAGTGGAGTAGTTGGGCTGGGTTTAGTTTTAAATTGTAATTTAATTATTAAGACCAAGTACATGGGCTGGACTGTTTGGGTTGTTACATTTTTAGTAAATATAGTTGATATTTAATTAATTGGTTAATCTTGTTATATGAGTATTAGCATAGTATTCGTAATTGGTTTTAGTATTATTTATATAGTATTAATATTGTAATAGCAAATGTTTACTTTAAAAATATTTTGATTAGTATCTATTTATTTAGTGTTGATTAGTTAAATGTTAGATAAACAATTTTCTTGTATATTAAGTTAATAGTATTTGTATTGACCTTAACAATATTTAGAATAATAGTATTATTAATATCATTAATAAAATTTCTTCATTATCAAACTATCATTAGATATTTTAAATGTTCTTACTAAAGTGTAGATTTTGCTATAATATAATGTTTATATTTTATTTTAGTATGCATTACTTGCTAAGCTTATAGTTAGTAGGTATTTTCTAAAATGAGAATTTTGTTATTATAGTTCAAAGTATCTTCTAATAAATAATTATCAAAGCTGTAATATTTTTATTTTCTAACACAAATGATTTAGTAAATAATTTCTAGTATTATTTGTTAAAATATTATTAGCTAATTTTGGATATATATATAGTTAGTTAACTTGTCATTATTTTAAACCCTAATAATTGTACAAATATAACAGGTAATTCACTACAACCATGCAGTACTACTCCCGTGCAACCAAACCGAGGCAAGTACACTGACTTGACTTGTACCTTGTTTTCTGTCTTACCTTCATGTGCCATGTTCTCATATCTGACACGAATTACACACGATTGTCTTGTACCATTGTTCATTGCTTGTGCGTCATTGTTTATTGCGGGGATTGGGGGAAATATTAGCTTTTGTGTGACCACACCCAACATAGGTATTGTGGATAGCCTAATCGTACACTTCACGTACGATGAAGCCGGACCTTGTAGAATTGACTCATTGACTCATTACATCATTGATTGATTGATTGCTCCTAAGCCGGTCACACATTAGTTTTAATATTTCAAAATTGTCACAATTGCATCATTGATTGTCGTGATTGATTGCCTTGTACATTGATAGCCGTGTTCATTGTCTAGCATCTTGATTGTCATCCATTGCCTGCAGTTTTACATTTCATTTTCTGGTACCGCAGTTTCAGTTTTATTTCATGTTCTAGTTTCTGGTATTCTAGTTTCACCTTGTACTCTGGATCACAGATTATATTGTATATTGTCTAGTCAGGGTTATACTTTGCTCTTTTCCTGATAGGATCGTTGCAGGTGAGTGGGAGATTACATGGAGCTGGTGATTGCTTGGATTTTGCAGCTTTTATTTATTTCAGTTTATTTTTCTGGAGATTGTATCTTAGATATTCATTATTGTATATTATTTTATTGGACCGGATTTGTCTCCGGCTGAGTTTGTATTTTAAACACTTGATGGATATTAGTGATTCTGGGAACGTTATAAATTGCTGTGTTGGTTTACATTACATTGTGACTGTGAGTTTTCTTTAGTATTGTACAGCTTACTTCGTCGTGTCCAACGACGAAGGCTGGGCGTGTCCGACTCGTATCCGATTATTCGGGAGCGGGTCGTGACGTACCTTCTTGATGTAGGATATCCTTATATCTTCTTGGCCATGACACACACACTATACGGTTTGAGAAAGTTTGCTAGGGGCACGACTTATGGACTGGCCATCTCTATTGTCGTGTGACGGATAGATCGTAACAACTACGATTAAGGTATAGAGACTCGAGCAGTTACAAAACTGGGCGGGTCATGGACATGACTTGGTCAGTGTGGGAAATATTGGTGGAGGACAGTCGCTAGTGTGTATGGAAAGCCAAACAGGTAAACCATAGTTTTCGAAAAGAACTATGGCGTGATACATTTTCAGATACCCTCTGACGTTTTGGACGTTACGGCCGGATGCGTATGACTGGATGCCAGTTACGTACTTATAGCCTAAATTCCACCCATGCGCATGAAAGTTGTCCTCTAAATTGCACATGAGAAGGTTAGAATCCCCTTTGCATATTTCTGTCTAGGTTAGTCTTTTGTATATTATTTTATTATTCTGACAGTTCATATTAGCATATTCTTCCTGTATGTTGTTACGTCCCTCTGAGGACCTGGTAATTTCTCCAGGTGTGTTTTATAATTTTTGCAGGTGCCCTAGCCAAGGACACAGTTTACAATCTACCTTCATGATTTTATCTTTTGGATCGTCTCTCGCTTCGCTCGACTCTTCCATCGTCACTATGTATTTCTCTCTTTTTGTTGGTAGTGAATTTGTCTCCGTCCAACATTTTGTACAGATGATATTTATAAGTGATTCTATGATATATTTATTTGTGGATGAGATTAGTTTCATGGTTACTACATTTTACAGCTTATGTATACATAAAAGGTTTTCGCATATTGGAGTATGCTTCGTATGTATGCAGCTGGCATGTCTACCTATCTAGTCCTAAGTATATTGGGACTAGGGCATTACAAGAGTACTCAAGATTGGAGTAGTTCGCTCAGAGGAAGACCAGTATACATCGTTGTGTTACTGAGTTTGATTCTCTGATCTCTTACTTTATTGCATTTTATTTACCATTTTTTATCTGTCTTAATATATAGCTGCTTAATTTTTTAATTGGTGATAATTTCTGCTTCACACGCACAAACTCTACTCATCCCCTCTAGAGGTGCTCAACGGTCCTACAATTGGTATCAGAGCGGATTATATTCAATTATAACACTCTAGAGTGAATACATATAACAGCTGTGAAATCAATGTTCACAGGTGAAGGGTAATCCACAAATATCCTAATATTTGATGGAACAAACTATACGTACTAGAAACACGAATGAGCCTGTACCTAAAGTCTTTAGACTTTGACTTATTGCCAATTGTCATCAATGGCTACAAAATGCCTACTATCACCTCTATTCTCACTTCCTTTATTATTAACAAGCCTTATTATAGTTACACGGAGGAAGAGAAGAAGTTAGCTAGCCTTGATGCAAAAGCAATGCATACTTTTTATTATGCTGCAGACATAAATATATTCAAAATCTTATTACTACTTGCACAACATCTCATAATATTTGGAAACTTCTTGAAGCTACTTATGAGTGCATGTACGAAAGCAAAGCTAGTAACTCCAGAGAGGAGGATAGTCCTTAAAATGATGCAAATGTATGCATGATGGCATCGAGATTTAATGTACAACACAATCTCTTATATAAAGATGAGCTTGACTGTAAAAGATTAAACCATATGATGAAAGATTGTCTTGCCACTAAAAAGAAGAATCACTATGAACGATCATCATTACACAAGTACATTAACACGAGCATATGGTGTGAAAGCGAGGCAAGCCACTCTGAAGAAGAAGAGAAACCTCGTCAAGCTGCAAATATATGCTCGATGGCATTATCTAACGAGGTATAAAATAATCCTCTTTATGAAAAGAGTGAATTGTCTTATGATGAGTTATCTGATGCTTTCAGTGATCTTTTGGAAGAACACAAAAAAAGTATTAGATAAGTATAAGCAAGCTAGAAAGTATATTCTAGTCTATAAGCGTGAGAATGAAAAACTTACTTGCTTATTAAATGATGCTAGAGACACATCTACTTCTGATAATTCTACTGAGATTTCTACACTTGAGTTTAGATTGCTAGAGGCACTTGATTGTATTGAGAAAAGTACTCTAGAAAATGCTAAACTTAAGGAGAAACTAGAATCAGAAAAGAAGAAGTATTATATTGCTTTATATAGAATTGATGCTCTTTCTGCTAAATATGATGAGATATGTGCTAACTCTAAAAAGTTAGGAATTAGACTAGAAAAGCAGGTAGTACAATCTATGACTCAGTCTAACATAAGACACATGATACATCATAAAGTCACACACGACATATCTTTTACAAAGGAAGCAAGCAAAGCTAAAGCTTCACGTAACCATGCTTTCTATTACAAGTATCCACGTACATCAAATCATACCACTGCACGTACTCATACTGCTGCACATTGTACTAATGCTAATGTTTTCTATCATTATTGCGGTATGAATGGACACATTTCTAATCACTATCAGATTAGAAAGCTAGTTGATATGAACTTGTGCAAATGGGTTCCCAAAACTAACCAATATGGATCCAAGTTTACTTGGATACCAAAGTCTTCGCCTAATATTGTAGGTGGAGCATCATGTGCTAAGCCATAGAACCATGGAACATGTTGGTGATTGGAAAGCTACAAAGGTCATCTTTCAAGCAATTATACCAACATAAGTGGTCACTAGAACCACTTTGGTAACATGCTAAATAATTTTTCTTAAATAGTTTATTTATAATATCTAGCATGTTCTTATTGATTTCGTGCTATTTGACATCTTTTAATCGGTTATTGTTTAAATCAATGTGAGATATGATCATAGCATGACTAATTGTTTAGCTTAAATGATTAGTTCACATTATATGGTCTTTTACTCATTTTCTATTAGTGTGACATATTTTCTATGTATGCTCTTTACTCTTACTCTTTATCTATGAAGCATGCATACCACTCTAGTCCATAGGAGCTAAAGTTTTTTGGTTAATGTATTTTTGACTCTCCATTTTTAATATTTTTGAAATGATTACTTCTTACCGATTTGTCTTTAACATGTCACATTTACTTTAATCATTATTTTGTGAATATGTATGTTCAGTACTAGTCTCCATTTACTTGAAAAGTATATACATATATTTTTATGATAACCTTGTGCTTGCTAATATATTCACCATTGATTCTCATATTTTAATTTGATTAGCTTCTTATGAATCAATTACATCTTTGCCTAATAAAGCATATTTATACATATTTTTGATCTTGTAATAATTTTTCAATGCTTATTAAGGATACATGAATACTTCATTGTCATTCATATATTTCTTATATTGATATATATTTTTGTATAAATATCTTTATGGAGGCATATGAGTTCAGCTCAAGTTCTACATTATTTTGAAAAATATTTAATTATACTCGTTATCTTCAAACTTGTGCTAATCTCATACTTAATCTATTGAATACTTTGAGCAAATTTGTGTTCCTTCTTCCTAAAAGCCTCTCTTAGCAACATTTTTTCTTGGCCCTTTGGTTGATATTTTGGATACATGACTCTTATTTAATCTATAATATTTGAATTATTTCACTTATGCCATTATATATATATATATATATATATATATATATATATATATATATATATATATAATATATATATATATATATATATATATATATATATATATATATATATATATATATATATATATATATATATATATATATATATATAAGTCTTCTAACTTTCGATATTTACTTGTTTTATATCTTTAAGTTGGAAATTTGAGAAGAAATATTTATTCATGTTGTGCTCATGATTATTTGTGAGTGTTCTTTTTAGAATCACACAGTCTTATGCTTTATCTTGTTTTAAAATTTACCTCCTTTATTAGTGCACATTTATATTATATATTTATCACTATAGTGCACTATGAAAGCTATTTGAAAAATAGTTGTTAGTATCTTGATCTTCATGAATTTTTCTTTGGGTATCTGCTATCTTATATTTGTTGTTACCCAATGATTTTTGTGGCACCTATGGATAAATGTAATTTATATATCTTATACCGAATGCTACATTGTCTTGAGATTTTTTCAAATCCATTAAATATAATTGATTTCATATTGCATAAATTCTTCTTAAATATTCAGTTATTAAAGAAGAGATTTGTTTTGGGTACACGCCGAAAGGGTCCTTCCATCAATAAGGCATAAAAGCCTAAGCTACATAATGCCAAGTGTCTTCGGACAACCGCTAGCTGGGAACCTGTCCCTACAGCTAATCCATGATTGATCAACGCTTTATAAACTAAAGATTTATTGAGGTGTATTTGCAATTGTTATCTGATGGACTTTAGACTTTAACTTTGATGGAAGAAATTATTTAATGATAATATTTTCAAAAAAGGTAACATACATTGATCTTTCATAGGTTAATGTTTGTCATTTTTTGATATATTCACTTTTCTGTTTAACTATTCTCTATTCAGACTTGATTCGATCTTGTGACTACTCATTGAATATTATGGTCTTCGGATATGTTCTTTAGTGTGCGTGTAATATTTATGATACTTATTTTATCAAGCTTTTATTATTCTCTTCTTATTCAAGTTAATAATTGCCTATAGCAGTAATTCTTTGCTGGGGAGAAGTCAAGCATTTTAATTTCTCTTCTCAAAGGATTTCTTTTCTTTAAGCTACGGTTATCAGATAGACGCCGTGCTAAGGATTTAAAAGGGAAGAAATGATCTTTCATAAGAATACCTAATATTTTGATAAATTAGTTTCCTACTTCTGGAAATATTTTTTTGGAATTTAAATCTGTCAATACTAATCATCTTAGATATACCCATGTAAAGAGGGAGCAATTAATTATTTCAAATCAATTATACCCCTGACATGCCATATATCTAGAATACTGTGTATTTGTGCATTTATAGAGTCCTGCTTTATTTGATCAAAATGGGCCATTTATGATATATGGATTCTTTTATTAAAGCTGTTTTTGTAATAAAAAATTCGAATCGTCTGCTGTCATTCTGAGGATTAAACGTATGCATTCGAACATTTATTAAGATAACTTTTCATAATAAATTTTGTATTTCAAAAATCTTTTGATTTCTCTTTGTTATTTTGAATCTGTCATTTACTCGAATGCTATTATTAAGACATTTTTCAAAAATCTTTTACAATCTTGAAATCATTTTTGTTATTTGAATTGGAAATATATTTTGATTGTTCATCTTTTAGCTTTTATCTGTTGGATATTTATTTTACTTGCCTAAAGACGATATTTTGTTTTAAGTTTGGAACTTTGTATGCATTGATCAAAAGGTAGAAAGATGTATATCTCAGATATCCTTTAGATCCTATAATTATTTTATCTATTTTATGCATATAAATATTTTTGAACTAGATACGCATATTTTAAGAGGAAGCAAAGTAATTGTTTCAATTCAATTATACCCTTAATATATGGTATACCTAGTTCATCATGGACACATATTCTTTTACTTAAATATCATGTTGGGTTGCTCATGATATTTGGATTTATATTGGATTTACGAGAGAATATATAATTTTTTTAAATTTTCTTGGTTCTCTCATTTTCATGGGTTCACAAGTTATAATTTTCTTATATTATCGTGATTTTCTTATCTTGATAATTATTGAGCTATTATTATTTTGGCTTTTCTTATTGAGGTTTTATCTCAAAGTTCATGATTATCTTATTTAGATTGGTCATACCTTGCGGGGGAGCATTCAAGTCGATTGAATTTTTTTCTTCTCAAGTATTTTGTCTCCATTACCTTCATGTTTATCTAATAGATATTCATATATCATGATAAGATGATTGAGTTCAAATGCATGAACTTAGGTATGTATATAGATTCTAGTATATCTATTTTGATTTCTTTTCAATGATTATACTCTTTATGGAAGTGATTCACTAATTTGTATGGACAAATTGTGAATCAGATTTTTTGATCATTGTTAAAAGTCTTAGTATATCTTCTAAATATACTATATTTGATATTGGTATATACTAGATCTGCAAATTTCTAATCCTTGTAGATTATTTATGACCAATTATTGATTTCTACTTTATTGGTTTCTACTTTTTATTAAAATCCTTTATTGGTCAATTTCAAAACTACAGTTACATTTAACATTCATAATGTGTTTTGAATGTCATTTTATATTTCTAGTTGGTAAATTATTTATTATTTCATTTCAAACTTGTGGTTACATTGTTTTCCTAATTGTTGTTCATGATTATTTCGGCCCTTCCTTCTGTTATGACCGTTTCATTTTATATCTTATTACGGGGGAGCTTATTTTTTATCATGTCAACGGGGGAGAAATAAGTTTAAATTAGCATACAATATTCTAGTAATATGTGTTTATTAGTGATACATGCATCTATCGTTCTACCTTAAACTTAACCGATTTGCCATAATCAAAAAAGGAGAGATTGTTAGCCCAATTATTGTATCATATTTTTGAATATGGCTAATTGATAAGTTTAACATAATGATATCACTAATATTCATGTAATCACTATTATGTTACTACTTATGTAAAACCCCCAAAATTTAAGCACTATTTTTTTAATTTTTATTTGAATAACTTAGGTAAATATATTGCGTATTTATACTGTATATGCATATAAGCATTACTCACATAGAGGAGTAAATATATGCCTAGTGGTATTTACCTATATTATTTAAATATTTTTTATAATTTTATTAGAATTTTATTATGAATTATTGGAATTTATCCTAATTTTTCTAGAATTATTATGATTTATTTAGAAAGAAAGATATTACCTATTATTACGTCTTTCAAAAATATAAATAATAATAAAATAAATATAAGTGTAAAATAAATGGAAATATATTTTGTAGGAAATATTTTAGATTTTATTTTGAATTTTTCTAAAAACTTTTATCTGAATTTTAATGTATAAATATTTATATAAATAAGGAAAGAAAAAAAAATAAAAAAGAGAGAGAAATGAACAGTGTCTGCATGCACTGTTCACTCTCGTTCCCAACCCGAGCGAAAGAGGAAAACACAAGTTTAAATATTCCAAACCCGATCAAATCGAATCCAAATCTTTTCAAACTTTATTCTATATAATCCCTACTCTATTCTGCACTGATTAACCCAAATCCTAGTAGAAATCATGGTATAAATCGATAAGGAAAATCGATCGAAACTTAGAAAACTTCACGCATATATTCGAACTTCAAATTCATGTTCCTTCCTTCCTACAACCCGCAGCCATCTCGTGGGTTAAATTCTCCAATCCTAGGGAGATCCTTGACTCCCCACGAACTCCTCAAACTGCCTGCATTTCCAGGAGCTCGCCGGAGCGTCGTCGCGGTCCCAGGCCGACTTATACAAACATATAGACTCTAATCTTGCCACAGTTGTAGTGTCCCGCTCCTAGCGGTTCACTATGTAAGGCTTGTGGCTTGGCTAACTCGGTCGGAACCGAGTTTTGGGAAAACTTACCGTCGGCACCGAATCGATCACGGACAAGTGCATAAGAACCTTTCCAACTAATGGATTGGTTTCTCTTGAAATGCGTCCAAGAGTTTTCTCTGGATGTTTTGCTGCTGGTTTTGTTGCTTGGTTTTGATGGATGCTTTTCTGAATGATTTCGATGATTTGATTCTTGCCCGTTTTCATCGATTTGTATAGCATTCATTCTTGAGAATTCTGAGAGAAGAGAACACAACGAGACAGATTATTAACCAAACTTTTGGTGCCAATGCAGACTGACGCGTGACGGAAGGCTAAGCGTACAAATGTTCCTCTCTCTCTCGGCGATTCTCTAATTTGGTGAGTGTGGATCTCTGTGGTGGTATTGTCCCTCTCGCTATTCTTTCATGCCAACTAAATAATTGTCTTGTAACATCCGTTGATCGATATCAAGTTGCTAAATGCCACAAGTCAATACCACTAAGAAGTTAGAGACTGAACATTGAATATTGAAATGAATGCTAGTCCATAGAACATTGAAATGAATACTAGTCCATAGAACATTGAAATGAATGCTAGTCCCTTGAACATTGAAAGAATTGATTACACTGTGAACAACATTGAGATTGTGCTTGTCGCTTGAACATTGAATTGAGATAATTGATGCCTATGATGTTGAGATATGAAATGTTGGGAATAAACATGTTTCTTAGTACTTAATATTCTATGCACACAATGTTTATCGAGTCGGACACACATTCGCATGACCATAGACGTACTTGTATACAAGGATTTCCTCGAACGGTACCTACGGCGGTGGGATCGAATCGGCCTAGGAGGAATTAGTGCTTTGCTAGCACGGTATCGGAACCTTCATTCGGGCTCGCAACCCGGTGAATGGTCAACCGCATACCAATACGAAGTCCTATATGGCACGTCGACATGGTGCACAACCACCAGTGGTCATGTTGTAAGGATGTATGCTAATCAATGTCTTATGCAGGGGCGGTAAGTATATTATTATTATCCTGTATCTTATGCAGGAAAGCTGGATTCGGCCAATGGTAAATAAACATGGTTTCATGAAATACCATGTCATTTGAATTGTGATTTACTCTAAATATTGCATGTCCCTAATAAGTTCATATCTTTAAAATGCTTGTCATTAATAAAATGTTGGTTTAGCTGAGTGGGCCAACGGGGCTCACCAGCGCATTGTTATAATGTGCTGACCCCTCCTCCACAGGTACTAAAGAAGGCTCGGGCGCACCTCGCAACTAAAGCTTTCTGAACTGCTGTTTCCTTTCAAGTTGTTTTCCCTAAAAGACGCACAAAGTATTACGGAGTTTTCAAAGATAGCTGCTTATATTTCAAAGTACTAAAGGGGCATGATGTATGGAACGGAAAATTATTTTATGGCAGCCTATCAGTTGTACTTCTTTTCATGAATCAATGTAGCCGAAATGGTATTTCAAATATTATCGAGAAAAGTTGTATTCTGACTACAATTATGAATAAAATGAGTATTTTTTCTTCCTATATTGTGTCTCAATGTTTTCGCAACTGCGGCTTATTCTCAAATGTTTCAAAATGATATAAATGTGCATGTTCTAGCCTTGTACAAGTGCAACTCCAGACTTGTACGACATCACGCCTTAGCGAGGACGATCGATTCGGCGTGAATCGAAGCAAAGCGAGCGATTCCCCGAATAGGGGCGTGACAAGTTGGTATCAGAGCACGATTTCAAATCCTCGGATTTCAAAAATATTTTTTTTTCAAAAGGAAGTCTTGATGCAAATTTTCTCGATTGATGGTGTCGATAGCGCTGGCATGAAATAATGTTCCATACAATAAGCCCATAAATATTTTATGAGTGTTAATGAAATTATTTCTTTGTTGTAGAATGACCAAGGGTGATAGCACAAAGACGAATTCATCGTCTGACCCAATTGAGAAACTGATTAAGCAAATGGAGGCTCAGAGGAAGCAGAGCGAAGCTCAACGTCGTGCGCTTCAAGAGCAGCTTCAGTATCAGTTTCAGGAGCAGCTGGATGCTGAACAAAAACAAGTGGATAGTCTAACTCATATTGTCACCGAGCTGGCGGCCGATTCCAATGTTTCTGCAAAGGACGCAGCAACCGAGACCGTGGAAGTGCCGGCATAGAAATCTGAGATGCCGACACGGAAGAGAACGAGCTTCAAGTTCTCTGAATTTAAGAGTTGCGACCCGCCTGAATTTAATGGAAAAGAGGAGCCAGATGAGGTGATGGGCTTCTTGAACACACTGGAGGGCTATTTCCGAATGTTAGAGATTCAGGACAGTAAGAGAGTGGAGTGTACTGCTGTACAACTTCGTCTCAAGGCCCAAGAATGGTGGATTTCGCAGAGACAGGCA
Source organism: Iris pallida (assembly GCA_029216955.1). Classification (NCBI taxonomy): domain Eukaryota; kingdom Viridiplantae; phylum Streptophyta; class Magnoliopsida; order Asparagales; family Iridaceae; genus Iris; species Iris pallida. Next base: position 11,808,824 of record JANAVB010033814.1, read on the forward strand.
CTTTGCAAAAATAGTCAGGATATGAAGATGTCTTGGGAGGCCTTCAAGCAGGTTTTCATTACCCAATTCATTCCACCTGTTGTCCGTCAACAAAAAAAGAATGAGTTTATTGCACTTCGACAAGGCAGTATGTCAGTGCATGACAACGAGACAGAGTTTTTGAAGAGAGTCGCATTCGCTGGGTACATGGTACCGAATGACGATGCCAAGCGAGGAAGATTTGTGCAAGGCTTGAATGAGGGCTTGGAACGGGATGTTCTAAGTCGGAAATGTACGTCATACAGAGAGGCGTATGAAACAGCTCTCGAGATGGAGAGATTTCATCGATCGACTAGTCGTGGAACGACACAGAACTACCAAGGCAATAACCAGAAACGACCTTGGTCGGCGGAAAGAAATGACGTAGCTAAGCATCACAACACAGGGGATAACAAGGGACCTCAGCAGCAGTTGCCACGTTGTAATAAATGCAACAGGTGGGGGCACAAAACTGAGGACTATCGTACTGGGTGTTTCAAATGTGGAGGTATAGGTCACAGGGCAGTTGACTGTAGAGGCAGAGGAAACAATCAGTATCGTGGGCATAACAATAATCAGAACCGGGGCCAACATAACAACCAAAATCGTGGCCAAGCGCCACCAGCCTTGCCAGCTCCAACTAGGAATGCACCGAATCAACAAGGTGGCCAAGCAAGGGTTTATGCCTTGACTCAGGCAGAGGCCCAGACCGCAGAGAATGTTATAATAGGTATGTTGCTGTACAAAGGCATACCTGCAAGAGTACTTTTTGATTCTGGTGCTACTCATTGCTTTATCTCTTCTGATTTTGCAACGGAAAATAAATTTTGTATGACTCAACTAAAGACAGCTTTGTGTGTTAGTACTCCTTCGGGAGTAGATATGCCTGCAACTTTGATTTGTAGGGACGACTACATTAAGATTGGAGGCAAGACTTTATCTCTGGACGCAATTATACTCGACATCAAAGAGTACGATATCATATTAGGAATGGACTGGCTCAGCGCCTGTCATGCAACGATCGACTGTACGGATAAGAGAGTTGTGTTTTGCCTACCTGGAGAAACAGAGTTCTCTTACTCGTGCGGCTCGGCGTTCTAAGGACCTACGGTAATATTGGCAGTTACAACAAGGCACATGCTGTACTCGGGGTGTGAAGGCTTTCTCGCTTCTGTCCAAGACACTCGAATGAAGAGTGTATGCTCGAATCAGATCAAAATTGTGGCAGAGTTTCCCGATGTGTTTTCGGACGAGATACCTGGAATGCTGTCGAATAGAGAAATTGAATTCACAATTGATACATTTTCGGATACTCGTCCGATATCTAAGGCACCGTACATGATAGCTCCGGCAGAATTGAAGGAACTAAAGGTACAGCTACAAGAATTACTAGACCGGGGATACATTCACCCAAGTATATCTCCATAGGGAGCTCCAGTACTGTTTATAAAGAAGAAGGATGGGACGATGCGGCTGTGCATCGATTACAGAGAACTAAACAAGGCAACCATCCGTAACAAGTATCCCTTGCCAAGGATAGATGATCTATTCGATCAGCTTCAGGGGGCGACCGTGTTTTCTAAAATTGATCTTCGTTCAGGATACCATCAATTGAAGATCAGACCCGAAGATGTTCCTAAGTCAGCATTCCGTACGAGATACGGACACTATGAGTTTTTGGTCATGCCATTCGGCTCGACTAATGCTTCAACAGCCTTTATGGATTTAATGAATAGAGTGTTTCGACCATTTTTAGACAAGTTTGCTGTTGTGTTCATCGATGACATCTTGATCTACTCAAAAGACAGGGAGACTCATGTCGGACACTTGAGAGAAGTACTTCAGACGCTGCGAGACAACCAGCTTTATGCAAAACTAAGCAAGTACAAATTTTGGATGAACAATGTGTCGTTTCTTGGACATGTTGTTTCGGCGGAAGGTGTTGCCGTCGACCCAAAGAAGATTAAGGTAGTTGTGGACTGGAAGCAGCCTGCATCAGCTAGTGAGATACGGAGTTTCCTTGGTTTAGCCAGGTACTACCGTAGATTTGTGAAAGACTTCTCGAGAATCGTATTGCCTTTAACTCGCCTAACTCAGAAGTGAGTCGTATTTAAGTGGACTGACGACTGTGAGAGTAGCTTGCAAGAACTCAAGCAGCGGCTCGTCGCGGCCCCAATTTTAGCACTTTCGGAAGGCTCTGAGGGATTTCAGATCTACAGTGACGCTTCGGGACTTGGTTTGGGATGTGTTCTCATGCAACATGGGAAGACAATATCTTATGCATCTAAATAACTCAAACAGCATGAAAAGAATTACCCAACACATAATTTGGAACTGGCGGCAATTGTGTTCGCGTTGAAATTGTGGCGACACTATCTCTATGGTGTGTCCTGCGAGATCTTCACGGATCACAAGAGCCTAAAGTACATATTCACGTAAAAGGAATTGAATTTGAGGCAGCGGCGTTGGTTAGAATTGATCAAGGACTATGACTTGACAACCTCCTACACGCCGGGTAAAGGAAACGTGGTAGCTGATGCCTTGAGTCGAAAATTTATTGGGTCCCTAACAATAGCAAAAGAGGTACTACGAGATCTTGAAGAGATAGGCATCGAGTTCAGGATCCGTCCGCAGAATATGTCGTTGGCTCAGTTACAACTTGAGCCGAGTCTCCAGGGAAGGATTAAGATTGCTCAGAAGGATGACCCATTTCTGCAGAAGATACGTGAGTTGATTCTAGCAGGAAAGGCGTCGGACTTTACCGTTGAAGATGATACTATTCGTGTCAAGGGGAGATTGTGCGTCCCTAAGGATGAGGATATCAGGAGGGAAATACTGACTGAAGCTTATTTCGCGAAGTATTCCTTGCATCCGGGAAGCAAGAAAATGTATAAAGATCTGTGCACCACATTTTGGTGGCATGGCATGAAGAAGGATATGGCGCTATTCGTGTCACAATGCTTGGATTGTCAGCGTGTGAAGGCCGAACATTAACGACCAGACGGAGAACAACAAAATTTGGCTATTCCACTGTGGAAGTGGGATAATATCTGTATGGATTTTATCGTCGGCTTGCCAAGAACTCAGAAGGGAAATGATACAATTTGGGTTATCGTGGATAGATTAACCAAGTCGGCACATTTCATTCCAATAAAAGTTACGTGGGGCGTAGAATGGTTGGCTCAGATCTACATAAATAAAATTGTCCGATTGCATGGGGTGCCAGCTTCTATAGTATCGGATAGAGACGGAAGATTCTTGTCGCAATTTTGGATAAGTCCGTACTCGGCTATGGGCACAAAGTTGAACTTCGGTACAGCGTACCATCCGCAGACTGATGGTCAGACAGAGAGGGTAAATTAGATTCTTGAAGATATGTTGAGATTGTGCGTGCTAGATTCAAAGAAAAATTGGGATGCACATCTCGTATTGGCAGAATTTGCCTATAACAACAGTTATCAGGCAAGTATTCAAATGGCCCCGTACGAAGCCTTATATGGACGGAAATATCGATCACCGATATGCTGGGATGAAGTCGGTGAACGACAAGTGCTTAGACCAGAACTTGTGGAACAGGCCGTCGAGAGGGTTCGCTTAATTCGAGAAAGACTTAGAGTTGCTCAAAGTCGACAGAAGAGTTATGAGGACGTACATCGACGACCTTTGGAATTTGCGGCAGGAGATCATGTCTTCTTGAAGGTCATGCCCATGTGACGTGTGATGCGGTTTGGGATGAAAGGAAAGCTAAGCCCGAGATTCGTTGGACCCTTCGAGATTTTGGAGAAGGTAGCCTCAGTGGCTTATCGACTTACACTACCTCCGGCTTTGGCTGATGTGCACGATGTGTTCCATATATCTTAACTACAGAGCATGATCCAAGCCATGTAGTAAATTTCGATCAGCTGCAGCTGAGCGCTGACCTATCCTACACTGAAGAGCCTGTCCAAATTTTGGACAAGAAAAAGAAAGTTTTGCAGAATCGGACAGTATCCTTGGTCAACGTGCTGTGACGGAACCATGCTGTAGAGGAGTCGACGTGGCAATTAGAGGAAGAGATGCGGGTGAAATACCCCTCGCTGTTTGATAATTTTGAGGTAGGACTTTTGCTTTAAGTTTCGAGGATGAAACTTTTTCTTAGTGGTATATTATGTAGTATCCCGCTCCTAGCGGTTCACTATGTAATCTTGTGGCTTGGCTAACTCTGTCGGAACCGAGTATTGGGGAAACTTACCGTCGGTACCGAATCGATCACGGACAAGTGCATAAGAACCTTTCCAACTAATGGATTGGTTTCTCTTGAAATGCGTCCAAGAGTTTTCTCTGGATGTTTTGCTGCTGGTTTTGTTGCTTGGTTTTGATGGATGCTTTTCTGAATGATTTTCGATGATTTGATTCTTGCCCGTTTTCATCGATTTGTATAGCATTCATTCTTGAGAATTCTGAGAGAAGAGAACACAACGAGACAGATTATTAACCAAACTTTTGGTGCCAATGTAGACTGACGTGTGACGGAAGGCTAAGCGTACAAGTGTTCCTCTCTCTCTCTCTCTCTCTCTCTCTCTCGGCGATTCTCTAATTTGATGAGTGTGGATCTCTGTGGTGGTATTTTTCCCTCTCGCTATTCCTTCATGCCAACAAAATAATTGCTTGCAACATCCGTTGATCGATATCAAGTTGCTAAATGTCACAAGTCAATACCACTAAGAAGTTAGAGACTGAACATTGAATATTGAAATGAATGCTAGTCCATAGAACATTGAAATGAATACTAGTCCATAGAACATTAAAATGAATGCTAGTCCCTTGAACATTAAAAGAATTGATTACACTGTGAACAACATTGAGATTGTGCTTGTCGCTTGAACATTGAATTGAGATAATTGATGCCTATGATGTTGAGATATGAAATGTTGGGAATAAACATGTTGCTTAGTACTTAATATTCTATGCACACAATGTTTATCGAGTCGGACACACATTCGCATGACCATAGACGTACTTGTACACAAGGATTTCCTCGAACGGTACCTGCGACGGTGGGATCGAATCGGCCTAGGAGGAATTAGTGCTTTGGTAGCACGGTATTGGAACCTTCATTCGGGCTCACAACCCGGTAAATGGTCAACCGCATACCAATACGAAGTCCTATATGGCACGTCGACATGGTGCACAACCACCAGTGGTCATGTTGTAAGGATGTATGCTAATCAATGTCTTATGCAGGGGCGGTAAGTATATTATTATTATTCTGTATCTTATGCAGGAAAGCTGGATTCGGCCAATGGTAAAGTAAACATGGTTTCATGAAATACCATGTCATTTGAATTATGATTTACTCTAAATGTTGCCCGTCCCTAATAAGTTCATATCTTTAAAATGCTTGTCATTAATAAAATTTTGGTTTAGCTGAGTAGGCCAACGGGGCTCACTAACGCATTGTTATAATGTTCTGACCCCTCCTCCACAGGTACTGGAGAAGGCTCGGGCGCACCTCGCAACTAAAATTTTCTGAACTGCTGTTTCCTTTCAAGTTGTTTTCCCTAAAAGACGCACAAAGTATTGCAGAGTTTTCAAAGATAGCTGCTTATATTTTAAAGTATTAAAGGGGCATGATGTATGGAACGGGAAATTATTTCATGGCAGCCTATCAGTTGTACTTCTTTTCATGAATCAATGTAGCCGAAATGGCATTTCAAATATTATCGAGAAAAGTTGTATTCTGACTACAATTATGAATAAAATGAGTATTTCTTCTTCCTATATTGTGTCTCAATGTTTTCGCAACTGTGGCTTATTCTCAAATGTTTCAAAATGATATAAATGTGCATGTTCTAGTCTTGTACAAGTGCAACTCCAGAGTTGTACGACATCACACCTTAGCGAGGACGATCGATTCGGCGTGAATCGAAGCAAAGCGAGCGATTTCTCGAATCGGGGCGTGACAACAGTCAGGTACCCAAATTTATTGCAGTTTTTCTCGATTATACTCTATCAAATTTTATTCTAGAAAATCCTGCAGGTAGCCAATATAACCCTCTTTATTTCCCTTTAAGTAGATTTTGATTATAGTTATTAGATTTCTCAGGAAATCTCCTAAAAAATCAACGAAAAAATGATTGTAAACAACAAAAAGAACAGTTTAGAAGTCCTCTTTGGAGGACTATTTTTGACCAGAACACTAGGTTTTCTAGAAAACTAATTAAACACAGTCCTAGAAAACATATAGGGCCTTGAAATCCTTTTTAAGAAAGTTGATTTCTTCGACTATGCGCCAATAAATCGCTTTCGCAAATTGACAAAAAACAGTTTTCAAAACTGTAAAAAAAATTTAGAAATTTTTACCGATACGACGTGCATCCCGACAAACCGGACGACGTGGTCGCAACCCATGAGCATCGAAAGACGCGTATGGATATTGTCGACGTATGAAATTCGACGAAACTCAATTTCGTTGTGCGTGAGCGACGAAATCGAGGCGTATCCGTCGAGATATCCCGTATCGATCTCTTTGAAAACTAGCCCATAAACTTCGTACACGTTCGTCATATCGAGACAAAACTTGCGCCAACAGGACCGTGTTGTGTTTCTGGTCCTGTGAGCCAACTTTGGTCCGATTCTGAGAAGGTCGACCGGAACGCTATTTTGGCGGGCCCACGACACGATCCAACGGACGAATTTATGCACGGCCCACCAGAATCCAACGTTCATATCATAAAACCAGACCCATAGCCAAATAGTTTGATGACTTTAGTTACCGTAGCTACTGGTACGCTTTTTCAGTGCAAAACGGGTCCAACGACGGACATCATTTTGATCCGAAATTATGATTTTGTCCCTATGTCCTAAATTGGACTTTTGGGTTGGTATTTTTAGACATTTTTTTATACTAAATACGTTCATGATGTTTATTTCAGCATCCGAGGACGTTTACAAAAGTTGGCTTTCTTTGCTTCACCAGACCTTTATCAGCAGCTCAGGACACCAGGTGAGTACAGTTCATGTCTTGTTTCCAGTATTGTTAATTACTATAATTATATGATTAGTGATACATATTTGACTCTTGACACGTTTGGTATACGAGTTAGTGTCATATGGATTTTAGTCATGATATCATGTTTTATTCTACCGTGTTTCGTGATTTATTGTTGTGACTAATCCATGTATAGTAGTCGGGTGGGAAAGTATGTACTAAGTAGATATTTGATCAACCTCGTAGACCATACTTTATTTTAGGCAATATAGTCTTTTTTATTATTTCATGCAATGTAGACCGTGTTTTATTTCATACAATATAGACCGTGAGGATGCAAATCCTATGTAGACCGTGCGGTGTAGTGGACCAGCCTGATCACATATTGAAAGGTGTACTTCAAATCACGTAGTTGGTTAAGTTTTTTTGTTCCATGATTTACTTGTCTCTGTAGTTCATGATTAACTTTTTTACCATATTTTTCGTGCCACGTTTTATAGTTTATTTCTTTCATCATGTATGTCATGACTTTTCACTATTTTTATAGTCATTATCATATATTTGGAACTGCATGCTTGAGTTGTACTCATTCCCTTCATGGCTAGAAACCATATTTTTCAGATAGTTACGACTACTCTTTTGCATCGGATTTCTGGGGAGACATGGATATATGCAGTGGCTAAACCTAGAGATTAGTTAGATAGTTAAGTATTTATTTAGTTGTCTTTTTTATAATTTGTGAGACATTATACTTTGTATTCAAATGTAAACTTGGATATTGTAATTTTATTTAGTTAGTGTGAATGAGCAAATAAAAGATATTATTTTATGATTGTGATTCTGAGTATTATGGCCTAGACAGCGTTCTACCGTCGATACTGCGGCGTAGGCTGGCTTGCGCACGTACTCGCATCCGAAAAGCGGGAGCGGGCCGTGACAACTTAAACTTAGCATTGTCCTAATGTTCACTATATCATATTGCTATGCTTGTATCATAGTGTATCATATTGTTTTGTTCGTCTAACATGTACTTGAAGACAAGCAGTAAGCATGATCAAATCATGACATATGTAATAAAAAATTATTGATGGGCCAAAGAGGCGTTATACAAAAAATTTTACTATGAACCGCCCAATGACCTATCCGGGGCCTCGCATTGGGGGTTCCGCTGCCCGGTCAGCAGATGGAGGTCGAGGGGGCAGCGCCCCCCATGAGGGTTCGGGGGTGAAGCCCCCGAATGTATTCAGATTTCCAGATGTGTTTATCTTTGGACAACTGCCATCAAGGAAAAAAAGGTGTCTTCGAGTCTACTCAAATGTCAGAAAAAAGACATCATCAAAGAGCTATTAGTTTTTATATTTATTCTGTATTTGATCTTTATTTGAGTCTAGAAAAGTGTATAAGATTGACCGGATCGGTACTGGCTTATCTTTTCTCAGTCTACAAAAATATAGCCTACCTATCCACAATTCAATATCCAAAAGTCCACATACCAAAACAGCCCTAAACCCATCAAAATTGGCCCAAACAGTTCTGGCAGAACTCGGCCCGAGTTCGGTCAGGGCAGTTTCAATTTATTTTTGAATTCCCTCTAAATATGCATCCAACATTCGAATGTGAGATTTCTGCATTCGAACTCAGCCCGAACCCAGCCCAAATTTAGTGTACAAAAACACTATAAATAGAGAATAACTTTTCCATTTTTAAATCACTCATTCATTTAATCTTCTCTTCTCTATTCTATTTGAATTATTTTCTACGTGCTATACTTTTAAATCAAGCCTATACCACTCTTAGCCAAAGCCAGTACAGTTCTGTTCAATCTAGAGTTTTATTGTTGAAGAGTTGTATCGGAGGCTACATTCAGAAAATGTTCCAATTTTTATAATGCCTTCTGGAGTCGGTCGTGTGCTCGTCACCATGCACAGTGTTATAAGAGACTACAAGCTCTCAATTAGCTTGTGCCATAGTGGATTAACATCGAACAAGAGTACTCGAGACTGGAGTAGTCCTCTCAGAGGGAGACTAGTATACATCGCTGTGTCACTGAGTTTGATTCTTTGATTTCTTACTTTACCGTATTTTATCTGCCATAATATATAGCTACTTAATTTTCTAATTGGTGATAGTTTTTGCTGCACATACACATACTATATTTACCCTCCCTCCAGAGGTGCTCAACGGTCCTACAATTTGTGTCACAATTATCCAATAGAAACTAAAGCTAATTACCAACAAAAAATTATAGCAATCAAGTACGAAAATAAAAAGAGTTCAGAAGTCACAAATGCTAACACCGCGATGTATACTGGTGTCCCTCGTGGAGGAATAATCGAGTCTCAGGTACTCTTGCCCGATGTTAATCTACTATTTGTGAAATAGCGTACAACACAAGCTTTGATTCGAAGAGCTTGCCAACTTATTACAACCAAAAGCTTTGATCCAAAGAGCATGTCGACTTCAATACTTTAACAAAAAGTGAACTCAAAATTTTCAAAGTAATTACAACTCGAACAATTTCTAATCGAAATCGCACTTAGGCACTTAGAGGGCCTTGGAATATTGTTGCTTGGTGATTGGAAAGATTTAAGCCCAAAGAGTATCTTAAATGAATATAAAAGTGAGAATGAGTGAGTGAGAGTTATATAGAATTCTATTATATTTATAGGATTTTTCTTAACCGAGTTTGAGCAAAGTTCAGTCCCCAAACGTTCAAAAATATGAACGTTGGAGCCTTGTCTTTAGGAAGATTGAGTTAATTCAGAAAATTAGGTTTAGGGTTTGATCGAGTTTGATCCGAGTTCGGTTAGGGACCAAACTATGGTCGATTCCTATCATACTAAATCCAGAATGTTGGATTCAGGATATTTTTTGGTGTTTGGGTTGGTTTGATCTGATTTTGGGTAAGGTTATTTGGGTGGACTCGAGTGCCATCTAGATGCCAAGTGCAGTCGATTTACATACGTCCTAGACTCAAATAAAATATAAAATTATATAAGGATTTGTAAAGACCCAGATGCAAACTCTCGGCATTCTTCTTGACATAGTAGCAGTAACGTCATAGTAGTTGTGATTCGAGTTGTGGTATATCGAATCAAGGTTCAGTTATGTATCAAAATTGAGTTAACCATGACCAATTGGGCCAACAATCTCGCCTATTTTAATAACTAACAAACCATGATTGATACGACATCATTTGACTGATATGCAATATTTTTTCGATACGAACAATAGGAACATCTATAGCTCCCCCGCAATGTATTAAACCAAATGTATCCAGCAATTGAGTATCAACATGTTTCTCTTGCTTTGTTATTTCATCAAAATGGAATACTCCCTCGTAATTAGTGAAGTAAAAGACAAAACAACAAAGTGAAGCAACATATAAAGTATCTTAGCTCAACATAACATAGTATCATAGTAAAATGATTGATATACTTGTAAAGTAGATAATATGCAGACACACAAATAGATAACCAAATGAAATAATGCATACTAAGTGAAAAAGTTCATACTAAAAACTAGAACTAGAACATCATAATCAGTATCGATCCGAAATTAAAACTCCAATCTAAAGTACTACAGCAACTACTAATCGTCAACTGAGTAGGGTCATCAGCAGAACGGTTCGGATCATAGAAGGAAACAGTAGGGTCAAGATATCTCTGAACATAGGGGTCATCAACCCGATAGCGAGCACGAGAAGGATCACGCGCCACATGATATGGTCCAAATGGATGCAAACTAAGTTATACTAAATATCAATAATGGTGTTGCTGATAGCATGGGCATGTAAAGTGGAGCGAGAGTCCTTATCAAGAAAATGAATGGCGAGCATCTCGTCTTACAAATGAAAACACTCATGAATCATCTCCTGGATGGAATCCAAGGTAGCGGGTGTGTCACACTCACTTTTTAATTTCAAGGGTATTTTAGTAATTGTGATTTATTTGAATTTTTATGATTTTTATTTGAATTTTTATCTATTTATTAATTAGATTGATTGCAGTGTGATTTGATTGGTTGTAGACTGGTGACTTGGTAGTATAAGTAGTTTGACCTCAGTCAACCTTCACTAGAAGCCTAATAATGTAATTAAAATTCACATTTTGGTTTTTAAAAATTATTTAGATTTAATCTCTATTTTTGGAGTGGTTTAAATGATTTTTTAGTCATTTTTGTATTAAGCCTTTTAAAGCCTTTTTGACATGGGCCTTCTTGCAACTTGAGAGTGCTTGGCCCACATGCAAACCCTAACCCTAATACCCTTTCCTATGGCCGGCCAAAGCAGCCCCCCTTCTTTTCACTTTTGTGAGATAGCACGTAGCCTCCAAGTGAAACCCCCTTTTTCTCACCTTCTCCAAACCCTAACTTTCGTATCCGGAGTCCGTTTCACTTCAAACAAATTCCGTTGCGCTCGTGGGAAAGAGGAGAACTTGCTGGAGTATTACTAGCAAGGAGTTGGAGGCATTAGCTCGGGGGAAATCAGCCTACAAAGCGTTCGAGGACTTGCTTTCATTAGGTTTTCGACACCCAATAGGTAAAACTCATTCTATATTTGTTCTTCTGAATTTTTCTTTGTTATTGCATCCATATAGGTACCCTTGACATGTCCCAGAAGTTTGGTTGGGTTTTAACTTCGTTTGATAGCGGTATCGGACACGTGTCGGTCCTTTACGGCACATGTTCGACGAAATGCTGCTTAGGATAGAAAGTTGCTGTTTTATGATTCTGTATTCACGAAAATCTTGTTAATATTATTTGTAATAACTTTCATGAAGACGGACCGGGAGTCGACACGATTTCGGTGCCGATTCGGACGCGAACACACGTGCACGAGGCCCGTGCACGAGGCTCGTGCATGCCATGCAATCTGTGCGTCATAACTCGACGCAAAGAGCTCTGTTTTGCGTGATATTTTGTGAGCACGTGGGGGTAGCCTCTGTCCATAGGCTCCTAAAATTTCACAGCGTTTTGTTGAGCGAGCGCGGAGTTATTCGTCGTGCACTGTTCAGCCATTTTGTGAACCCGGCTGAAATTCGGGACTGAAACGCTCTTCGTACGCGCACATGACGCAACGAAGGACCATTCTAGGAGTTCGAAAACATAGCCCTATACCTAGACTACCCAGGGGGTCGACCCCGAGTCGAAAAGTGGCCCACGCTAGAGCCACGAGCGGCGACCCGCGCGCACGAGGGGGCACGCCCGCACGCACACGCGCACAGGCCGCACGCTGTGCGTGGGCCATTGTGTCGTGTCACTGCGACTTTGTGTCATGTTGACGTGTCCTAGACCTACCCCGTGACCCTACCTAGCCGTGTGCACAAGCTCGAGGCTTCTCGTTGTGCGTATGACGCGCAATCGAGCGAGAACGCTCTCTTCGACACGCGGTATCGGTTTTTCGATACGCACTCCACGTACACGACACGAACACGGTTTCGACTCTGTGAGTGTCCTAGCACGTCACGTATGTCGAAACTGACTTGTGTGTCAAGTTTCGTGATTTATTGTGGAGTATTTTGTGATTTGGGTTGATTTGTCAAAAATAGATTTTTCCGGCTTTCAAAAATTGAATAGAAAAGGTACATTTTGATTTCTTAACTTTTTAACTTCAATTTCTGAGTTTTTGGTTCGTTCATGAGGATTTGGGACTGTAGGGAATGAGTCGTTGGTTTTATTTCCCTTTTATTTATCTATTATGGCTATATATGGATTTTCTACCTATGTTTAGGTATATATACATATAAGTATATATATACTTTAACTATATATCGATATGTATATGTTTATGTTGTAAGTTTTTGGTTCAGATGCTTTATTCCAGGTCTGGGATTGGTTTTCTTTTTCAAAAACCAATACTTCCTTCTTTCCATTTGAGTATATACATAGTTGTATATATATAGGCCTATGTATAATAGTATATATATGTAAGCTATATATATATATATATATATATATATATATATATATATATATATATATATATATATATATATATATATATATATATATATATATATATATATATATATAAGTTGTATATATATAGGCCTATGTATAATAGTATATATATGTAAGCTATATATATATATATATATATATATATATATATATATATATATATATATATATATATATATATATATATATATATATATATATATATAGGCCTATGTATAATAGTATATTAATATATATATATATATATATATATATATATATATATATATATATATATATATATATATATATATATATATATATATATATATATATATATATTAATATACTATTATACATAGGCCTATATATATATATATATATATATATATATATATATATATATATATATATATATATATATATAGGCCTATGTATAATAGTATATATATGTAAGCTATATATATATATATATATATATATATATATATATATATATATATATATATATATATATATATATATACATATATATACTATTATACATAGGCCTATATATATATATATATATATATATATATATATATATATATATATATATATATATATATATATATATATATATATATATATATATATATTATATATATATATATATATATATATATATATATATATATATATATATATATAGGCCTATGTATAATAGTATATATATGTAAGCTATATATATATATATATATATATATATATTTGGATATATATCCATATTTTTTACAAAAAAATATATATATGGATATATGGATATATATCCATATATATCCATATATTGTGGTTTTGAGTATAATTTCAGTTGGGGACTGTTGATTCCAGATTTCTGGAGTTTAACAATAGTTCGTACTCCCCTCACAACTATCCTTGCATAAGTTATGTATATATATATGTGTGTGCGTATGCATAAGTCTTTATATATATATATATATATATATATATATATATATATATATATATATATATATATATATATCCTTATGTGATGGTAGGTTTGTGTTTGTGACCACAGGAGTGTTGTGACAATTTAGGTTCGTCATTTAGAGCTTGGTTTGGTCGAATTGGCCGACAAGTTGACCAAGTTGACAAAAGTCAACTTTGGGTCAAACTTGATCCAAATCGACTCAAACGAACTCCAAATGACTTGAAAACTTGAATGTGACCTAAAAATTAGTAAACGGACTAGTTGACCTTATGTTGACCATGTTTGACCAGCGTTGACCATGGTTGACCTGAGTTGACCATGGGTTGACTTTGAAAAAATGAGACCTAGAAGCATGTAGACTTGCATTGTAGCTATTTCTTTTGTTCTTGTGGACCTTGTTGTGACTTGTGGATACTTTAAATAGGTTTATATTGCTCCAGTTTGGTTACACTTCCTCATCAGCAGCTTGGTTTGTCAGGCGAGTACATTCTCTGACCTTTTCATACTTGTTTGGATATGTTATCTTGTTATAGACTAGTATACTTGATGTTGACATGATGTTCACACGGATTAGTACCCTATGGATATTTTCAGTGATGTTATCCCCTCGGATACATCGAGTATATCATGTTCATGTACTTTATCGTGTTCATCATGTACTCCATGTATTCATATTTATCCATGTACACTCATATGTTATTCATGTACACTCATGACCATATGAGATCCATGTATAAAAGTAGTTGTTATTCATGTGCAATAACATATCATGACTCGATCCTTGTGTATTGATTAGGGGCAGGGTGAGTGTAGTTGGTTATGTGATCATTATCCTCAGTAGGTATTCATGTGCAACTCCATAGTTTATCCATGTGCAATCCAACATGTTTACATAACCAAATTATATATGCTCTAAATCACATAGATAGTTACATTTCTCTATTTATCATATTTATATCTCATCTCGATATTCTCTCTCTTGTTGATTTCTTTGCAGCGTTTCATGTATAATTTTTTATAGCTTACTTTATATGTCCAATCCTGATATGATCTGTTGTGAGAGATATGTGCTCATTTTGTCCTGATTATATATGTTAAAAAATTTACAGGTGATGATGAGGAGTACTGCCCTACTTATTATGGCACTGGCTTAGGTGACACTGGTGACGTGGACCCTCAGGAGGATCCAGCAGTCGCTGAGGACTTGCCCATAGTCTAGCTGAGACTTTAGTATCTTATTGTCTATTTATTTGAGACATTATGAGTTGTACTTTGAGATTTTGTTCTGGTGGTTTTACACCAAGACTTTTATTATATCTGTGACTATCTTGAGATTATTCTTCTATTCCATCTTAGTTTGTGATTGAGTTACTTATTATTTATTCTCCATTCGGAGCATATCATAGACTGTGTTAGATACTGTAACCTAGGACAGCGTTCTACCGCCGACACTGCGGCGTAGGCTGGACGTACTTCACTTCTTGTGCCCTTTCACTGGGTGCGGGTCATAACAGGGTGGTACATGATGAACAACTGGAGGATGTCCATGGGAACAAGAGGATGAAGAGTCATCAACATCGGGAAGATGAGGAGGTTCATTCCTACGGGCCTTGGTTAGGAAAGCATGCTCATCAAGGAATGGACTGTCATCTAACGAGATATGAAAGTGCTCAAAGATGATAGTCAAGTACATGGTGTAGAGTGGGTTACGCCCTTTCTTGCGACACAACAATTTGATTGATAATGGTCTTGGGATGGATAAAAATAATAGAAAAATGCAAGTGATAAGGTGCAACCATTCTATGACGTAACCTTATTTGTGGATCCTGTCTTTAGAAAAGGAGCAGAAAACAAGATGCGATGAAGTTTATAGAAGTGCTGGTTCAGGTATCTTGTAAGAAGGCGTCCGGATGGACGAGAAAAAGGTGCACACATAGAGTCTTTGAAAAAAATTAAGAGTCAGGTCAGGCTCAAATCAAACTTGAGTAATGTCGATTAAAACGTCACTCTCATTTAGAATTTGTAGGATTTAACTCATATCATCATCATCAAATTCGTATCAATTTTGCACACTCTTGATCGAATGGTGATGCACAAATGTTAAATTACAACAGATCATGCGAATAGCATTAACAAAGATAGGATGTCTACTAGCGACAAGTTTATCAAGGCATAGAACCCTAACATTTTCTTGATACTCATGAAAGATAGTAAAGTAGATAGTCTCATGTTGAATCATCAAATCATTCAACCGAAACTTATAGGGTTCTAAAGAGTAACCCATCCAAATTATCCTCACTAGGCAAAGTGGACTAAATATGGAATGTGGGACTTCCTCTTGAGAAGGGTGAGATGAAGAGGCTTCATCAACCTTTCTCTTCTTTCTACCACCCCTACTAAACAACTTTGGGGCCATTGGAAAAAAAATAAAGAGAAGGAAATTTATACCTTAAAAGATAGTAGATAAAGGAAGAGAACCACGAAATAGACTCTGATATGATGTTTGGAGCATCAAAATAGATTGAGGAAGGAGATATTGAGAGCTAGGGTTAGGGTTTTCTTGAGTTTTGGAGGTTGAAGAAAGCAAAAGGGTGTGGCTGTTCGGTTCTTGACGAATAGGTATAGGAAGCGGTTCAAAAAGGAACCAAAATTTTAAGTTAAAGTGGGTACTGCTCGGTTCTGGAACCTAGGGGACCAAGTTCGGTACGAGTTCGGCCTAGGCCACACTCGGTCTGAGTTAGGTTCCTTGATGTTAGGACCCAACACAAACAACAGTTGCCAAAATACTTTAATAAATCAATAGTTTATAAAGAGTTGATCAATCTTAGGTTAGTTGTAGGGGCATGATCCTAACAAGCGGTGCTCCGAAGGCTCTTAAATTTCGTGTCAGTTAAGGCTATTTATACCTTTTTAACATAATGGCCCTTTCGTATATGCCCATAATGATCACTTCTTTAACAAACTTAGATTAAAAAAAATAAGCAATGTTATAACCGTGAAAGCAACAAACAATAAAGGATTCGTGGACCCTGAGTTCTCGATGAATGTAGTTGAAGCGGTCTTCAGCTAAGGGTTTAGTAAAGATATCTGCCAATTGATGTTCAGTGTCAATAATTGAATTCTAATGTCTCCGTGTAATTGATGATCATGCAAAAAGTGAAGTCTATTTTCTATGTGTTTAGTGTGTGAGTGACATATCGAATTTTTATTAAGTTTAATAGTGCTAGTGTTATCAAAGTATATGAGAATGTGCTTATAACAAAGAAAATAGTCTTCTAAGGTCTGTTTCATCTACAAAATTTGTGTACAACAACGTCCTGTAGCTATGTATCCAGGTTCAGAAGTTGATAATACGACCGAATTTTGTTTCTTACTAAACCAATACTACACCAATTTTTTTCATTTTTAACATTTTAGGTTTTCCTAAAACAACGGACCTGGACAATAGTCGTGGTTTTGACGTACCGAAACCGTCGTTTACTCCACGAAAACATAATTCATAAAAATTATAGTGCTAAAGTTGGCGTCGTTTTCATTACACACATATTTTTTTCCCTCTCATCTTTTTCTCCTTCCCCTCACAAAATTTCCTCAATCAAAAGAAAGGGTCATCAAAAGGGGATCTCCACTGTAAGTGGTCCTTCTATTTTTTTTATTCAATCGGATTCTAAGGGCATAAGAAGACTCTTGACAATCATTCATGCTATTCTTCTTGACGCAGCTTTGTTTGTTTGTGTGTTTTTGACTCGAAATCCTTTTATTATTGATTTTTTTACTTTTTAAGAAAAATAGGTTTGATTGATGTATGTCTTCTATTCTGTAGAATCGATGGCACCTCTAGAGTGGAGGCGGTGAATAGAGTGCAGCAGAAAAATACCCCCAAATAAAAACTTAAGTAGGTAAAGGCAGATAGAAACAACTACTTAGGTGCAGTTAAGTAAAGTAGTTAAGTAAATAGAGACAAGAAAGCAATACTTAGACACCAAGATTTTATAATGGTTTCACTCTGAGAGGACCAGTCCAGTCTCGAGAACTCTCCTCGATGTTAAATCCACTATTTGAAATAGAGATTACATCACGTACTTTACTCTGAAGAACACGCCAACTTCAACACTGTCGTATTTTAAACCGAAGCCCACGATCAAACTTTAATACTATTTTGAAAAAAGCTTTTATACTCCAAGCTTGTACAACTCGAATACTCCTAATCGGAAACCATTTGCACTTAGAAGAATATGAGTTATCTTGGAAATAGGAACATTTAAAGCTCTTGGTAAATAGGAAGGCTTTAGAATAGATAGAGAAGATGAAAAATGATTGAGTGATTAGAAATGAGAAATTCTTCTCTATTTATAGGAATTTTTGAAGCAGAGTTCGAGCAGAACTCGACTAGGGTAACGTTAATAATTTTAAATCTTTGAGATCCAAAGACTAGGAATAAGCTGCTAACCAGGAGTGATCCAAGGGGACCGAGTTCGATCCATGTTCGAGTAGAGCTCGGCCCGAGTTCGGTTCCTAGGGTTTTAGGGTATTTTGGGTTTATGTAGACTTTTGGAAGTTTGGTTTGGCTTGGGATAAAAGATAGGTTTTTGGTTTGGTTCATGGTAAACTTCTAAATGCCAGTGATCCCGACTCACAAAATAATCTAGACTCAAGAAATATAAAATACAGAATAATATGAAATAATCTTTCTTGTTGATCAAGTTCAATCTTCTGTAGTTATTCTTGAAGTCTTCTCGCTTTCCATATCAAAGTCGAAGTTTTAAATCAATTATCAAAATCAGGTTGATCATGGCTACATGAGCCAACAATCTCCCCCATTTTGATAGTTTGACAAAACTACTATTGATACTTTAGCAATATGTTCAGGTTGATTGGAAGTAGGTTGGTACGGTACGAAAGTAGCTTGCATATTGATTTGCTCTCCCGCAATTTATAATGAAGCTCTAACATTGTGAGATCTAGCAAAAAATATCTTAAACCAAGTTTCTTTAGAGCAATAAGTATATATATAAGAAGTTTGAAAAGGATAAGTATCTCAACATGTAAAGGATCATATTTATATTTCTCCTCCGTTTGTCATATAATCAAAATGATAGACTTAAAAAAAGAATCCATAAACAAGAAATGCATAAAGTACTAAAATAGAAAACTGATAAATAGAGTGCTAATACAAGCTAAACTAAACTAAAATAGTAAAAAATGCTTTCAAGAAGCATATCACTAATACATAAGCTCTAAAAGGAAAACAAGATCAAACTATTGACTCTATATCACCCTCAATCATCATCAGCATCTGCCGCCCTAAAAGGACCGGACTCAGCAGTGCAAAGGGGTTCATAGCGAGCAGCAGCAGGGTCAAAGTATCACTGAGCCTTTCGATCATCAATGCGATAACCAAGCACCGAGGGATCATGAACCATGAAAATAGGGCTACAAGTGTTATGAGCAAAACTGTAGGTAACGACCCTCACGGTGTTGGTCAAGGCCTGGAACTGGAGAGTGGTACAAAAATCCATGGACCTAAACTGATCCAGTATCAAGGCCTGAAGGGACTCAAAAGTGATTGCAGTAGGAGGATGAGAAGGATGTGAACTAGCAGCTGATGGGTCAACAAGAGGAGGTGGAGGAGGCTGTACTGCGGGAACATGAGCGACTCTATGATGCTCATAAAGATAGGCCGGTGGAGCATCATGGGGATAGTCATCCAAGAGAACCTCAAAATACTCAAAGATGTAAGGAAGATACATAGCATAGAGAAGTCGTCTAGGTTTCTTGCAACACTTTTCCATATTAGAAATAATAGTCTTAGGAAGACTAAAAGATACTTGGAAATGAAGATGGTAACTGGCATAGAGTTCCAAGTATGTGATCTCATTGCTGGAGGTTTGTTTTGGAAGAATATTAGAAACACCATCCGATGCAAGTCATAAAAGTAGTCGTTCATTTGCTTGGGGCAAAGACTTCCTTTGGGACGTGGATTAGTACACATAACGAATCACGAAAAGAGTCAAACATCATGTGAGCTGAAAATTGAACTGAGGTGATATCCACTAATGCTTCCCCTACATTGGGAATATGAAGCATAATTGTCAAATCATCGTTATTAAAATCAATGTCAATCCCACCGACCTTTGGTTTAACCGTGCCATTAGTGACCGTGAGATTACAATAAAACATGCAAATTGTATTAGAATAAATAGGATAACTAGAATGAACTAGGTTTTCAAGGCAAAAGTGTTCAAAAACATTTATATGATTGGGAAACAAATTGAAATTAATTGGACTTCCCGGACATATTTTTCGTTGATGAAAGTCATTGAACCACTCATTTGAAGCATCAAGTAATACAAAAATAAAGTCATCAGAATAGTCATCGTCCGGTATGGCAGGACTAAAAAGTAAAAAGAATCCTTCCTCTTAGACATTAAAGGAGGAGGCTTCTCCAACCTTTCTTTTCTTTTTGGAAGAATGAGGAACTTTGGGAGCTATTGAAAAATTTGAAAAAGGATGAAAAAGTTGAGATATACAAAAATTAAGTAGAGGAGATGGAAGAGAACCCAGAGACGGCTCTGAATCCAAACTCTTGGACCTTAGAAGGTTTTGATGAGGGAGTTTGGGGTGGTTAGGGTTAGGGTTTCGGAGGTGTTAGTTGTTGTTATGAGGAAGAATATGAAGTTTGCGGGGGTTTAAAAGGAGGAGGACCCGACTTTCCAGCTTCTGTTTTGATTACTAGGGACCGAGTTCGGATAGAGCTCAGTCCGAGTTTGGTTCCTTGGTAGTCAGGACATATTTGGAAAGATGTGATATAGGTTTTAACATTGATGCAAAGTATAATTAGAAATACTTTTGTTGAAGAAAAATAATTAATATTAATTAACTAAAATACACAAAACGTATAGAATATTTCAGGTTAGCTGTAGGGGGCGGATTCCAGCTAGCGATAGTTCGAAGACACTTGGCATCCTGTCGCTTAGACTTTTACATTTTTTTGTCAGAAGGGCCCTTTCGGCTTATAACCAAAATATTTTCTACAAATTTATGAATTCAGATCAAGTAATATTTAATTATAAAACTTCAACATCCAAAATTCCTAATTCTTTTCGTATAAAGTTAAAATGATCTTCAGTTTGGGGTTTACTGAAGATATCAGCTAATTGATGTTCAGTATCAACATACTCTAAACTAATATCTCCTTGTAAAACATGCTCTCTAAGAAAATGATGTCTAATCTTTATGTGTTTAGTGAGAGAATAACAAACAGGATTCTTCGTGAGATTTATTGAACCAGTGTTATCGTAGTAAATAGGGATGTGGTTGTATGATAACTGGTAGTCTTCCAAAGTTTGCTTCATCCATAAAATTTGGGCACAATAACGTCATGCGGCTATATATTTAGCCTCTGTTGTTAATATTGCTACAGAATTTTGCTTCTTAGAAAAACATGAGACTAAGTACTTTTCTAGGAAATAATATGTGCCACTGGTACTTTTATGATGGACCTTGCATCCAGCGAAATCTGCGTCCAAATAACCTATCAGGTCAAACGAATCGGTTTTTGGATACCACAGACCTGTTGTCAAAGTACCTTTAAGGTATCGGAGGATATGCTTAACGATGCTTACATGTGATTCCTTTAGGACACGTCTGATATCTTGCACATAAGTATACTAAAAATATAATATCTGGACGACTAGCAGTTAAATATAGTAAACTATTAATCATACCTTTGTACTTATGCACTTCAGTTGGTGTACCACTTTCATCCATATCAAGCTTTGTAAATATTTTCATAGGAGTTCCAATTGGTTTAACGTTATCCATGTCAAACTTTTTCAGCAGGTCTTTATATATTTGGCTTGATTGATGAAGATCCCTTGTGAACTTTGCTTAATTTGTAGCCAAAGAAAGAATGTCAGTTCTCCCATCATGCTCATTTCAAATTCACTCTGTATACACTTAGCAAACTCGTTACATAACTTCTTATTTGTTGATCCAAAGATAATGTCATTTACATATATCTGCACTAATAAGATATGCTTATCCAAAGATTTTATAAACAAAGTAGAATCAACCTTTCCTTTTGAAAAATCGTGTTCGAGTAAGAAGGAACTAAGGCATCCATACCATGCATGAGGTGTTTGTTTGAGTCTGTAGAGAACCTTATGAAGCTTGAATACGTGATCAAGATTTTACAAAAAATTCAAAAACAGGAGATTGTTTGACAAAAACTTCTTTTTTATAAAACCATTTAGAAAAAGCACTTTTAACATTCATTTGAAAAAGTTTGAAACTATAAAAACTTGCAAAAGCACAAAGCATACAAATTGATTCTAGTCTAGTAACTGGAGCATATGTCCTATCGTAGTCAATGCCTTCTTCTTGATTATAGCCTTGAGCTACTAACGTGCTTTGTTGTGTGTGACCAAACCGTTCTTACCTAACTTATTTTGGAACACCCATTTAGTACCAATGACCGGGTGATCACTAGGTCTGGGAACGAGTTTCCAAACTTGATTTCGTTCAAATTGGTTTAGTTCCTCTTGTATTGCAGAAATCCAAAATTTATCATTAAAAGCTTCTACAATATTCTTAGATTCTAGTGCTTGAACAAGTACTAGAAATGCTATATTTGCAACAATATTTCTAGTGCTTGAATAAGTACTTACACTTTTTGATACATCATCTATTACATGTTCTTTTGGATGATTTAGTGTAAACCGTAATCGCTTCAGTATAATCTCCAGATATGAGGTAGGTGTATCTTCAAGTGTTTTGTTCGAGGGAGTTCTATCATCTTTATTATCACTATCATTGTCACGTTGACTGTTCAGCTCGTCAAATATGATGTTTATTGATTGAGTGATCTTTTCTTGAATACTCTGTCTCCTTTGCTCTTTACAGCATATCCTAGAAATATACCTTCATCAGTCTTTTCATCGAATTTTCCTAAGTTGTCTTTAGTGTTTAAGATAAAACATCTGTAAAGTAGCTGATGTTATGAGTTCAATTGAACCATAATTCACACGGAGTCTTTTTGGAAATTGGTCTAATAAGAACTCTATTTAATACAAGGCATGTTGTATAAACAGCTTATGCCCAAAAATACTTTGGAAGATTATGCTAGTTAAGCATGACTCTGGCCATATCGCCAAGAGTTCTATTCTTCATCTGCACAACACCATTCTGTTGAGGAGTTCTGGGGCAAGAGAATTCATGTGATAAACCATTCGAATCACAAAATATTTTGAAGTTATGGTTATCAAATTCTCCTCTATGATCACTTCGAATATGAGTAATCATGAATCCTTTCTCATTTTGTACCTTTTTACAAAAAGACACAAATTCATAAAATATCTTATTTTTATTTGCAAGAAAGTAAACCCGAGTATATCATGAATAGTCATCAAATATTATGAAAGAATATAGCTTACCGCCAAGACTGACGACTCTACTTGGTCCAAACAAATCCATATGTAACAGTTGAAGTGGTCTAGAGGTACTTACATCGTTTATAATTTGAAAGATGATATGGATGCCTTGTTCTTTTTCACACTCGGCACATACTATATCTTTCTTGAAAGTAATGTCAGGTAAGCCACTTACCAGTTTCTTTATGGATAATCTTGTAATAGTGTCCATGTTTGCATGTCCAAGACGCATATGCCATACCCAGCTTTTGTCTTGAGATGTGAATATATACTTTCCTGTACTGTTAGTACTTTCTGACAAATATAATACATATATGTTGTCCTCTCTTATTCCCTCGAAGGAAATTATTTTAGAAGATTTATCATAAACGAAACATTTATCCTTAAGAAAATTAATTTCATAACCATGATCAGTCAATTAACTAATACTCAGCAGGTTATGTTTTAATTCTATTACTAAACATACATTTTTAATAATGGGAGAGAAAGAAGTACCTATGTCGTCAATTCCAATTATATGTCCTTTTAAATTGTTTCCAAAGGAGACAGCCATTTTCTTCACCGGTAGAGTTGCAAGTCCATCTATAACACAAGTTGAAGATGTAACCTTTGGTACCCACTTTCTTGAGGGTCCGAATATGTTAGTTTTTGGAACCCAAACATATATATGCATATCTACAAGCTTCTTAATCTTGCATTGATGTGATATATGTTCTTTTATACCACAGTAATGACATGTAGCTGAAGTGTTAGTGCTAGGTGAAGTTCAAAGATCATGTATGCGAGTTTTTGAAGGCGTCTGTGTCTTATTTTATGGAAATGTATACATGAATGCATGACTCCTAGTAGTTCTAGTAGAGTTGGTCGTGTTGTGCTTGTGTTTGGCCATGTGATTTGTGTTCACTTAAGTTACAGGCTTGACTACATGTTTACCCAATTTAATCTCTTACTTTTTAGAGACATCACCGGCTTCATTGTACTTGGTCGTGAGTGCATATCTTCATTGTACAGCAATATAATACTTCTTTTTCTCCAGTTCATAGAGATCATTGAGCTTTATATTTTCTCGATTTGCTTTTTCAAGCTTCTCAAAAGTGTCATGTAATCTCAACTTTAAAGAAGAAATATCATCCGTATTACTAGAAGAATTCTTATCTCTAATATCTTCTAGTATTTGAGATTGCTTAGAGAATTCAGATTGTACAAATTTTAGCTCTTTCTTGGCACGTTTGTACATATCCATCATCTTCTTTTGATCTTCTAGTAGATCAGTAAAGGCATCAGACAATTCATCAAATGTAA
The DNA here is from genome assembly GCA_029216955.1 of Iris pallida. Classification (NCBI taxonomy): domain Eukaryota; kingdom Viridiplantae; phylum Streptophyta; class Magnoliopsida; order Asparagales; family Iridaceae; genus Iris; species Iris pallida. Next base: position 11,833,461 of record JANAVB010033814.1, read on the forward strand.
ATTCTTCATAAAGAGGATTTGAAATTACCTTAGCATCCATAGCCATGAAGCATAAATTTGTTGTATTGCGGGATTTTTCTTCTTCTTCAGAATCATTCACCTCACTTTCACACCAGATGCTGGTATTAGCATAATTCTTTGTCGAATTCCTTCTTTTGCTTGACTGATCGTATCAACTTCCCTTTCTTACAATAGGACAAGTCTTTTTTGATATGACCTATCTTCTTACAACTGTAGTAGATTGGTTCTTCATTGTCTTTGAAATATTTCTTCTTCTTATTTGTCTTCTCATACTTTAGGAATCTTTTAAAGTTTCTCGTCATGAGGGCCATTTCCTCGTTGTCTGAGCTATCGGTCTCACTCTTGTCATCGAAGGCTGTCTTATGGTGTGCTTTGAATGCTATAGTCTTCTCCTTTGGTGTTGGCTCTTCAAAATCTTTAAGGTCCAGCTCATGTGTCATAAGCTTTCCTATAAGAGTTTCAAGAGTCATTGTAGTGAGATCATTCCCTTCAATAATGGCCATCGCCTTGGGATTCTAGTTCTTAGTCAGCCCACAAAGTACCTTTCCAATCTTTTCATGATTGCTGTATTCTTTTTCAAGGGAAGATAGAGGGTTAACAATATCTAAAAAATGAGTAAATATATTTGTAATAGTCTCATTGGGCTTCATTTTGAAGGCCTCATACTCTTATGTTAGTCATGAGATTTTAGACTCCTTCACTTATGAAGTTCCTTCATGAGTTACCTCAAGAAGTTTCTAAACCTCGTGAGACATGAGACGTGTTGATACCCTATTAAACTCAATTCTATCTACAGCACAAAATAATGCATTGATAGTTTTTGCATCAAGACTTGCTTCTTCTTTTTTTCATTGTAGGTATATTTGTTATGTGGTTTTTCAACAAGATTTCCATCTACCATAATAGGTAGTGGTTTCTTGTAACCATCGATGACAATCGACCATAAATCAAAATCAAGAGACTTGAGATAAAAGCTCATACGTGTCTTCTAATACGTGTAGTTTGTGCCATCAAATAGGGGTGACCTATTTGTAGACTGGCCTTCACCATTGCTAGTATATAATGATATCACATCTCAAGGTGATTTTAATCCAACTAGAGAGAAATTGTGCACTGATACCAATTGTAGGATCGATGGCATCTCTAGAGAGGGTGAATAGAGTGCAGCATAAAAATATCCCAAAATAAAAACTTAAGTATGCAAAGGCAGATATAAACAACTACTCAGGTGCAGTGAAGTAAAGCAGTTAAGTAAATAGAGGCAAGAAAGCAATACGCGGACACGAATATTTTATACTGGTTTCCCTTTGAAAGGACTAGTCTAGTCTCGAGAACTCTCCTCGATGTTAAATCCACTATTTGAAATAGAGATTACACCGCGTCCTTTACTTCGAAGAACATGCCAACTTTAACACCATCGTGTTCTAATATGAAGCCCACGATCAAACTTCAACACCTTTTTGAAGAAAGCTTTTATACTCCAAGCTTGCACAACTCGAATACTCCTAATCGAAAACCACCAGCACATAGAAGAATATGAGTTATCTTAGAAATAGGAAGATTGAAAGCTCTTGGTAAATAGGAAGGCTTTAAAATAAATAGAGAAGAGGATTGAGTGATTATTTCTTCTCTATTGATAGGAATTTTTGAAGCAGAGTTCGGACAGAACTCGGCTAGGGCAACGTTTATAATCTTGAACGTTTGAGATCCAAAATACTAGGAATAGGCTGCTGACCAAGAGTGATCCAAAGGGACCACGTTCGGTCCGAGTTCAGGTAGAGCTCAGCCCAAGTTCGGTTCTTAGGGTTTCTGGGTATTTTGGGTTTATGTAGACTTTTGGAAGTTTGGTTTGGTTTGGGATAAAAGATAGGTTTTTGGTTTGGTTCAGGATAGACTTCTAAATGCCAGTAATCCCCACTAACAAAATAATCTAGAGTCAAGAAATATAAAATATAGAATAAAGTAAAATAATCTTTCTTGACGATCAAGTTCAATCTTCTGTTGTCATTCTTGAAGTCTTCTCGCTTTCCATATCAAAGTCGAAGTTTTAAGTCAATTATAAAAATCAGGTTGATCATGGCTACATGGGCCAACATCTTCTAGCCGTCGTCGGGTCAATTTCTCCTCTGTCGTCGGTCAAGGAGCAGCCATGCGGAGGATGAGGGAACCTTCGGGCCTGACTCGACCACGGATACGAGCTCGTGCGGGAGAGGAGGCAGCATTATTTATATACCATATTTTGTAATTATTTTTTATTTTGTTTTCATATCATGTTAATTTATTATTTTTGTATTAATCTATTTTTATTAAATTTGAAATTTGAACATCAAGAACATTAAATCTGAAAACTTGTCTTTGTAATTCCGGATTATTATGTTTCCAAATCCTCTAAATTTATTATTATAAGTAAAATCCTTAACTGTAATATGCTTGTTATGTTTTGTTGGTGATATTTTTATATTTTATTGGTAGATGTCTTCAATAACCCAAGTAAGGTATGTATGGATGCACCTCAGTTGTCAGATGAATACTTTGAAGGTGTTGCATTGTTCATTCAGTTCACAAAAGGCAAAATGAGTGGAAATGATTGGTATTATTGTTCGTGAGATAAATGATGTAACTAAAATTCATGCAAAAGAAAACTAAATATTATTGTTAAGCATTTGATTTGAAGTAGAGTGGACAAGTCATATAGAACTTGGGTCAATCATGGAGAACCACTTCCTAAGATTGGTGTCAATGTTCAAGCTTCTAGTTCATCAACTAGTAGTGAAAATGTCTTTCCAAGAATGGAAGACCTGATCAATGACACATTTAGACTTGTTGATACTAATGTCCTCGATGAATGCCCGAATGAATTTGATCAACAAAATGATGGTCATGTTCAAGATGATCCCTAGTAGACACTAACTACAAGAATAAGTTGGAAGATGCAATGGAACCTTCATATCCTAATTGTGATGGTATACATATTAAACTATCATCAATATTAGATTTTTTTTTTTTTGAGCATGAAGGCTAGATACCAATGTTATGAAGCTCTTTTTACTTAATTTTTGTAATTTTTGAAAAGATTTCGCCGAATGGGAACACATTCAAAAAATTTCAAAAAAACTAACGCTATGGTTAAGCCTTTTCAAATGAAGTATGATATTGTCCATTCTTGTCCTAATGATTGTATACTCTATTGAAGAGAAAATGCAGACAAGATTAATTTTCGCAAGTGTGGTGAAAGTAGGTGGCAACTAGAAGAAAGTTCAAAAAGAAGAGGTAAGAAGTTGTCGAAGAAGAAGCTTAGATACTTTTCAATAATTCATAGGTTGCAACACATGTATAGTTTACCATGGATAGCCGAAGAAATGACATGGCATGCTCATGTAGAAGATAGTAGTATGCACATACGACATACAGTATATTCTCTATCATGGAAGAAGATAGATAGGATGTGGCCGGAGTTTTCTAACGAGAAATGGAATGTTCGTCTTTGTTTCGTAACTGATGGTTTCAATCTTTTGGAATGAATAATTCTTATAACTTCTAATCATTTTGGTCTCGCAACTGATGGTTACAACTTGAACAACTTCTAACTGAAACCATACTTAGGCACTAAGAGGGCTTTTAAAATTTGTTGCTTGGAGATTAGAAAGGTTTATGCTCAGTGAGTATCTCAAATGAATAGATAAAAGTGAGAATGAGTCAGTGGGAATGGTATAGAATTCCATTCTATTTATTGGATTTTTCTAAATCGAGTTCGGGAAGACTTAGGTCCCTAAACATTCAAAAATCTGAACTTTGGAGCATGGTTTTCAGGAAGATTGAATTAATTCAGAAAATTCTGTTTAGGGTTTGACCGAGTTTGGTCCGAGTTCAGTTAGGGACCAAACTATGGTCGAGTTCTATCACATTAAATCTAAAATGTTGGGTTTAGGATATTTTTTGGAGTTTGGGTTGGTTTTATCTTATTTTCGATAAGGTTATTTGAGTGGGCTCGAGTGCCATCTAGATGCCAAGTGCGACTCGATTTACATACGTCCTAGAGTCTCAGCATACTTCTTGACATAGTAGAAGTAATGTCGTAGTAGTTGTGATTCGAGTTATGTTATATCAAATCATGGTTTAGTTATTTATCAAAATCGAGTTGACCATGACCAAGTGGGCCAACAGGAAGGACCACCAGTGCTCTCTCTCCCCCTCTCTTTCTTTCTTTCTCTCTCTCATGCACACCACTACCACATCGTCGTGGCCACTACCAACAGCCCCAATACCCACCTTTTCAATCGAGCCACGACCCCATCGTTATTGTCCACTCCAACTGCTACCATGACAACCAATACAGTCACTACCTTTGTTGCTTAAGCATCGCTCCAATGTCACTAATCACTCGAGCCCGAGCTCCTCCTCTATTAAGGTACCTATCCTAATCCTAATCCTTTTTATTTTTATTGAGTTAAGAAACTATTATGCATATAATTAGTTTAAATTTGATGAATTGTTGTTTATATATTCAATAATCTAGAATGGTTATGGGTGTGATAGGATAAGAACACGACTACATGGAGACAACACCTATATAATTTTTATTAAGTACTTGGATAAATTAAATGATAATGTTGCATGGACATGGTGTACTTTTAGTCCAGTCGAATGACAGACCTTTCTTCATCGGATGAGTGAAAGGTTGGCAGTGCCAAGAAAAATTAGATATGAACCTCCTGATATATGCCAATCTCCCCTGGAGTCGTCAGATTTTTCGGAGATTCTTTGCAGGGCTCATGCCACGGATGGCCCATGTCTTCTCGAGATCTATGTGGATACCCTTTAAAGTAATAACGAAGCCCAAGAATTTGCCACTAGATACTCCCAGGAAGAATTAAGTCAGATTCATCTTCAGCCGGTGTGTAGTATTACAAACGCTTCGTGAACAACAATTGTATATGAAGCTAAGTAAATGTCAGTTTTGGATGAGTAGCGTGTCATTCCCTGGACAGGTTATCTCGACAAGTTGTTACTGTTGACCCAAACAAAGATTGAAACAGTGGTAGACTGGAAACAACCTACGTTATTTATTAAAATACGGAGTTTTCTTGGTTTGGTCGGGTTCTATCATTGGTTCATAAAGGATTTTTCGAGATTGCATCGCCTATGACTCGCCTCACTCAGAAGGGAGTAGCATTTAAGTGGACCGAAGACTTTGAGATTAGTTTTCAAGAACTAAAGCAGCGGCTCGTCGGCTCCAATTCTTGCTCTTTCTGAAGGTTCTGAGGGATTTCCATTTTTTGTCACTTGGATTGGGATGTGTTCTTATGCAACACGGAAAGAAAATATCGTATGCCTCGAGACAGCTTAAACAATATGAGAAAAATTATCCGACTCATGACTTAGACTTGGCGGTGATTGTGTTCGCATTAAAATTGTGGCGACAATGCCTCTGTGTCCTGTAAAATCTTCACGAATCACAAAAGCCTCAAGTATATCTTTACCCAAAAGGAATCAAATTTGAGGAAACGATGTTGGTTGGAATTGATGAAGGATTATGACTTGATGATTTTCTACACGCCGGGTAAAAGGAATGTGGTAGCTAATGCTTTGAGTCAAACATTTGTCATATCATTGTCCCTAGCAAAAGAAGTGTTGCGAGACTTAGAAGAGATGGGTATCGAGTTTAGAGTTTGAACCCAGGAAGTGCAACTGGCTCAGTTGTAGCTAGAGCCGATTCTGCAAGAAAAGATTAAGACCGCTCAAAAGGACGATCCATTTCTACAGAAGATACGTGAATTGATTCTGACAAGAAGGGCAACCGATTTTGCAGTGCACGAAGATGGGACAGTCCGTGTTAAGGGAAGATTGTGCGTTCCTATGGATGAGTAACTTAGAAAGGACATACTGGCCAAGCCCCATTTTGTGAAGTACTCATTGCACTAGGAAGCACCAAAATGTACGAGGACCTGTGCTTAAAATTTTGGTGGCATGGCATGAAAAAAGATGTGGCTTTATTTACGGCACAGTGCTTGGCTTGTTAGTGTGTGAAAGCAGAATATTAACATTTTGGTAGGGAGCTATAAAACCTTGTTATTCTACAGTAGAAGTGGGAGCATATCTACATGAATTTTATAGTCGGTTTGCCAAAGACTCAACGGGGAATGACATAATTTGGGTGATCTTGGATCGATTAACCAAGTTGGCTCACTTTATTGTAATTAAGGTGACATGGAGTGTTGATCGGTTGGCTCAGATTTATTGATGAAATTGTCTGATTACATGGGGTGCCAGTTTCGATCATGTCGAATAGAAATAGACAGTTCTTGTCACACTTTTGGAATATTCTTTAGTCGATGATGGACACCAAGGTGAAATTCAGTTCGACATATCATCCGCAGACTGATGGACAAACATAAAGAGTAAATTAGATTCTCGAGGATTTGTTAAGATAGTACGTGCTTGATTTGAAGACGAATTGGGATGCATATCTCGTATTGGCAGTTTGCCTAAAACAATAGTTATCAAGCAAGCATTCAGATGGCATATTATGAGGCCTTATATAGACGGAGACAATTGTTGGGATGAAGTCAGTGAGCGATAAATGCTCGAAACGGAACTTGAGGAGCATGTCGTCGAGAAAATCCGTTTGATTCAAGAGAGGCTTCGAGTTGCTCAAAGCCGACAGAAGAGTTATGTGGATGTTCATCAGCGATCCTTAGAATTTGTGGTGGGTGATCATGTGTTCCTGAAAGTAACACCCATGTAAGGTGTGGTGCAGTTTGGAGTCAAAGGAAGCTAAGCACGAGATTCGTTGCACCCTTCAAGATTCTTGAGAGGGTGGCCTCGGTAGCTTATCGACTTGCACTACCTCTGAATCTGGCTGAAGTGTATGATGTCTTCCACGTGTCTCAGCTACAGAAGTACGAACATAATCCAAGCCACGAAGTAAACTTCGATTAGTTTTAGCTGAGTGATGACCTATCGTATACTGAAGAACTTGTTCAGATTTTTGACAGGAAGGAAAAAAGTTTTATGGAATTGAACGGTGCCTCTGGTTTGCGTGTTGTAGCAGAATCGTGTTGTCGAGGAATCGACGTGGGAATTCGAGGATGAGATAAGGGAGAAATACCCTTCGTTGTTTGATAATCTTGAGATAGGACCTTTGTTTTAAGTTTCGAGGATGGAACTTTTTCTTAGTGGTATATTATGTAGTTATCCGCTCCTGGCGGTCCACTATGTAAGGTTGTGGCTTGATAGACTCAGTCGGAACCGAGTATTGGTGATACTTACCATCGTCATCGAATCGATCACGGACGAATGCCTAAGAACATTTCCAACTGATGGAATAGTTTCTCTTGAAATGAGTCCAAGAGTTTTTGTTGGATGTTTTTGCTACTTGGTTTTGATGGATGTATTTTCTTGATTTGGTTTGATTTGATTCTTGCCCATTTTTATCGAATTCTCCTGCATTCATTATTGATAATTCTGAAAGAAAGGAAAAGAAGGTGTACTTATCAGGTGTTGGTGCCATTACAAGCGAACGCGTAGCTAGAGACTGACCGTGTAAGTATTCCTCTCCTCTCAGAAATTCTTTAATTGGTGAGTGGTGAATTCTCTGTGGTGGTTTGTCCCTTCTCCACTACTTCATGCGAACTAAATAAATTCTCTTATTTACCTTGCTATGTCCACTGATCGATGATGCTTAGCTGAATAATTAATAAAAATGCCATAAGCTGATACCATTAAGATGCTAGAGTAAATGACATACGAGATGTGAACTATTATGCAATATGACACAAAAACGAATTGATGCACGTCCTACGAAATGAGATAAAATATAATAAAATGATACGATAATTAAATGATGAGAGTGTGGGGACCGATAAATCCCAATTGACTTGATGCTTGATGATGATGATGAATATGAAATGGTGGGTTCCTTACTGTTGTCTTACTTACTACCATGTAAATTATGTTACTGTTGAGTCAGATATGCATTCGCATGGCCATGGATGTCTTGTGCACAAGGTTTGAGTTAGTTTTCTCGAACAGTACCTAGGGTACCGATTAGACCTTGGGGGACAATTGGTCGTGCTATAGTGTTACGAGGTATTACAGGAGATTCATTGAGGCTTGCAATCTGCTATGGAATGGAGCATCGCAACACCCAGTTTGGATGTCCTTTATGGTGCGGTTTTCACTAGACCAAGTCTGAATGCATGCTAATGATTGCCTTGTGCAGGGACGGTAAGTATTATATCATATATTTTATAAAGGTATGTTGCTTCGACAGTGGGTAAAGTTTTATTACATATCTTATATGTTTCACCGTTACTTTGAATTGAATGATCGTGATTTGTTGAATTGTTCTAGTCCCTAATAGATGATCATATAATTTTAAATGCTTGTCATTAATTTTAAAAGTGTTGGTTTAGCTGAGTGGGTCAATAGGACTCATAGGTACATTTTCAAATGTGTTAACCCCTCCTCTATAGGTACCGGAGAAGGCGCGGGCGCACGTGGGAATTAAGGCTTTCATTTGTTATTTTCGAGTTTGCTGGTGAATGAAGACTTTTAAAAGTATTTTGGAGTCCAAGTTGTTGTTTCACTTTCATTGTAATACATCTCATGAATAAGTATCACAACTTGTCAATGATATTTTAACTCCAAAGGAGGATAATATAATAATAATAATACTCATACTCAATCACAATAGGCTATAAGGAAAATAAATGGCACGATAATGACATAGAAGATATGAAATGATAATCCAAGAGAAGTTTAGAAGCATAACATAATCCAAAACCACATCCAAAGTTTATGAGTCCAACTATCTCAACATAATCATAATCTCAGAAGTAATAACATGTCAATGAGTCAAAGATGGAGACAAATCTAGTACTAAGAGCTAAACTAGCTCAGTCGCTACTGGTAGTGTCTCCTCAGCTGGAACTAGTCCCTCCTGGGCCAAAGTCTTATGGTCTACTCCTACTATATTCTGTGGTCCGTAGTGGGTAGGAAACCACTCCTTGAAATCATCTGAAAAATATATCCAATCAGGATTGGAGTGAAGCATACCTCTGATAACAGTTCGAGTAAATGATAAAGACTATGCAACAGTAAATAGAGATAATATACAAGATAATATATATGTACATGAATATACCAATATATAAGTAATGTTGTAAGTAAATACAAGAGCAAGAAATATCATGTACAAGAATAAGAAAATAACTATGTGAGTGAGCACTAGTTTCAACATATGATCGGTTTAGGAACTTGCACAAGGATTATGGCCTGTTTAAATATACATGCAGTGTATGATTAACACTATTCAAGGAATAAGACATGATACAAGGAGGATATGATCACATATCTACGCTAATACTCCCTGCCCCCTACTGGTATCGTAGATCCAACCATGGTACGTTACGACATAGGATTCTATGAGAATGTAGCTAATCCTCTCATAAATTAATGTCCATACAAGTACAAGAATAACAAGACTTGCACAAGGTACACCAAGATATATAAAGAATAACATCTTATGACGGGATCCGAAAATACCAATTCATGTAATTATGTGTCAAGAAATCAAGAACATCTACACTAGATACAAGAAACATAGAAGATATCATAAACAAAAAATTATCAGAGAATGTACTCGCCTGGAATCCGGGGTAAAGTATCAACAGTATCTGTAACAGTGTCTCGAAAACCTAAATATGGAATATCAATGTCAATTGGTATTTTGGAGTGATAATCATTGATATCTAATTTGAAATATAATTTCTAGGTTAATTTTAGATCATGGAAGTCAAACTAGGTCAATACCTTGCTAAACTAGGTCAAACTAGTCATAACCTAGGTTTCTAGGTCCATACGTTGTCATACCAAGGTATTCTAGCTAGGTAATAGTAACTAGTACTCTATGTATCTACCCTATAATGTATATATAGTCTCATCTATTAAGATACCTTAACTCATGTCCTTAATCTATGCATTAGCCTTTACCTTAGATATTACCTATACACTATACATAGGTATCAACATGCCCAATTACCTATTACCTATCATTTATCTACATCACCTATGCACAAGTACCATATTACCCATGCTTAGCCTACAAGCCTAACCAAGCATGCTTACCTACATACAAATGCCATATACCAATTACCTATTTTCTAGATGCATATCCCTAATACCCTTTACCTATTCTTGATACTAGATTACACTCACAAGACACTCTAGTAGGCACCCTCTTGCACCCATATTCAAACACACATGCACTACTCTATGCTGCTGCCCCTAAATGCTGCTACAACTATCATATACTTCTAATCCAACTGTACTTCCCCCCTTTCCTGTGCAGTGGACTGCACATGCATCTAAGATTGCTGCATGCAGCCCTGCTGCTCTGTTGTTGCCTAGTTCTTCTTTATATTGTTGTCCAACCTTGAAACTGCTGCTGCACCTATTCCCTGCTACTTGACAACTCCTAGCCACTGCTATTGCATCACTGTAGTAGCTACTAGATAATATTGGCTTCCTACTGCAGCTACACCTCTCTAATATGTTGTACATACACTAGCTAACATATTGTCATGCACTAGCAGTCCCTACCAGCTGTTGTTACTGCTTGTGCAGAACAACTAGGCAGCTGTCGTTATGTCTTGCACTACATACTGTAGTGCCTAAATTCAAGTAGTGTAACTGCTATGCACATTGCTGGTGATGGTAGCTATTGCTGCTGAAGTTGCTTAATACTGCAAACAGCTATTGCTCTCCTTAGAACTGCTACTGCCTCCTACTTCTGCATACTGCTACTGCCTGCACTGTATAGCAGCGCATCAATTGCTGCTAGCAGTTTTTAAACTGTTGTATATTATCTTCTCCCTCTCTACTACACCTACCTATCTATCTATGTATCTATGCACACCTACATATCTACCACAAATAGATACTCCCCCACCCTATACAATCTATCTACCTATATAGCTACACACACATATTCATATCTAGGCACTTATAGGTTTACGCACCTATCTATATATAGATACATATAAACACAAGGCACAACATAAGACTATAGTATCACACATAACTCTACACACTCACCTATTCCTATGTGCATGCATACACACATGAGTATATGTAGACACATATATGATTGACACTCACAAAAGTGCCAAACCCAAACACTTGTTGTGCACCACCCTATTATCGCACCAATCTATGATACTCTTGTAATACTCCCAAGATACCTATACCGAACATTGTTCGAACCTATCCAAATCATATGAGCATGCCTAAAACATAAATTAGAGCCTAAATAGAACAGTATATAGCGAATACAATGTGTCATAAAGAATTGGATATGTGTGCCACAAGTGTCGAAGGAAACCCTCCCCCCAAAAAATGACTCAATGTCCTACCGTTTCATGATACGGCCTACTCGTATCCAATTGTGGACATGGATCTAGACACACACAACTAAAATAAGTCTAACTAGATTTGGATTACCAAATGATAAACACTTGGTGCATCAATCTCGGAATTCCTCCAAATTTGACACAAAACTCAATAAAACTTTCACATAAAGGGTCATTAGAGCCTAATTCTTCCTCCTATAGTAGTCCTAGTCCATGGGTGGATTCCTAATGGTCAAATTGAACAATTAAAGTCTAAATAGAGGAGAAATTTAGATGTATACCTATTAGGAGATGAACTCCCAACGCAAAGTCCAATGGACACGATCCGAAATCCTAGCAAATAGCCTCCTCTTCTAGTGATCCTAGCCACCAAGCTCCTAGGCTCCTCCAAGTGATGAGAATAAAGAGAATTTGAAAGGAATTTGGAGTGGATTTGAGAGGAACTGATAGAGGGATGGATAAATTTGGAAAAGAACACCAAATTGGGAAATAATGACACAATAAAAATGAAGAGAGAGAGTGCCACTCCCTCTCTCTCTAGGGCCGTCCAAGAGAGGGTCTCCATGAGTAATAAAAATTGTCCAAAATGCCCTCCAAGTTGTCATGGAGGCTAATTAATTGATGGAAGCTTCTAATCCTAATTTGGTAATTTAGACTAATCTCTAATATCATATGGAATGACTAATTGGGTCTAGTCCAAAGTGTTGGTCCATGTGTCATATCAATCTAATTGTTGGGCTCTAGTGTAATGTCAAGTCTAATTGGGTCCATGAACACAAGTCTAATAAATAGGTTAGCCACTAACCATAATAACTAACACCATAATAAATAGATAAATATGAACAAAATATATATAAATAAATTGATAAAATTATTCTTATATAGAATTATCGTAGTGGCAGAGAAAATAGAAGAAGAATACATACAGGAGTTGATACAAGTCATGTATGTCACGCCCTGATTCAAGGAATTGTTTATCCTCGCTTTGATTTACGCTGAATCGTTCATCCTCGCTAGAGTGTGATGTCGTACAAGTCTAGTGTTGCACTTGCACAAGGCAAGAACGTGCATACTTGTGTCATTTTGAAACATTCAAAAATAAGCCACATTTCATAAACATTGAGTACGTAGAATAGAAAAAATATATTTATTTTATTGATAATTGTGGCAAGATACAACTTTTTTCGGTACTCTCTGAAATATCATTCTGGCTACATTTATTCATGAAAAGAAAGACAACTGATAGGCTACCATGAAATAACTTCTCGTTCCATACATTATGCCCTTTAGTACATTTGAAAATCCAAGCAGCAATCTTGAAAACTCTGCCATAATTTGCGTGTCTTTTGAAAACAACTTGAAAATAGCAGCAACTCAAAAAGTCCTAGTTCTAACGTGCACTCGAGCCTTCTATGATACCTGTGGAGGAAGGGTCAGTACATTATAAAAATATGCTGGTGAGCCCCGTTGGCCCACTCAGCTAAACCAATATTTGTTATTGTGACAAGCATTTTAAATTATGAGATTGTTAGGGACTAGCAATTCATAATGAGGCAACAAGATATTATATGAAAGCAACTCTTTACTTTACCATCGACCGAATCCAGGTTCCTGCATAAAATACAGGATAATAATAATACTTACCATCCCGACATAAGATATTCATTAGCATGTATCCTGACTACACGGCCACTGGCATTGTTAAACCATATGGACGTTTGCCATATAGGACTTCAAGGTAATTCGATGACTCCAAAGTAGGTAGCTAGCCTCTAAGGATGTCTCGCAAGACCCATGCTCCCACTATCACGCCAATGTTTCCTCCTAGGCCGAATCTGTCTCCAGTACGCTGGTTACCGTTCGAGAAAACATATAATCAAACCTTGTGCACAAGTTGTCTATGACCATTCGAATGTGTGTCCGACTCGATAAGCATATCGTGTATGGTAATATTGAAAGTAAAGAGATAACATGTTCATTTCCTAGCATTTCATATCCATCATCTCAGGTATCAATTCATTTTATTTTAGTGTTCATTTCATCGCAACATTTCCATGTTTATAGGGACAAAATCATTTTAATGTTCATGTGGCAACTCATTCATTAGCATAGTGTTAGTCGTAAATTGATTCGTTCAATGTTCATATCTCTAGCTTCTTAGTAGTGTTGACTTGTGGCTTTAGCATCATGTTATCGATCAACGGATGTAGCATGGCAACAAGAGAATTTATTTAGTTAGCATAAAGGAGTAGCGGAGAAGGGACAAACCACCACAGAGAATCCACACTCACCAATTAGAGAATTGTCGAGAGGAATAGGAACCTTTGTGCGATTAGCTTCCCGTCACGCGTTCGCCTACGATGGCACCAAAAATGTTGGTTAATACTCTGTCTTATTATGTTCCTTTCTCTCAGAATTCTCAAGAATGAATGCTAAGAAAATCGATAAAAATGGACAAGATTCAAATCATCGAAAACCATTCAAAAAAGCATCCATCAAAACCAAGCAGCAAAACATCCATAGAAAACTCTTGGACTCATTTCAAAAAAAATCGATTCATTAGTTGGAAAGGTTCTTATGCATTTGTCCGTGATCGATTCGATGTCGATGGTAAGTTTTCCCAATACTTGGTTCTGGCCGAGTTAATCAAGCCACAAGCCTTACATAGTGAACCGCTAGGAGCGGGGTACTACATAATATACCACTAAGAAAAGTTTTATCCTAGAAACTTAAAACAAAAGTCCTACCTCAAGATTATCAAACATAGAAGGGTATTTTACCCTCATCTTCTCCTCAAGTTCCCATGTCGACTCTTCGACAGCATGATTCTGCCATAATACATTAACCAAAGCCGTTGTCCGATTCTTTAAAACTGTCTCCTTCCTGTCTAAAATCTGGGAAGGTTCTTTACTATAGGATAGGTCAGCGTTTAGTTGCAACTGGTCTAAATTTACTATATGACTTGGATCATGCATGTACTTTCGCAGTTGGGACACATAGAAGACGTCGTGCATATCAGCCAGAGCTGGAGGTAGTACAAGTCGATAAGCCACTGAGGCTACCTTCTCAAGGATCTCAAAGGGTCCAACGAATCTCCGCTCAACTTTCCTTTCATTCTAAACCGCATCATACCGCACATGGGTGTGACCTTCAAGAAGACATGATCACCCACAGTAAATTCTAAAGGTCGTCGATGTACATCCGCGTAACTCTTCTGCAGGCTTTGGACAACTCTAAGCCTTTCCCGAGTCAAGTGGACCTTATCGACGGTCTGTTCTACAAGTTCCAGTTCGAGCACTTGCCGTTCACCGACTTCATTCCAGCATATCGGTTACCGATATTTTCGTCCATATAATGCCTCATATGGGGATATCTGAATACTTGCCTGATAACTATTATTATAAGCAAACTCCGCCAATGCGAGATGTGCATCCCAATTTGTCTGTCTTTCGAGTAGATCAAGATGTCATCGATGAATATAACAAAGAACTTGTCCAAGAACGGTTGGAATACTCTGTTCATTAGGTCCATAAAGGCTGTCGGAGCATTATTCAAATCGAATGGCATGACCAAAAACTCATAATGTCTGTATCTCGTACGGAATGATGACTTAGGGACATCTTCGTTCCTGATCTTCGACTGATGATATCCTGAACGAAGATCAATCTTTAAAAACACAGTCGCCCCTTGTAGCTGGTCAAATAGATCATCTATCCTTGGCAAAGGATACTTTTTTGAATAGTTGCCTTGTTAATCTCTCGATAATCGATGCACAACCACATCGTCCCATCTTTCTTCATTACAAACAATACCACAGCTCCCCATGGCGATATACTTGGGCGAATGTATCAATAGTCTAGTAACTCTTGTAGTTGTACTTTTAATTTCTTCAGTTCTGCCGAAGCCATCCTATATGGCGCCTTCGATATCAGGCGAGTATCCAAAAATTTATCAATTATGAATTCAATTTCGCTGTCCGACAACATTCTTGGTATCTCGTCTGGGAACACATAAAAAAATTCTGCCACGACTTCGATTTGATCCGAGTCTGCGTTCATTCTAGTATCCTGAATAGAAGCGAGGTACCCTTCACACCTCGAATATAGCATGTGCCTTGCTGTAACTGCAAATATCATCATCGCCTCCTTGGACGCCGACCCGCATGAGTAAGAGAACTCCATTTCTCCGGGTAGGTGAAACACAACTCTCTTTTCCGCACAGTCGATCGTCGCATGACAAGCACTGAGCCAGTCCATTCCAAAGATAATATCGTACTCTTTGATGTTGAGTACAGTAGCATCTAGGGATAGAGTTTTGCCTCTAATATTGATGTATCCATTCCTGCAAATCAAAGTTGCAGGCATATCTACTCTCGAAGGAGTGCTAACTGTAACCCCTCTTCCCGGAATTTTGAATTATATTTTTATTTATTTATTAAATTAAATGGTGATTTTTAGAGTTTTTATAAATAATTATTTAGTTAATTATTACGGTAGATGATTTTATCCATGATTGAGTTTTAGAGTACACTGTGACTAGAAATCGTGGCACGGATAGTGCAATAGCGTGCTTAGGCTAGTGTATTAGCCCTGAAAGGGAAGGCCGAGGCATAGTGATGTCCTAACTAGGAAAACCAGGCCAAATTGTGACTTAAACCTTGTCAAAGTTTTAATTATTTATTAATTATATTATTGAGTTTAGAGAAACCGATTATACCATTTTAGTCCGGACTGGACCCGAACTGAGCCCAAGCCCATGTAGTCATGCGGGACGTTCAATGACAGTCGTATTGATAGAATCTGGTATGAGGGTGTTGTAATTCGAATGGTTTAATGAATATTTTCTGAGTATTAGTAATTAAATATTATAAATATCATTATTAGTTGATATTCTATGATATTGGTATAAAGTAGGTCATTATGCATTTTGAGATTATTAGACTGTGTAAAATGGTACATACACCATTATCGGTTTATTTATTTTCGTTATTATTATTATTATTATTATTATTATTATTATTATTATTATTATTATTATTATTATTATTATATTATTATTATTATTATTATTATTATTATTATTATTATTATTATTATTATTATTATTATTATTATTTTGTTATTGAGGTTTATGTAGAATTTAATAATGTATAAAAATAGGTGTGTACGTATATATATATATGTATAGGTGTATATATAAAAATATATTATATATGTATATGTATATATAAATAAATATATAGATGTATGTGTACGTATATAGGATTTCTAAATATATATAGTGTGTATATATATGTGTGTGGAAATACATATATATTTAAATGAAAAGAAAAAAAAGAAAAAAAAAGAAAGGAAAAAAGAAAATAGGACATAGTGGTTCGGGTACTGTTCAGAGAACAGTACCCATCACCACCCGAGCTCAATGGACCACCGCCTAAATCCTGTTGAGAACCCGAGCACTGACATGTATATAAATCGCGATATGTACGCGAGAAGGGTTGGAGTCTTCGATCGAATATTAAACCCTAATCCTTACGCGCCATCCCAGTCCCAACGTCGGTGCGCAATCTGGACTGACGCGCACGGCCGCACGGGCTATCGGTGGCCGACCATGGCCGGGCGCGTGAGGCAAATGTCGAAAACGACAGCAGCGGAGTGCATGCCGTGAGAGCGACTTCGTCGCGGGTTCTCGTCGCACACACTCGATGATTTTACGATCTTCTTTCTCTGGTATGAAGTCCACTTATATGTCTTTAATTCTTTTCAAATGCTTCATTCTAGACGCACCATACTGTCCAAGAAATCGACGTAAAGTCGAAGAAAAATCTGTTCAAAACAGAACAGTCCCGTAGTTGAAAACCCTACTTTGGAAGATAGATCATGACCAGGACATTAGGAGTTTTCCAAAACTATTTGAAGATAGGCCTAGACAACCTATAGGGCTTGGAATCCCTTTTTGTAGAATCGAATTTCGTCGACTGTGCGTCGAGAAATCGGATTCCCAAATTGGCGAAAAACCCATTTTTGAAATATTAAAAATATTGAAAAATCTCTCGATACGACGTGCGTCCCGCCAATCCGGGCGACATGGTCGCGAACTAAAAGCATCGAAAGCTGCGTATCGGCTTCGTGGTCGTGTGGGCTTTGACGGAATTCAAATTGGTTGTGTGTGCGCGACGAATTTGATACGTATCCGTCGAAATTCACCGTATCGACCTCTGTGCAAATTTCTCAATTACTTTGTGCACGCTCGTCAGATCGAGACGAAACTTGCACCAACAGGACCGTATCATTTTTCTGGTCCTGTGTGCCAAGTTTGTTCCAATTCTGAGACAGTTGAATCGTACGTCGTTTTGCGGGCCCCACGGTCCCACTCAACGGACGATTTTGTGCACGGCCCGCCGAAATCTAACTCTGGACATACCGTTGGATTTGTATCGAAAAATTAAATCCGTAGACATATAGTTTGACGACTTTAGAGACCATTGACTCTGGCACGCTTTTCAGCACAAAGCGGGTCCAACGGCGGACATCGTTTTGGCTCAAAATTACTGTTTTGCCCCTGTGTCCAGAATTGGACTTAAGAACATGCAATCGTAGCTAATTTGACTATTCTGAGAATATTGGTAATGTTTATTTCAGCTTCCGGGGACTGTTGTACGGGTTTTGACTATTGTGGCACATTGAGTGGTTCAGACTGTCGGTTTCACCAGCAGAGGACCACAGGCGAGTACAGTTTATTGTCTGTATTTCGATATTGATTTTCACTATATTTTATTGATTGGCCATTGGTTATGTGATTATTTTCTATTATAGATTATTGAGTCGGAAATGAGAAGTACCAAGGATGTGTGATCTGACCTTAGACAGTGTAGACAGTGATTTATTATTGCAAAGTAGACAGTGTAGACAGTGATTTATTTATTTCAAAGTAGACAGTATAGACCGTGATTATTATTGCATTTAAACTGTGTAGTTCGTGATTATTATTTTGTAGACAGTGTTTTTTTATTGCAATATTAACTGTAGACCGTGTAACTGTAGACCGTGTAACTGTAGACCGTGTAACTTTAGACAGTGTAGACAGTGTAACTTTAGACAGTGTAGACAGTATAACTTTAGACAGTGTAGACAGTGTAACTTTAGACAGTATAGACAGTGTCGCATAATTGTCCCAAGATCGATCACATATCAAAGGTACTTATAACAGTTGGGGAAAGTATTTTATGTCTATTTATTGATATTGGTTTTCCGTATTTACTGGTTATTTTCATAACTCATGATTGATGTTTATCTTTTGTTTTATAGTCATTTTCTTTATTTGAAATTGCATTCAGTGAATTGTGCTCGTTCCATTCCTGACTGGAAACCAACATTTTTCAGGTTAGCCGTGGTTTCACTTAGCTTGGGGAGTGACGAAAATATTTGCAGATAAAAGCCTAAAGACTAGCTAAATAGTCGAGTTGTAGTCATTCATTTATTTGTACAAGTTTATATTTTTCTACAAATGTAAAACTTGTGATCATTGTAAGTTAAATTAATTATGTGAATGAGCATTATTTTGTGATTTTGATCTCATGGCCGTGACAGCGTTCTACCGTCGACACTACGACGTAGGCTGGCTTGGACACATCTTATATTCGTTTAAAAAAAATGGTTGCGGCTCGTGACAAATTTTTTTGGTGGCCCATGCAGGCCAGTCTTTGCAAATCATGCGAACTCGTAATAGTACTCAAGTTAGTTGTACTATTGCGAGCCTGCGACTAAGAAATGCTCATTTACGAATTAGGAATTAATTTAATTTAAGAGAATGACTAGGACTAGGAATCCCTTATACAAATTGACCGATGGGTAGTCTAGGCCATGCAATTTAGATGAGGAGTTATTAATGTTGATGGTTTGTCAGATCCCCATAGGTACACTATTATCTCTCGATATGACGACACGATCCAAAGTGGATAGATTATTCACTTGGTGAGACAGGGCTTCATATAATTTATGATCTAACCTTGATGAATTGGGCAAATCCTTCTCTTTGTCTCTTAGATATTATCCTCATATCTTAGTCGAACTGCCTATTTAGTTTATATTTGCCCTAGGAATTAATATTTTGTATAAATTCTGATTATTGTTATTCCCATACGGACCTCGAGTTAGTTTCAGTTCAAAGTTTTCCTCAATGTTTGAATACACATGGAATAGACATTAGGATGTTTGTATATCTTTCGTCTTCAGTTATTTCCTCCCCGCTCAATCTTTTATTTTAAGGGTTGATAGGGCAAATATTTATGCCTTATTTCATAGTCAACTTGTTTGAATCTCTAGAAGCTCAGTGATTTATTTACAGATATAGTTACGAGAATGTTAGTTAACTCATACTGGCAGGACAGCAGCGCACTGTCGCCATTTATTTAAATTTTGGAGACTATGGATTCACTGCAGCTAACAGCGCACTGTCGAGACACGACCTCTAGAGTTGGAATTAGATTAGGAAAATATCGGTTATAGAATTTTGCTAGAAATATGACTAGTGGTCCACTCTTGATCGTAGTTATCCTTGAGCCAATATTGGATAGACTTAAGAAGGGTTCGATTTTGTATCATGTTGAGTTACGAAACCAAGGGTAACCACAGCCAGAGTATACGGCAAGGCGTAATCTGCGGTGAAATGACTTCAAACATGATTACAAGTTTGGGATATCATAGAGGATAGGACAATGTCATGCATGTCCCATAAGATCCAAAGCCGATATTAGTAGAAGTTTTGTAAGTTGGGTAGCATGTCTCCCAATCCAGCATTTTTTAGTCCTTGTGACTTATTAACGAGGAATTGATTGACACTAATAGGTTTACCTAGAATACAGAAGTTAGAGGTCATAACCCATTAGTCGACCAAGTCCTTGTGGATAAGAAGATAGTAGGAAGACTGTATAAGCAAGAACACCAGGTAAGTTTTGATTCTCTCTAAACTCGAACTACTTGTGCCTCTTTTCAAAAATCTCGCATACTTGTCTCTTGACTATCTTGACCAACGCTGCTATTACAGCCTAGTTTTTGCAAGCTTACTCTTTTATCGAGCTTGATTCAAGACATATGTTTATTAGGGACGCCCGCTAACATATTGTCTAATCAGAATCATTGTATTACGGTCTGATCAACCATGATGCAATTGGTTCACTCTCCCTCTGATTAACCTACGTGGATTGAGATGTAGATGTCTCTAGGATCTCATCCGCGACTGCATTGACAATTCCTCTTGAATTATATGTTCGTCCTTGAATCACGAAATTGTATTCAGTAACATCTCCCTTGAATTTTTTATTGTGTTTGTCTTTCACCGATTTGGAAAGACGAAAGCTCGTGATGGTAGAGAGATACAGAGTATTCTTATGGCTATGATAATGGTAGGCACAAGTGTAGCTACCATCGGCCAGTCATGTGATTGAGTTATTCGTTCTCCCATCGACCCTCAAACTACTATTGAGACTTTCGAGCCATCTGAATTTGAGAATGATTAGAGTTTTACCCTTAGTCAGAACGCCAACCTAGGAGACTATCTATTCTCAAGAAAACAAATGTTGTGAGTCTCTAATTATTTGCTGGAAGCTTGCCTTAACTAGCAACCCTTAAGCCTTGAACCAACCCTTCCTCGACCGAAGCCCACAGTTAGACATGAGATGAGTGGACAATAGGGTAACCATTTACCATGACACTCATCCCGAGATTGGTTTCCAACAAATATTATTCTAGTTATGTAAATTTTATTATTAAGACCTAACTAGTATTGGAACACCGCAGTCACTAGCTTAGCCAATACCATAGCTTAAATACCCTGTCATATTATGATCTGCCAGTTGTCAACAGCAATTTGTCAACAGCAATACACGATCACTACAACTCTTGTGACGATAGTCTGGCAGGTTGACACAAATAGAAATTCACGACTCAGTTGTTAGAAATCTTGTGCCTTAGATTTGGTTACCCCGTCGATAACTCTAGTATACTATAGACGAGTAGATCATCATATTTTGTCGACCATGTGTCATTGTACACACTCGTTCTCCATTTATTGAGGAACGATCCTTGATTTGACTTATATCTACCGTATCCCGATACGTTGTACCTTATTCTTTATTACCGAGAATCGAGGTACGATATCCTGACATTAAAATCCTTCTAACCTCATTATTCCTAAGACCATGCCCTAATTTCTAAGGTGGGTAGACTGTAAGCCCTCTAAAATTTTTAGGATATACCAGGATTACCGAGTGATTAGAATAACTTCCTTTAGGATGATGATTAGTGCCCTTGGACTCCCACCTTTCTTTTAGATCATTTTGTGTCCCCGACCGTGTCATTAATATTCGGAGCATGAGGCCAGTTGTTACCTTCCAACAAATTTTACATACAAGATCTAAACAAGTCCACCTTCATCTAGGTATATCATGTCCCACTCAAACCCATCCCCTTATACTCTATTTTTGGGTACGACTTTCAGGTTAAAAGGACTAGTTATAACCTTTACCATAGTACCAGTATACTTTCCAACCTCCATTAGATCCTTAACCACTACCCCATTCCTTCAATCTAATATATGGTGGTGTTCTACTCGAAGCCCACTACGCACCTGCCACTAGTGTGCCACTCAATTGAGGCCTCACGTGCTACTTAAACACAAAAGTCACGGAAGGCGCATCTTCAGGGTTACAGAACCTATTTAACCTATCCGACTGCCCCTTTAGATCAACTACGAGGCTGGAAACCTATTCTAAGTTACCCTGACCTAGTAGAAATAGTTTTATCATGGGGATCTTGTCCAGTCAATATAGATTAAAATCCAAGGTTCATCCAACCAACGATTGAGGTCCAATCAGGAAAGACCCAATAAAACCCATCCATACGTACCACTATTTTAGGACTGTAAACCGAACTATTTGAAATAGGTCCCTATACCCATTATGTAGTATCCAACTCTTAGAATGTGGTGTCATTCGTAACTATTATTCCATTTACGTGGAAGTTGCGATACGATCTTGCATTGCATTTATAACCCTTGCTCGTGTGTTTAAATAACCACGGAAAATCACAATCTTGATTTCCCAAATTCCGTTCTATTATGGAACCTCGTTTAGATTAATTTTGAGAATGAGATTTCTGTATTATGCATAATGCAAGCCCTCTAAGAAACGAAGGGTTCTTCGATTTCGCAAGTGACTGGACCAGAGTAGCCCAATCTAGCAAATAGGTCAATGGTTCAAAACTTTTTTTCTATCGGCAGCATTAGTTACTCTCTACCGCTCGTAAAACTTCATAATTGCTCTCGATTATTCTTCCCTATCTTCCTATCCTTCCTATTGCAGAGCGACGAAGGTCATGCTCATTAGAATTTACCAATAATTCTTAGCTACTTGTGTAAATTTGTTGCTTGTTAAATTTTAGGGTTGCTTGATAGGTAGGGGAGGATTACAGATGTCTTATACAATAGATATCTATTGGTAGCCAATTTTAGCAAGTGGTTGGATGATTAAAATGGTTAGTGACATAGCATTGAGGGAGTTGGTGTCCAAAGGTGGGTAGAAGTCCTTGGAGTTTCGTAGTTACAAAATGGCTAGGAGGAGGATATAAACTGTTTTCGAGGAATTAAAATTCGAGAAGATTAAGGTAATGGTAGATTTTCTTGTTGAATTTAAGGAATAGTTATGAATTAGAATTTCGAGGACGAAATTATTTTTAAGGTCGGTAGATTTGTAACCCCTCTTCCCGGAATTTCGAATTATATTTTTATTTATTTATTAAATTAAATGGTGATTTTTAGAGTTTTTATAAATAATTATTTAGTTAATTATTATGGTAGATAATTTTATCCATGATTGAGTTTTAGAGTACACTGTGACTGGAAATCGTGGCACGGATAGTGCAATAGCGTGCTTAGGCTAGTATATTAGCCCTGAAAGGGAAGGCCGAGGCATAGTGATGTCCTAACTAGTAAAACCAGGCCAAGTTACGACTTAACCCTTGTCGAAGTTTTAATTATTTATTAATTATATTATTGAGTTTAGAGAAACTGATTATACCATTTTAGTCCGGACTGGACCCGAACTGAGCCCAAGCCCATGTAGTCATGCGGGACGCTCAATGACAGTCGTATTGATGGAATCTGGTATGAGGGTGTTGTAATTTGTTTTAATGGTTTAATGAATATTTTCTGAGTATTAGTAATTAAATATTATAAATATCATTATTAGTTGATATTCTATGATATTGGTATAAAGTAGGTCATTATGCATTTTGAGATTATTAGACTGTGTAAAATGGTACATACACCATTATCAGTTTATTTAATTTCATTATTATTATTATTATTATTATTACATTATTATTATTATTTTGTTATTGAGATGTAGAATTTAATAATGTATATAAATAGGTGTCACTACACCAAAACGCATGTATTGCAACGGTCTAAATGTGTTAGAAAAATTAATTCTAACGGGTAAATTCCGTGAGTATATAGGCGTGGGTAATAATACTAACATCATTTCTAACGGATCATGTCCGTTAGTATGCCGACTATTCTAACGGCTATAGCCGTTAGTGTTTATTTTTCTAACAGGCTTATAGCTAGTATATAGAATTGAATACTAACGGGTTCTACCCGTTAGTATATTTTAAAAAGGAAAAATAAATAAATTTAGGATTCAATATACTAACGGAAATGGGGCGTTAGTAATACCTAAAAATTAAAAAAAATTATAATATATACCAATAGATCACTGATAGAGGATGTATAGAACATGTCAAAAAGATACATATGGTAGACCAAAAAGGATGGATTGCATCCTGATATGAGACAATTGTTGACTTTATCTATGATAATAAAAAAATTCATTGATAGATTTCTCACATAGACCATTATTGAATACATATGTCCTTTGTACAATCAAAAAAAAATAAAGCTCAATATATTTCAGTGCATAGATATCCAAAGTACTGTAAACATAAGCACAAACATAGAAACTTGTCTACAAAATGCATTTTAGTCAAAATTATCCACATATAGAAGCCTACTAACTACTCATCACACAAGTGAAGCCCGCTCTCGATAGCACCAGCTCTCGTGCCTTCTTACTTCATCCAAGCCAGCAGCATCGTAGGGCCGGGGAAGAGCTCGTCACAGGAATCGCAAATATAATGCTGAGATAACCATTGTTTCTGAAAAGAAAAAAAGAGAGGGAAAGAGACCAATAAATTAGGGTTTCATCTGATCAAAAATATCAAGAATGAATGACAGAATTCTTGTCTCAACCAGAATTTCGGTATTGCTCCCTGGCACAGATACCTACACTTTACCAATAACATCACCAGACTGAAACTTTTAAGGTATTGTAATCTGGACTTCTGATTGGTCTGGAATTCTGGTGGTCTAATTCCTATGATTTGTTTTATTTTTCTTTTCTAAAGTTATTTACCTATGAATTTTCTCAAACATCTATAATCAAATGCAGTAAAGAACTATAAAGCTACATACCCTCTTCCTAAGACTTCTGTTAGCTTCACAGAGCATTTGTTCCTGACAAGATTGGAAAAATATACAGCTTCGGTTAAAACTGGAATCGATCCATACATAAACATAACTATTCATATTTTTTATACCTTTCGTCTTTTCTCAAACATCTATAATCAAATGCAGTAAAGAACTATAAAGCTACATACCCTCTTCCTAAGACTTCTGTTAGCTTCACATAGCATTTGTTCCTGACAAGATTGGAAAAATATACAGCTTCGGTTAAAATTGGAATCGACCCATACATAAACATAAATATACAGCTTCTGTTAGCTTCATATTTTTCATACCTTTCGTTGAAGAACAAAAGGTCAACTTCTGTTAGCTTCTGTTAGCTTCATAAATATACAGCTTCTGTTAGCTTCTGTTAGGTATTCTTGATGACTACTGTGCAGCAACTAAAGAACAAAAGGTCAACTTTTACAATGTGCAGCATAGATATAATCTGTACCATGTCAACACAATAATTAAGAAATTTGTCTTAAGAAGAAAAAGGAACAAATTTTGTTTGGCAGTCAACATACATTTTCAACCAACATTTTCCTGTATTTAACCAACACAATAATTTGCCTGTATTCAACCAACACAATAATTTGCCTGTATTTAACCAACATTTTCCTGTATTCAACCAACACAATAATTTGCAACCAACATTTTCCTGTATTTAACAACCAGGCAATAGTATACAACCAACATTTTCCTCATATCTCAGCAAATAAACAATTAACAACCAGGCATTGGAATTGCAAGAAAGAACACCAACATGCACAAATAACATGGAATTTGAAATACTACTCGAAAACACACCTGCATCAAGAGTAGGAATACATCCTTCAACGAACATACATGCTCCTCCGTTTGGCAGTCAACATACACACCAGTCAACATACTCATGTTCTCTTCAAGTTCAGCTTCATTGGTACCAACTGGTAACTGCAAAGGATGTACAAAAAAAAAGATCAACATTGAAGAGAAGAAAGCACAACAATAGAAACATCTCTTTCACTGGTATCAACTCTAAAATCTCTTTCACTGGACTATACAAGTTCATGCTCTCTTTCCACTAATGGTTATGATAAACTGTTGTTTTCACTAATGCTACAGCTCTTAAATGTTACATCTAAGCTTAACACACAAGTTAAAAATAAGCTATGTGGGTCTGTATGCAGAGACACTATAAAAATAACTTAGATCCCCTTCAGTGTGAGAAAGGAGACTGGGATACAAGCTGTAGCATCATTTCTGGATATCTTGAAAGCAAGGAAGAAGCATAGGCAACCAAATGAAACTTGGCTGAAGCCCCTTTTTAGCTCAGACTTGTAACCCTCCAAAGAGTATTGGTCTCAGCTGAGACTTGTAACCCTTGTAGCATTAAACTCCTGACCAAAATGGCATGGAAAAAATTGCCTTAAAACATATAAAACCCCAATCAGTCTCTAAGCATCTAGCACATTATTATGATTTGAGATTATACGGTAGAAGACTGACTTGAAGCATTACAGTATGACAAGAACATACAGTACAGTCCTTTCCCAAAGTCGCATGGTATCTGAAATATGCATCTTACATCAAGATAAAAGAAAATGGAAGAAATAAGAGAACATGACAGTTGATTTAACATTTTGACCAACAAAATTCAAACTACAGCAAATTAACCCCTCCTACTTTAAGTCTTTACACGATCCCCCAGTTTTAGCAAAGTAGCCTATCAAACTACAGTATCTGTATATACATATGAATTTATAATACGCAAAAGTGCCAAAAACCACTGAACCATACAGATTTACTTTCCAGAAACAAAAGAATCAAAAAAATTCTAATTTACCACAAACAATCTAGTGCATTCACCAATATAGTTTTAAAAAAAAAATTAGTGTCCACAAGAACTTAAGACATAGATATGGGAGGAAACAAACATATAATGACACAGACAATAAAGAATAAGTGGAGAAGATGTAATACAACAGTTCCAGCCCAGGAGCTTACCTTCAGGTTTATCTCTGATATTCCTTTTACAGTTTCATTAATCAAAACAGCATCCTTGAAAGTTTCAAACGTCCATGTTGACATGAAAGTAATCTTGAAATCCAAATATAACATTAGCCACCTAAGATAGTTATAATCGAAAAATGAGTTGTTTCATTACCTTTTCAATCTTCATTGCTTCTTTAACTTGTGCCTTGTCATCATGGTACTGCCAGTAAAAGTGTTAGTCAGGAAATAAAATGGCAGTCGACCAAAGATGTAACCTAAATGACACAGTAGAAAAACAAGGTTCCCATTATCGGACAATACCCATTTGTCAGAATTGGATATTTCTATATCCACAACATCCATCAAACTTAATATTATCCCATCAAAACTAACTTGAAATGATGACTAATACATACAATTATGCCTAAACACATTAAAAAAATTTTTAAAAATTATTAAAATAATAATTTTTAAATTTTGACATTTGGAAAGGAAGAACTGCGATATTCTGATCCGAAACATCTGAAACTGCTGAAACCACAGATACTAATACACATAACAACGGCCTGATACCAATACTACTGTGAACCTTGGAAAAAAAATATGGTTCAAGAATATGAAATGTCATATAAAACTACACCTTTGGTGTGGCTAAATATCAGGATATTTGTTATAATGTTACCACATCATACAACTGATACATGCAAAAGATAATGGTCAAAATCTGTCATTTATATGGGTTTGTAGAACCATAATAGATTATCTTGAAGGAGTGGATAGCTGTGCTTTGTTTATGCAAAAGATAACTTAAGTGCTGCAGTCGTCACCATGAGATATCTACGAGCAGAACATTGTAATGAAAATCTGTGATGTAAGTGTCTAAAAAAGAGGAAGGTAGATATTATCTTTGCTAACATGTTATCAATCATGAAAATATAGGAGTTGATAATGAAAATAGCTCATTTCCTGTCAATAATCCTAAAATAGTTTTACTTAATAAGTTAAGTGCACTTAAATCACTCGTGTAAAGCATTATCTCTAGTAACAAAAACAAACTTTAGTTATTATTTGAAAAAGCAAGTTTCAGATGGTAAATTGATGATGGAAGTACTACCCCGAGACTTCTATTTGCACAGGTGGTGTATATTCCCCATTAGATTGGTGTATATTCTTTGTCAATTGGTAAGGAAATCTAAAGTTGATATTAACATAACTGAAAGAAATACTAAGAGTTATATTAAAAAAAATAAAAAGATTGGATATGTGCCTATAATCTTTAAGGACAGAAGGGAAACATAAATCATTACCAATCTTTTCAAACTATCTCCAGAAGGGAAACATAAATCATTACCAATCTTTTCATATTAAAAAAGTACATGTAGTAATTAAAGTACAAGAATCAATTGCAAAGTAGAGCCCTCTTGTTTGAGAAGCTCTGCCTCTAATTCCGGTCACCAACGAAACCTTAATCATACTTAGCACATAAATAGGAAATACAGCATTTCTTTAATTTTGTGTGTACCTATTTTATCTGTCTGTCATCCTGCAAAATATCATTTTAGGTGCCTAAATCTCATAGCTATTTGGATCCCTGTACCTAATAATCATCCATTCGACCAAATATTAAACACATTTTTTTAATCCTAAAACTTTACGTAAGTCCTAGCAAACAAAACTATCCAACATTTGGTTCCCAGGTTTACAGTTTGTATCACAAACTAACCCGAAGCAAGCTTACCAAACATAATTGAAATTGTAACATTCGTTGTTTATAGTTAGTATTCCATAGGCAACACTATTTATTAAATCTACCAAATATTTTAGGTTGTGCTGGGTCAGGTTTATTTTCCACCATTCTCGAGGAAAATATGGAAAACGGTAGATTTTTGGAAAATAATTCCATGGAAAATATATGCTATTAAACACTACAGCTGATGGAAAATTTGTAATGGAAATATTTTCCATGAAATAAAAGCTCAATCAAGAACAACCTAAGGGTTTTTTCTCACCCAAAAAATTAGGATTTTTTCTTACCCAAAAATCTGGTTGAAGCAAAAAAATCGAGACTTGGAGTTTGTTTGCAGTCGATGAAGACGAACCCCCCCCCCCCGGCGGCTGAAGGACTCGCCGAAGTCGAACTTCCAAGGTGGTTGCCGGAGTTGCCGCGGTTGAAGAACTCGCCGAAGTCGAACCCGCGGTTGAAGGACTCGCCGAAGTCGAGATAGTTGCCGCGGTTGGACCCGCGGTTGAATAAGAGAAAGGGAGAGGGAGAGAGAGTCTCTCTAGATCAGGGAACGAGAGAGAGAGAGAGAGAGAGAGAGAGAGAGAGAGGAGAGGAGAGAGAGGAGAGAGAGAGAGGAGGAGAGAGAGAGAGAGTTGATGGTATATGTTGGGAAACTAGGGCTTTTGTCCCGATTTTTTTTGGAGGGAATTGGGAAATCCAGCACCATTTTTTTGGGGCTTTAATTTGTCTTTTCACCAACTTATTTTATTTAAGGAAAAAATATATATATATATTTGTAACAGACTATAGTGAATACTAACAGACCTAGATGGTTAGTAATTTCTAACGGACTTTAACTGTTAGAAAGGGAAAAAAGGGTCCATTAGAAATTCAGCAATTTGGTGTAGTGT
Source organism: Iris pallida (assembly GCA_029216955.1). Lineage (NCBI taxonomy): Eukaryota > Viridiplantae > Streptophyta > Magnoliopsida > Asparagales > Iridaceae > Iris > Iris pallida. The sequence goes on from JANAVB010033814.1 coordinate 11,863,064, forward strand.
GTGTACGTGTGTACGTGTGTACGTGTGTACGTATGTACATTGGTGTATATATAAAAATATATTATATACGTATATGTATATATAAATAAATATATAGATGTATGTGTACGTATATAGGGTTTCTAAATATATATAGTGTGTATATATATGTGTGTGGAAATATATATATATTTAAATGAAAAGAAAAAAGAAAAGAAAAGAAAGGAAAAGAAAAAAAAAGGACATAGTGGTTCGGGTACTGTTCAGAGAACAGTACCCATCACCACCCAAGCTCAATGGACCACCGCCCAAATCGTGTTGAGAACCCGAGCGCTGACATGTATATAAATTGCGATATGTACGCGAGAAGGGTTGGAGTCTTCGATCGAATATTAAACCCTAATCCTTGCGCGCCATCCCAGTCCCGACGTCGGTGCGCAATCTGGATTGTCGTGCGCGGTCGCGCGGGCCATCGGAGGCCGACCACGGCCGGGCGCGCGAGGCAAATGTCAAAAACGACAGCAGCGGAGTGCAAGCCGCGAGAGCGACTTCGTCGCGGGTTCTCGTCGCGCACACTCGATGATTTTACGATCTTCTTTCTCTGGTATGAAGTCCACTTATATGTCTTTAATTCTCTTCAAACGCTTCGTGTCTAGACGCACCATACTGTCCAAGAAATCGATGCAAAGTCGAAGAAAAATCTGTTCAAAATAGAACAGTCCCGTAGTTGAAAACCCTGTTTTGGAAGATAGATTATGACCAGGACATTAGGAGTTTTCCATAACTATTTGAAGACAGGCCTAGACAACCTATAGGGCTTGGAATCCCGTTTTGTAGAATCGGATTTCGTCGACTGTGCGTCGAGAAATCGGATTCCCAAATTGGCGAAAAACCCGTTTTCGAAATATTAAAAATATTAAAAAATCTCTCGATACGACGTACGTCCCGCCAATCCGGGAGACGTGGTCGCGAACCGAAAGCAGCGAAAGCTGCGTTTCGCCTTTGTGGTCGTGTGGGCTTTGACGGAATTCAAATTGGTCGCGTGTGCGCGACGAATTTGATGCGTATCCGTCGAAATTCACCGTATCGGCCTCTGTGCAAATTTCTCAATTACTTTGTGCACGTTCGTCAGATCGAGACGAAACTTGTGCCAACGGGACAATATCATTTTTCTGGTCCTGTATGCCAAGTTTCGTCCAATTCTGAGACAGTTGAATCGTACGTCGTTTTGTGGGCCCCACGGTCCCACTTAACGGGCGATTTTGTGCACGGCCCGCCGAAATTCAATTCTGGACATACGGTTGGCTTCGTATCGAAAAACTAGATTTGTAGACATATAGTTTGACGACTTTAGAGACCATTGACTCTGGCACGCTTTTCGGTGCAAAGCGGTTCCAACGGCAGACATCGTTTTGGCCCGAAATTACCGTATTGCCCCTGTATCCAGAATTGGACTTAAGAACAGGCAATCCTAGCTAATTTGACTATTCTGAGAACATTGGTAATTTTTATTTCAGCTTCCAGGGACTGTTGTACGGGTTTTGACTATTGTGGCACATTGAGTGGTTCAGACTGTCGGTTTCACCAACAGAGGACCACAGGCGAGTACAGTTTATTGTCTGCATTTTGATTTTCACTATATTTCATTGATTGGCCATTGGTTATGTGATTATTTTCTATTATAAATTATTGAGTCGGAAATGAGAAGTACCAAGGATGTGTGATCTGACCTTAGACAGTGTAGACAGTGATTTATTATTGCAAAGTAGACAGTGTAGACAGTGATTTATTTATTGCAAAGTAGACAGTGTAGACCGTGATTATTATTGTATTTAAACTGTGTAGTTCGTGATTATTATTTTGTAGACAGTGTTTCTTTATTGCAATATTAATTGTAGACCGTGTAATTGTAGACCGTGTAACTGTAGACCGTGCAACTTTAGACAGTGTAGACAGTGTAACTTTAGACAGTGTAGACAGTGTAACTTTAGACAGTGTAGACAGTATCGCATAATTGTCCCGAGATCGATCACATATCAAAGGTACTTCTAACAGTTGGAAAAAGTATTTTGTGTCTATTTATTGATATTGGTTTTCCGTATTTACTGTTTATTTTCAAAACTCATGATTGATGTCTAACCTTTGTTTTATAGTTATTTTCTTTATTTGAAATTGCATTCAGTGAATTGTGCCTGTTCCATTCCTGACTGGAAACCAATATTTTTCAGGTTAGCCGTGGTTTTACTTAGCTTGGGGAGTGACGGGAATATTTGCAGATAAAAGCCTAGAGACTAGCTAGATAGTCGAGTTGTAGTCATTTATTTATTTGTACAAGTTTATATTTTTCTACAAATGTAAAACTTGTGATCATTTTAAGTTAAATTAATTATGTGAATGGGCATTATTTTGTGATTTTGATCTCATGGCCGTGACAGCGTTCTACCGTCGACACTGCGGCATAGGCTGGCTTGGACACGTCTCGTATCCGTTTTAAAAAAATGGGTACGGGTCGTGACACTAACACACAGAGCTATCTTTAGTAGAGTCATACAAAAGTTATTTTTCGTTGCAAAATCAAATGAGATGAAACAATGAGTAGCACCAAAATTGAATAACACCCGGGCAAGTATGCCTTTGTACAATAACATACCTGTTATAACGTTCTCTGCAGCCTGTGCTTCTGCCTGAGTCAAGACATAAACCCTTACTTGTGCACCATGTTGCAAATTCGGTGCATTCCTAGTTGGAGCTGGTAAGGCTAGTGGCACTTGGCCACGAATCTGGTTGTTATGTTGGGCACGATTCTGATTAGTATATTGTCCCTGATACTAACTATTATTCTGTCTACGAGAAGGATTATGATTCCTCCCTCTGCCTCTGCATTCCCATGCTTTATGATCTATACCTCCATATTTGTAACACCCGACGCGATAGTCTTTACGATGGTGTCCAACTCAGTTGCATCTGGTGCAACGCAGTTTTTGATATGGTCCTCTATTATTGCCTGTCTTCAGACTCTTAGACGCATCGTTCCTTCCAGCAGACCAAGGTCATTTCTGGTTGTTATTGCCTTGGTGATTCTGAGTTGTCCCACGACCCACTGGCTTATGGAACTTCTCTATTTCTAAAGTTGTCTCGTATGCCTCCCTGTAAGACGTACACTTCTGACTAAGCACATCACGCTGTAGGCCTTCATTCAAGCCTTGCACAAATCTTTCCCACTTGGCGTCATCATTCGGTACTATGTACCCATCAAATGCAACTCTTTTTAGGAACTCTGTCTCATAATCATCTACCGACATACTGCCTTGTTGGAGTGCTACAAATCTTTCTCTATTTTTTGGCGGACAGCAGACGAAATGAACTGAGCGATAAAAGCCTGTTGAAGGTCTTCCAGGATATCTTTATATCGGGACTGTTACTGCAGAGTGCTTGTCTCTGAGAGTTCCACCATTCTTGGGCTTTGAGACAAAGCCACACAGTGGTACACTCCACCCGCTTACTGCCTTGAATATCCAATATTCTGAAATAGCCCTCCAATGTATTCAAGAAACCCATTATCTCATCTGGTTCTGCCCTTCCGTTGAACTCAGGTGGGTCACAGCTTTTAAACTCGGAGAACTTGAAGCTGGACCTCTTTCGTGTCGACATTTCAGGCTTCTCCGCCGGTACTATTACTATCTCGGTCGTTGTGTCCTTTACAGAAACATTATGTTCGGCCGTTAGCGTGGTGACAATCTGAGTCAAATTGTCCACATGTTTCTGTTGAGCATCCTGTTGCTCCTGAAACTGATATTGTAGTTGCTCCTGAAGCTGGCAAAGTTTAGCCTCGCTCTGCTTCCTCTGAGCCTCCATCAGTTTCATTAACTTCTCCATTGGGTCGAACGATGAGGTCGTCTTTGAGCTATCACCCTTGGTCATTCTATAACAAAAATAATTCCATTAGCATTCATAAAATATTTATGGGCTCATTGTATGGAACATTATTTCATGCCAGCGCTATCGACACCATCAACCGAGAAAATTTGTATCAAGATTTCCATTTGAAGACATTTTCAAATTTTGAGGAATTGAAACCGTACTCTAATACGAATCTGTCATGCCCCGATTCGGGGAATCGTTCGTCGTCGCTTTGATTCACGCCCAATTGTTCATCCTCGCTAGGGTATGATACTGTACAAGTCTGGTGTTGTACTTGCACAAGGCAAGAACGTGCACATTTGTGTCATTTTGAAACATTTGAAAATAAGCCACATTTATAGAAACATTGAGTATGCAGAATAGGAAGAAGTATTTATTTTATTGATAATTGTAGCAAGATACAACTTTTTTGGTACTTTTCGAAATGTCATTCCGGCTACATTTATTCATGAAAAGAAACACAACCGATAGGCTGCCATGAAATAAATTCTCGTTCCATATATTATGCCCCTTTAGTACATTTGAAAATCCAAGCAGCAATCTTGAAAACTCTATAATACTTTGTGCATCTTTATTAAAAACAACTTGAAAATAGTAGCAACTCAAAAAGCCTTAGTTCCGACGTGCGCCCGAGCCTTCCCCAGTACCTGTGGAGGAAGGGTCAGCACATTATAAAAATACGCTGGTGAGCCCCGTTGGCCTACTCAGCTAAACCGACATTTTTTATTATGACAAGCATTTTAAATTATGGGATTGTTAGGGACTAGCAATTCATAGCAATTCATAATGAGGCAACATGATATTATATGAAAGCAACTGTTTACTTTACCATCAGCCAAATTCAGCTTTCTGCATAAGATACAGGATAATAATAATACTTACTGCCCCTGCATAAGATTTTTGTTAGTATGCATCCTGATTACATGGTCATTGGCGTTGTTAAACCATACGGACATTTGCCATATAGGACTTCAAGGTAATGCGATGACTCCAGAGTAGGTAGCTAGCCTCTAAGGATGTCTCGCAAGACCTATGCTCCTACTAGCACGCCAATGTTTCCTCCTAGGCCGAATCCGTCCCCAGTACCCTGTTTATCATTCGAAAAAATATATCACCAAACCTTGTGCACAAGTTGTCCATGACTATGCGATTGCGTGTCCGACTCGATAAGCATACATCGCATGGTAATATTGGAAGTAAAGGGACAATATGTTCATTTCCCAGCATTTTATATCCATCATCTCAGGCATCAATTCATTTCAGATTTCATTTCATCACAACATTTCCATGTTTATAGGGATAAACATCCTTTCAATGTTCATGTGGCAATTCATTCATTAGTATAGTGTTAGCAGCAAATTGATTCGTTCAATGTCTTAGTGGAATCGACTTATGCATTAGCATCATGTTATCGATGAACGGATGTAGCATGGCAACAAGATAATTTATTTAGTTGGCATAAAGGAGTAGGGACAAACCACCACAGAGAATCCACACTCACCAATTAGAGAATTGTCGGGAGGTATAGGAACCCTTGTGTGATTACTTCCCGTCACGTGTTCGCCTACGATGGAACCAAAAAAGGTTGGTTAATCTTCGTCTCGTTATGTTCCTTTCTCTCAGAATTCTCAAGAATGAATGCTAAGAAAATCGATGAAAATGGACAAGAATCAAATCATCAAAAACCATTCAAAAAAGCATCCATCAAAACCAAGCAGCAAAATCAACAGCAAAACATCCAGAGAAAACTCTGACTCATTTTAAGAGAAACTGATACATTAGTTGGAAAGGTTCTTATGCATTTGTTCATGATTGATTCAATGCCGATGGTAAGTTTCCCCGATAGTCGATTTCGATCTAGTTAATCAAGCCACAAGCCTTATATAGTGAACCCCTAGGAGCGGGGCACTACAATGTAGGAGGTGATGAGTTTCTTACAAACAAACTCCACTTATGAGCTGATATGATTCACAAAAGGGCAAGAAGGCTTTGAAAAATTAATGGTGTTAAGAGAAAGTAGACAGAAGATGCTACTCGCCCTTGATACAAAATGAGACTAGTAAAAAAGGCTACAATCAGTGGAAGGTATAAATTTTGATAAAGTCTTCTCGTCGATCGTCAAGTTATCATCTATCTGGATGGTGCTAGGTTTAGAAGCTAGTTTCAATTTGGAGATTAAGCATATGGATGTCAAGACAATGTCCCTTTATGGTGATTTAGGGAGGAATTATATATGGGGCAACCTGAGGAATTCTGTGAAAATGGTAAGTTACATTTGGTCTATAGCTGAAGATAAATTTATACAGTTTGAAGCAGGCTCCGCGGTAGTGGTACAAAAAATTTGAGTTATTTATAAGGGAGCATGGTTATGCTCGTACAACATAGGATCATTGTGCATTTGTGAAGTATTTTTACCGAGGATGATTTCATCGTTTTATTGCTATATATTGATGAAATGCTATTGGTAGGTCGAAATGCCACCAGAATAGTGGAGACATCAACTGGGCGTGTCACGCCCCAGAACCAGAATACTAGCAAGTGGGGACGGACAAGGCCAGCTACGCAATCCCAAAGCACACCAGTACTCTGAAATAACGTATAAGCTGTCAAGACATGGGGGTTACTTCTACAAGCCAACAGTCGATCCTAGGTTAAACAATCCTAGGTATCTCAATCACAGGCAATTATACAAAGTACAAGAAGTATGATCATCAGACATACAATAGTAAAGCGTCCCAAACTATTTATACATGGATGATCATGAAGCTAGTCATACCAAAATAGAGAACTAGCAAGAGTAATAGTCATACATGATAAGCGCTAGCTATAGTCTAGAATACGCACATCATGTTTTGGCCCTAGGCTAAATATCAAGGACCAAAACACGAGCTAAACACGTGTTCGGAGGCTAAATGCCATAAAAAAATAATGTACATATCAGGTGGAAGAATGAAACAAGAAATCCACTCAGGTACTCCGATGCTATGGATGGTCACCGTCGAGTAGATGGTACGAAAGATCCTTTGGGCTCCTCTATCAGATCTGGCCAAACAAAACCAGTGGGGTCAGACCGCCAAATAGCAAGTACCACAAAAGAAGCCAAACTATGAAATAAAACTAGCAATCACTAACATCAACAATTAGAGATACAAATGAGTAAGAGCAGATCGAGACTCGTGCACTACCAATGCACTTATCCCGAACATAGGAAGACAATAAGTAAGCATCTTGGAGCATAAAGTAATTATCATGCAACATAATGTAAAGTGTAGACATGTTAAGTAAACAGAAGCTTAAGAATATGTAAAAGCAATTGAACATGTGAAGTTGTGAGATAGCCGGGTCATAAGAGCATGGTGACCCTGCATAGGGAGTCATGTATAGCTTGTGAGGTAATTGAACATGTGAACATGTAAGAATTATATAGAAAGACAATGATGGGATGACTTAGGAACTATTTCGGAAGTCAAGTTACAACCCTTAAACCAAACAAGGACCGGGGTTGTAACCATTCTCCAGAACAGAACATAGCCTCCGATAATTCATTGATAAAAGTAAAGCATAAACTATAGTGTACGAAAATAAACATACGGACACTGCCTAGATAAAACTAGACTGGACTGGACTAACTCCATTAATCAATCACGGCCAAGCAATGAGTACGGCTTGATACTTTAACTAACTAGGGTTATCACAAGCCTAGTTACTAACAAGATGCAAAGAGATTTCCAAGTCCAGTTACCCGCCTGCTGCTACCTGAGTGACCCTAGCAAAAGAAAAACAAGTATAGCAGACACACGCAGTAAGATACATGTGTCCTAAGGAGGTGCCCCACTCGACGGCAGGCTGGAAGTGTGCTTATCATAACAGATAGCTCCAAATCCCATGTATATATATATATATATATATATATATATATATATATAAGGTCGGGATCAAAGGGGCAACAAGTAACTGGGAAAGTCTCTTCATGAACTACTTGATCAATCTAGTCATTAATCCTAGCCAGATTCAGTATGAATCCCTGACCGTGGAAAATCGGGAATTCATATCCTAGACATGATGCAATACAGAACATGTAGCTTGTGCAAACACACTCAAAAGAAACACCCACGGGTCCAAATCATTCATTACTTGTAAGCCAATAAAGCCGTCGCAACAGCATTTATGGTTCAGGTCATATCATGTCATGTTACTTGTCTGGAGTACACCACGATGGGTCACTATCATGTTAAGAGTACTTGTTAGGGGTGCGCCACGACAGGCCACAATCATGTTAAGCAAAGAAGTGACATGTAACTTGAGTGTACTACAACGGTCACTATCATGTTAAGCAAAGAAGAAAGACATTCATTATGAGTGCACCACAACGGGTCACTATCATGTTAAGCAAAGAAGAAAGACATTCATTATGAGTGCACCACAACGGGTCGCTATCATGTTAAGCAAAGAAAAAGACATACATTATGAGTGCACCACAACGGGTCACTATCATGCTAAGCAAAGATGAAAGATATATCGTGAGTGCCCCATTATGGGTCACTATCATGTAAAGCAAAGAAAAGGCATAAATCATGAGTGCACCACAACGGGTCACTATAAAGAAATTATAATCATGGCATAGATTGTAAGGTACAATAAATCCGAAAAATAATGAAAACACATATCATATCACATAAGAAATATTCGAAGGGAAGGACATATCCTGACATGTGAGAGGGGATAAGTATAAGCAACTAGCTGGCATAAAATAATAATTGATTCTGTGCTAGTGTTAAGAATGTAAGGGCTACAATTATTCTCTAACTGTACAATATTATCAAATCATGTTAAGAAATTTATTTATTAAAGAAATATTAAGCTATTAAGTAGAGTCGTCGCAATTTAGGCCAAGATAGAAAACATGCAATGCAATCATAAGCTCCATATCAAGAATGAAAGAAACTTGCATAAAATAGTTGGTAACATATTATTGAAGCCAAGGAAAAGATCTACAAATTTTATGTTGGGAGTTGGAAGAAATTCGGGCCACAAATCAGCCAAATAGGATATAAAACAGCCAAAAATAGCTAAAACAGGCACTATGCGGCATTCTGCGGCACTATACAGCCTTCTGCGGCACTATACGGCCTCCTGCGGCACTATACAGCCTCCTGCGGCACTATGCAGCCTTCTGCGGCACTATGCAACCTCCTGCGGCACTATGCAGCCTTCTGCGGCACTATACGGCAGGCTGCATCACCATGCGGCACTATGCGGCAGGCTGCACTATGCGGCAGGCAGCACTATGCAGCACTATGTGACAGGCTGCACTATGCGGCAGTTTGCACTATGCGATACTATTCATACGGTACTATTCATCGTCCCTGCCAGAATCAGGACAGATGAACTAAGAAATGCTCAAATCTTATTTTGACCATAACTTTCCCAAAACAAGTCGAAATCTAACTTTTTAAGGGTCCATTTTAGGTAAAACCGAATTCTCTACAACATAGAACAATCAAACCTTAAAAATAATGAAGTTTAGTAGATCAAAACCCAAGAAAACTGAAAAGACTATAAACTTAGATCTACAAGAATCCATCCATGAAAATTAAAAACTCCAAGTTCTAAAGATGCTTAGAATCATGTAAGAAAGAGTTTAGAACAAACAAATAATATTTGTCCAATATTTGGCAAGGTGTACTTGCCTTAGGTTGGAGGAGAGAATGAAGAGGAAGAAGATGAAGAGAATAAAAATAATGGAGGAGAGAGAGAGGAGTTGGTTTTTATACAAACATTCTCATCTCAAACCTACCTAAACCAAACCAAGCCCAATACCAAGTTGAACCGAACCAAATTAAACCAAGTCAAGTTTAACTTATACTTTGGAAAATTTTAAAATATTCAAAAACCAAGAAATATGAAATACGACGCAAAATACGTACCCGTACATGAATATTGATACAGTGAGATGAGTCTCACAACTCTCCCATCCTTAGAAAAATTCCGTCCTCAGAATTTTCTAAAGCCAGTTGAGTAAGATAACTAAAACAAAAGCTCAAGAAAACACAATCATCTCTATAAAATATAGCATGGCATATAAGTAAATAGAGGCAACTGTAATGTAAATAAATGCGTAAGCAATAACACAATCATAATCAAGAAGTTGGAGGCATATGAATAAATATGTCTCCTGAGACAGTTGAGTCGGGACCAACGTCCTCGCTGGCCTACGCTGACTCCAAAATGGATAAAGGTCAAGTCTCAAAGTAAGTCGGTACCAATGACTTAGTCCAAGACATGACTCTACCCAGGACGTATCTTCGTAGTCGATACCAATGAAGTTATCACATGCCTCGACTACGAAGACAGAAGGGTCGGGGACGAGAAACTCATCTTCACTCACCGAATAAATCAAGCCGGCCATTGTACTCCATACGTGGATAGAATACAAGGTCTCCTGCAAGAACCCAAGATATATCTCGACTCTTCGTCTGAATGCTGAGACTGATCCTCCACAACTGGCCTGACAGAAGATTACTGACCTGCCATCGGCAGAACCCAAACAAGGTAATCAGAAGGATTAGGAACAGTGTCCCAGAAAGTTAAAGGACACAAGGATCAAATCGAGAGAACAAGAGAGATCAACGATCAAGGCAAATATCAGGTCAAAGGATCAGAGATAGAGAATAATATGAAGGATGTCAATATAGGATAGTTGTGACTGAGATAACTAAACATCAGTAACCTCCACATATCTGATAAATCAGACCTTGCATGGGCCACCACTAAAATCTATGTCACGTCCCAGAACCAGAATACTAGCAAGTGGGGACGGACAAGGCCAACTACACAATCCCAAAGTACACCAGTACTCTGAAATAACATATAAGCTGTCAAGATATGGGGGTTACTTCTACAAGCCAATAGTCGATCCTAGGTTAAACAATCCTAGATATCTCAATCACAGGCAATTATACAAAGTACAAGAAGTATGATCATCAGACATACAATAGTAAAGTATCCCAAACTATTTATGCATGGATGATCATGAAGCTAGTCATACCAAAATAGAGAACTAGCAAGAGTAATAGTCATACATGATAAGCTCTAGCTATAGTCTAGAATACGCACATCATATGGCCCGTAGGCTAAATATCAAGGACCAAAACACGAGCTAAACACGTGCTCGAAGGCTAAACGCCATAAAAAAATAATGTACATATCAAGTGGGAGAATGGAACAAGAAACCCACTCAGGTACTCTGGTGCTCTGGATGGTCACCATCGAGTAGATGGCACGGAAGATCCTCTGGGCTCCTCTATCAGATCTGGCCAAACAAAACCAGTAGGGTCAGACCCCCAAATAGCAAGTACCATAAAGGAAGCCAAACTATGAACTAAAACCAGCAATCACTAACATCAATAATTAGAGATACAATTGAGTAAGAGCAGATCGAGACTCGTGCACTACCAATGCACTTATTCCGAATATAGGAAGATAATAAGTAAGCATCTTGGAGCATAAAGTAATTATCATGCAACATAATGTAAAGTGTAGATATGTTAAGTAAATAGAAGCTTGAGAATATGTAAAAACAATTGAACATGTGAACTTGTGAGATAGTCGGGTCATAAGAGCATGGTGACCCGGCATAGGGAGTCATGTATAGCTTATGAGATAATTGAACATGTGAACATATAAGAATTATATAGAAAGACAATGATGGGATGACTTAGGAACTATTTCGAAAGTCAAGTTACAACCCTTAAACCAAATAAGGACCGGAGTTGCAACCATTCTCCAGAACAGAACTTAGCCTCCGATCATTCATTGATAAAAGTAAAGCATAAACCATAGTGTACGAAAATAAACATACGGACACTGCCTAGATAAAACTAGACTGGACTGGACTGACTCCATCCATCAATCACGGCCAAGCAATGAGTACGACTTGATACTTTAACTAACTAGGGTTATCACAAGCCTAGTTACTAACAAGATGCAAAGAGATTTCCAAGTCCAATTATCTGCCTGCTGCTACCTGAGTGACCCCAGCAAAAGAAAAACAAGTACAGCAGACACACACAGTAAGATACATGTGTCCTAAGGAGGTTCCCCACTCGACGGCGGGCTGAAAGTGTGCTCATCATGACAGATAGCTCAAAATCCCATGTATGTATGTATATATATATATATATATATATATATATATATATATATATATATATATATATATATATATATATATATAAGGTCGGGATCAAAGGGGCAACAGGTAACTGGGAAAGTCTCTTCATGAACTACTTGATCAATTTAGTCATTAATCCTAGCCAGATTCAGTATGAATCCCTGACCATGGAAAATCAGGAATCCATATCCTAGACATGATGCAACACAGAACTATGTAGCTTGTACAAACACACTCAAAAGAAACACCCACGGTGTCCAAATCATTCATTACTTGTAAGCCAATAAAGTCGTCGCAACAGCATTCATGGTTCATGTTATATTATGTCATGTTACTTGTCTGGAGTGTACCACGACGGGTCACTATCATGTTAAGAGTACTTGTTAGGGGTTCGCCACGACGGTCCATAATCATGTTAAGCAAAAAAGTGATATGTAACTTGAGTGCACCGCAATAGATCACTATCATGTTAAGCAAAGAAGAAAGACATTCATTATGAGTGCACCACAACGGGTCACTATCATGTTAAGCAAAGAAGAAAGACATTTATTATGAGTGCACCACAACGGGTCACTATCATGTTAAGCAAAAAAAAGACATATATTATGAGTGCACCACAACGGGTCACTATCATGCGAAACAAAGATGAAAGACATATATCAGTGAGTGCCCCATCACGGGTCACTATCATATAAAGCAAAGAAAAGGCATAAATTATGAGTGCACCACAACGGGTCACTATAAAGAAATTATAATCATGACATAGATTGTAAGGTACAATAAATCTGAAAAAGAATAAAAACACATATCATATCACATAAGAAATATTCGAAGGGAAGGACATATCCTGACATGTGAGAGGGGATAAGTATAAGCAACTAATTGGCATAAAATAATAATTGATTTTGTGCTAGTGTTAAGAATGTAAGGGGGGGTACAATTATTCTCTAACTGTACAATATTATCAAATCATGTTAAGAAATTCATTTATTAAAGAAATATCAAGCTATTAAGTAGGGTCGTCGTAATTTAGGCCAAGATAGAAAACATGCAGTACAATCATAAGCTCCATATCAAGAATAAAAGAAACTTGCATAAAATAGTTGATAACATATTCTTAAAGCCAAGGAAAAGATCTACAACTTTCATGTTGGGAGTTGGAAGAAATTTAGGCCACAAATCAGCTAAATAGGACATAAAACAACCAAAAATAGCCAAAATATGCACTATGCAGCATTCTGCGGCACTATACAGCCTTCTACGGCACTATGCGGCCTCCTGCGATACTATGCAGCCTTCTGCGGCACTATGCAACCTTCTGTGGCACTATACGGCAGGCTGCATCACCATACGGCACTATGCGACAGGCTGCACTATGCGGCAGTCTGCACTATTCATGTGGTACTATTCATCGTCCCTGCCAGAATCAGGACAGATGAACTAAGAAATGCTCAAATCTTATTTTGACCATAACTTCCTCAAAACAAGTCGAAATCTAACTTTTCAAGGGTCCATTTTGGGTAAAATCAAATTCTCTACAATATAGAATAATCAAACCTTGAAAATAATAAAGTTTAGTAGATCAAAATCCAAAAAACGAAAAAGACTATAAACTTAGATCTACAAGAATCCATCCATAAAAATCAAAAACTCCAAGTTCTAAAGATGCTTAGAATCATGTAAGGAAGAGTTTAGAACAAACAAAATAACATTTGTCCAACATTTGACAAGGTGTACTTGCCTTAGGTTGGAGGAGAGAATGAAGAGGAAGAAGATGAAAAGAATGAAAATAATGGAGGAGAGAGAGAGGAGTTGGTTTTTATACAAACCTTCTCATCTCAAACCCAACTAAAGCAAACCAAGCCCAATACCAAGTTGAACCGAACCAAATTAAACCAAGTCAAGTTTAACCTATACTTTGGAAAATTTTAAAATATTCGAAAACCAAGAAATACGAAATACGGCTCAAAATACGTACCCGTACATAAATACGGATACAGTGAGACGAGTCTCACAGGGCACAACCTTCTCTATGAAGGATTTGGACTTAGTGAAGATTATTTTTGGGATGGAGATCAGTTGAGAGAGAGTCCAAGTTGCTTTGGTTGTCCAAAAGAAATACATTCATCGGGTACTTTATTATTTTGGGATGGATGGGTCGAAAAAAATGAGAACCCCTCTTGCAGCTTACTTTAAGCTCACTACGGAGCGGTGTCCATCAACCGAGGACAAAAAATATTAAAAAAGTTCTATATGCTTCAGCTATAGGGATTCTTATGTATGTATGGTGTGTACAAGGCCAGATATTGTCATGCAGTAGGTATGGTTAGTAGGTATCTTCCAAATCCTAGGGGATACATTAGAGGGTGGTTAAAAGGATCCTTCATTATATTCGGGACACTGCTGATTGTAAGCTTTCATTCGGGAGTGGCAAACCGAAGCTGTTTGGGTATACCGACGCTGATATGGCTGGACATGTAGATATAAGGAGATCGACTTCAAGTTATGTTATAATGTTTGCTAGTGGAGCTGTTTTATTGTAGTCGCGATAGCAGAAATGTGTTGCCTTGTCTACGACAAAAACATAGTTCATTACGGCGACTGAGGCTTGCACGGAGTTATCATGGATAAAAAATTTCTTGTAAAAATGGGGCTTAAGAAAGAGTAATATGTTTTGCTTTACGATAGTCAAAATATTATTTACCTTGGAAAGAACTCGATATTTCATAGTCAGTCCAAGCATTTGCAACTCGGTATCATTGGATACGAGATTTGCTTGAGGTGAAGGACGCAGGAGGATCATCAAAATGGTGAGCTCTTCCACCTAGTTGGAAAGGAGAAGATTTGTTAGTGTTGGCTGGCCTTCCCAATATATATGAAAAATACCCCAAAGTGTGACGAGCGTCATATGTGTGTCGGAGAAGCTCAGGAAGTCGAATGCACAAGGTGGCTCAATTTGAGCGCGTCTCAGAATACATTAGAAAACTGTACTAGAGTTAGAGATATATGAAATGTATACCTCTATCGGTTACAGGTATACCAAAGGTATATCAGATTGATTGCAATTTGTCCCATAATAGGTTCTGACTAAAAAATGGCATTTTTGGTCTACGATTCAGTATATACCGAAATACCGAAGGTATATTGGTGTCTGGGTTGACGGGCGAATTTAGGTGTTTTATTTACACCGTTGGATCGTGATCAACGATCCATATTTATTTAGGATTATAGGAATTTAAATAAAAAAAATTCTAACCATAATCTATCATCTCAAGATAAAAATGAGAGGTTTATCAAAGGTTGCAACTTTCTAAGAAAGGAATAGAGAGATACAAGGGTTTGATTCGAAGAGAGATCGCTTCGAGGATTTCTTCACTGGTTCTTCATCGTCCTCTTATCTTTGGTATCTCTTTTGTACTGATTGTAAACTATTTTCATATATTGAAGTATTGCGATGGTCCATTTGGATAAGGACTCGATGTATCTTCTTATTCTATTAGTGGAGGATTCTTTGGGTTGGACTTCGATCATTACATGGCTTTTCTCGTCAAGATTTTCCATGTAAATATATTTGTGTGTTTGTGTTTTGCTTTGATTGTGATTTGGATATTTGGTGTTTGTGACTTTTCTTCGACCCTCACCAGGTCTTATCAATTTGAAGGAATAATTTTCGCATTTCGTTCCCAACAATCCGACCATAGACTAGATAAGGAAACATTTAAAACTAAAGTAGTTAGGTCTCGTATTTCTGTTGAATTAAAAGTACATTCAACAAACTCTATATTAGGAATCTGGCCATAATGTATATATATATATATATATATATATATATATATATATATATATACTACTACTACTACTACTACTACTGGCATTGTATAGTTCGAGAAAAGGTATTTACTCTCTACTTTTTTTGGCCAACTCCATGTGAAGATCTCATCACCTTCAAGGTCGTGACAATAACAATTTGATAGAGTTGTAGAATTTTAGCAGACGCTTTGTAATTCTTTAGATTAGAGAGTTTGTGAGTTTGGTCAGTATATTGAAGGTGGGTTTAAGTCCTCTCTAGCTTTTGTAATATCTTCCAGTTGGATAGTATATATCTATTCAACGTCTTTACTCCTGGACATTGTCAAGTTAGGATTAACTAGGTAAAATTTATTGTGTGCTTTATGTTTTTATTTTGTGTATTTCTTTATTTTATCCATATTTTGTGTAGCGATCCACTAGCTTTTTTTTTGCACAACATGACATAGATGATTCATATGTAAATAGATCAAATGAGAACGAGTTTAAGTGGTTTGTCATATCATATCCGACTTAATTACCAGCCCTAAATACTTCTCCCTACTTAATTGTTTTTATGAGATTCACTTACTTAATTAGTGAGTTACATAGTCCTTAGGATAGGACCAACACCACCTCCCTTTTCTGCTTCCCTACATGGAATCCTGCAGTTATTAGTCAAAGCTCGATTGCCATTGAAACTGTAAAAGCTTAATGATTATTACAATTTATTCCTTACCTCATGACAGTTGTTCCTTGAAACATGTAGAAAATCAAAAAGAAACAAAACGAGTAATTCTCTTTTAAATAGCTTCATCATTACGGTTTTGCATGTTTCTATCGTGTAGTATTTCTATTAGTAATATACACTACAATGAATATTTTAGATTTTACAATTAACAATCTTCTATTAACCTTCATTCACATTTGATAGCCACATTCAAAGCATATGACTAATTTAGGTAAATTTTGTCCAAAAATCAGATACACATTCCAACATTATTTTTCTCGATTCATAAATAAAAAAGAAGACAAATCAATATAGCAAAGTGCTAATAAAACAGTACAATAAATGTTCTATATATTAAAGAGTAAATCACGGAAATAAAATAGGAGATAAAGAAGGCAAGAAAGAATTAACACTTTGCTTATTTAAAACTTAAATCTGTTAAAAATAACAAAATTTGTGCGTAGTAATTATTTTTCTTTCTATCATCTCAATTCTAAAAGACCATCCTAAAACATTAGTAATGGACATCTTACTTAAACTGGAAAGCTGATACATAAAAAAAAACTATAGTCTCTCACGTATAGTTGACTTGTAATGTCAATCTAATTTTTATTGTTTGAATTAAAGTAGAAGTATGGTTAATTTGTTTCAACTTTTTTTTAAAAAAATGTTCAAACTTTTTTAATGTTCCAACTCAATTGTAGTGTTCAAACTTTCACGTCCATCCACTTACTAACTAAAATTTGGAATCTAATAGGAATGAAAAGTCCCGATGAATGCATAGATGCCACACTATAAACATATGTATGAGACCTACATCCTCCAACTGCACAAGTAAAGCAAAATAGAGGTATAAGTATGTCATTGCCGGGAACGCCGGGGCACGCTATTCGATGAAAAATACAGAAACTGAAACAGTTGTAAAGACAACGTTTCAAATGCAATTCCTTAAAGAAGGTTTTGCAACAGAAATCCAGAAGGATTCTGCGAATTACGAGATCTAAAAAGATATCGTAATACACGAATAATC
Source organism: Iris pallida (assembly GCA_029216955.1). Taxonomy (NCBI): domain Eukaryota; kingdom Viridiplantae; phylum Streptophyta; class Magnoliopsida; order Asparagales; family Iridaceae; genus Iris; species Iris pallida. The sequence continues at coordinate 11,880,683 of JANAVB010033814.1, forward strand.
TAAAAAGATTTTCGTGATCGTAGCAAACTGGCAGTAGTGCCTTCTAAAAAGAAGATACTGACAGAACTGCTAAAGGCAACAGTAAGATTACAGGCGAGAGATGGAAATGCTGGGGTGAATTATCACCGTTGCTCAAAGCTTTATTCGTCCTCTGCGAACAGCTTCCAGGAACCAGCAAGGTTGACGGAAAACCTTGGAACACTCCTGCTCTTCTGACTCATCGGAAGACGGCGAACTCCTCTGGCAATGGCTCTACTCTTCTCTCTCTGTTTTAAGTAACAGAACCCACGCGTACTAAAAAGTACTAGTGTTTGTGTTAAAGAACACGCTCACTACTCTGTTGTGTTAAAGAACACTTAGAGTTTTTCTCCCTGGAATTCTGATTACTACTACCCTCAGAGAGAGGAGAGAACCTGCATATATAGCCCACGGGGCGGTTGCCAAGCAGTTGCCTGAACTTCAGGGTAGTGGCAGAACCACTCCTGAACGTGCAGCAACTGCTGCAACCGTTCCCGCTCTAATATGCAGCCAGCCATACGCACACACGCGGACACGCGGGTACGCGGGTTCGCTGTGTATGCTGCCATACGCTAAGTGCAAAGTGCGCCAACAAAACGCTACATTACGTCTCATGAGCCCGAGTCCGAGTCCGAGTCGCTAAGCTCCTGCGGAGCTTAGCTCCATGGAAATAAATTTCCAAGAGCAAAAAGCTTACAGCTTCTTAATTGTTGATTAAGCCTTTATACCATTAATAATTAATCCCACATGGCACACACCCATGTGCACTACATGTGCATCTCCATAAAGAGAAAAGACTCATATATGTGGAGATACACATTCCTTTCTAGCCGATGTGGGACTAAAAACCAAAACAAAAGGCTACAAACCCAACAAAATAGATAATACAAATTATAAATTATCTATGACAGTAATGTTACAAAACGAGAAAGATAATAACACAAATATTAATGTTAAGTAGCTATTAAAGGGGAAAAGAAAAATAAAAGGATTTAGAGTGAATGAAGCAACAAAGAGTACAACTTTCCCCTTCCAACCTAGTAAAAATTTATTAATTCCCTTTATAATTTTCATATTCTATTTTATATCTTGTAGATTGTTCTTCTTTGCTATCACGATTATTCGTCTCGGTTTATGTTTAGAATCAAACTCAGCCAATGAATTATCCAAAATACGTCCAAACCTTATGTTGGTCTGAATTTGGCATATACACGGCCTTGAGTCGATTCCTGATCCATATAAATGTTTTCCACTTGAATACTTATAAAAATTAAGTAAAACCTTTTAGGAGGAAAAATAAAATAAATGATTGTTGCAAATCAGAAAGTTGTCTTCACTTTTGTGCAAAATACAAATGAAGTGAGTGAAGTGTACAAACAACACTCTTTTGGTGGTGGGGTAGCTGCAGTCAGCAGCAGTAGAGAAAGAGAGAATAATAAACACTGCCCTTTTGCTCCTCTCACCACCATACTTTTTCATTACAGCTCCTCACTTTCCCTTCTCTCTCCTCTCTCTCTGAGAGTGTATGGGAATATTATCTTCTTCTTCATCTATGATCTATGTTGTAGTTGTAGTTGTAGTTTGAAAGAATTGGATCTAATGGGGAGGTTCTTCTTGAGCTCTCTACTTCTTCTTCTTCCTCTTCATCTTCTTCTTCTTCTTCCTCTTTTGGTGAGTGGGGGTGACATAGTTCATGAAGATGATCAGGCCCCAAAGAAGCCAGGGTGCTCCAATAACTTTGTTCTGGTATCATTTTCATTTGCCTTTTCCCACTAAAATCTGAACAAATTCCTCAACTGGCTAACTTTCCTGTCCTTTCCTTTTTTTTTTTTTTTTTCCTTCTTCTTCCTGTGTTTCCATGTAGAAAGATCTCACCATTTTCTTGGAAATTTATAGTTTTCTTGCTAACCTGCGAGAATGTGGAAAACCCAGAATAGGAATAAGGAATTTAGATACTCCTGGAGTTGGGAATTGAAAGAAGTTAGATTAGTTTTGTATGAGTTTAGTATGGTGTATGATAACCATAAATTTTTTTTTGCACTAAATAGCATCTACATCGTTTGTTTCTAGTAATGCGTTGTAGTTATAGTAACGATGGTCGTTGTAGTAGTATACGTAACCTTATTCCTTTTAAACATTTTAAAGAGCATGTTAATTTTCACCATCTTTTTTACAATTAGGGCCACAATAGAGCCTGGACACGTTCAATATACTCAAAGATTGAAAAAAAGAAAAAAAGTGTTCAAGTTAGCGCTGGAGTCGGCTCAACTCGAAAACAGCTTGCGGGCTGCTCAGATTTGAGCAAGAGTCGAGCTGAGTGAATTTGTATCAACACTAGCAATATCAATTTCAGTTTTGGGCCATGGTCTCAGCTGGTCTCTTTAAAAAGATGAGTATATAAAAGTTGAGTCGAACCGAGTCCTAGTCAAATTATTAGAGCCTAGCAGAGTGTATTACTAGTTAAGCTCGGTGAATCGTGCTTGTTCACGAGCTAGCAAGCGGAGGTTCCTATATTCAAACTCGCCTTGTTAGTAAAAGCCGAGTCGAGCTCGTGAGCTGCATTGCTCCTCCTTTGCGTACCATCTTGCATTAATACAAAGTTTTTCGGTACAATGATGCAATATTACCTACAGTTGATTGTATTGTGCTTGGTGTTTAGATTTTTCTTTCTATACTCTTTTGTGAGCATTTCATCTCACTACTTGATAATTGTCAGGTTAAAGTTCAAACTTGGATTGGCAACAAAGAAGAAAGTGAGTATGTTGGTGTTGGTGCTAGGTTTGGCCCGCCTATTGTGTCCAAAGAGAAGTATGCCAATCGTACTCGCCTCGCCATAGCTTACCCTGCTGATTGCTGTACTGCTCCAAAAAATAAGGTTCTTTCGTATAATTTTGCTTTGTATGTTATTCAAAAGCAACGTGTTTACAAATTAATATCATTTTTTTTCTCTCTTAGCTTGTTGGAGAGGTCCTCTTAGTTCACCGGGGTAAATGCAAGTTTACAAGAAAGGCAAAAGTTGCAGAAGCTGCTGGTGCTTCTGCTATACTTATTATAAATAACCGTAAAGGTATGCAGTTACTATGTAACTTTATGTTCATGCTTCATTTTGAAATATTTGAATTGCTAACCAACTATATAGCTTTATGCCCTCTTGCATATAACATTAATTGTGTGGCTCAGAGCATTAAACAATTGAAGATTGATTCTATTTACTAGACCAAACCTAAATATCCTCATGCATCCCAAGTTGGACTTGTTGTTTTATTACCATAGGATGAAGATTAGCTATAGGTGAATCTGGTCAAAACGTATCCAATTTAAGAAATGGCTTATAGACTTCTACTCTAAGTCCTATTACGATTTGCAATCATATCTTAGTCTTATTGCTCCAATTTTATGCTCTGTTTGGCCTACCTTTGCAAACCTGTTTGGATTGGATCCGTCCAACAATCTTCCCCTCCAGTCTAACAAGGAGGGCTTTGCCACCATCTCTACCTACGTAGAGTTCATGCAGGACAACTTCCGACAAAATTCACACTTCTCTCGCGGTAGAGACTTCGTTAGCATGAATACACCATTCCTGTCGGTATGGATCTTTTCCAAATGCAATCATTTCATCCAGAATGTCCCGTGTCCGGTGATAGCGCACATCAATTTGTCTTAACTTTGAATGAAAGCTAGGGTTCTTGCTAAAATGACTAACACTCTAACTGTCACAATATACAATGTATCAACCATGTTCCTAATCTCTCTCCTTAAGAAATTGCTTCATCAGAAGCATCTCCTTACCGGTCTCTATAGAAGCGTACTACGCTACGGTGGAAGAAAGTGCAACAGCCTTTTTGTGGCCGAAATTGCCACAAAATTGCACCCCTACAAAAGTGACCAAGTACCTTGGGCTCTTATACTAGTTGGGGTTAAGAGGGAGATTATTGAACCGGTCTAAGCCAAACGGTCTGCAAATGGTAGTCCAAATGGAGCAGAAAATTGACTTTATTTGACTAAGATTAGGATTACATCTCCTAATGGGGTTCGGACTAGAAGTCCGCAAGCCATGGATTAAAATGGATATAATCTAATTGAATTCACCTAGAGCTAATTTTAGTTATAATAGAACCCGTCATATTTTGAGTTGAACTTCGTTATATATATATATATATATATATATATATATATATATATATATATATATTTTTGGAATTGGTAAATTATTTCTGGAATCGCTCCCACTGGGATTCGAACTCCTGACCACTCGGACCGCATGCATCTCCCTTAACCACTAGGCTAGAGGTCATTTGCACCACCATATATATATATATATATATATATATATATATATATATATATTTTTTTTTTTTTTTTTTGCACCACCATATATATATATATATATATATATATTTAAAAGAGGTAAATGTGGCGAACGCTCCCACCAGGAATCGATCTCCTGACCACTCGGGCCGCATGCATCTCTCTTAACCACTAGGCTAGAGGTCATTTGCTATATATATATATATATATATATATATATATATATGGAAAAAGGTAAATTTTATTCCAAATGAAAAGCCATAATCATACAACATACAAACTGAGTGGGACTCCCACTCAACACTCATCCATTCTCCATAGCGGTCACATCAAACTCAATGTTATGGAGAATGCCAACCGGAGGTGTGACTAGTCCCTCAAAGATCCGGCAGTTTCGCTCCCGCCAAACATGCCAAACCGAAGCCGCCAGACGAATTCTGGCTGTACGGAACCAGTCATGACCTCGACCCCTGCTATCTCGTATCACCGGGATGATGTCCCTAATGTATTTACCAGAGACGCCCACTCCCAATATCCGACTCTGCTCCGACCATATCTGCCATGCCAGAGTGCACTCGAAAAAGATATGTTTAATAGACTCAGGCTCCAAACAGCAAAGCACACATTTGGGGTCCGGCACTGGCACTCCAAAAGAACTCAGGCGATCCCTCGTCAAGAGGCGACCCAGAAGAAGCTTGTAAACATACAACTGCATCTTCCTGGCCAGACCCTTACACCAGACGAACTCATACTCAGAACTCAGAGGGAAAGTGTGCCGGATAAGATTGTAGCAACTACGGAACTCCCCCGAGCCCGAAGATGCTCCAGACGGCTCCCAAATCCACCGATCCGCAGGCAAATCCGGATCAATGACGGTAGACATAATGAACCCTCCCAGCTCCTCAGTGTACCGATAAGAGTCCGGCCTCCACTCTCCATCTCGTAAGATCCGACTACACGTCAGACCTCGCCTGTCCTCCGTGTGAGCCGGGGATCCCCTAATGTCTAGCAACGAACGCCGATCTATCCAAGGGTCCCGCCAGAGGTCCGTACCCGACCCATCCTTCATGACCCTCCGGATAGCAGACTTGAGCACACCCCTGTGTCTCAGGACAGTCTTGAACGTGACAGAATGGTTATCAGAACACGTCCAAAAATTGCCCTGCTTCACGTATCTGCTGTGCATCCAGTCCGCCCAGAGAGACCCCCCGCTAATGAATCTCCAGGCCAGCTTGAGCGCAGAGGCCTCCCTGATCTCCAGCAACGGTCTGAGCCCCACACCTCCCTCCTTCCTGGGACGACAGAGCTGCTCCCACGAGATCGCATGCATACCCTCCCTCCAAAGGAAATCCGCACATAGACGCTCCACTCGCCGAATAGTGGCCACCGAGAGGAGGATGGACTGTAGCCAAAAATGGGCCACAGCCGAGATCACAGATCTGATCAGCTCTATGCGTCCACCAAAAGACAGACCGGCGGCTTGCCAGCCTTCTACTCTCCGCTGGACATACTCTACCAGGTCCTGGCAGTCCTGATCCCGCGCATAATTGACTGTGAGGGGCACTCCTAAATAACGCACCGGAAGATGACTCCTCGCGATACCCAGGACATCAGCCCGCTCCTCCTTTTGGGAACACCGGAAACTGAAGTAGACCCGACTCTTATCCCTGTTCAGCTGGAGACCCGAGAAGGACTTCAAATCTTCCATAATACCCGCAAGCGGCTGCAACCCCATCGTCGAAGGCTGGATGAAGACCAGAAGATCATCAGCATATATAAGGTGTGTAACTGGAGGGTCCATCCTCCGAAACAGAGGCACCAGCCGACCACGGTGCACTGCCATGTCCATCAAACAAGTAAAGTATTCCATCACAAGCGTGAACAGGTAAGGGGACAATGGGTGACCTTGCCTAAGCCCACGGTTGCTCTGGAAGTACCCATAAGGAACGCCCTGGATGAGAACTGAGAAAGTAGGAGACGTGATGCACTCCCTGATCAACGCAACCCAGTGATCCGCGAATCCCATGGCAGACATCAGATGGCAGAGGAAGTCCCAATTGACCATGTCATACGCCTTTCTCAGGTCCAGTTTAACACAATCTTTCTTCCCACCAGGTCTGCTGAATCCTCTCACCATCTCATGTGCCAGGAGGCTATGCTCTGCAATCGACCTCCCCTTGATGAACGCAGCCTGGTTTGGAGAAACCAAGTCCTGCATGATTTCCTCTATCCGCCGGCACATAAGGTGCGTAATTATCTTATAAAGATAATTACAACAGGCAATAGGTCTGAAGTCTGCCAATGCTGTCGCGCCCTCCTTCTTAGGCACCAAGGTCAGGAAAGTGTGATTCAGCTCCTTCAAAAGCTTTCCCTTAGTGAAGAACTCCTGGACCACCTCCACGACCTGAAGCTTCAGAATATCCCAATGGCGCTTGAAGAAACCACTGCTGAAGCCATCTGGATCAGGGGCCTTGTTAGGGTCCGCCACCTTGACAATAGATTCCACCTCCTCCAATGTGACAGGGGCAAGTAGGATGCTATTCCCAAATGGAGTCACCAACCGCTTCGTAACAACCTCTGGGAACACGGACAGGTAGTCAGTCTGGAAATATAAATCAGAATAGTACCTGACAGCCTCGTCCTGTATCTCAGCCGGCGTCCCCACCAGAGTGCCATCCGCATCAAGAAGCTGGAATATGTAATTCCGATTCTGTCTAGTCCGGATAACGTCATAAAAGAACTTGGAGCACCGGTCTCCATCCTTCAGCCAGGAACATTTGGCTCGCTGAGCCGAGCTAATTTCCTTCTGCAGCCTCAGAATGTTGACTTCTCCAATCAGTTCCTTCTCTCTAGCCGCCAGATCTCCATTAAGCATGTCAGCTTGCAAATCCTGCTGCAAAGATCTCAACTCAGCCTCCTTATCTTCTAGTGTGGTCTTGGACAACCCCTGCACCCAACTCCTGAGAGCTCTCTTCGTGGCCTTGAGGCGACGAACCAATCGGAATTGAGCCGTCCCCTCCTGACCGCTAGACAGCCCCTCAGCGACAGCCTCTAGGTAGCCCTCCGAGAGATACCAACTATTGTTATACCTAAACGGACGGAACTTCCCAAGAGATCGAGTAGAGAAGCCAACCCTGATGGGGGAGTGATCGCTCGTCCCAGCTGCCAGACCCTCAGCCGAAGAGTTGGGGAAGTGACGGAACCACTCCCCGTTGTCCAGAGCTCGATCAAGCTGACAAGCAACCCTGTTGTGAGTTGCTTTGTTGTGCCAAGTCCAGATGAAGCCTGAGCGAGACAGTTCCCGAAGCCCCGCAAGCAGGAGGCATCTCTGAAAATCATAAAGAATAGAATCTGGAACCGGACGACCACCCAGCTTCTCCCCACGATGCATAAGAGCGTTGAAGTCCCCGATCAAGAGCAGAGGGAGACACGACGACTCAGCAACATCGGAGGCACGAGAGATGTCGCTCCATAGTGACTCCCTTCTCCTTCTGTCATTGTGGCCGTAGACCGCCCCCAGTAAGAACCGGAAGCCACCCTTGTTCACGAAGGAGATGGCAATCAACTGCTCCGTCATCAAGATCAAGTCACCATCCCAATTCTTCGAGTTCCAGCGAACCCAAATCCTGGCCATGTCACAAAGGGCCAGGTTGTGCAGCTGGGCCTAATGAGAAGGAGTCCGCCGAGTAAGGGTCTTCTCCCCTTTGATCTTGGATTCTAAAATAACAGATATTTAAAGCAGTGATATCATATGTTTGCCTCTCGATAAGAGATTCCGCATCGTGTAAGCTTAACTTAAGCTTAGATACCTCCTCAGTGTTTTCCGTGGGTGTAGTGTTTCTAACATTTTCTAATAAGCATGAAAGTCTATGGATTCCAGCTTCATGAGCCGTGATTTTATCCTTAGCATGTTTATATTTGTTAATAACCTTTTTGTGGTCTTCAAGAAGATCACTAAAGGCATCACCTACTTCATCAAAAGAAAAGTCGTCGAGAGAATCATTTACCTTATCTGAAGTTGCCATTAGGCAGACGTTTGTCGTGTCTTGCGGAGAGTCCTCTTCTTCGTCTGAATCACTGGTCTCGTTTTCGTGCCAGATGCTAGTGTTGGCATACTTTCTTGATGTTGGCTTCTTGTACGGCTTTTCGTATCTGCTTCCTTTCTTTGCTACAGGACAATCTTTTCTGACGTGTCCCGTCTTCTTGCATCTAAAGCAGGTGGGTTCTTCCTCATCGTCTTTTTGTTCCTTCTTCCTTCGGTTGAAGCGTAGGAACTTCTTGAAATTCCGAACCATGAGTGATTGATCGTCACCTTCGGAATCGTCTTCATCTGTTTCCTCTGAAATGGTTCTTCGGCGATGAGCTCTTAAGGCAATTTCTTTTTTCTTTTGGAGCAGTTTCTTCAAAATCTTTGAGGTCGAGCTCATGCGTCATCAGCTTGCCTATCAGAGTTTCTAGTGACATAGTCGTAAGATCATTTCCTTCGATAATCGTCGTGACCTTGGGGTTCCAGATCTTCGGCAATCCTCTTAGCACTTTGCGTATCTTCTCATGGTTGGATTTGCCAAGGAAAGATAGAGGGTTGACGATGTCGAGGAATCTGGTGAACATCTGAGTAATCGTCTCATTTGGCTTTATTTTGAATGCCTCGTATTCTTGTGTCAAACGGTTGATCTTTGATTCTTTAACTTGTGTGGTTCCTCCATGAGTCACCTCCAGAAGCCTCCATACTTCGTGTGAGGTGGAACGTGTAGAGACCCTGTTGAATTTAGTCCTGTCTATTGCACAGAAGAGAGCATTAATGGCCCTAGCATCTAGACTTGCCTGTTTTTTTCCTGGTCGGAATATTTGTCGTGGGATTTTTCAACAAGAGTCCCCTCGACAGCTATTCTGGCAGGCTTCTTGTAACCATCCGTGACGATGGTCCACAGATCAAAGTCTAGAGACTTGAGATAAAAACTCATCCTAGTTTTTCAATAGGTGTAGTTAGTTCCGTCAAATGGGGGTGGCCTATTTGTGGATTGTCCCTCACCATAGTTGAAAAAGGGAGGTTGTGTGGTTGCCATGGATCAGTTCTAGGATGTTAATCCAATAAGAGAACAGAGCTCTGATACCAATTGAAGTACGTGTAGGCAACTCTAGAGGGGGTGAATAGAGTATGTGTCAATAATACCCAATTAAAAATTTAACTCTATTCAAGTCCAACCAACAGGAATAATAATCAGAGTATAAGTGCGGAATATAAATAGAGATCAGAGAAGCATACGCAGACACAGCAGTTTTTAACCTGGTTTCTTTCGTGGAGGACTAGTCCAGACATGAGAACTCTAGCTCAGGATTGAAATCCACTATTTGTGAAATAGCGTACAACCACGTGCCTTCACTCAGAAGAGTACGCCAACTTCTTACAGATTCACGGATGGCGAAACTTGGAATTGTCCAAGTGACTTCTTTTGAAACTCTTGCACACAAACTTCTAGTTGACTCGCACTGAGCACCTTGGGGGCTTGGAAAGTTTTGTGGCTAGTTAGATGAGAATAATAAGCTCTTGAATGTATAGGCTATAGGAGAAGAGAAGATAAGAAGATTGGATGATTGAAAATGAGAGAAATCAAGACCTATATATACTAGTCCAGATTTCAAATATTTAGCCGTTGGACAACTAGCAACAAACATGCCCTAAAAATTAGGTCCTAAAATTAAGGGGGCAGAGTTCGACCCGAACTCTGTGTGGGACAAAGTTCGACCCGAACTCTGTCTCCTAAGGGACAGAAAGTTCAAGTGGGCTATTTGGACTTGGCAGGTTTTGGAGTTTGTTTGGTGTAGCTTGGGTATTAAGTCTAGGTTTGAGATACTCAGTGCGACTCAACTTACAATAGCCTAGACTCAATAAAAAGTAAAAATACAGACTCAGAGTACAAGTAACAGTAGCACTGTCGAAGCAATCGTCGATGATGTCTGTCTGAAACTGATATGTGATGATGTTCTGTTTTGGAACTTGATGGAGCTTGATGTGTCAAGTTGGATTATAACAAATATCGTCTTGTTAATTATCAAGATTAGGTTGACTGCGATCCAGTTTGGGTCAACAATTACAAACACTACTACAAGCACAAGCACTCAACTTTTATACTCTTCAGTGAGAGATTGTTTCTTTACTTATAGTAGGGAGGTAAAAATTGTGGCCTTCTACAGTTCTTTGCAATAAGAGACATAGGGAATCTCATTCCTTGTTGTTGTATTTTGCTGGTAAGGACAAATAAGAGATTCTTTCAATCTTTTCTTAGTGTAAAGATAGGCCTAATATGCTTTATGTCATGGCTTCTGTTAGTGCGAAGTCAGCCATCATGTCAGAGTTTGGAGTTGTTGGTTTGGACGAGATGTTACGATCCGCTTCCACTAGTTTGGTACGAGTACGTGCCAGCATACTCTTACTAAAAGTACCAATCACATATATTACGATGTCTATATCCATCAAGTACAATATCTATCCATAACAACTTCATATTATACATCCACAGAACTAACGATCATGAAACAATGAATAGAACAGTATTGCCTTAAAGTCTCAAGTATATATCTACATCATCATCCAAGTTTCCAAGATCCAATGTCTCCAATATATATATAAGGCCCGAGTGGGTGATGGTTCGATTCCCAGTGGGAGCGATCATGAAATAATTACGTTCTTTCATATATTCCATGATCGCTCCCACTGGGAATCGAACAATCGCCTACTCGGACCTTATGCCTCCACACTAGCCACTTGAGCTAGAGGTCATTGGCTATATATATATATATATATATATATATATATATATAAGCTCAGAAACAAATCCGCTAGAATATAAAAGTACTAATTAAAGCAAATAAGGTAAAGAGTCTCTAAAACATATAAAAGTACTAATTAAAACAAATCCTACTTTTTGTTCGATATGGAACTAACTATTAAAACTTTATTTTTATTTTGTCACCAGACTTCTGAACCTTAAGCGTTCAATCGGATGCAAGATATGACAACAATCTTTAGCTTAGCTCATATTCAGGTGAGCCCAAGCAACATGGAGATACAACATGTTGTGATTTCGTTCCATTTTAACACAAAGCCAAAATTCACACATTTATCAAACCGCACCACTACTAGATGCGAACCACACGTCTTACACTCCACTTGGGTTCAAAGGCTAGACCAATCTTTGAAGCCAATCACTAATCCTTCCAACCTTAGGTCCCGTACCCTTAGCACCTTATGGAGATGCTCCACCTTAGCATCAAACCCATATAATCCCTCCAACCTTACGTCCCTAGCTTGGACAACCTTATGGAGACGACTCTGCTTTACAAGTTAACCTGATTTTGATCATACGTATTATGTCGTGTCATGACTATCTACCTCAAAAGTAACTAGTGTGTTCAGTCAAGCCCAGTTTGTAACCTTGGGCTCCAATACTATTTGTTTGGAAACACAACGAGATCCGAACAAGAGTTGATCCACAAGGTATAATATTGTTCTTGGCCGATATGACTTAAAATGGAACCCCAAGTCCATGACTATATCTATACCTCATCTTCCCAATTTTTATCCGATAGGGGACTGAAAACTCCATTTGTATATCGTCACCAAACTCGTGAATCTTGAGCACTCAACCGGATGCGAAACACAACACAACATTTCCATCACTCAAAATATCACTAAACCTCCATCAGGGGCGGCCCTGGCCTAGGGCAGGCCGGACAACGGCCCAGGGCCCCCTGACGAAAGGGGGCACCAACATGGAACTGTCTATAATAGAACTATTATGTATCATGTGCTATTTTTAACAAATAACATTGTGGTGTAGTGGTTATAATGCTAGATTTATATTTAAGAGGTCCTTGGTTCAAATCTTGACTACAACAAAATTTTGTTTTATTTATACTTTTTTTTACATTATGTATGGGGGTCCATTTTGGATGTTTTGCCTCGGGCCCCCAACAGCTCAGGGCCGGCCCTGACCTCCATTTATTTGGTACTCGAAGAAACTAAACCCGTGTATTGCAATTTGGTCAACCATAACGCTTTATTTAATCTAAAGATGGCATCTTCATCTAATCTTCAAGAATGTTTGGTAGAAAACAGTAGACAAGATTTCATCAGATTGATGGCTTCTTGCTGATATAGGTCCGTAAATTATGAGTGCATTAGACATCTAGCATGCCTCACTCAGCTTGACGAGCTGCTGAAGTAGAAAGCACAATAGCTAACACGTTTGTTGGCAACACTTGCTGCCCAATTCAAAAAAAAAAAAAATCAAAACCAAATTTTTTTAAACTAAAACTTCCACCATCATAGATTAGCGAAAAATATTATGTATAATTTATATTACTCAAGCCAAATAGCAAAGTCCAGCTCTTTCAGTATGCTATTATGTCTTTTGTCGATAGCATTGTAGCTAATAGTTTGTTATCTTTTGATGCTTTATTTTCAGCATCTTAACATCACAATACCCCCAAATCGTTGTTATGGGAAACAAATTTAGATTATCATTTTTTTAGTTATTTGGTTGTTGTAGATAGAGATTATTATTATATGTTTTATCAATTACGATTTAAGTTATCTTAGGAATAAGTCTTTAGAGATTGGCTTCATTTTTTTTTAAGTTCTTGAGAGTATATAAATAGTCTGTAAGTTCATAAATTATTGGACGAAGAATGAGAAATCTATTTTGAGTTTCTATGATGTGATACCAAAATCCTATAGTGGACCTCTCTTGTCTTGCCTTCTTCTCCGTCTCATTCTTCTTCGTCTCTGACGTTCACGCGAATCGTCGCGAGTACAAAAGCCGTGTAATCGAGATCGAATGCAACCTTCACGTTCCAAACTCGGTTATTTTTATTAATCATAATCAATTGTTATGTTTTGCATTTCTATCATAATTTTTGTGATAAATTGATACTAGATAATTGTTCGCATTTCACTTAAAGCTTTTGTACCCAAATTTTCATAAATTTCAAATTTCATACTTATCATATTTTCCTCTAGGTGAATATCTAGCGTCAAATTGGTGCCAGAGCCCTAGGTTAAGAATATTTTTTATTCGTATGTAAAGACCTAGGGAGCAATTAAAACTAAAAATATGGATCATGAAGAGTTCATTAAAAAGTTTAAGGATCTTCTCGATTTTGAACGAGATAAACTCTTAAAGTCTATACTTAGCAATCATGATGTTAGGGAAGAGACTAGTATTGATACACAATAGAGTCCAGTCTGGAGTCAACCATCCTTAGAGTGTCCATTAGTTGAACCTAATAAACCTAAAATAGTTGACAACATATACATGTAAAGTTCAACCATGAGTTGACTACGTCGTTAGAGTATCCATTAGTTGAACATAGTGAACCTATCTTAATTAAGACATAAATTAGGTATGTAGTTGAAACTGGGTCTAGGTTTAAAACAAAATAAAATTTGACATTTATATATCATCACTAGAAGAATTAAATTGGTCTGATCATTCCAATGAATTTAAAGAACCTATTAAGTCTTCTAACTATTTTGAACTGTCCCAATAGTTATGCCTGTGAATAATTTTTATTATTTGTTTGTTACGAATAATTGTTATAGTTTACATAAAGTAATAATTGATTGTAGTGGCGATATTTTGCTTTTTTGGATGCACCGAGACATCGACCAGTTATTGAGGTGATTGATGTTAGGTCCATGTTGGACATTCTGCTTCTTCCACTTCCACGACCGCCAGTATCGATGTGGGGTTTCGTCGTCTTTTCATGTCTCAATGTTGACTAGCTTGTCGAAGCAGAGGTCTTCGGTATGATCGATTTGGAGGACATTACCAGGAGCATAATTAGGAGTGAATTTTTCGAAGCCGAGAAAATGATGGAAAATCAATTTAGATTTGTTGTTATCTTTTAGTTATTTTGGTTATTTTAGATAGAGATTATTTTTATCTGTTTTATCAGTTACGATTTAAGTTATCTTAGGAGTCTTTAGAGATTGACTTTATCTTCTTTTATTTCTTGAGAGTCTATAAATAGTCTGTAAGTTCATAAATTATTAATGGAAAAATTGAAGAATGAGAAATCTATTTTGAGTTTCTATGGTGTGATGCCAAAACTCTGAAGTGGATCTGTTGTTGATATATATATAGTGTTATTGGGCTTTAGTCCCACATTGGCTAGAATGATAGGAGAGGAGGCTAGCCTCTCCTATATATATGTTGTTATTCCATTCACAATAAAATCACTTCAAGTCTCAACATGGTATCAGAGCCTAAAATTGCTTAGAATACCGTTAGAGACCCCTCCTCCACACAAACCCTAACCCTAATCCCCCTTCTACGCCGCCGCTGCCGCCCGCTGCCACTGCAGCTGCTGCCGCCCGCTGCCGCTGCAGCTGCTGCCGCGCCGCCGCCGGCTGCTGCAGCTGCCGCGCCGCCGCCGCCGCTGCCGCGCTGCTGCCGTTGCTGTGCCGCTGTTGCGGCTGCAACTGCTGCTGCTGCTGCCGTGGTTGCCTTCGAGCACACCACTTTTAGGGCACCTACGCTGTAGGTCAGCCTGAAAGTTGCTGTACCGTTTTTACGGCTGCAGGATTTATTGTACCGCTATTGCGGGTACAAGATTCACGCTCGTTGCTGTACCGTTTTTACGGCTGCAGGATTCATTGTACCGCTATTGCGGGTACAAGATTCACGCTCGTTCTTGAGATCAATCTCAAGGAGATGCCTATAATCCCTAGATCCGATGAAATCAGACATATTCGGATTTAGGAGAGGACGGCAAGGACGAGCGTGAGTCGTGGAGCAAGTGTGAAGTGATCGAGAAGAAGCATCGATGGAGGAGATTCTCAAGAAGCTGGATGCTGACGATGTGGCGACATTGCTGAAGTTGATAAAGGTGTCGGCTGGTGAAAGCACGACACGAGCACCGCCAAAGTTGGAACTACCCTCCATCGATCTGAAGTTGGATGGACCAGCCACCTATTTGAGTTGGTCACGGCGGGTGAGAAGAACCCTTGCAGGTAAGAACCTGGAGGGATTCTTGACAGGCGAGAAGACAGAGCCGGAAGAGGGCTCGACAGGACGCAACGAGTGGAAATCCACTCATATGGTGATTTATATCTGGCTTCTCAACTCCTTAGTCCAGACTATTGCTTCCACAGTAGATGGCATTGAGATGGTGAAAGACGTATGGGAGAAATTGAGAAGAACCTATGATGGCATAGGTAACAATCTACGGATCTTCCAGATAAAAGGGGAGATCGACGACACCGTACAAGGCGAGAAGACGGTGCAGGAGTACGCTACGGAGTTGGAACGTCTCTGGCTGGATTATGATCACCATTCCAAACGGGCAAGCTGCGGGGACCCAAAGTGCAAGGAGAGACAGGTGTGTCTGCAGGAGAGGACGATGAAATTCCTTAAGGGACTGACTGCAGCATTCACACAGAGGACAGCCTTACTCCTCGCCCAGCCAGCGATCCCTAGTCTCGAGGAGGCTATCTCAGCCATGATTCAGGAGGAGACGCGGATCAGATTACAGACAGGGACAGACGCATCATCGACAGGTGCTTTACCCGAAGTGAAGTCAGCACTAGCAGCTACCGGTTCGGGGGATACAGGATCCAAGGGAGAGCTCTGGCAACAGAATCGGCAGTGCTACAACTGTGGGAAGATGGGCCACCATCGATATGCTTGTACCAAACCACCTAAGGAGGGAGACTCAGGTGGTGGACGTGGACGAGGATATGCTGGACGTGGACGTGGTCGAGGAGGCCGACGAGGCGGTCGAGGAGGCTATCGGGCAAACCTGCTGGTGGCAGATGGGAATGGAGGAGCTGGCGGCGCCTTTACTGAGGAGGATCAGGCGCTACTGGACCTGCTGGAGAGAAAGCAAAAAACGTCAATCGAAGGAGACAGGAGGAGCGTAGCAGAGGAGGCATCCACTCCATTCTTCAGAGGCAACGCCGCTATGTATGCCCATCCATCAGAAGGTACTGACGAGTCTCACGCTCTTGCATCTATGTCTTCCCTTAAAATGTCAGACTGGATTATCGACTCAGGAGCATCTCGGCATGTGACCGGAAATGCTAGTAAGTTTTCCTCGTACACTCACCTAGCATCGACAGACACCATTCAGACTGCGGATGGTACTTTCCAACCAGTGGTCGGTAAGGGTACTGTTAATTGTACGGGTTCAGTAAGGTTATCCAATGTTTTGCATGCTCCATCCTTCCCAGTCAGTCTCTTGTCTATTAGTTCTATAATTCTCCAACTAAAATGCATTGTTTCTTTTGATATTCCTAAGGTGATCTTCCAGGAGAAAGGGACGGGACGAAGACTTGGGACTGGCACTTGGCATGATGGACTGTGGTACCTAGATCAAGACGGACTGGACTCAGCATTGGTGTCTATGGCAGAGAAGGCTGGAATGGAGGAACTGCAGCAGAAGACTGAAGACACTTTGATACTTCATCATAGGAGGATGGGGCATTCTTCCTTTGATACTCTAAATAAGTTGTATCCAGATATGTATGCAAAATCAAATAAAAGAAAATTAGTATGTGATGCATGTGAGTTAGAAAAACTTACTAGGAGTTCATATGTTGGAAATGGTCATAAGAGTTCTTCAGTCTTTGAGGTAGTTCATTCTGATGTTTGGGGCCCATGTGCTACTAACACTATGAATGGGTATAAGTATTTTGTTTCGTTTATCGATTGTGCATCTCGTGTCACCTGGCTGTATTTGATGAAGAACAAAAGTGATGTATTTGCTTGTTTTCGGGACTTTCATAAATATGTCCAGACTCAGTATAATGCAGTGGTGAAGATACTGAGATCTGACAATGGGACGGAGTATACCAATAGGACACTTGCAGAGTACTTGTCAGCACATGGAATACAGCATCAGACCTCTTGTGCATATACTCCAGCACAAAATGGAGTAGCAGAAAGGAAGAACCGACATCTTCCGGAGACCGCAAGAAGTATGATGATCGACATGAATGTCCCACAACACCTATGGGGATATGCGGTGTTGACAGCAGCTCAACTTATAAACAGGATGCCTTCAAAAGTCCTGGGATGGAAGTCTCCATGTGAAGTATTACAAGGTAATAATAGTGGAATACTTCCACTAAAGGTGTTTGGATGTGTGTGTTTTGTGAAGGACAACAGACCATTCGTTGGAAAACTTGACCCTAGAGCAGTCAAGTGCATCTTCGTGGGCTACTCAGCAACTCAGAAGGGGTATGTATGCTGGAGTCCAGTAGAGAAGAAGAAATTTGTTAGTATGGACGTCCACTTCCGGGAGCATGAGCCATATTACCGCCAGGATGGAACTTCGTATAACACGCCTCATACTACAAGTATAAGGCGAGAGGGGGAGATAGAGAACTTGGAGAACCTGGTGGTAACCGATTTAGAAGTTTGGCATAGAGACACGGTTGAGGAGGAACATGAAGGTGAAGCGGAACAGAGGGAGGAGACGAGAAGTGTTACACCTACGGCTCAGGGGGAGTTACTGACCTACAACAGGAGAAACAACAAGCAGACTACAGGACCAGTACCTACAGTGTCAGTGCCAAGTCCCTTGCCTGCGCCTGTCCCAACTCCTGAGACACCTATACCACCATCCTCCTCATCTACACCACCATCCTCCTCATCTACACCACCACCCTCCTCAGGTGATATCGTTCCTCCCATACCACTACCTACACGAAGGACTACTCGCAGCAATGCGGGAAATCCTCCGGACAGATATGGTTGGGATCTTGCTAAGTTTGTTTCTTATGATCATATATCTTCTTCTCATGGAGCATTTATAGCATCTTTGGATAGTATTACTGTACCTAACAATTGGCAGGTTGCCAAGAACGATCCAAAGTGGAAAGCGGCAATGCACGAGGAGTTGGGAGCTCTTGAGAAGAACCACACTTGGGAGCTGGTGAGACTGCCAGAAGGGAAAAGAGCAGTTGGATGTAAATGGGTTTTTACTGTGAAACAGAACCCAGATGGACAGGTTGAGCGCTATAAAGCTCGACTGGTGGCAAAAGGATACAGTCAGACGTACGGCATCGACTATGACGAGACCTTTGCACCAGTGGCGAAGATGAGCACTGTCAGGACCTTGATCTCCCTGGCAGCCAATGGAGGGTGGAAGCTACACCAACTGGATGTGAAGAATGCATTTCTTCATGGAGATCTAGTAGAGGAGGTGTACATGGAGATACCACCAGGATTCGGCACAAAACAGACAGAAGGCAAGGTCTGCAGACTGAAGAAGTCTCTCTATGGACTGAAGCAGTCTCCTCGGGCATGGTTTGACAGGTTCAGGAGAGCAATGATAGGGATGGGATATCAGCAGATCAATGCTGATCACACTGTCTTCTTCAGACGGAGTGGAGGCCATATCACCATGCTTGCAGTATATGTAGATGATATGATTATCACAGGCAATGATGAGCAGGAGATCGCCCAACTCAAAGTAAAACTTGGCAAGGAGTTCGAGGTGAAAGATCTTGGCCCCCTTCGATACTTCCTTGGGATTGAGATTGCTCGAGATAATGAGGGAATCGTTCTTTCTCAAAGGAAGTACGCACTGGACCTGCTTACGGAAACAGGGATGATGGGATGTAAACCAGCTACGACACCGATAGACCAGAAGTTTAAACTGGATGCTGAAGCTGGAGAACCAGTTGACCGGGATAGATATCAGAGATTGGTGGGCAAGTTAATCTACTTAAGCCACACTCGACCTGATATCAGCTTTGCGGTAAGTGTAGTAAGCCGCTACATGCATGACCCCCGGAAGGGTCACATGGACGCAGTGTACCAGATTCTGAGGTACTTGAAGGGAGCCCCCGGGAAGGGACTGATCTTTAGAAGAAATAATCATGTAGGCATTGAGGGCTATTGTGATTCTGACTGGGCTAGCTGTGCTGACGACAGGAGATCCACATCGGGATACTGCATATTTGTAGGAGGCAACTTGGTCTCTTGGAGGAGTAAGAAGCAGTCAGTAGTGGCCAGATCAACAGCTGAAGCAGAGTATAGAGCGATGGCCTTGGGAGTCACAGAACTATTGTGGTTGAAGAATATGCTGACGGAGCTAAAGCTGGACCAGGGAGCAAAGATGAAGCTATGGTGTGACAACCAGTCAGCTATTAATATTGCCAACAATCCAGTACAGCATGACAGGACCAAACATATTGAGATTGACAGATTCTTCATCAAAGAGAAACTGGATAAAGGAGAACTAGAGCTGGGCTATGTTCCAACCAAAGATCAGGTAGCAGACGGACTGACAAAGGGGCTTAGTTCTATCAACATGATGAGAGGATGTGACAAGATGGGCTTAGTGAATATCTTTCGCCCATCTTGAGGGGGAGTGTTGTTGATATATATATAGTGTTATTGGGCTTTAGTCCCACATTGGCTAGAATGATAGGAGAGGAGGCTAGCCTCTCCTATATATATGTTGTTATTCCATTCACAATAAAATCACTTCAAGTCTCAACAGGATCTCTCTTGTCTAGCCTTCTTCTCCGCCTCATTCTTCTCCGTTTCCGACGTTGACGCAAATCGGTCTCGAGTACAAAAGTCATGTAATCGAGATCCAATGCAACCTGTACTTTTCCAAACTCGGGCAATATTAATTATAATCAATTGTTGTGTTTTACTTTTCTATCATAATTTTTGTGATAAATTGATACTATTTAATTTGTTCACATTTCATTTAAATCTTCCACGCCTAAATTTTCATAAAGTCCAAATTTCATACTAATCCTATTTTCCTCTGCGTCTTTATCCCGCGTCACGTTGTTACTTAGTGTCTGGCCTAAGATCTTTCTGTATCTTCAAAATCAACGATTTAAGATCCTTTTGCTCCACCTTCACCCAAGTAATTTCAACAACACCCAGTAAGGTAGAATTGCAAATGCAGCCTCAAGGCCTCTGTTAATCATCATTATCCTGCCATCTTAACTGGAATTCGCATAAATTATCTGTGAAAGAGAAAATACTTCCATAATATGCTTTCCTTAATATCTTTTATTTTCTTCTTTGCTGTATAAATCATTTTTGTGTTTAAGTAAATAATGGGCCAAATTCTATGAAACATTGCTACATTCTGATATTCATTTATCGGCAAGTCTTTTGTCAGCATCATTATATTTTTTAAATGCACATGATAGGGCTGCACTTAGTTGCTCCAGAGTCCAAATATACATATGGCATTTGTGGTATGCAAGTCTGTTGTCTGGTTGACTTACAATGAGTTTGATTTTGTTTTCTCATCCTGCAGAGCTATACAAGATGGTTTGTGATAGTAATGAAACTGAATTGAATATAAATATACCTGCTGTCATGCTGCCCCAAGATGCAGGTGCAAGCTTAGAAAGTAATCTAAGAAACGGCGACTCAGGTATATTTTCCGTCTCTCAGGGTATATACCAAACTGCATTTTCCAAAAGAAAGGATTTACTACCCGGGAATGTCGTACTAATTAAATGTATCTAGTAGCAACTTGTGTTTTTTTTTATTGTAAAAAATGTTCTTTTTCTGAATTCTTTTTCTTACATTCTACTTTTTTTTTTCCATGTGTCTTTGTCTGCACGTTTGCTTAAGGATTTTTAACATGGACATCAACTATATGGAGATTTAGTAATACTGCGTGAACATAAGCACAACTCTAAGAGCAGCATAGCAGCCAAAATATAGCTTCACTGTAGCAGAAACCGTGTCACTTACGTGTCAGTTACTGTTCTTATAAAAACTTTTTGACAGGGTAAATTGTTGGCATTTGCATCGTAAGGCATTCAAGCCATCACTAGCCAGTTACCTCTGGATCATAGTTTGCAGTATTGGTCGATATCGATACAATACAGCTGATACCTATACGGTTTAGCATGTTCCAATCCAATACCAACCGATACCGATACTGACCGATAACAACATTGGCGGTCACTTTTCGAGTCAATTCGGCAAAGAAAATTGAATGAAAAAGACTAATAAGTAAGGATGTAAAAGCATAGTAAGGTTGTAAAACATGTAAATGAAGAAAACTTATCTATCGTAGTTGGTAAACCAATAATCAAGGCTGCCTATTATTTCATTCACTTTGAAAACTACTATCAAACAATACATAAATACTTAAACTATGCCTAAATGCCTAAAATATCTTCTCTAAATTTATTAATAATTATTTGCTTTCTGATACCAAAAAAATCCGATACTCCGATCCCAAACTGCCGGTAGTTTCAATACCGCCGATACCAATACTCATAGGAAGGGTCCGATTCGGATACCAATACCGTGAACCTTGCTCTGGATACATGGCCCTCAGATCAGATGTGTCCTTAGTAGTAAAAGTACATTCTTGTAGTTGTTCATGTTGCAGCAGGAAACGTTGAAAGTGGTGGTTCTCTTATAAGATGACCAGCTTCTTATTGAGGATGTTATATTTTGAAAGTTGCATAAATTTAACAATCTTGATTTTGCTAAATTCTGAAAAGAAAATTCTGAGGGATGTCAGATAATAAGATGGGATTGGTTTGAAAAAGCTGTCAACTTGAAAATTGCTTCTTCTTTTTATTAAGTGTAATAGTTCCATAGATATGTTCAGCCCTCTTTTTTACCACTAGTCAAGTCCATGAATCTTAAATTATTTGCATCTCTGGAACTTGCATTTAAGCATAAGTACCACAAAGAATGGTTTGCGGAACTTATCATCTGAGCCATTCTGTAAGTTGATTAATATTCATGGTTAATATTCATGGTTAATTGTAGAGGAGCTAGACTCCCTATAAGTAGTGAAGTAGTCCATCAATAAAAATCATCCAACTATTATTTTCTACATGGTATCAGAGCCATAACTCTCTCTCTCTCTCTCTCTCCACAAAAGAAATTTTTTATTCCCCTCCAAGCCGCCGCTCTCCCGCAGTACCCCGCCCCCCTCATCCCCTGCCGCCCCCCCCCCCCCTCTCCCGCAGTACCCCGCAGCAGCCGACCCCCCCCCCCCCATCCCCTGCCGCCCCCCCCCCCTCTCCCAAAGCAGCCGACCCCCCCCCCCCCCACCCCCTGCCCCCCCCCCCCCTCTAACGCAGCAGCCGACCCCCCCCCCCCCCACCCCCCTGCCGCCCCCCCTAACCCTAGCCCTAGCAGCCCCTAACCCTCTCCCGCAGCACCCCGCCCCCCTCTCTCCCGCAGCAGCCCCCCCCCCCCACCCCCTGCTCCCCCCTCTCCCGCAGCAGCCGACCCCTCCACCCCCTGCCGCCCCCCTAACCCTAGCCCTAGCAGCCCCATCCACACCCTAACCCTAACCCTAGTTTAAAAAAAAACAAAAACAAAAAAAAAGGCGTATTTCGAAGACAGTCGAGATGTCAAATATTTATTTGCACCGACTCTGTTCCTAGATTGCGCCGTTTGGAACTAACAAATATTTATTTTGTTATTCCTCCTTCACATCGGGATCTATACAGAGACTGATCATGTTTTCTCTGGTGTCCTGACGTGTTCACTTTACATGCACGTGCCGGTGCTGGCCAAGTTAGTAGCGCATTCGTAAAGTCTGTGACGTCGAAGAAGACGACGAAGACGAAGGCGACGACGAAGTTGGGGAAGTTGCCGCCTCCGACGTCGAAGAAGCCGGCGAAGACGACGGATAGGGTTCACAGTTGAAGCAGCCATGGATTCGATCAGTGGCAAACTGACGGCCGACGAGATGAAGGCCTTGGTTGATGATATCTTATCGAAGAGATTAACCGAGGTAACCCCACGTGTGATCCATACTGATGTGGATCCGTCCCCTTACAAAATAGGGAAATTGGAGAAGCTGGAGACGAAATCGGAAGAAACGTCCAACTACTTAAAGTGGTCGCGACCGGCGATGCGGACACTGAAGGGACGTGGCTTGGTTGGCTATGTCACTGGCCAAGCCAAGGCGCCGGCCGATCACTCCGCCAAGGAGTTTGCTGTTTAGGAGATTGTCAACAACGTCGTGGCTGGGTGGTTGACTGCCTCTTTAACCGACCAGGTGTCGGACAATGTCGAGGCAATGGAGGCTGCTGCTGATATATGGCAAACTCTAAAAGATATGTACTCTGGCTCCGGCAACCCTATGCGAGTCTTTCAACTGCAAGATGAACTCGATAGGGTGGCCCAAGACGAATGTACCATCTCTGAGTACGCGGTCCTGTTGAAGAAGTATTGGTCTGATCTGGATCATTATGATCCTCTTGGGATGGAAGATGCACAAGTCGAACCGGCATTCGCGAAGTACTTTCAGACGTTCCTGGCTTATATTTTCCGGCAGCGTATGATGAAATTCCTGAAAGGTCTACACCCTGTATTTGAGCAGAGACGGAATATCCTCCTATCCCAACCCACGCTTCCGACCTTGGAAGAAGCTATAGCCGTCATGACACAGGAAGAAGCTCGACTGAAGTTGATGCCCAACAAGGGCTCCTACCAGGGGAAGCGAGCCGAGGTTGAAAAGTCTGCCCTTGCTGCCTTCAATCAACCTCCATCTGTTGGTGGTGTTTGCCACAATTGTGGTGACTCCGGACATTACATCCGATTTTGTCCAAAACCCTTACGAAATCAGTCTACTGATCGAGGACGGGGTCGTGGAGGCCGACGTGGTAGTAGAGGAGGATATGCTGGTAGACGGGGAGGACACAAAGCGAATCTGGTGGAGGAAGGGGGAGAGAATCAACTGGCTGAAATAATCCCGCTTGAGCGGGAGTTCCTTGAGAAGTTGCGAGGCACAAAGCTGGGTTCGGTCGACAGTCCTGGGGCGTCTTCTACCTCGGGGGATCTCATCACTTGCTTTACCCAAACCAGCACCGGTAATCCTGCACGTGCTCTTGCATCTGTCCATCAGCCAGGATGGATAATGGATTATGAGGCATCTCGCCATGTCACAGGATCCCGTGGTGCGTTTCAGGACTATACTCACCTACCATTGCCGGAGAGTATTCAGGCTGCTGATGGTACATCCAGCCCTGTAGTGGGTAAAGGCACTGTCGCATGCACCCCTTCCATCACTCTAACCAATGTCTTACATGCTCCATCTTTTTCTGTCAATCTTCTGTCCATTAGTGCCATTATACTTGATCTTAACTGTACTGTTTCCTTTGACATTCCTACGGTGACTTTTCAGGAGAAGGGGACAGGACGACGACTTGGGACTGGCACATGGCATAAGGGGCTGTGGTATTTAGACAGGACTGGACTGGACAACGCATTGGCATCCTTGGTCGCAGCCGCACCACCAGAAGCTTCCTGTCGCAGTGTTGAAGCCGACTTGCTACTTCACCACCAGCGTGTCGGTCATTCCTCTTTTCAAATTATTAGTCGAATGTATCCGTCCTTATATCAAAGGGCTGATAAAGAGAAGTTATTTTGTGATGCTCGTGAGTTGGGAAAACATACCAGAAGCTCGTATGTGAGCTCGGGGAATAGGAGTTCAGCTGCTTTTGACATGATACATTCGGACATATGGGGTCCTTGTCCTACAATCGGAATTAATGGTTTTCGATGGTTCGTCACCTTTATTGACTGTTATACCCGCGTGACATGGGTCTACCTTATGAAGAATAAAAGTGACGTCCTTGAGGCCTTTCGGGACTTTCATCGACGGGTGGAAACACAATATGGCGCTAAAATTAAGTGTTTCCGGTCTGACAATGGGACGGAGTATACTAATAAGCGGGTTGCTGAGTATTTTTCCACTCATGGAATACTACATCAAATTTCATGTTCTTATACTCCGGCACAAAATGGTGTGGCTGAACGAAAGAACAGACACCTGCTAGAAGTCGCACGGACGATGATGCTGGCTATGAATGTCCCGAAACACTTATGGGGACAGGCTATATTGACGGCCTCTTATCTCATCAATAGAATACTATCTCAAGTATTGGACTGGAAGACACCGTTGGAGATGCTTACTGGGGCAACTACATACACTGTTCCACCGAAAGTTTTTGGATGTGTGTGCTTTGTCCAAGATAATAGGCCAGGCGTTGGCAAACTGGATCCTCGGGCAGTTAAATGTGTCTTTGTCGGTTACGTGGCGACTCAGAAGGGATATGCCTGTTGGAGTCCAGTCGAGCGGAAGATGTTTGTCAGCATGGACGTTACATTCAGAGAACTCGAACCATACTATGGTTCGGATGAAGGTTCAGCATTTGGTGACACACCTAACACAGATGGTGTTCGATGTGAGGGGGAGATAATAAGCCCAAATGTGGTCGTCGGATCGGTTCCGTGTCCGGTTGTAGAAAACTGGACGAAAGGGGGAGAGCACAGTGACTCAGATACAGAGAATGAATAAGACGATACATATGTTACGCAGGGGGAGCAGCAGACAAGGGAAAAGGAGCTCCAAGTCTACAGAAGGAGACAACAGAAGTCCAGTACTGTGCCTATGCCGTGCCCTGTGCCTACTGTACCAAGTCCCTCGTCTACTCCTGCTCCAACTCCTGAAGATGTTGCCCCCGCACTGAATCACTCGGATTCTGATGCGGATCTCTCCGACTCGGATGGTATGATCTCTCCACCACCTATTGCTCCCTTAAGGAGATCTTCTCGCATCAATGCGGGTAAGGCTCCTGCTCGTTTTGATGATTACGAACATGACATTGCCAACTTCTTGTCTTATTCTAACATTTCTTCGAATTATCGAGCCTTCATTGCATCGTTAGACTCTACTTCGTTGCCCAAGTATTGGCAGAAAGCAAAGCAAGATCCAAGGTGGAAAATTGCAATGATGGAAGAACTTGGGGCACTGGAGAAAAATAAGATATGGGAGCTGGTTCCATTACCCAAAGAGAAGAAAGCTGTGGGATGCAAATGGGTGTACACAGTGAAAGAGACGCCAGAAGGAAAAGTAGAGCGGTACAAGGCGAGGCTGGTTGCAAAAGGATTCACACAGTCATATGGAATAGACTATGTTGAGACATTTGCCCCAATAGCAAAAATGAGCACCGTGAGAACTCTGGTCTCCATTGCAGCGAACTATGGGTGGAAGCTGTACCAAATGGATATGAAGAATGTCTTTCTTCATGGGGATCTGCAAGAAGAAGTATACATGGAGCTCCCGCCTGGGTGCTATGCGACGAAATCAAACGGAGGGACGTCGCAAGGAAAGGTGTGTAAACTGAAGAAGTCACTATACGGGCTCAAGCAATCTCCTCGAGTCTGGTTTGACAGATTCAGAAAGGCTGTTACAGGCATGGGATACCGTCAAACAAATACAGATCATACGGTCTTCCTTCAGCATGCAAGAGGCCACATCACTATACTTGCTGTATATGTGGATGATATAGTGATCACAGGTGATGATGAAGTCGAGATCACTAAACTGAAGTCAAAACTCGCGAAGGAGTTTGAAGTGAAGGATTTAGGAGCGATGAGGTACTTTCTAGGTATCGAGGTGTGTGAAGGCGAACAAGGAATTGTTCTCTCACAGAGAAAATACACACTAGATCTGCTGAAGGAGACAGGGATGTTGGGATGCAAAGCAGCGGTCACTCCAATTGACCAGAAGTGCAAGTTGGGAGCAGAAGCAGGAGAGCCCGTTGATCGTGAAAGATATCAACGACTTGTAGGGAGATTGATTTATTTGGGACACACTCGCCCTGATATCTCATTTGCGGTGAGTATAGTGAGTCGCTACATGCATGATCCAAGAAAGGGTCATATGGAAGCAGTATTTCAGATCTTGAGGTATCTGAAAGGAACGCCGGGAAAGGGGCTATGGTTCAAGAAGAATGGACGCATAGAAGTTGAGGGATACTGTGATGCAGACTGGGCAAGCTGCATAGACGACAGAAGGTCTACCACGGGATACTGTGTTTTTGTAGGAGGAAATCTAGTCTCATGGAGAAGCAAGAAACAGTCTGTGGTAGCACGGTCGACAGCTGAAGCAGAATACAGAGCAATGGCTCTGGGAGTGTCAGAATTGCTGTGGGTGAAAGCGTTGCTGACAGAGTTAAAGCTAGACAAGGGAGCACCATTACGTCTTCTGAGCGATAGTCAAGCTGCAATAAGTATAGCTAACAATCCCGTTCAGCACGACAGAACGAAGCACATCGAGATTGATCGATTCTTCATCAAGGAGAAGCTGGAACAAGGGATACTGAAGATTGACCATGTCCGCTCAGAAGAACAAGTTGCAGACTGTCTGACTAAGGGTCTTAGTTCATTAAGTCTGTCGAAGCTATGTAACAAGATGGGGATGATCAATATCTATCGCCCATCTTGAGGGGGAGTGTTGAGAGTCAATAAGGGACTTTTAGTCCCACATCGGAATATGTAGTATGTAGAGGAGCTAGACTCCCTATAAGTAGTGAAGTAGTCCATCAATAAAAATCATCCAACTATTATTTTCTACAGTTAATTAATTTATTTGAGATCTGAGAAGCTGTGATATTGTATATATGTGAAAAACTGGCAGCTTTCAGCTGTGTTGTAAACCTCCGAATAAGAACTAGTTCTATATGAAAGGGCTTTATGCAAGACATGGTAACACAGATGAACGCTTCATGAAAGTCGAGATTTTGATTACCATCTATGTATTTTCACATCTTTGCATCTGGGTTCCTAATTTTCTGCAGATGCTTACACTCTTAACTGTTAGGACTTAGATGCTGCTAAGATCAGATTAGTTGAATTTTCAATTTTCCTTTGACATAGTCTTCATTCAACACATTTTGTCAAACTTTTGCTCAAGAACTGTTGTTTGATTTAATGTATGATCTTTCATACTTAAAACTGCACCTTTTCTAATATTAATGGTTTGCAACTTCTCTAGTCTCGGTGCAATTATACTCCCCCGACCGACCTCTTGTGGATACAGCAGAAGTCTTTTTGTGGCTCATGGCTGTTGGTACCATCCTGTGCGCATCCTATTGGTCAGCATGGAGTGCCAGAGAAGCATCAATTGAACACGACAAGTTATTGAAGGTGTTTCTATTTGAGGAAGTTACAAATGCTTCTAGTTGTGATGTTGTGGATCTTACTAAAATAGTCATCCTTTTAACTATTACACAATGCTTTCAGGATGCGCCAGATGAATTACTTAATGCAGAAGCTACAGGTGTCAGTGGTGTGGTGGACATCAACACGACATCAGCAGTTTTCTTTGTTGTGATTGCATCATGCTTCTTGATCCTACTTTACAAACTTATGTCGTTCTGGTTTGTGGAGCTGTTGGTTGTCTTGTTTTGCATTGGTGGAGTAGAGGTGCACATAATCCCCCTTTTTCCCTCTCTTATTTCTGACTGTAACAGTTGGTTTGCAAAACTTTAACATCTCATTGGAACTTTTGGAGTTCTTTTACCTATTCACATTTGTGAGAACATTTATATAGAGGGTTTTTCAGCACATGTAGTCTTTTATGCTAATGTGTTGGATAATGAGAAGTTGCTTCAGTAGTTTGATTAAAACATGTAGTCATTGTAATCCATGAGCACTGTTATGTTAAAACTTTGTTTTGGAATAATTTTTTTGGTAATTTCTTATTTTTGGATAACATGATGCTGAAATCCTTGAGATTTCAAGCACTGTTCCGGATATCGGCCGGTTTTGACTCGTATACGGTTTTGAAGTGAAACTGATAAGATATTGGAAACCGGTTCCAAAAAACCAAAATGACAATATATCGGCCAGTTTAGCCGGTGTGCCGACCGATATTTGACCGATATACCAGCCGGTTTTGCAGATTTAAGTTTGCAAATTTAAATCCAGTAGATTTAATCCCAATAGGATATTATCCATTTATCCTTATTTGCAGGTTTAAAACTTTGAACTTTAAAACCTGATTAGAAATTTTTCGCGTCCTGAAACCGATTGTATCCCTCTCTCTTGAACTGATTAGAAAATAAATAAATAAAGAAGGGATAAGAGGAGAAGAAGAAAAAGGGTCAAAGGAAGATGACTTACCTCTCAAAAGGAATAGACTTGACTTTGGAGAATAAAGAGATGATAAATGATATCTTGATTAGCCTAATTGTTTATGTTTTGTGATTTTCTTTTGAGATGCTTTTAAATATTATGTTTGGTGAACTTTATGGAGAAGAAATTTTGCTTAATTATTAGTTTGAAGGATGTTTTGAGTTGTTTAATATTGAAATTATTTAAGAATACTTGTTAGATTTATATTAATGCTTTAATTATGTTCTGCATGTTATACATGAAGTAAATTATTTTTTATAGACTATAGGTCCACATTGCCCGATATATCCTGTATATAGCCTGGTTTCCGGTAAAACAAAATCCCAACCAGTATGGGACCAATATCCGATATCAGGAACCTTGTCTTCTCGGTAAAATACATGTGGTCTCTGTCACATGTAGACTGGCTTTTAAACGAAACAATCTTCTATATGGCGTGAGTTCTTGATGAAACCTATGACACTCAATTTGTAATAGTTAATGGAGCAACGTAGGCTGTGGACTGCTATGCTGTTGGAATGATTTTGCAGTCAGCTGATGTTCTAGTTTATGTTGTCTTGAAAATAACATTTTCTTATCTTGTTGCTTCTTCAGGGTTTACAAACATGCTTGGTGGCCTTATTGTCACGGTATGTTTATTAGTTGCCATTGTGTTCCTACTTTCATCATGCAAGTTGATTATGGAAGAATGATTCATTATATATTCCAGAGGTGTATGCAGTTTTTCCTTGCATATATCACCACATTTTGTGTATTAGCAAATTTTGAATCTAACATTTGATTTTATATCGTCTTTTCTGTAAGTGTTAACACTTGGAACATGGTAGCTCCATGTTGCTTGTCCTTTTTACATCTCTATTCATGAATCACCTATAATTCTATTGCTTGTTGTTTTACCTACTTTTTGTGAATTCAAATGTCACAAACAATGTATAGTTCTCATACATCTGCTACTCTGCCCACTGAGCACATATTTGGCTTAATATTTTATTTACTTTCTATTCAGGTGGTTTAAACGTGCTGGAGAATCATATATGAAAGTCCCCTTCTTTGGAGCTGTTTCTTATCTTACACTGGCTGTTTCTCCATTTTGTATAGCATTTGCAGTCATTTGGGCTGTTAAACGTCGCATATATTTCGCCTGGATAGGCCAAGATATATTGGTAAGATTTACTATGCTTATGTACATTAATAAACTATTAGGCTAAATTATCCTGATGACACTCCAACTATAGCATTCGGGCATTTTTTGCACTTTAATTTTTCAATGTTTGATTTTGGCACCCAACATCATAAATTGTTTTCTTAAAATGCCTTTCGTCAATTTTGAAACACATTGAGGCCACTTCAAAAACGTATCTTGTAGTATAAAACCGCAATTTAAATACTTGGTCCCGATATGCTTCAAAGTTGACGAAATATGTTTCAAAAGGACAATTTATAAAGTTGGGGTGCCAAAATCGAACAATGGAAAGTTAAGGTGTCAAAATGCAGTGTGCACAAAGTCCCGTGAAAATTGGGGACAGTAGGCCCAAAAGGCATGCAACACGTTGTGCACAAAGTCCCATGCGTTACGCTGGACATCTACAAAAAAAGTGTCGAAACGTCCGAGCGGCTATAATTGGGATGTCATTATGATAATTTAGCCTAAACTATTTTGTTCTTGTAGTGCACTCAACTGTGGAAGATTAGTGCTCTAGATCCATTGGCTAACCTTGAATACGCGAGGACTACTAAAATAAATTCATGAAAATTTGGGAATATATAGCTTCCTAAAGTTTTATTAATGGAAAAACTATACGGAAATTGGATGAACCCTTTAGTTACATCCTCAATAAGACTAACAGGAATGCAACTCAAAATAAATGAAACTACTATAGATTACAACAAAAAAAAATCAAATCAAATTCTACAGATTTGCTTAAAGGAATATAGCAAGTCATCTCAAAACTGAACTTTTGCAAATATGGTATTTTTTACTTCTCCAAGTTTAATGTTCAAATGGCTTAGGATCCGTTTGGATAGGTTTTCTGGAAAAAAAAATTTGAAAACATTTTCAGAAAAGATGTTATAAAGTTGTTTTCTGGATATATAGATTCTGAGTTTGAGTTTGGTTACTTTTATCTGAAGAATGCTTTTAAGAAACAAAAGTTGAAAATTATGTTAGGTAAATTCTCTTAGGAAAACAGTTTTTTTGGGGTTAGAGTTTGGATCAACTCTCTCTCTCTCTCTCCCCCCCCCCCCCCCCCCTCTATTGTAACAGACTCCTACTCCGATTAGCTTCGACGCCAACCATCAAACCCGGCCCAACCTGAGTACCCGTACTCCGGCAGATCCCCCATCCACGACCAAACCACCTTCTGGAGTTCCTGATCTCAGCTTCGATCTCGTGCCGCAGATGGTGCTTAACTTTTCTGGTGACAGTGTGGATGAGGTCGGAGTCGAGGAAGTGGAGTGCCTGTTTGGCGGACTCGAACTACCGCTGGAGCAGTGATGTCGGATGTCGCGAGCGTCGAGGAGGACGACGAAAGAGTTATGGAGAGGAATCCAATCCTCCTCCTCCTCCTTCACCCTCGAGAAGGCCTTCCCCTCCCATGAGCATGACCTCGACGTCGTCCCCAAGGCTGACGACCGTTCCGAGAAGTTAGACGAGGTCCGCGCCGATCACCGCCGCATCCGCCAGGCCGAGATAGTGTCCACCATCCAGGAAGGAGAAGGGTGTAGCGTGAGTGGCATCCACCATCCAGGAGGAGGAGAAGGGTGTAGCGTGAGTGGCATAGTGACGGAGTGATGGAGAGGAAGCGCTCTCTCTCTCTCTCTGGGAAGGTGGAGAAAGAAAAAGAGGAGAGATGGAGAGAAACAGAGATGTTGGAGTTTTTGGTTTTTCTTTTAGAAAATTTTAGTCCCACATCGGAAAAAACAAAGAGATTGTATCTCTATATATTAGCTTTGCTATTATTGGAGATGCACATGTGGTGTGGAGGTGCACATGGGTTTGCCATGTGGGATTATTTTTCTAATGGGAAAAAGGCTAAAATCAACAATTAAAGCATTCATGCTTTTTGCTCTTGGGAAATTTATTTCCATGGGAGCTAAGCCCCGTAGGGGCTTAGCGACTCGGACTCGGACTCGGACTCATGAGTCAGAAGAGCAGGAGTGTTCCAAGTTCTCCGACGAACTTGCTGGTTCTTGGAAGCTGTTCGTGTAGGGCGAATAAAGCTTTGAGCAACGGTGATTATTCACCCCAGCAGGAGTTCTTCCATATTTCGCCAGTCACCTTCTTCGTTGCTGCCAGTAATTCTGATTGTATCTTCTTTTTAGAAGTGCTACGATCTGATTGCTGTTGATTACGAAATCTTTTTAGATTCTCGTAATTCAGAATCACCTTCCTTGAAGTGTTGATTTGAGATTTGAAACATTGTTTTTACAATTGTTTCATTTTCTCAGTTTTCCATCGAAAAATTGTGCCCCGGCACTAACAATCTCAAAGCTTTATTGCTACGATGGAAAACGTTAATGCTTCACTCCTCAATACTGACTTTTGTAAGTTAGAAAAATTTGATGGAGAGCATTATCAAGTCTGGAAGAGGAAGGTTTATCCCACTCTTCAACTCAGAGACGTTGATCACGTGCTTCTTGAAGAGGAACCTACCGTTCCAGATACTGGGTCTGCTGCCGCAATCACTGTGGCTACTAAACTTCAGGCCAAGTGGAGAAGAGAAAATAGCATTTGCAGGCTGCTTATCCTGAATGCTATGGAGGATTCCCTAGCAGAATCCTACAGTAAGAAGACAATTGCCAGAGACATATGGGAGTCTCTGGAGAAACTGTACGAAGAAGACAAAAATAGGAGCAAGATATTTGTGGTTGAAAAATATCACAAATGGCTCTTTGAGGACGAGAAGTCCATGCTGCCGCAGGTAAAAGAATTTCTGAAGCTGCGACAAGTTGGAAGACGAGGCGATGCCCTTCCCCGACAAGTTTGTTGTTGGAGGGATTGTCTCAAAGCTCCCCGCTGGGTGGAGTAAGTTCTATGCAAATATGCATAGGAAGAAGCTCGAGATCAGCCTTGAAGATCTCTTGCAGGAAATCTATATTGAGGACCAGATGCGGGCTCAACTGAAGGTGGACGCACTGTCCAAGCAATTGGCTAACGCCAATCTGGTTCATACCAAGGAACCAAGGGGAAAGCAGACGGCTTCCCACAACAAGAAGAAGGACCCTAACAATCTGAATGTGAAGGGGACTTCCTTCAAGCGAAAGAAGGCAAAGTCTCAGATGCCTTGTTTCAAGTGTGGCAAGAAGGGCCACTTCAAGAATGAATGCAAAGCAAAGACCAAGCAATCAGAGCAAGGAGAGCCTAGTAAGGTATCTATGATCACTGATGTTGTTGCTATGATTGCGCAGGTTGATGCGGTAAGGACCGACTCTGACTGGTGGGTAGACACTGAAGCCTCCTGTCATGTCTGCTCCAGTAAGGAGTGGTTCACCACCTACACACCTACTTCTGAAGTGGTTATGATGGCGAACCAGGCACAAGCTGAAGTGCTCAGGATCGGGACGGTGGTGTTGAAGCTGACTTCGGGAAAGTCTCTGACGCTTCAAGGCGTGAAGCACGTACCTGCTATCGCCAAGAACCTGATCTCAAGAGGCCTACTCTGCAACGCAGTCCTCAGGATGGACATCAATGCTGGTCAGATGGTGATGTCTATCAAGGGAACATATTTCGGGAAAGCTTTTTATACCGAAGGAATGTTCAAAATTTAGCTTGTAAATCAGTCCAATGTAATTAATGTGATTAATGAAATCACTCCTTCTGCTTATACTCTTGAGTTGTGGCATAATAGGCTAGGACATATTCATTGTAAACGAATAAACAGAATGTCTAGTCTAGGACTTATCTCCAAGTGTGGGGGTAAGGTAGAGAAATGTGAAGTTTGTGCTCAAACAAAGATCACAAGGAAACCTTTTCCTCGGGTTAATCGAAGTACAGATCTTCTGGAGTTGGTACACTCCGATATCTGTGACTTCAAACAGTTCTCTACAAAGGTCGGGATGAAGTATTTCATAACCTTCATCGATGACTTCTCAAAGTATGCGTTCGTCTACTTACTGAAGGCTAAAGACGAAGCGTTCAAGAAGTTCAAGGAGTTCAGAGCCGAAGCTGAGCGGCAGACTAGACAACAACTCAAAAGAATAAGAAGTGATCGAGGTGGAGAGTACAGGTCTCATGAATTCGCATCGTTCTGCAAAGAACATGGAATTGTCAATGAGACTACGGCTCCGTACTCTCCTCAATCAAACGGAGTAGCAGAGAGGAAGAACAGAACGTTAACAGAAAGGATTAACTCAATGTTGTTGACTGCTGGTCTTCCTAAGTGCTACTGGGGAGAAGCTGCATTGACGGCCACTTTTATTTTAAATAGAGTGCCTCATGCAACTTCAGACGTTACTTCTCATGAACTCTAGTTCAAGGTCAGACCTAACTTGAATGTAATTCGAGTGTGGGGGTGTCTGGCATATGTCAAGCTTCCAGATCTGAAGATTCAGAAGCTTGGGACAAGGACTACTAAGACGATCTTCTTGGGGTATGCCGAGAAGAGCGATGCTCGGAGATTTTTTGATATTGAGTCAAATCATATCATTGAATCTCGCGACGCAGAATATTTTGAAGACAAATTTGCAAGGCACAAGAATATTGTTCTTGCGGATGTACCGGAGAACAATGAGGGTGCGCAGGAAACTGAAGTCTTCAATGAAGATGTGGTCCAAGAAGATGTTGAAACAACGGTTGAACCAGATCTCGCTGAGTCGTCAACGAAGCGAGTGAGGAGGCCGAAGGACTTCGGAAGTGACTTTGTCACCTATCATGTGGAAGCAGATCCGCTTATCTATGATGAGGCGATGAAGACCAGAGACGCGGTTTTCTGGAAGGAGGCGATTGACAATGAAATTGATTGCATCACCTCAAATAACACTTGGGTGTTGGTTGATCTTCCTGAAGGAGCGAAACCCATCGGATGCAAATGGATCTTCAAGAAGAAGATAAAAGCAGACGGAACTATTGACAAGTTCAAGGCTAGGTTGGTAGCCAAGGGGTTTTCTCAGAAGCAGAGGATTAACTACTTTGACACGTATGCTCCAGTAGCCCAGATGACCACCATCAGAATGTTGATTGCTCTCGCAGCAATACATAAGATGGTGATACATCAGATGGATGTGAAAACGGCTTTCCTAAATGGCGAGCTGACCGAAGAGATTTATGTGCAACAACCAGAGGGATTTGTCGTCAAGGGTCTTGAAAATAAAGTCTGCAAGTTGGTAAAATCTTTGTACGGTCTTAAACAGGCTCCCAAGATGTGGCATGAGAAATTTGACAAAGTTATAAGGTCAAATGGCTACATGGTCAGCGAGACGGACAAGTGTGTTTACACGAAGTTCGCTGATGGAAGAGGTGTGATCGTTTGTCTGACGTGGACGACATGCTTATCTTAGGTACGGGTATAGGTTGTGTCACGGAGACAAAGAAATTCATCTCGAGCAAGTTCAGTATGAAGGACTTGGGGGAAGCTGATGTGATCTTAGGGATCAAGATCATCCGGACAGACACTGGACTAGCGCTGTCACAGTCTCATTATATTGAGAATATGATCACTTGTTATGGGTATCGGGATCTTCCAGGGATCGATACACCATACATGTGTGATCTGAAACTGAAGCCTAATTCAGGGGAAAGTGTCAGGCAGCTGGAGTATTCAAGCGTAATCGGGAGTTTGATGTATGCTACTACTGCCACAAGGCCTGACATAGCTTTCTCCGTGGGAATGCTGAGTCGTTTTACTAGCAACCTAGGTGTTGAACACTGGAAAGCTGTGAAACGGGTTATGAGATATCTCAAGAAGACTCAGACATATGCACTGTACTACAGCGGAGATCCGCCGGTAGTGGAAGGCTTCAGTGATGCCAGCTGGTGCTCAGAGGTGGAGAGCGAGAGGTCGACAGGTGGATTCATTTTTACAATGGGTGGAGCTGCTATATCGTGGAAGTCGAAGAAGCAGTCTATGCTCTCGCGGTCATCCATGGAATCTGAGTTCTTTGCACTTGATACCGCAGCCGAGGAAGCAGAATGGCTTCGGGAGCTCATGTATGATCTTCCAGTGGTTGGGGCGCAAATACCGGCAATATCGATATACTGCGACAACCAGGCGACTGCGGCGGTGACATCAAATGACCTCTTCAACGGGAAGAAGAGGACTGTGCGGTTGAAGCACAGGGCAGTACACGATCTTATCAAGAGAGGTGTTATTGCAGTGATTGATGTTCGGAGTCAGGAGAACCTGGCGGATCCGTTCACCAAGGGCCTCAAGCGCCAGCTGGTCGATGACACAGCTTGTAAAATGGGCTTGAAGGCATTCTGATATTGTATTATTGTATTCCTACCATAAAATTTTATGCTAATAGTTCAAAGAAAAATCTACTAGGCATCTAGCTTTTGGTTCAAGAGAGGACCACTAATCGGAAGAATATCAGGAACGGTGGGTACATGTTCTATTGGGCATGGAGAGGTTACGGACCTATAACCACTGTTGTCTACTGTTATTTTCTGCGAAAAACGGTTCTTGTGGGAAGGTTGGCTTAATTGCTTTAATGAGTTCTCAGGCAGAGTGAATGCCTGGTGTGCTTTACAGGAAGCATGGTAGAGCAGCACTACAAGGAGTGAAACTCCATGCTACAGTGGGGTGACTCCACAATGTGGTTCCTATATGTGGGGTGCTGCCCAGGAATAGGATAAAGCATCGACTTTGCAGGCCAAGTCACAGCGGCGTAGCACCGCAAATAGGCAGTTAGCCTAATGTTGTATGTTAAAATAAAGAGGGGTGTAGTCAGCACTACAAAGAGGAAGAGTTCCTCATGTTACAGTGGCACGACACCACGATGAGGTATCCGGTTAGGGATAAAGCCTCGGCCTTGCAAGCCATGTCGTTGCGGCGTAATACCGCAAGGGAGCCTAAGGCTTCATGCTGGGTAGTTTGGCACTACAAAGAGGCGGTTGCCTCATGCTACAGTAGTATGACACTACAATGAGGTTCCCGGTACGGGGTAAGGCCTCGGTTTTAAGCCATGTCATAGCGGCGTAGCACCGCAAGGAAAGCGCAAAGCGCTTCATGCCATGTCTCTTTATAATGAACTCACCTATAGTGTATGGACAAAGAGATATCAGGCCGTCTCTTGAGGGTAAACTTGTAGACGTCCAAAATTATACACTGAAACCAGGCTGGCACAGGGCCTTTAATGTGTAGCCAGAAGCACATGTAACTACATTATGTGAGTGGAAAGAATTTTAGCTATGATGCAGAATTCAAGGCTTAGTCCATTCTTGTATTATAGTCTATTGTTTGAACCATGCGGGAAGATTCAAGTCGTCAGCGACATCTCTCCTTATGCATGATTGACAGTTACTGTGGGGAACACTTATACTCATATATAGAGATATGTGGGGGATTGTTGGAGTTTTTGGTTTTTCCTTTAGAAAACTTTAGTCCCACATCGGAAAAAACAAAGAGATTGTATCTCTATATATTAGCTTTGCTATTATTGGAGATGACATGTGGTGTGGAGGTGCACATGGGTTTGCCATGTGGGATTATTTTTCTAATGAGAAAAAGGCTAAAATCAACAATTAAAGCATTCATGCTTTTTGCTCTTGAAAAATTTATTTCCATGGACTCGGACACGGACTCGGACTCAGACTCATGAGGCGTAATGTGGCGTTTTGTTGGCGCACTTTGCACTTAGCACGTCAGCATCGTCGCTAGGCGCATAGTGCGCTTTAGTTGCACTCGTTGCGCGAGCCACTTGCGCCGCCACGTTGCGCGCCACAGGTTGCGCGACCAGGGTGCGCGCCAGGTTGCGCGTCAGGCTGCTCGCCAGGTTGCGCGCCAGGTTGCGCCGGTTGGGCCGGTTGCGTACGTTACGCAAGTTGCGCACGTGGCGCACGTTGCGCGAGTGGCGCAAGGTGGCGCAGGTTGCGCAATGCGCGCAGTGGCGCAGGTTGGCGCAAGTGGCTCAGTGCGCGGAGTGCAAGGAGCGCAGGGTGCGCGCAGTTGGGCAACTTGCAGCAGAACGTGCGTTTGCATGTTCTGGACGGTTGCTACATGTTCGGGGTGGTTTTTACCACGTCCCTAACTTTGTGGCAACCGAACAGTTGCTGCAGGGCCTATATAAGGCATCCTCTCTCTCTCAAGGCAAAACATACAAGTAAGAGAAGCCA
Organism: Iris pallida; assembly: GCA_029216955.1. Classification (NCBI taxonomy): domain Eukaryota; kingdom Viridiplantae; phylum Streptophyta; class Magnoliopsida; order Asparagales; family Iridaceae; genus Iris; species Iris pallida. The sequence goes on from JANAVB010033814.1 coordinate 11,919,236, forward strand.
CCACAGAAAGTTTACGAAGTGCTTTTTAGCACAAGTAAACAGAGAATTCAGAAGTGTTTTTTAACACTATTCTGATCGGAATTTGCTTGCGAATTCCAGCAGCCTTCGAGAGAGAGGAAAGGCGCCGCACCAGCGTTGCTTTTGACGGGAGTTCGTGTCCATCCGAGGAGTCAGAAGAGCAGGAGTGTTCCAAGTTCTCCGACGAACTTGCTGGTTCCTGGAAGCTGTTCGTGTAGGGCGAATAAAGCTTTGAGCAACGGTGATTATTCATCCCAGCAGGAGTTCTTCCATATTTCGCCAGTCACCTTCATCGTTGCTGTCAGTAATTCTGATTGTATCTTCTTTTTAGAAGTACTACGATCTGATTGCTGTTGATTACGAAATCTTTTTAGATTCTCGTAATTCAGAATCACCTTCCTTGAAGTGTTGATTTGAAACATTGTTTTTACAATTGTTTCATTTTCTCAGTTTTCCATCGAAAAATTGTGCCCCGGCACTAACAAGAGATGATGAGAGGGGGCCACGCAAACTTTGGGGGAAGTGTGTTGGAAAAAGAGTTTTTTCCTCTTTCCTGTAAACAAAGTTTTAACTTTTATTTCTCATCTTAAAAAAATTGATTTTTTTTTTTTTTTGAAAGTGGATTGTGAGTTGTGAGCAACGTTGTTTGGAACCATTTGTACTTTTAAACTCAGAATGCTGAGTTTAAAATTACAACCAAACGGAGCCTTAATTTGGACTATATTTCAACAAGAACACTGTGTCCCTTGCCTCTATTTTTCGAACAGTGTTCTAAATGGCGGTCGAGGCGACCGTCTAGGCGCTAGGTGGTTACTCTTTGCACCGCTTTTGCCGTAAGCGTTGGAGTAGGTTGCCAGAGGAGGTTTGGCTGTGTAGGCAGAGATGAGGCGGCATAGGTGGGCGCCTAGGCAGAGTAATACCTGACTACGTGTTTTGGACATAGTTTTGCAAACATTATAGACCTATGGTTCAATTTTACAATACGGAAACTTCATAAATCTTTGTTCTACAACTTAGTTATGCATAAAACGTTCTTAAAATATGCATATTATGCAAAAAAATAAAATAGTGGTAACATAGCAAACATGTCCAAGATATATTAAGCATCAAGGCAGTGCCTAGGGGACCTAGGCAGTAGGCAGACCCTCTCCGCAGCGCACCCGTCTACCACCATTTAGAATCTTGCTTCTGAATCATTCTTTTCTGCAGGATTCTGATATTCGGTCTGAAAGTTGTGGGATTCAAGCCTCGGGACCGTTACGGTGTAGGTGTGTGAGCACAAGAATATATACATATATAATTGGCCGGTTATTTTGGTAAAAAATTTAAATTTGAATTATTTTATTTATGTACAGTTTTTATATATGGTATATTTACATACTAATATACTATATATGTAATTGACTGATTATTTTGGTAAAAAATTTAAGCTTAAATTCAAAAAAAAAATTATGTACTGTTTTTATATATAGTATATTAGTATGTAAATATAAATATATATAATATACCATATTTTTATTTTTATTTTTATCTTTATCTTTACTATTATAAAAGCTTGAAAATGGCTCAAAATGAGCCGTATGTATATCCTCATGTAATTAAAAAAAAATCCTTAAATTCTTTTAACTAAATGTATATCCCTCGCATAAAATAAATCCTAAAATCCTTTTTAACTATCTAAACATATATCTAAAATCCTATAAACATATCTATAACTTTTTTAAAATGATATTTAAATAATTACATAGTACAATCTAAACATATATTCAAAGTTCTAAAAGCATATGTTCAAGCTTTCTAGCCTAGTGGTATTAGAGCGGACACTCAGAGGGACCGACAAAGTTCGAGTCCCCCAATTGTGTGTGTGTGAGATTTCAAAAAAATAATTCTAAAAGCATATCTTAACAAATTTTAATTAAAATGTATTAAAATTATATTTAACTATTTGAATATAATTTAAATTTTTATCTAATTTTTCAATAATATCATAGATTTTTTTTCTTTCTGGTATCGTCAACATGGCGAGTATGTGTAATTGGCGGTTATTTTGGTAAAAAGATTTAAATTTGAATTCTTTTATTTGTGTATGGTTTTTATATATGGTATATAATTACTCTCTTTATAAGTGATGTTTGCTCAAAGATTTATTCTCTCTCTCTTGATTTTATCAAGAGAGAGGAAAGAGAATTACAAAAAAATAAAGAGAAGAAGGAAGGTGTCTGTAAGGGAGATGGCTTACATGGCAGTAAAATTATACTAACATAAATATACCTTACATATAAACCATACATAACTATTATATATGTTAAAATTATATCATATATGGTATTAATTCCATATATGATAAAATTATTTATATACCATATACCATTATAATTATGACATTAATCCTAATATCCTAATAGTTATATAATTATTCACCATACATAACTAGTATCATATATGGTAAAAATATATATGGTATTAATTCCTAATAGTTATGTAATTATACAATATATATAATTATATAGTACACAAACAATAAGTTGGTTCAATACTTGTGGGGCTAGCTAGTTTGGAGTTGAGATTTTCTAGTAAAAAAGGTTCAATCCATACTAACCTCATTTGGTAAAATTTATTTTTTTCTGAAAAATAATTATATATATAATATATTTAAAATGGATGTGGGCTGGGCTTTGATCGGTCCTCTGGGCCTGGACGAGAAAACCTATCCCGACGGCCGACTAAAGGGAGCACACTCAGTCCGACCCATTTTCTAGGTGGGCCGGTCCGGTCCCAAACTGGGTTTTGGGCTGCTCGGCCCACTTGACAACTTGAATCGTACATCACTTCTAGTCAAAGAATTGACAGATAAGGAAAACTTGACTTCAAACAAAATTACCAAACCTAATAACTATATCAAGATAAATCAAACTAAATTTGACACAATCTAGGCGAAACATGAAAACTTATAAGTGGTTAGTCTCATCATTCTAAGATTATATCAGTCTAAACTAAGGCCATCTCCAATGGGGATTTTTAAAATTGGGTTTCTATCCTACGTGCCATTGTACTTTATGAAAATTTCTATCCTAGTTGGTAGAGTTTCTATATAGAAATTGTACATACAAATAAACACTCCAATGGTTCTCCATTTCTATCCTATGTGGCAACAAATAAAAGGATCAATCTAATGATGTGGGACCCAACATTAATTGGTACGAGTGACGGAGAGTTTCTATGAGGGTTTCGAAACTCTCCGTCACTCATCCTACATCACCGCCATATAGGATAGAAATTATTATAGAAATCACCACTGGAAGGTGTTTTTTCCTAAAGTGGATTTCTACCATAGAAATAGGGGAGATAGAGAAACTCTCCGTCACTCATCCTACATCACCGCCATATAGGATAGAAATTATTATAGAAATCACCACTGGAAGGTGTTTTTTCCTAAAGTGGATTTCTACCATAGAAATAGGGGAGATAGAAACCCCCATTGGAGATGGCCTTAGTCTCATCGTTCTGCAACTTTTAACTGATATTTTAAGGACCTGTCTTCTTGGAAATCAATAAGATTTCTTTTACTAGTATGCAATATTCATCAGCTTTCTTTCTGCTGCTAACTCGTCCTTCTTTCTCAGGGTATTGCATTGATTATTACAGTTCTTCAGATTGTCCGAGTACCTAATCTCAAGGTAGTTTAACTTCTTGCATGCATGCTTCATAATTTATGTAGGTGATTGCTTGAAAAGTACAGGCTTTCTTGTTCGACATCTGATTTTTAGCAACAATTTTTCTGTGGTTAGTATTTTAGCTTATACATAGTAGCGTTTTATTTGGTTCCTGTGAACCTCAGAATCATCTGCAGCATGCCCATGTTGGTTTTTGCTTCTGGACAACATTTCAGATATAAGATTTACTTTACATTTAGTAGTTGGCGATGAAGCGGGGAAAGAATCTTGAGCTATGATACATGTACTAGCTTAAGCAAAATCATTGATGTATGTCATTCTAAATTTAGATAATATTTTTGAGTAGACTGTTTGAGATCTCCTATTGCAAACCCAACTTTATGTTCAATAAGCTTGTTGCTTTAGGAGGTATTTTTTTCATGCAGCAACCTAGGGATTCCTTTATGTTCAATAAGCTTGTTGATTTAGGAGGAGGTTTTTTTTCATGCAGCAACCTAGGGATTCTGACAGCATTGCGGTAATTTAAAGAGTCACAACTTTTCTCTAGGTTCCATGGCCATGTTATCTTGTGCCAAGCATTTGACAACACTTCTTTTGGGTGTATAATAATTAAGAAAACATAGGGTAAGGTTCATTAAGCTTCCTGAGATTAGGCCAACAAACACTTAACCCCCTTTATTTTCAAAATAGGACTCCTCGATGCACCGAAATTTTGTTGCTTGCCAGGAGTTCAAAAGCCACTAACGATGTCAACGTAACTAGGTAAAAGATGATAGTACCCCTCATATTCTTTTTATGACCACAAAATATTCAAGAAAGAATATGAATAAAGTAAATGGAAGTAGAATACGGCCTAGCTTAAAACTGTAAAAAGTGGTTGATGGTGATGATCTGTAGGTGGGTGGTGAAAGGGAGGATGAAATCACTTAACTACTATGTATGTAGCTTTTAATTAGATAACCGTAGCTTTTGGCTTATAAGGTATATTAGTGATAAATGTATAAAGTGGGGTCACTTGACATCCGATGATGACCCAGGCATCTAAGGAACAAGCAATTGGCGGTGGGGGAACAAAATGCATATGGTATCACAATGCTGTGTTGAATATACAAAACTGATGGGTAGCAAAATGAGTTGGTTGGCAATTCAAACGACTGAGTGGTAGAAGATGTACGTCGTGATAATAAATATCATAAGAAGATGATACTAGCAATTATTGGCTTTTATAGGGATTGATGGAACCCTAATCCCATCTGCGCATCCTTAACTTGCAGATCAAGTGATAATTGCATCCAAAAGTAATCTCATGTAAGAAAATAACATGTAAAACACATGGTTCACTTGAGACTGCAGAGTCAAAAAAGCTAGTTTATGGGAACATAAACTGATGATGCATGGTGATGAGGGTTAAAAGTCACTTTTTCTTCTTCACTTCATCATCATGCCAAAACTTACAAAGCCCGGAAGGTGGCATAATGTATAGAGAATCACCAGAAAAAGTAAAATTCCAATAAAGCATCACAAAATAGTCAAAATAGAGCATATGGTGATATGAGGGGTAATATTCATTTTGTTCTTCTCTTGTATCACTTAACACCTCCTACACCTAGGGGTTGTTTGGTTCCCTTCCCTAGCTATTATCTCCTACATCGCCAAAGAAGACCTCCTACACCTAGGGCTGTCTGGTTGCCTGTAATTAGTGTTGTTGCAACATTTGTTACATCATTTTACATCATTTTGGTTTTTGCATTGTTGTGAGCAATGCTAATTTCTGCATCACCACTTACCACAACTCCCTCAAATGCCATAGCATTAATTACAACATTTAGACCATTTCATGCATGCAACAAATGTTGCATGGTCTTTCCATTTGTGGGCAACCAAACTTCTTGTGGAAGCAGCCACCTTATTTCCTAGACAGCTTCATATCGAGGATCCTCCACTACAGACAAACCACATAGGATATTTTAGAAAGACCAGCCAAGAGCATTAGGAAAGATTTGTTGTCACAAATTAGAAACACCGAAACAATTTAGTAACAAAAGAAACTAAATGGACTGGGAAGAGTGAGAGAAGAAACTTGTTAGGTGATCGGAATCACCAGTGCTCAAAGCAATTCGTGATAGTGATATGCCCTAGTAGCTAATTAAAAAAAAAAAATCAGTTGTACAAATAGCATAAGGTGGAACAGACATTTTGATTATTAATTTGATGGAATGTCATTTATCATATTTAGATTATGTTTATTTAATTGTTGATAATGTGATAAAGTTCCAAGAGTAGAAGCAATGGATTTTCTAGTGTCATGTGGTTACTTGGATGAGATGCCAATTCCTTAAGCTCTACTCTAATAGGTTAACCAAGCGGCACATTGATAAAATCGGATAGGTCGGTGTGTTCTGCGTCGAGCTTATGTGATGAGTGCAATTGGTCCCATAAGTTACTGGTGTAGTTGATGTAGGAACCCTAGAGGGGGGGTGAATAGGGTTAAGCTAACTAATCAAGCACTTAGCATAAGCTAATTGGCAATTTAAAAATATAAGTGCAAGAGAAAAGCAATAACAATACCGACACCCGATGTATCCTGGTATCCTCCCTAGAGGCAATCCAGTCCCGGAACTCTCTTCGGATTTAATCCACTATTTGAGCAAATAGTTACACACGAGTTTGGATCCGAAGAACTCGCCAACTTCTTACACGAGAGCTTTAATCCGAAGGCCTCTCCGACTTCAACCGAGAGTTTGGATACGAAGACTCTCCAACTTCAACCGAGAGTTTGGATACGAAGACTCCCCAACTTCAACCTTTCACAATAGGTTTTGATCTCCTTATACAATAAGATGAAGATCTCACTTTTCAACTCAATAACTCTAACACAATTTATGGATGACAAATGAAAGCTTTGTAGAGTTGTTTGTGGATAGGCATTGGTGGTTTCGAAATTTTTAGGCTCAAAGCATCAACCTTGAATGAAGGGGTTCAAGGCTATTTATAACCAAAGCAAAGGAAAGTGCAATAATGCAACTTTCTCAGGCTGACGGATCATCCGCAGAAATCCGCCGGATCATCCGCCTGTATAGTCCAACGGCTATAAATAGAGCCGTTGGGATCAATCTTTTGTAAGATCCGACCGTTGGAATGCAAACGGTCATATGGCGGAAAATTCGTCGGAATTTTGCGGTTTTTCGCCGGATAATCCGAACACTCACAGAAGATATTCTGTGAGACCATTCGGATTTTCCGTCGGATTTCCGCGGAGATCCGCCGGATTATCCGCCAGGATTCCGAAGATTGTCCTGGGTTATTATCTACCCTAGCTTTCGATTTTGCCATCTATTTCTTGTGTTTACAATGATTCCTAAGACTCATTACAGACTGCAGATATACTGTAGCAGGTGCAGGCTTCTTCAGAGTCTTGAAATGAAGATGGCATGGCTTGGCTTCTTCCTTTGATAGGTGCTGGCTTTTTCCCTTGGCGGTAGCTGTCCAAAGATATCCAGTTTGTGAAAACTGAATATCTTTTGGGGGCTTCTCCCCCGAACCCCCGACGAGGGGCGCTGCCCCCTCGACCCCCGTCCGCTGACCGGGCAGCGGAACCCCCGAGTGCGTGGCTCCGGAGATGTCGTCGGGTGGTTCAGAGAAATCTTGTGGGATCCGTCGTCTTTGGCCCACCATGATTTCTTCATTGCATATGTCCACATTGATCTTGCTTATAGCTTTTCTGCATGTACATGTTAGACGAACAAAGCAATATACATAGTAGCAAGTATAATAAGTTTAATGCACATTAGGACAATGCTGAGTTTAAGTATAAGTGCTAAGGTGATAGCATAAATGTTAGTGATATCATAATGATTAAACTTAATTGAATAACCATAATCAAAAACATAGTTTTGATTTTGGCAACTCGATTAAATTTAAGATAGAAAGCTCATATCACTAATATGTAAACCAATAGGCATATATCAACAAAGGTATAAGTATAAGTAGAAATGCTATAGTGATAGTATAAAGATTAGTGATAATGAAATGCTAAACTAAACATATTAACCATATTCAAAAACATGATACAATCATTGGGCCAACAATCTCCCCCTTTTTGATTATGGCAAATCGGTTAAGTTTAGTATGGACAGAATAGATGCATGTATCACTAATATACAAAAGACATAAGCAATATCACTGAAAGCATACTACTTAGATTACTTATAAATACATACTTAAACATACTTCTCTCCCTTTGACATGATCAAAAATACACTCCCCCGTACTAATAGATAAGAAATCAATCTTAAGTACATAAATCAGAGCATGAGGAAGGCATAGACAATCATGATCAAGTTATACTAATTGAGGAACAATAGGAGAAGTGTGTAAAGACAAGTGTATAAAACTACATACCAAATGTAGAGTACTAAATAGAAAATTGTTTGTCAAAACACAATATGGTTGGTAAAACTAAAAGTATTTGAAAAACAAGAAATAAGTAATTTACCAACTTGAAATCCAAGGAATAAATTCAAAACACAATAGGATATGAAATATTGCTCTAGTTTTGGAAGAGAACTATGAAATAAAGGATTTCAAACAAAGCCATGAGGAATAGATAATTGCAACTAATAGATACCAATAGAGATATGATATTAAAATAAACTTGATACCAATTGAAAAGATGTAAACTTGAAACATTGATCAAAGAAACCATTAATAATCATAATTGTCCACAAATAAATAGTGGAACAAAATAAAAGAATGATCAATGTAAAATATTGCAATTGATATAAAGTAATCTCATTATTTGCAAAATCTATATGCTTATCCAAGTTCATGCATTTGAACTCAATTACCTTATCATGCTGTATGAATACCCTTTAGATAAACATGAAGGTAAAGGAGAAAAATACTTGAGAAAGAGAAATTCAGTCGACTTGAATGCTCCCCCTCAAAGTACTACCAAAGTTGATAAAAAAATCATGAATTTTGGATAAGTCCTCAACAAGAAAAACCAAATTAATTAAGCATGAAAGAAAAGCCAAATCAACGAAAGCATAGTATTCATCAATATAAGATCTGAAAGTTAATAATAGCAAGATGACATATTTAACCCATATGAAAGAGAGAGAGAAGAAAATAAGGACAATCTCATACACTCTCATAAACCTTTCAAAATAAAAGTATCATGACCTCAATCAATAAGATATGAAAATGAAGAAAATATGGGTCCATGATAAACTATGTATACGACATATTAGAGGTATAGATGAATTAAAACAATTTATTTGCTCCCCCTCAAAATATGCGTAACTAGTTTCAAAGCACTTATAGCATCAAAAACTAGGGGTAAATTAACTATGGATTTCTCCCCCTTGCTCAATGCATATAAGGCTATAAAATCGTCATAAGACGAATAATGTCATCTTTAGTCAAGAAGAGGTAACCAATTAATACTTACTAAAGATGAGAATTCAAAAGAATATTCCAATATAGCACATGTAAACAAAAGATGTCATCATGAAAAAGAATAAGGACAGTTAAATCAATCATGATGAGAGTCAAAATGTTGCTCAAAAATGAAATAAAAATAAACCTCAAATATCATGTCCATGATTATCTAATCAAGAAAGAATCAACCAATTTATTACTTTGCATGGACTAGGTATGTTGTACCACATATTTATCCAACAACGGATAAATCCAAACCTTGCTAATGGTAAATTAATAACCCATAAAGTTCAAATAGCAAAGGTCATATGTGATAAACCATGAGTAGTCAAAGTAGAGTAATAAATTAACTTGATAATCTCATAACTAGATAATTTAAGACTACTTAATCATTAGGATCATTCATAAAGAAAACAAAAGAATAAACATGATCCAATGATAAATTTCATCAAGAGAAAAATCAAAATCCATATTTATAAAGAATCTTACAAATCAATAAAAATATGGAAAAGAGTCAATCTCAAAATGATCACACATTCAATCTAAAGAGATGTAATGATAATATAATAAAATCATGACTCATAAAGTGAGAGAAATTTAAGAGAGACTTGCTAATGACTAGTATGGAAAAAAGTTAAAACAAGGAATCACAAACTTCTAAGATAAAATAAGATCTAACAAAGAGTTTGTAAAACTAGTTTTAGAGATCAAGCATATCACAAATCTTGTTTTTGTAAACTAGCATATCATATATAGATTGAAGTATAGGAATATAGCTAGATGTGTGAAAGTGAGCCAAAAATATATAGCTTAATAATATATCACAAATAAGCAAACTATATAATCCAAATAAGATTAATGAGGGAAGCCATTAACAAGATAGATGTGCTCATTAATTCTTAAGTCACTAACACTAAAAATACTTGCTTAAGCATAGAGTTCTCAATAAGTATAATACATTTTGAATGATCAAAATGATTTGAAGACTCTTTATTAAGCAAGGATAAGAGTATAAGATAACAAAAATAAGAGAATTAGACTCTTATCAAGTATAGGCCAAAAGAGATATTCATGTAAATACGAATAAAATAAATCTCTTTGCCAAGTATAGAGATTAACCCAAGATAATGAAATAATGGATCGATCTAGAGAATGCAAAATATTATAGCCATTATGAAATAAGAGTATTCTCTAGAAATGGGAGATCTCTAACCAAAAGCTCAAACCATAGTAGCTAAGGACATAAGACATATGATGTATCAATTACATGGATTCTCATGTGCTACAACAATATCATTGGGAAACAATAATTTCAAAGAAGCATCAACCCAAGGAATGAGCAAGGAAAGCACTTTAAAAAAAAAAAAAAAAGCTGATTGGATTATCCGTCGGATTTCAGCGGAAGTCCGGCGGATTATCCGAACATAGTGCTCACAAAGCTGCTGGAATTGATCGGATTATCCGTCGGATTTTCGCGGATATCTGTCGGATGATCCGAACTATTGCTCATAGACTTGCTGTTTGTAGTCGGATGATCCGTCGGATTATACCAAAAATCCGTCGGATTTTCCGTCTCTTTATAAAATCAAATTTTCAAAGAGCTTTCATAGTGCACCAAAGAAAAGTGAAAAGATATAGACTAGAAAATGTGCACTAATTAAAGAGGTAAAATCAACATACAAGGTAAGGCACAACAACATGTGATCCTTAAAAGAACTTTCATAAATAGTCATGAACAAGACACTAATAAAATATTTCTCTCAACATCCCAACTTAAAGGTATAAAATAAATACATATAAAAAGTTAGGAATCACATAGTTAAAACTATATATATATATATATAAATAGGCATACATGATCCATAAAGTCAACCAAAAAGCTAAAAAGACATCATTAAAAGAAAGCTTTAAGGAAGAAGCTTATTGATTCAAAAAGAGACACAAATTTGATCAAAAGAATCAATAGCTAGAGTATGAATTAAGCACAAGTTTGAAAGTAACAAGTATGAATAAATACTCTTCAAGTTAATATAAATTTTTAGCTTAACTCATATGCCTACATAAAGGTATTTATACAAAAATAGATATCAATATAAGAGATACATGAACTATATGTAGATGAAAATTTAATGTATATAGTCATGTATCCTTAATGAATATTTGAAAAACCATTACAAATTCAAAAACATGTATAAATAAACTTCATTAGGCAAAGACATAATTGATTCTCAAGAAGATAATCAAGATAAAGTATGAGAATCAATATTGAACATATTTGTAAGCACAAGGTTAAAATGGAAGTATAAGTGTATACTTGTCAAGTGATAAGAAGCTTGTGCTAAACATATATATTCACAAAAACCGATTTAAAGTAAATATTACAAATTAATGAGAAATCAGAAAGAAGTAACTATCCTCAAAAACTTTAAAGACGGAGAGTTAAAATCATATTAACTCAAATCAAAATCAAGCTCCTATGGACTAGAGTCATATGCATGCTTCATAATATAGAGATTAAGAAAAACAAGCATGCATAAATCAAATATGTCACACTTAATAGAAAATGAGTGATAAACTACATAGTGTGAACTAATCATTTAAGCCGAGTAACTAGTCATGCTAGATAAAAGAATTAATAAGAAAATTAACTAAGCATGCTAGTATTGTATCTCACATTGATTTATATAGAAGGCAACTGAAGGATATCAATGTGAGCTAGTAGCAAGACATCAAGAGAAACATGCTAGATTCTTCAAATATAAACAATTTAAAGAGAAACGATTAGCATGTTACCAAAGTGGCTCTAGTGGCCACACTTGTGTTGGTGCAATTGCTTAGAAGATGACCTTTGAGCTTTGCAACCACCAACACGCTCCTCGGTGCTATGTCCCGATACAAGAAGCTTCACCTACAACATTAGATGAAGATTTTGGTATCCAAATAAACTTGGATCCACATTTATTAGCTTTAGGGACCCATATAGCACTTACTCTAGCATTGGTAGTGAAGGTCCTACGAATAGGGCATGTAAAGCTCATGTGTCCAATGCGAGAACAATAGAAGCATCTAATGCTTGTGTGTGCACATGTATCAGAATGAGCGTGGTTATGAACATGTGACATACTAGAATGATGAATGTCTCTAGAGTGATCATGCATGGATTTGGTCTTAAGAATATCATGTTCTAATATCAAATCATCATGCATACAAGTAAGAGAATCAAATTTAACATTAAAAGCATTATTCTCTTTTTCAAATAAAACAATTCTAGAAATAAAATCATCATTTTGTTTCTTTAAAGAGTCAATAGAAGAATCATGCAAATGATTTAGCTCATGAGTTTGTCTCTTAAGATCTTCTATTGATGAGGAAAGAGATTTGATTTTCAAGATTAAAGTCAACTCTTTAAAGAAACACATGATGAGTTTTGAGAATCAAGTCTAGATAATAAAACATTGTTTTCATTTCTCAAAAACTCATTTGTTTCTTCTAAATGAATAACCTTTTCAGAAAGTTCTTCATTTGTAGAATGAAGGTTGTCAAGAATCTCTAAGGATTGTTTAGCCATAACTTTCCACTTAGAGCATTTCTTGCATTTAGAAGAAACATGATTGTCTATGTTACTAGAAGTAAAACCCTCTTTATCGGAGGAGGAGTAGGAGGAATACGATGCCATAGAAAAAATAACAAGGATCTACTCTAAGGATGTTAAGCCTAACAATAGAGTCCTCGTTCTGATACCAATTGTAGGAACCCTAGAGGGGGGGTAAATATGGTAAAGCTAACTAATCAAGCACTTAGCACAAGCTAATTGGCAATTTAAAAATATAAGTGCAAGAGAAGAAGCAATAACAATACCGACACTCGATGTATCCTGGTATCCTCCCTAGAGGCATCCAGTCCCGGAACTCTCTCCGAATTTAATCCACTATTTGAGCAAATAGTTACACACGAGTTTGGATCCGAAGAACTCGCCAACTTCTTACACGAGAGCTTTAATCCGAAGGCCTCTCCGACTTCAACCGAGAGTTTGGATACGAAGACTCCCCAACTTCAATCGAGAGTTTGGATACGAAGACTCTCCAACTTCAACCGAGAGTTTGGATACGAAGACTCCCCAACTTCAACCTTTCACAATAGGTTTTGATCTCCTTATACAATAAGATGAAGATCTCACTTTTCAACTCAATAACTCTAACACAATTTATGGATGGCAAATGAAAGCTTTGTAGAGTTGTTTGTGGATAGGCTTTGGTTGTTTCGAAATTTTTAGGCTCAAAGCATCAACCTTGAATGAAGGGGTTCAAGGCTATTTTATAACCAAAGCAAAGGAAAGTGCAATAATGCAACTTTCTCAGGCTGACGGATCATCCGCAGAAATCTGCTGGATCATCCGCCTGTATAGTCCAACGGCTATAAATAGAGCCGTTGGGATCAATCATTCGTAAGATCCGACCGTTGGAATGCAAACGGTCATATGACGGAAAATCCGTCGGAATTCCGCGGTTTTCCGCCGGATAATCCGAACACTCACAGAAGGTATTTTGTGAGACCATTCGGATTTTCCGTCGGATTTCCGCGGATATCCGCCGGATTATCCGCCAGGATTCCGAAGATTGTCCTGGATTATTATCTACCCTAGCTTTCGATTTTGCCATCTATTTCTTGTGTTTACAATGATTCCTAAGACTCATTACAGACTCCAAATATACTGTAGCAGGTGCAGGCTTCTTCAGAGTCTTGAAATGAAGATGGCATGGCTTGGCTTCTTCCCTTGATAGGTGCTGGCTTTTTTCCTTGGCGGCAGCTGTCCAAAGATATCCAGTTTGTGAAAACTGAATACCTTTTGGGGGCTTCGCCCCCGAACCCCCGACGAGGGGCGCTGCCCCCTCGACCCCCGTCCGCTGACCGGGCAGCGGAACCCCCGAGTGCGTGGCTTCGGAGATGTCGTCGGGTGGTTCAGAGAAATCTTGTGGGATCCGTCGTCTTTGGCCCACCATGATTTCTTCATTGCATATGTCCACATTGATCTTGCTTATAGCTTTTCTGCATGTACATGTTAGACGAACAAAGCAATATACATAGTAGCAAGTATAATAAGTTTAATGCACATTAGGACAATGTTGAGTTTAAGTATAAGTGCTAAGGTGATAGCATAAATGTTAGTGATATCATAATGATTAAACTTAATTGAATAACCATAATAAAAAACATAGTTTTGATTTTGGCAACTCGATTAAATTTAAGATAGAAAGCTCATATCACTAATATGTAAACCAATAGGCATATATCACCAAAGGAAGTTGAAATGCTATAGTGATAGTATAAAGATTAGTGATAATGAAATGCTAAACTAAACATATTAACCATATTCAAAAACATGATACAATCATTGGGCCAACAGTTGACACCATAGCGAGAGTACGGTGTTTAGTTTAGTTGAAAGAGTTCAGTGAACGACACCCAAGGATTTACTAAAGGATTAAGTATGTTAATATCATTACGGATATCTTTTATGTTAATGGTGCAAGTAGTCTTTGAAGCCATTACGACATCTTATGAGTGTGCATCTATACTTTAACTATGTACCTTTAGTGAATCCAAGGGTTGTAACTGTCATATATTAGGGGTGGTGAATCACTCATAAAGATATATATATGACTAATAAGGAATTTGTAACTCATATAATATGATGAGAAAAGAAATACCCTATGTGGTCCTATGTGTTACGTTCAGAAAATTCTTGCACAAGGTGATGTGTGTCAAATCGAAGATCGGTCACGACTCATGAGATGAGCACGATGATCAAGAATTGTTGATATATTATATCTATCGTAAAATCTAAATCGAGCCTTAGATTGTTTAAAGGAAACGTCTGCTCACGTGTGCGAAGAGTTTGCATATGACAAATATATGCATCATATGTATAGTACATACATGAAAGAGTTTGTGTCGAGTGACCTAGCGTTACGTATTGGAAAAAAAATTATTACTTCTGCCACTAATACATATTTTTTTCTTACAATTCGACAATGTAGTCAATTGCTTCCAGGAACCAACAAGTTCAAACAATTAACTTTTGGAACCCTCTGTCACATCGCTTCTTGTGTAATACTTATGTTGCGTTGATGCAACCTTCGGACATTGTCTACACACATCAATCGAACTTGGTTAGGATCACGGTGGTTGATTTCTTTTTCTTTTTAGTATATCCAAACCATAGTTCGTAGTATTAGCTGATATCGATACGATGCAGTCGATACCGATACAATTTGTCATGTCCCGATCGGATATCGATATCCATCGATACCGATCAATATCGACGTTGGAGGTCTCTTTTTCAGTCAAGACGAATCAGCAAGAGTGTAAAAGTATAATAAAGTTGTAAAACATATAAATGGAAGAAAAAAAATGTTTATCACTCTTTCTAAATTTTAATATTTTAATAATAACTAGTTATTTTCCGATACCAAAAAATTTGATACTCCGATCCCAACCTTCGATACTGCTGATACCTCTGATCCCGATACTCATAGGAAGGATCATATACCGATTTTGCGAACCTTGATCCAGACTAAAGTGTTGCTCTAATATAGAGGATCTAATCCACCAATTAGAACTTATTAAATTGGGACAATTAACTGCAAAATAAAAAAAGGTGCAGTTATTTGTATAAAATCACTTGTAGCCCCTAACCCATTTTTGCTCCATCTGAAGCGCGACATGAGGCGACAATGTGGCTACCACATGGCGCCAATTCAGCATCTAATGCTAACATCCAAGTTCATAGTGTCTCATCAAATCATCACTTTGTGTCCTAAAGTCCATTGTCTGGCCCGGGTCCGGATGGCCCCTTTGGAGCCTATAGGAGCTTTAGAAATTTAGTGTTAAAAATTTATGTTGGACATCGGAATCGAATATTGGCCTCCACATCCACACCACCAACTAGTACCACGTAGGCTAACACAACCCTTTGTCATAAATCCAATATAGATAAAGCTCGTATTGAAATAGACAATGGGTTTGTCCTAAGTTTGAACTACTTGGACTTAGGATAGGAAAAACCCCAGCAAGATTTTCGTACCTTGAGAAGTGAATGGATACCTGACCAAGGATCTCATGCCACAACCTGGACATAGTGAAGGCAAAAGGAAAAGGTCCAACAGTATCTTGCAAAGCATGTATGCCAAGCATGGGTGTTAGTATGTTAAAGTAGATTGTTGTGGGTGTTCACAGATTGTCAAGATGGTATAGTTGCACAGATGGTATGCAAGAGTCGGCCTTGAATCTCGACTTTTTAGCAGACTTTACAGAAGCATTTACACCAGACCAAAGTCCAGTAGCTCATGTTACTTTCTGCTCATGCTTGGATCATAATTATGTAGAATAATATCCCTAACATACAAATAAGTAAAGCAGTATCAGCAATTAAAACGTCCATCAAGACTTGTGTTATATTAGTTGAGATGTATGCAAATGGTTACCTAAGTATTCTTTTTGCATAATGCTCATCGAATTCTGGAAAATAGAAATTACCATTCTTCAAGAAACACGAGAAAGTTGGTCTCTAAATTAATTTCCTGTTTAAATCAGATATCTCTAATGTTCTAACAGCTATCATAGCGCTGCTATGTGCAATGCAAATATTCATACTGTTCGGTAATTCTTATTACTTATTTTAAGTTGTGATCTCTCTCTCTCTATCTATCTACACACACACAAGCAGAGATGTATGTGTATTAGATATACTGCTTCTTGTGAATAGACTAGTGCTTAGTGGTTTCAACTGATGGGACATATCTATCTTCTGGCCATGAGCAGGTTGGAACTGTTCTTCTTAGTTGTGCCTTCATGTATGACATATTTTGGGTATTTGTTTCAAAAAGGTGGTTCCATGAAAGCGTCATGATTGTGGTAAGCTTTACCGAAACATCGCCATGTTGAATTCTGGCCCTTGTACTTCTCAATGGCCCAGTGGGATATTTGTAAGACTAATTTACAGCTCATGTATGGTATGTAGGTTGCACGTGGTGATAAAACTGGAGAGGATGGTGTACCCATGTTACTTAAGATTCCACGCATGTTTGATCCATGGGGCGGATACAGCATTATTGGATTTGGTGACATCCTTCTACCAGGATTACTTATTGCATTTTCATTAAGGTTAGTTATTATGCGTCATATTGGAGTAATTTGTAGAGGATGTTGCTTTGGTGCTTGCATCCTGGAGGATGACAGTCAATTTTACGTCCATAACTGAATTCAATTTTACGCCCATAACTGAATTCCACATCGTGCTTTCTTTGTGCAGGTATGATTGGGCTGCAAAGAAAAATCTACGAGCTGGTTACTTCTTGTGGTCCATGGTGGCTTATGGCTCTGGTAAGAAGATGTTTTTTCTTCTTATGTAACATGTTAAAGTAATAGAAGAAGAAACACGAAATAACATAGTACAAAATAGCTAAAGAATGTTCATTAGTGTGAATTCTTGTTTCGCTCTAAAAGTGTAATGGAATAACGAAACACTTGGAACAAACTAGGAATAAATGGAGGGAGATAATTTGTTCACGAGAAAATTTATGTCTAACAAGAGAGAGACTTTTTTTCTCCATATTATAGTCATTCTTCTCTTATGTTCTGAGTGTTGTGAGTTCTTATGGCATCATTTCTAACAACCTGTGGTTCAAAATAATTGCACATCCTCAATTCGTGGCGTAATATGCAAGGAATATGTTCACTTACAAATATGAGAGCAAGAAGAAACATCCCCCCCTATCTTTATTCCACTGTTGCAAGGGGAAGAAAATACCATCATAGACATACAAAAAGATCAATTTGAAATATTTCTGTAGCATGCATAACCCTTGTGGTGTATATTTTGCAGGTCTCCTCATCACATATGTGGCCTTGAATTTGATGGATGGGCATGGTCAACCAGCACTTCTTTATATTGTCCCCTTCACACTAGGTAATTGAGAACATAATTATCCATGGGAAATAAAGCCATGTTTTACCTTTCTGGGCTCAGTTTACATAAATTTTCGATAGCGATTAAAGCGTAACTACTGGACATCTCGACTGCCCTTTTTAGCAGTTGGGAAAACTTTGATAATCGCATGATAATCCCAACAGCGTAAATCTCAAAGATGGACAGCTGGGACAAATAGCAGTAACATTTGCTGTTGTAGTATATCCCTCCTAATAGTATTAGGTTTATTTGGAAATTGGCACATTTATAATTATCAGCAATGCACCGTATTGGTGGATCAATTTCAACTTAAGATGTATATTTTTGCAGGGACCTTCTTGGCCTTGGGAAGAAAGAGAGGCGAGCTCCACAATCTGTGGACAGAAGGAGAGCCTGAAAGAATCTGCCCTCATATTCAACAAGATTCCCAGTGATCACGGAAGCTGACCTCATCTGCAGCTACTTAAAATTGTGATTGTGCCTGTTCTTCTATTAAATGTAATATAGCCATGACACCAAGCCTTGGCCTGTAACTGTATATAGCCTCTTGTGGCCTAAGATATTAAGTACAATGTGTTTTGCTATATACTGTAGAATAAAACTTTGTCGTCTGTTTTGAGTCTAGAATCAAGTAGTTGTGAAAAGTGCAGTTTGTATTAAAAATTGCTTTAATACTCATATTCACATTTAGGTTGGAAGAGTTCAGAACAATCTGCTGCTATTCTAATGCCATTCATTGCTAAGCACAGCAGAAAAAGACAGACTGAGTTTAGGAACCACCAGATTCTGGAATCCTTGAAAATATTTCCTCATTATTGAGCACAAGTGTGAAAGAGAGTTGATTGTAACAAGTTTATATTTAACAATGTGTCACAAGAAAAAGAAACCCAATGGTGTGCACAATGCTTCAATTGTGGCCATATGGTAATTTGATAGCTATTGATTCACATCTTCAATGGAACCTTATGAAGTTGAACGGCACTTGAAAAGAATGGAATTAAAACAAATCCAACTTTGATGGCTATTTTGCAGTGATTGCATGCAAGGGGCTTCTTTCGCACAAACAGCTCTGCCAAATCTGCATCTGCATCTGCATCTTTTTCATATAGCTAATTGACTTGGATACTTGCAAAGCCCACATCATGACAACGGGAAAACAGGTTGAATGCAGTACTCCCAACTCCTGCTGCAAAAGACTGTTGCATTGCTGCCTCCTGCCATTTTCTACAAGACTCAGGTACGTTCATCTTCTTCTGTCCAGCCCTGAATAGAGATATATATATAAGATGAGTCAGCATTGTAGGATAGCAAATTTTCCCCAAGAAGAACATAATTTGCTAGTAATCAATGGTTAGAATGAGTCATCACACAGTTACTGTAGGTTGCCATTCTATACAGAAACCATTAATAAATTTGCTGTGGATGTCTGTCATGTCTGGATGTCTGTCATGTCCTTGTCAGACATGTCCCTGGTCTATACAACACACACACATCAACCTCCACATACAACTTCATGTAACTGTATCCAGGCATAAAATATATAGGGATCCGAACATAAAACTTTGAAATATAACTTAAAATATATTACATACCAACAAGATTAGGTCTACTGTGCTTCGGTGAAATAGTACTTGTTATTGATACTTAAAAAAAAGAGCAACTACAACTGAATGCATGTCCATACGAGTAAACCAACTAAAGCATCAACCAGATTGGAACTCGAGTACTCTTTCTATTTTGCAGTTGTCTGTGTATATTGCATCTTTTTCATACACATCCATATTACCTTGCCTCGTACTAATTAAATTACAAAATATGTCCCAATACATGAACATGACGTGAAAATTTTACATGTTGCAACAAGGATTGATCCCTAGAGAGATGAAAAACAAATACATACATCGGCATTAGAGTGATCATAAACATGTGGAAACTTGTAGGCCAAAAGTGTTATTTCACAACTATTCTAGAAGTTGAGATTATATAAAATACCGGCTCCCAAACATAAACAAGAAAAAAGCCGCCTTCCCCAAAACATGGAATATGTACTCAGCTGAGTTTAGTGCTATTCCAACACTTTAGCTGCTTTTATTTGTAGAACAGTTAGAGCATAATATTCATTGTTAATTTAGACTGCTCCCGATCACATTCCCACTACAAGATTTGCAATCTAGTTAAGTGACTACGTAACTTCAATTATTAGAAGACAAGTATTTGTGCTACTGAAGCTATGCACTTAAAAACGGTTTTTTTTATGATGACGGTCCAGTAAAATTATTGATATATGACTGGTATATCGGATTTATAATGGTAAATATCGGCTTGCAACTTTAACACAGTTTTTATATATGAACAACAGAGTTAATATTTATCTATTATAAAATATGCAAGAAGAGTTTCTTAAAGTATTAAAACTAAAAGGTTCATACCCAAACCAACATTATAATATAAAAAGAATCACTTCAAAACGGTTCAACTAATATGAAAACAAAAAAAGACCCCAATTCAACTTTCAAGTTTCAACATCTCATAATCTTCATTAGCCTCAACTTCAACTTCATTTTCTTCGTTTTCACCATCACCATCTTCTCCACCTACTTCCCTAGTTTGTTCATCTTTATCTTCTTCATCCTCCATATATTCATCATCGTGAACAAGAGAGGAGAGTGAATCTATAACACCTCATGACCTTGTACTTCTCTCTTTCCGGCTTTTGGTTTTAACAAAACCTAACCGTTATATATCGATTTTTTATCCGTTTTTTTCAAAACCGGTATATTGATATATCGGTCATAACGGCCGATAATATCGGTACCGATATTTGAAAAAAAATCGGTGCCGGACCGATACCGTTATATATCGGTTATATAACGGTTTTAACTGCTTAGTATTGAAGACACCACAAGAACTCAATGCTGGTATTACCCTAGTTTGGTTAGAAATGGGGGTGTAGAAGAATTCAATGACAAAATCTAAGGCTTTTTCTAAGGGCACCACAAGATTTACTGGGGGCATCATTTTACTAGGGGGCGTCCCAGGTTTGAGGAACTTTTACTGGGGACGTCCCGAAAATTACTTGGGGGCAGCCCAATATTAGAATTTTTTCTCTCTCCTCTCTCCTCCTCCTCCTCCTCGCTCCAGCGGAGGAGACTGGTCGCCACGCTCAGCTTCGTGGTGATTCCGCTCAGCTTCTCCCTTTGGCTCCTGACCCGGAGAAGGCCGCCCGAAGGGGAGGACACCAGCTGCACGTGGCACGAAGCGTGCGCCGGCCCGCGCGGCGGCGGCGACGTCGTCCTCCGCCGCGCAGGCCGTCCCGTACAGCCCGGACGCCTGCGGGGAGGCGACGGTGAGGTCGAAGGACCGGACCTGGCCCCCGGTGAAGAGGACGAAGAGCTTGTCATCGTGGTGCGCGATGTCCTCCCCTGCGCAGCCCAGCGCCGCCTCCGCCTCGGCAGCCTCCTCCTCTGCCTCGGCTCCCCTTCCCCCCTCCTTCTTCTTCTTCTCCTCCGAGGACTGTCAGCATGTTGGCAGTCCTAACATTATGTTAGGACTGCCAACATGCTGGCAGTCCTAGGACTGCCACTAAGTTGGCAGTCCTAACATATGTTAGGACTGTCAACCCGCTGGCAGTCCTAACATATGTTAGGACTGCCAACATGCTGGCAGTCCTAACATTATGTTAGGACTGCCAACATGCTGGCAGTCCTAGGACTGCCACTAAGTTGGCAGTCCTAACATATGTTAGGACTGTCAACCCGCTGGCAGTCCTAACATATGTTAGGACTGCCAACCTGCTGGCAGTCCTAGGACTGATTGGTGTGGTGCCCCAAGTAAAAAATTTTGATGGCAAACTTGTAATTTTTTCAAAAAAATTTTGGGATAGCCCCAAGTAAATGTTGTGGTGCCCTTAGAAAAAGCCAAATCTAAATGTGGCATTGACATAAGTGGTCAACTAGTAGAATAGAGAACAAGGTCTGATAGGAGCCTGAGCAGACTAGCAAAGTCAGTAGCACCTCTGAAATAGAGGCAATGGCACCAGGGCCAAGGGAGAAAATTGAGATTTTGAGGGTTTACATGCATCCAACCTCTTACCTATGGAATGAAACCCACAAACCGGCAATTTCAACCTGATCGTAACTTGAGGATATTGATATGGCTCCAACGACCGATAATATGATGGACGATTGAATCATCGATAATTAAAATATTATGTAACAGACAATGTTGAAATCAAGTATGAGTTTCATGCAATCAGCTGTAATTAAGCAATGATGATAAAATTATCATAGGCATTAAGGCATATCGTTATCGGTATACTTCTCTAACTTAGCTTCTTTATAGGTATACCATTGTGGCTGCTTTGTAATTTGTTTCTCAAGACTACTAGTACCTATGTTGCAAGGATACTCCTCTGGAGGACCGTATCCATGCATGTATCCTATCTGACAAGTAGTCGACACTACACTTCCTCATGACCCATTTTGGATATCGCTCGCCAACGTCTAGCTCCAAGGAGACCTAAAACATAGTTGAAAGTAATTTTGCATGGCCATGATCGTGCCTAACATATTTGGGATATGATGAAGCAACATTTCTTTGTATCAAATTATTTTTGTTAACTTTTTCGAACATAGTTGCTTCCCCAAAAGCTAGAAGTATAGATATTATGATGATCTAATGTTTAAATTATGTATGTAGATATGTTTTATGTGTATACATAGCCATATCCATAAGCACATGTATCCTAAATTTTCTTAAAATGTCATATTCTGAATCTGTTTCTAACTAAAATCCATTTTGTGTTTTATTCATACTTTCTTCACAGAAACTAACTCAAAAAATTAACTCCATTTTGTCCTATACTCTGCTGCAGCTTTCTCAGCTTCCTTTGCTGCTTCCGTAAAACTTGAAAGTAAATTACAGAAATTTTTGATGGTAATTAAATAACTGCTCGACACATTTTTTGAATCATTTTTTGCTCCCAAACTGTCTAATGACATCTAGCCAAATGCTTAATTGCCCAAAATGCCCTTAATAATTGCAAAACAAATAACGCATGACCATATTAAGGGTGTTTTGGTTATTTTACCATTTGGATATACCTCAAACTCGACAGTTTGGGGACAAAGTAATGAAGAAACATTATGGAGGGTACTTGATAACCATACAAATGTTAGGTGGGTTTCATGTAATACTACCCTAAGAGCTACCTAAGGTCCTCTATTAAGAATTTTGTGCCCCTCACCAGTGGCGTAGCCAGAAATTTAATCCAGGGGGCACAATAATTATTAATAAAATAATAATAAATTATAATAACATATTTATAGTTCTAAAAATAGCATGGGGATGCAAAAATTGAGGGGATGTGGATCTCTCTCTCTCTCTCTCTCTCTCTCTCTCTCTCTCTCTCTATATATATATATATATATAATTCTGCATGTCCATATGGTAGAACTGAGCCCCCCCCCCCCCCCCCCACCCAGCCAACCGAGAAAAAAAATTCATGATTTCCGCCAGACTAACCGACGGAAATTGGACATGTCCAATTTTTGCCGATCTATCTGGCGTAATGGCATGTGTTTTATAATTTGCTAAAACTATGTCGTCTCCAATTATACTGAAATTTGATCTGCTACAGAATTTTTTTTGAATAAAATGTAATATAATAGACTATCTTATATATGTATATCTAATGCTTTTCCGGATTGATAAGCCCAATTTTTGTTGTACAAATGTATTTAGGCTAATTACCACTTAAATACCCAGAACTATTACTACTTTTAACTTAGAACTAACAAGTACAATAAGACCAAAATACGCTCGTTAAAATACAAAACAAAAAAAAACTCTCTTACTTAAAAAAAAACTAACCCATTTCCCTTCCCCCTCCTTGCAACGGTGCTTCTGTTGCAGCCAGCGCTCCCCACTTTCGCCTACCATGCATGTTGCTGCCATTTTTTGCAGCACAACAGCCTTGACAGGCGGAGGCAAAGGAATGTCGACAGCAAAAGAGGCGAGCAGCGATGACATCATGGAGAGGGGGCAGCAGCAGCGAGAGGTAGTAGATAGGCGTTGGTTTTTTTAGGAAGATGTTTTATTGCTATATTTTTTTAGGGTTAAAAAGTCGATGATTATTTGAACATGAAATTTTATGTAGAGGGTTAAGTTAGGAAAAAAAAAACTTACAAAATTTTGAGGTATTTACTTAATGATAGACAAAGCTCGCAATCTTAATGTAAAAAAACGTCATACTTTAGGGTATTTAAGTGACAATTAGCCAGTAATTTGTCACTTTGCAATATAGTGTAGCTTTTTCAGGAATTCACAGCATTCAGTAATAAACACACACGCACACACATATAGCACTAATGTTTAAGTATCAATTGATGTTGTGTTATATCATCTCATAAGTGCAATCTGCTATGGCATCCCCAACCTACCACGAGTCTTATACATTGTCTAGAACCTTAGATAATAGTTGGCTCGATAAAGTACTTACTAGATGCGTAGACTGGTTAATTTATGTAGCAAATGTTGTATCAATTCCTCCAACTACCAAGATAGTTTTTACGACCAAAATGACCACAATACCACTTACGGTTACATTTATTACACTTCTTACATCACTTTTGTCATTCTCTCTTCATTCAACCTCATAAAGGTACAATCAAACAATTGATTTGTATTTACAAAACGAAAGTTGCAACCTAACGTCCTACTAACATCATTCCAAACAATAAATTTGTAAGTCCAGTTATATCATTTGCATAAATGACATGTCAATGCCATGAGACTCTCGCTTACGCAGGACCTGTGGAGGATCAAGATGTTGCTACAACATTACATGCAACCAAACAATTGATTTGCGATGCCACTTACAACAACAAATGCTAAATGTAATATAGTGAAAGCTTTTCAAGATTTCACGACATTCAGTTATATAATACATATATATAGCCCTATAGCACTATGGTTGAGTATCAATTGATGTTAGTGTTATATCATCTCATAAGCGCAACCTACTATGGAATCCCAATCTACCACGAGTCTTATACATTGTCTAGAACCTTAGATAACACTTTTGGTTGATAAAGTACTTGCTAGGTGCTTATACTTGTTATGGAAACTTCAATATTCACAACACTACAAGTTGTGTAACTTGGTCTAGGCGTTGCTTGGTTGTCCATACATGGAAATCCATGCAACATTTGTTGCATGTAACATTTGTTGTTGTAAGTGTTGTTGCAAATTAATTGTTTGATTGCATATAAATGTTGTAGCAACATCTTGGCCCTCCCAGACCCTGCATAAGCGAGTCTCGTGGCATTGGGACGTCCTTTATGTAAATGATGTTACTGGATTTACAAATTCATTTTCGAATGATGCTAGTAGGACGCTATGTTGCAACTTTTGTCTTGTAAATACAAATTAATTATTTGGTTGTACCTTTATGAGGTTGAATAAAGAAAGAATGATAAAAGTAGGGTAAGAAGTGTAATAAATGTAACCTTAAGTGGTGTTGTGGCTATTTTGACCGTAAAAAGTATCACGATAGTTGGAAGAATTGATGCAACATTTGCTACACAAATTTCACCATTTACATCAAACTAAACATCAAAATGGTGTAAATCGTACAACAAATGTTACACGTAACTCCGTTTACAACCAACCAAATACCCACTTAAGCCCTCCGCCTACCACACTTTTTTCTCCCATCTTTATTCATCTCTCCTTCGTTGCCTTCACAACACCAGTCTCCAGCGAGGCAACAAGAAGCAGAAACAGTAAACAAAACTCCATCGGATCTAGTAGTGCAAGACCCAAGTTGATGGTAAACAAACTCCATCAGGTCAGTAGTGCAAAACCCAAGTGGGTGGTAAACAAACTCCATCGGGTCAGTAGTGCAAGACCCAAGTGGATGGTAAACAAGCTCCATCAGGTCAGTAGTGCAAAACCCAAGTGGGTGGTAAACAAACTCCATCGGGTCAGTAGTGCAAGACCCAAGCCCGAGATTCTCTCAAGAACAGGTTTAAACCACATACTTGCCTATGCATATAAGCTTCCGTTGGGTCTGGGATAGTCCAGTTCCTCTTTAGAAATTGTACATCACACACTTGGGTCAGTTATGGGTTCCTACACATACATAAAAAAATGTCTAAACCTTATCCAATTTTTGCATCGAGCCAAGGTTTAGGGCGGGGTCAAGTAGGACTACGTTTACGTAGAAAGTGGAAAGTTGTGGAATGAGGAACAGAAACAGGAATACGGTAAGCCACTGGCTACAAAGTGGTGAAAGGTGGGCCTAGGCTTCTTCGGAATGGTTAGGTATTGTGCTACTAGGCATATTTCCTTGATTTGCAGCAGGGATATGCCTCTTAATTAATGCAAATCATGTGTTGTTGTAGTCCTCCACTATACCAATAAACTTTGTTGAACCCAAATAGATTTTTTTGTGGGTGGGTGGGTGGGTTGGCGGGGAGCAATTTATAGAACTTTGGGAAGCATTTACGTTACCATATGCATTTTGATTTATTCATCTACTTTTGAGGCCCTATCCACCTGAAGAAAGGTATAGTTCGGGTCTGGGTCCCGAGTCTAGCTATGGTATCAAATTCGCTAGCAATACAGCAAATTGTGCTCCATAATGCACATTGCATTCTGTGTTTTGTTTCCATGTTCCCTTTTGATATGCACTTTTGAAGTTTAACCAGTGTACCATGTCTTCGTTCCACGTAACCATAGTACAAACAAAGGCCTAAACATGTTTATCTTTCTTGGGCAGGCAAACTGCCGAAATGTTAGGGGCTTGTTTTTCTAGAGTATGTGGACCACCTATGACTCGAGAATGGCCAAACCAACAAATCTAAGAACTCAAGCCTGTGTAAGACAAGAATGCGGCTTGATCGACTTTTGGAACATTGGATTTCAGGTTTGAAAGTGGTTTTTGTAACATTCCTCGCAGATGATCCTCATGTTTCCTTTCAATGAGACTTTGTGATGATTCCTTTAGATTCCAACTACATGCTATATATTGTAGGGAGTGATCTATTTTGTATTAAGCTTTTGTAGCAACATCTAGGTATGATCAGGTCATCATGTTGGAAAAAGGGAATAAAACAGTCTTACCATGTTCTAGTGTGTTAGAGAATGGACACTTATGTTGGCGATCAAGTTTCCCAAACAAATAAAAGAAAGATGCCTTTGAATTGTGAAAACGTCTAGAACAGTATTCAAATACAGCAATGAAAGAAAACAACAGCAGAACATGAATAAATTACAATGTTAGATAAAAACAAAGTTTCAACTTTCAAGGATATAAAAGTGCAGTGAATTTTATCCTTATCAGCAAGCATGTGAAACGACCAGAACCATGTCTAAAAGGAATATCAGCACACAGGGATGGTTAACATATAAAAGAATGCATCTCACTGAAACACATTCTTCAGCAAGTAGATGACGATGTCAATCTTAGTTTGTAAAACAATGTTAAAATTCGTAGACCAGCAATACAAGAGGGTGTACCTTGGTATATCTGGAGGGAACCATTTCCATTTGCAATCTTTGGAACAAGCCTCCTCTGTTGACCTATTGATAACCAATCAGAATTCAATCTTCTAGCAAATTCTTCAACTTCCCTGCATCAGCAATAGAATCAAATGAGGAATACTGGACACAAACAAAAAAAACTTGTTTTCATGTAACCAAAGAAAGACCTAACTGGAACATCCAAATACCAATGATGGTAAGATTGTACTTGCAGCTGTAACTTTTCAACATATTATTTTAAAAATGAAGTACAACACATTCAATTGATTGGTGAACCACTAATTACAGGTACAAGCACAGCCAATGAACAAATAAATCTTCAAAATGGAGAAGACTTCAGTGACAATACAGATCTTTCGAGGAAGCAACTTCCAATATAAAGGTTTACACAAGTTGTATAGGTACTCTTCCTTTATAGCAGCTGTGACGTCTCAGTTCAAGCAATGCAAGAGGTAGTTTTATATTGACTACCTCTATGGGGGTGGGTGGAGGGTGGGGAGGGAATAGGAAGAGGCTAAGTGTGCATTCATGGAGATGTTCCAGATAGCAATCATTTACCGTCACACAAGCAAAATTTATGTATACATTTAAGCACCATACAGATGAATCTGAGTCTTCCAACCAAAAATCACACTGCATTGCTAATCATGCTATCAATCCAGATCAGCAACTAACAATAGAGCTCACAGCTAACTAAAGTAAATTTCTTGTATATTACTTGAACTCCAAAAAAAGTGATATAACAAACTCCTTCGATAGATACTTCTTTTAGAATAAAGGTCAGCTTTTACTGTCTACCCTGGGTTTTCGGGCCCAGGACCTCCCCTTCCCCTCCCAAATGCCTCAACCATAACCATCGAGTTGTGCGACCTTTGGTTAATATGTATGCACAATTATAAGAGAATACACAGGTAATCTATGATACAGACACACGACATGGACCTAACACTTGTGCAATGGTAGCCAACAGCCCAATAGACCGACCCGAATGTTTCAGAATTATAGGGTATGGATTTCTAAGTAAACACTAAATCCTTAATGGGTAGGGTTTCTAAAGCCAACAACAACAAAAAGACCATTATCTAAATAACAATTGTGAAGTATGCAACTACTGAGAATCTCTGGTTGTGTATTCAACAAATAAATGTTAAAGTTAATCAAGCATGGTTTCTAAAGCCAGCTTTTAGCTAGAAACATTTAGCAATACTTCTAGCTACTATCCTCCAATATTTCTACCAACAACAAACCTAAATTGGGAACAGTGAAGCAATGACATGAACTGAAAGCAGTTTATCCATTCATGATTAACTGACACAGAGATGAATAAGGATACCAATAGAGGTAGGAGGGAGAAATCAGAAGAAACAAAGAAAAGAGTGCATTTAGAAGGCTCTGTAAACTAATTATTAAGAGGTATCAAAAATCTGTGCATATGACTTACCTGTTACAAGGATACCTAGAAGACTTGTAAACAAAGTAAAACATTTGTAGTATGGTATAAACTAAAAAAGTATAGTAATAACTCAGACTACCCAAGTTCTGCTGTAACACCTTTTTCATTGCCCAAACCATCTATGCTACGCAATCAAAATTTCAGGCTTTATGACTTACCTGTTACAAGGATACCTAAAAGACTTGTAAACAAAGTAAAACATTTGTAGTATGGTATAAACTAAAAAAGTATAGTAATAACTCACAGACTACCCAAGTTCTGCTACACCTTTTTCCGTGCTCTGACGGACAATGACTATTTAGGCAACTAGGGGTCATTGGCAACATGCTCTGCCCTGGAAGTTAGATATGGGGTAGTCATTGTCCGTCAGAGCACGGAAAGAGTTGAAGCTGGAGGTGATTTATGGCAAACAACAGAGGCAGGAGGAATTAGGAGGGATTTAGGCAACATGCTCTTTTCATCTTTAATATCTATACCTCATTAGGTCTAGAGTGGGTTCCACTTCAAAGGTCAATGGGACTATAGAAGGGTTTAAAGTATGATGTGGGAACACTTTTGCTAAACAAAGATTTCATTATGAGTGAAGTCTGACTTTTTCTATATCCATAACTTTTCTTCACTTTCTTTACATCTTGCACCTTTAAAACCTAAAACTTACGAAGATTGCGACAATTAATCCTAAAAAAGAATTCTTCTAGATGAAACCTTTTTTGGCATAATTCCCCATCATCTACCTTGATTAATAAACTGATGTCCAAAGTAAAGATTCAACTAGGACAAAAGAGTCACCCTACTAAGTTCAAATGCAATGAATAATTATAAAAAAAAAATGGAATAATTCTCATGTTTCGTAGTATACTGTTAATTCATGAGGTAGCATAAGTGGATATGCTACTGGAGTTGTGTAAAAACGTAAATTAATGACCATAAATCAGGTTAAGGTGTACTATACACTATGTGATCTTATTAGAAGTAGAAGTTGACAATTATCCAACTAAACACATAATTAAGATCCAAGAATGTGGTTTTAATGACACTGACCACCTCCAGGCCATTTTATTATATCATGTCAATTTCATAGAATGACTGAGAATAAATATGGTCTAATAAGTTATTGTGATATGGATCTAGCAAAAAACCATAGCAATAGTTACAACCATCAAACCTTGCTAATTGTTGCATCGGTATTATATTTGTCGACCTCTCCTATTTAGGGCATCCAAACACATTTCAGAATTTACTCAAAAATTTGCAGCAAGATTTCTACGCCATGGTCTTTGAAAAACATCTTTTCTGATTTTCTTGTTTAGGTTATTACAATAGTAACGACTCCAGATTTCCTCAAGACTGAACTTTTCTCTCTTCAAACTGGACTCCTTTGATCACTGATCCAGACATGCTAATGGCACCTTCCGCCTAGCGCCTAGGCGGCTGCCTAGATCTAGGCGGTTTAAAAAAATAAAAATAATCCAAACAAATATACTAAAAATTGTAGAAAAAAATCCATAAAACCCCAAAACATGCACAGTCGGACGTCAGGAGGACTAGGCGGGCACCTAAGTGGGCATCGAGCGGACACCCGGCGCCTAGGTGCCGCCTAGGCAGCCGCCTTTTAGAACAGACACACACACACACACACACATATATATAGCCAATGACCCCTAGCCTAGTGCTAGTGGTGGATCATGCGGCCCGAGTGGTCAGGAGATCGATTCCCAGTGGGGGGCGTCCGACACAATTACCATTTCCAATATATATATATATATATGAAAGTCATCATAATTTTATTACTTCTTGTCTTAGATGAACCTTAATTGATGTTGTTCTGCTAACTATGGTTAGTAACTATTTTAGTTTTGCTATATCATGTAGAAGTTTTAATTTATTACTCATTTCAACTACTATTTGCAGGACTGCAACATTTGGATGGTCTATCGAGTGGAAGTTTAGTTCTACATGTTTTTCTTTAAAGAGATGTATCTACTGCATCTGAATTCTCTTCTGTTTCATGTCTTTTACCCAATTTTTCAGTCTAGGTTCTATCCTTAAGAATAGAAGCAACCAGGCGTTTAGAATAAATCAATTATACAAAATCACGAGGTAACCAAAAATATATTCTTCCACTTCTCCAGCAATCTCCGAATATCAACTACCCTTCACCATTTGATCACATTTTCATCTCTGATTTTGTCATCACGAAGTCGAGCGTATAAAAAATTGCATCGCTGAAGATGTGATGCGTCCAAGGATTTATGGAACATTGACCCTCTTGCACTCTTCACAAGTAAATTCACATGGGATCTTGATTTCCTAACACTTCAACCATCTAGCTTAAGAGTGCTCCGAATTTTTGCTATTCACTTCCATACTTCTCCAAACATACACCAAATTTTCCAGTTTCTTCTTCAAGTAAATAGCTCTTGCTTTTCTATAACATGGGAGCTTCACTCCAGTTCCATACTAGAAGCACTTGCACTTGTTATAAGAAACAACAGTGAAACAGAATTCTGTTCAAAATTCAGGATATGGATTCAGATATGTGATCTTCAGGATACAGATTTGTCATCCAATAGCAATAGCGGATCAGCTGGAGGAAGGGAACATAAACGGGTAATTGGAGGAAGGGAAGAAAATGAGCAGCTTCCAAAAGTTACAAAAAATAATAATTATAAAATAAAAAACTAAGTAGGGTCCTTGTCAGGTTTTAACAGGAGTGTAATCTAGGTTTTAAAGTTGTACCCAATTGGTAATAAGCAGAAAACCAAAAGTTTCTGTATTAGCCCGGTTGAAAAGTTATTAAACCATTACCTATATTTAAACGCAGATCTGACCCATTTAAGTTCAGGTACGCCGTTCACCGAATTATAAATTATCACACAATATATTGTATTGGATCTATTACATCATATCCACCAATACAAAGTCAGATATCAGTAACGTCATATTTCTTATTTCATCTGTTACAGCTATATAATCAATATCAGAAGTCTGCTTCTATTGCAACCTCTCACATGATATGTATCTGGCATCGTTCGAGACTAACAACAATATTGAGGTCCTCTGGCACAAACAATATTCCCAAGCTTTCCCATTCAAATCATCCTCATCCGTGGAACCAAATTTCAACAAGTCTTCACAGTGGATCGACAAAGTACTCCATGTGAACAAGGGAAGTGCTCCACTCATGGACATGTCAAGAGTAGCAGAAGTAATTGACACGAATAAGGATTTTTACATTCTTATTTCAATTTCTTGTTAGGTGAGTTTACCTTAATTTTAGATCTATGTTAAATTTATAAAGATTAGGGTTAATTTGCAAGGTAGATAATAAACATATATTAGATTAATGTAGAATCTAAGCTAGGAGATAATTTTATACAGTATGTTGATGAGATAAATTATGAATACAAACTTATTTAAGCATTTTACCAGACCTAAAATAGGAAGATTTTAGCAGTATTAAGATAATATTTAAAAGCCACTTATCAATCATTGATTTTCTTATAAAGAGGCTGAAGTGTAGTTACGAGTAGTTAGTGAAATTGAAAGTTTAGCTAACAATAGATTTAGATTCTGTTTTATTCAACTACGTGATTCTCTCTTATTCTTTTTACTTTCGTTTTCCATCTAATTTATTGTCTAGAAAGATTAGCTACACTAAGATACTATTTATCACAAATACTCCCATCAATAATGGCCTTACCCTCCTAGTTCTGTCTTCAACCAGATAAAATATGATCTATTGCATCCACTTCGTAACAGATGATCAATTGATCTTGCAGCACACAAAAAATGGCTTGCATTTTCTTTGTAAGTAGGTGATTAAAGAAGAAGGAAAATGTACAACGGAAAGAGGGGGGCGGAGGGAATGACTAAGGGACAAGGAAAATAGCTATTGAACCTCGGAAGATTAATCTGGAGTTCTATTTTTGTTGTTTCACTCTAACAATATCTATACAATACAGGAGTTGCTTGATAGTCAAACCTTGACTTTTACCTAATGGTCAATGTTCTAAAATTCGCTATACAGGTTCGGTGCGTAGGAGGGGCGGCGGCGCCTAGGCCATCTAGGCATCGCCTAGGTGCCTAAGAGGTATCAGGCAGTTTTTTCTCTCTTCTCCTACTCCCTTATAACGTCTTATATAGATTTTTAAAATTCGCTATACAGGTTCGGTGCGTAGGAGGGGCGGCGGCGCCTAGGCCATCTAGGCATCGCCTAGGTGCCTAAGAGGTATCAGGCAGTTTTTTCTCTCTTCTCCTACTCCCTTATAACGTCTTATATAGATTTTTAACTAATTTAGATTCTATTTAGTATTTACTATTTTTCTCATCTCTAAACGTCTCTTATTATCTATTACAGGGAACAACAAAAATATTGGATCAAATTATCATTTTGTATGAACAATAAGACGGATTCTACAAGGCCGAACATACCGCACTAGGCGCCTAGATGCTGAAAAGGTCCGAATAGGGTCACATAAAGACACAACCGTATTATACTGCCGAATAGGGAGTTTTCATTTCGGACTAGGGACAACTGTGCATAGGCGCCGCATAGGCAGCCGAACATGCCGATTTTTAGAACAGTGCTAATAGTCTTCCCCTCGATATCTCTAGCACTTTAAGTGATTATCTGACAGTTTAAGAAACTCCATTTCTTCAGCTACATTAATACTGCAATGTGGTAACTACAGCTCACTCCTTGTGGATAAACTATTATTTTGTATGCAGAATCTGGAGCACTGAAGTTAGCTAATGAAACCTTCAATCACGAACAAAAAGATCAAATGTGCTGTAATTAGTAACTCATCATAGTTTGACCATGTTGCCCCTGATTCTTTTTTAATAGATCATTTGTGTAAACTGCAAAGGTTGCTTCAGCTTATGTGAAATGCTAGGTTTTGCATTTTCATTTTTATATAGCTTTTGTCATTAATAATTGGAGATGATTTGCCGTTTTTATTATTGCTTCGACTCTCACAGATAATGATATTACCAATTCTCTACTTATTGGCATGATACCATAAGTTAGAAGATGTGTATGTTGCACGAATATGGACATGGATAATGACACGATATGGAATTTTTCAAATAGGTACAGTTTAGTCAACATATGATGCGCACAAATATGGACACAGATAAGGGTACAGACATGGTACAGGTACCATTTCCAGTGTCCTTGCAACATAGGTTACTATCACAAACTGAAATTGCCAAGGGGGAAGCATTGAAATAAACAGTATATGTGCATCAACAGGAAAAAAAAAAGGATTGTATAAAATCCAAAATGAGTGACACAACTCTAAATCTAAAGTGCTACTGTGTGTCATATCAGTAAACAACTTTCATATATATATGAGTGCAAGCTTCTAGCAGGACCGATTTGAGAATTGAGAAGGTACTGAGAGGCATAGAATGCATGGAACCTAGATGAAAAGAACTCCAGACACCTGTACAGGATCTAATTTGTTTGGAAAAAATGAGAAGGCAGCTTACTTGTCCAGCTTTTCCTTCATTTCAGGATCTAATTCATCATCCATATCATCCTCAAATTCCATATCTGTTGTGAAGGCATCTCCAGCATTGTCTCGTAAGTGTGTACTTCTACTTGGGTTAGAAGAAAAGGTATCGCCAGATTCCTTGCATGAATTAGAAAGACTTGCTACCTCCTAAAACCCGATATACAGTAAGCATAAGTAGCTTGAAACTTTAAAATCCACTCTCATTCCACAGGCAAGATGAGATGATAGTAATACCTTCTTGCATGTATGGTTGAGGTCATTCATAGATGGATCCTTAGAGAGATCTTTCCTTCTCCTATTTTTCTTTTTAGACTTGGCACTTCTACCACATTTAAAGTCTTCTGTAAATCAGAAAACAAAACATGTAAACAAGGAATAGAAGTAAATTTGAAAAGAACTCATCATTCAACTAGCCTAGAGATGGAGTCCTTTGTCTGTCCGCAGCTAAATTTAGCCAGAATCATCAAAGAATATGATGTCAGTGCAGAAAACTAGAATTATATAGAGTAAAAGTCGTGCATATTCACAAAACATAAAATAAATCAAACCCTCCAGCTAAGAACTCACTCAGCAGAAACAGAAGTAACATTTTGCAACAAGACAGGAATAGGAAAGAGAAGCGAGGTATAGATTAGGAATCAACTAAGCATGTGAAAGATATGATATCTTGTCCAGTCAAATTTCCTGCCCAGTTACCCATAACAAGTTATTAGGCCAGTTCTCTGAATACTGATTAACACATTCATAGTGGTGTATTTTTTGCACCCGGCAATGAATGAGAGGCTAGCATTTATCCTACTTAAATATTTTAAAATGATAAGCAGGCACATTCCTTGGACAGATTGTGTGTCTGTGAATATCATATATACACCATCCCAAGCAGTTCTTAAATTCATTTATCAAATATCTTGATCCCCAAGATCTGATATTATCCTCAAAATCTTGAAACCATGCATAAGCTCTTGAATAGTTGAATGAATGCATGGTATTAGCAAATCGGGCTCCTCTTTCTAGCAATTACTAGTTTCACATTTTCTTCTCCAAGTCCTATAAAGCTTCCATTCTTGTCTTATTTCCTCTAAAGTACGTTTAACATATCACAATTGTATGATAATCACAAACTTTTAAGTAAGAAATATATATATCAAGTTACCAGTCTAGCAGCAGTGTCACTACTAAGCCAAGTTACAGGCAGTATTTTTCAGTTCAAAATGTTGTCAGCTTCAACTACTTTCTTGAAACCAACAGAGGTCTAGTAATGGTGCAATTTCACCATGTTATAGCCCTTGGCACAAGCAAATGGGTACGTAAAGCCACTCCGTCCAACCTCAGGGATGCTAAGAATTTAGCAAGGGTCTAACCCAAGCACTTGGATTACGGGATCAAAAACAGCCTTTAGACACGTAACGCCAAGCCATGTATGATAAGTTTCGAACATGTCAGGTCAAGCAAAAGGAACGGTCCTGTCAAAGTCAAAACCAGCTAAGGTACATGTGGGGCCATGCTTGTTTGTGACTGCCCAGGGCCAGCAAATGGATAGGAAGTTACAGGTCTCTACAGATCTGAATTGGATTTTAGTCAATTAAGTTTATAATTAAGCCAGGAATGGACATGGATTACTTGCTATTCTGGTGAAGCAAACGGCATTCTTGAAGGCATTTAAATCTTCAGCCACAAAAGAGACTCATTTGAGGCTTTAATTTCTTTGTCCAGCCTTCAGTTAGTTCAGTTTGATGCTTCTTTTAGATAAGTTCTGTAAATCCCTTTGTGCAAGATTGATCTCTTTTAGAGAAGTTCTTAACCCTTTAGTTAGGTTAAGAAAAAGTCCTTGAGAATATGTAACCTCTATGCAATTTTAAAAGTAACATTTTTTTCCTTGTTTCATACCTGTTATCAGCTGAGATCATACCAAGAACGCTTGCAGATATCATTCTAATATCACATGGTGGGGCCTCAGTTGAGAGCATAGGCCATAGGGAAATTAACTTCACCCGGGTTATTTAGTAGTAGGGTCTGGTATAATAGTTAAAATTAGGGTTTGGGTCTCGACAGTGACCGACGTTAGGGTTTGGGTCTCCAAATCACTGTTCATTTGCCTACGTGAACAGTGATATGGAGACCCAAACCCTAACGCCGGTCATTTTCAAGACCAAAACCCTAATATACACTATTATACGAGACCCTGTTATTATTGCAAGAAGGTAA
This sequence comes from Iris pallida, assembly GCA_029216955.1. Taxonomy (NCBI): domain Eukaryota; kingdom Viridiplantae; phylum Streptophyta; class Magnoliopsida; order Asparagales; family Iridaceae; genus Iris; species Iris pallida. Next base: position 11,956,064 of record JANAVB010033814.1, read on the forward strand.
AACTTCTCAAGTGAAGTTCTTCTCAACCTAACTTGCACATTTATAATAACTCTCAATATCATCCAAAGGGAAAGGATTTCTGAAAAGACACTTCAAACCGAATAACTAAACAGGAGGAGAGGGGGAGGGGCCGAGGGCCTACTGCTGTTTGTTTAAGGGAAAAATACCCCCCACCCTCCAACCACTGGATTGATGTCTTGCGGTTCAGGCCTTCAATCCATTCAAAACTGACATATGCTTCACTAATGTAGTAATTAATCCATGTCCACTGTTGGTTAGTCTGACAGGAAATTGATTGAAATCTGACAGTCACAATTGGCACAAATGGGTGGTATGCATAGTTTGCACTATCGGCCTATACCGATACGGTTTGGTATGTCCCGATCCGATATGACCGATACCCGATACTGACCGATACCCGATACTGCGAACCTTGGTGGTATGTTGCACATACACGAATATGACATGGACACAGCAACGGATTAAGGCATTGATTTTGAAGTGTCCTACTGTATTTGGAGTGTTCTTGTTTCCTAGACTAATGGACCCGATCCTTTGGCTAAAGCCAAAGTTTTACAGTTGCATTCTTCACGGTCTTTGCTATTCTTGAAATTTGATGGAAGCAACCTTCACCCACCAATTCTCGTGTCGAACAGTAACAAGATGGGAACACATAACTTACTGTTCATGTGCACATAAAGAAAGTGCATGTGTTATCAAACATGGATATCATATCTAGTGTAACAAGATAGGAGAACCTTTAAGCTTGTCATGCATGACCTTGTTTAAGAAAATATGACAATGAAGAACACTAGTCTATTGCTAGGAATCTGATAAAATAAGATAGCCCAGATCCTGCAGAGCTATCTACAAAATACACCTAAAAGTTGATAGGGAGCATTATGATGTCTATTTCAGATAGGTCATTGGAAGATATGCTTTCATTTTAGTTTGCATTTAACGTTGTTGCTCGTAAAAAGGAACAATCCACCACATCATTAACCTGAGTGAAAGATTACAAATAACGTGTGTTTAGTATGTCACACAACTGAGCCGTCTATCACTTCTATTCTTCATTTCTTCTATTAAAGTGAAAGGGAAGAATTAAGCTCCCGTTCTCCATGTAAAAGCATGAGGAGAACCTAAGAACTCACGAACATTGTAGCTCTGGAAATTTATTGCTAGTGTTTTTACCTAGTCCCTCTTACGTACTCAAGATGAAGTTTTTTACCTGCTCTCTTTTGTACTCAAATAAACTGCCAAGATGAAATAGAAGCATTTCATTTCAACACACGTCCCCACAAAAAGATTATGAGCTTTAAGAGTTTTATGTAACACACTAATACCTTGTTTTTTTCCAATTATGAACACTGTCAACACCACAAACAGAGATTCAGAAGCTAGAATATTAATTTACATCTTATCATATCAGAAGCCTAAGATACTATTTACAAATTTGTGAAGATGACAGACAATATGTAATACCCAAAATAATGTCATCAAAATAATCAACAAAAATCATATTGTTTCTGAATGTTGTAACTGAACGACGAATACAAGAAAGCCGCTTATATAACATTAGCAACAAAACAATTGAGCTATGTACAACTATCAGAGCCAAATACTACCGAACAGTATGGCTCAATTGTACTATTATAGAAGGTTTTTCAGAATAAGTCCTTTAAATCTTGTCTATTTTGACTTAGGTTCCCTAGATCTAATTATTTCCTTACAAGTCTCCAAATTACAGAAAATAATAGTTGCGAACACATCTCTGCTTCCATCTGTCAAAGTTTAACCAAACCCTTGGGTTAAGTCTAAAACTGACATGCAAATCCTTGTCGATACTTTCAATTCACTAAAGACTCTTATTGACACCCCAACCACAGCCATCTCCCCATCAACTCCATCTACTTCACAGCGGTGGTAAGTGCTCTGTAGTGGGTTGAGAGAGGGTAGTTAGAAGAGGTGCTCGGTAGTGGGTTGAGAGAGGGTAGTTAGAAGAGGTGGGATGAGAAAGAATGGATTATGGAGAAGAAGAAATTATATTATTTGTGATTAAGAGGGTGGTCAAAACTGTCACAGATTATTCTTTTGAACAAGACGAGGGAATAGTACTATGTTCCATCAGTTAATATAACCAGGGGGCTTGCAACTCACGACATTTGTGGGAACCTTCTAAGCAAATAATAAGATTGAAGGAACCAATGTAAACAGGATAGATTAGAGAGACGTACACCTAAGAAAAGAAACATAACTAGAAAGATCATAAAAATAAAAATAAAATTCCACAAATGAGGAATGACTTAATTATTTCAGGAAGCATGACTTAATTATTTCAGGAAGCAGTACATATAAAATAATACATGGCAGAAGTTTGAAAAAGTATAAATAATACATGGCAGAAGTTTGAAAAAATATAAATATATGCAGGGGAAAACAAAAGTTATAAAGGGAAGGCCAAAAAAGAAATCACAAGAAAATACCTTCATCATTTCCATTAATAAAAGATAAAAGGTCATCGACTGAGCGATCATCCACTCGCTCCTCTTCAACTTCCACATTCTGTAGAAAGTGTAACATCCTCCAGCAATTACTTTGACATGAAAGTTAAGATACAAATTCTAGCAGTCTAGCACATTTATTTCAAAACTAGAATAGATTGAAACCTTTTATTAAAAAATTCGAAAATAAAGACAACCAATATATTCAGCTAGCTCTCAAATCCTTCATGTACTAATTTTTCATCATAGAAATCTATGACAGTGCAAAATCTGTCAAAATACAATCGAGAATAAGAAAGGGCAACTAACAAGAGAAAAAAGATCAAGGTGTCTGACCACCTTTAACTTTTGGCGTTCCTTTAGCTCTTTCCGTTTCTTAGCATAAAGTCGATTTAGTAACCGGATTCGTGGATCATCTGTAATGTTCCTCAAAGGCTCCAACTTCTCCTCCTGGAAAAGTAACAGTGAGGAGAAATACACAAAATTCAAAGCAAAGTGCTATAAAAGATTTCTGTGCAACTGATACCTCTGTAAGATCATCAGGCAAATGAAAGATCTCTCGTATTTCTTCTGGAGTTTTCCCTTCAATCATACGGGCCAGAGCTCGACTAGTGAGGTCAACCAATGGCCTTAACTGTAGGGCATCAGCCGCAGATGTCAACTCACATAGCCCTTTGGTATCCATTTTGATGAACTTCTCATCAAAGTATTTTCGCTCCTACAAAGAACAGGGTCTTCACAAGCCATATAAAAGAAGAACATGAATATGTATAAATTAGTTGAATATGGGTATATATTTAGGAAAAATCCTATTAGCCTGCCATAATTTCTTTTATACCATACAGAAACTGAGGAAATACAACGATGAAATTCCCTGTCTCAAACCTTATTAGAACGTCCTGGAACTTGGTGAAACCGACAATAATCAAGAATCAAGCTGAGGCTGGCTGGATTTACTCGCTGTGGTAGGGATATAGCATAATTCTTGGAAGCTCCCAGGCCTCCCTGAAGTCTCTCTCGGCATATCATGGGGCAGAACATGGCGACTTCCTCTTCGACTTGCTGGATAGACCCATCAACTGTTTGTAGCCAGATATACGATCTCAGAGCCTGATGGAGAACACGGAACATGTTTATACTTATCCAAGCACTCAAAAGATCCTAGTGGCTTGACAGAGAGGAAATACGAACAAAAAATAAAGAATTCGCAATGAAATGTCACTAAAGAGGTAGTAACGTGATTATATTTTGATAGACTAGTATATGTTTAAGCATAAAATAACTAGTAAAGAGTTAGTAGGACCAGGATCAGAATATACCAAACTCGTTATGCATATAGAAAGTTATCTAATACGAAACATATGCTCAAACGTACCTCAGGTTTGATGACTGCCATCTCACTTTCTGACATCTGATTGTAGCCTACAAATTTAGAGAAAGATAGGCATACGCTTCCAACTTCAAACAGTCAAAACTGTAAAGGAATAACTATATTTTCTTTTTCCTGAGGAAGCTTGTGATATTGAATAAATACTGAACGTTTCACAAAAACAACAGAACCAAATAAAGAATTTAACAATCCCAGCGGTTTCCTCTCTTCTTCCCTGTGAAGCTTCTCCGAGCATTACCAAACCACTCATAGGAGGGAATGGAAGTGGATGTTTATTGTGTTAAGGATTCCGTCCACAAGTACTCGGAAGCAAAAACCTGATGTAACCTGACAAAAACGGAAAAAACACAAGTTTACATCTATGATTTATGCATCATACACAAACCAACAACAAATTAATGTGAAAGTTAAGCAAATCTTGATATCACAGCCAGAGATAACCAGCAATGTCCTGCAGGATCATGGCTAAAAAAAAGGAAACATAATAAAAGTAAAAAATAAAAGGTCTCGTAACCCTAGGATCCAAGATATATGCAGCCTTAACTCCTCGGCCCATCCCCAACCCCACTCCACTTTACCAGACTTCAAAGCGCAAGCTTTGGATGAGATTTGAACAAACAAAAATAAATTTGATTATAAAGAGCGGCAAAAGTGTAAAAATGAAGAAAATTTTGAGAGAAGGAACTAGCAAAAAGGAAGATAAAAAAAGCAGTTAGTGAAGCTAAATCTAAGGTCTATCATTATTTGTATAGGAGAGATGAATCTAAAGAGGGGGAGATAGATATTTATAGGCTTGCGAAAAGTAAGGAAAGGAATAAAGACCTTGGTAATATTAAATGTATCAAGAGTGAAAACCAAAAGGTACTAGTAAGAGAAAATGATTTACGAGAGATGGAGGAGTTACTTTCACAAGTTATTAACGAAAGCAACCTAGAATAGCTTAACTTAGATGCAGGGTTAGTTTGCATTAGGTCTTATTACTATCATAAAATTAGAATTTATGAAGTTAGAGATACTTTAAACAAAATGAGAAGTAAAAAAGCAGTAGAGTCTAATGATATTCCTACTGAAGTTTGGAAATGCTTAGATGAGAAATGATTGATATGGTTTATTGATTTATTCAACCAATTCTAAGGACTAAGAAAATGTCGGATGAAGGAAGAACTAGTATCACAATACCTATATATAAAAATAAAGGAGATAAACAGAGCTGTAAGGCATTAAGCTTATGAGTCATTCCATAAGCTATGGAAGAGAGTAATCAAGCAAAGGTTGAGAAAGGAAACTAGGGTTCAAAGAATCAATTTGGTATTATATAGAAAAGATCCACTATGGAATTCATGTACCTATTAAGAAAACTAATGAAAATATTTAGAGAGAATGACTTATATTTGTCATAGGCAACGTCTAGGCGCGCCTAGGCGGCCTAGGCGTGCAGGTTAGATAGGAGACGCCTCGACATGGGAAAAATCCCCATGGGTGTGGCGATGGTCACCTAAGCGACCGCCTAGGGTCTCCCAGGAAAAAAAAGCCGATATTTAGACGGATTATTAGAACTTATTAGTTATAGACTTCTTGTGTTGCTCCATGAATGCTTGCTTAATACTTATTAGAACTTACTATTAGTGCTACTTTTATGCTTATTGCTTAATGCTTACTAGCTTTACTTGATATTGAATATTGGTTATTCGTTGCTTCTTACACTACATATAGTATATGTATACAAAATTGCAGAATATCAAGAACATGCAGAATATCAAGAAGATGTAGGAATCCTAGACGAGCACTTAGGCGAGGCGGGTGGCCTTCACCTCGCCTAGCGCCCGGTACAACATAGGATTTACATATGGTGTTTATTACTTATAGAAAACTTATAATACAATTCCTAGGAAGTTAATGTGGCGGGCTTTAGAGAAAAAACAAATTTCTAGTAGTTATATTGAGACTATTAAAGATATGTATGACAGAGTCACGACGATTATGCGAACAATTGGAGGAGATAGTAAAAAAAATCTAATTATTGTTGGTTTATGTCATGGATCAGCATTAAGTCCATAACTTTTCGTACTAGTTATAAACAAGATTACTAGATATATGCAAAAGGAGGTTTCGTGGGGTATGATGTTTGTCGATGAGATTGTGTTGATTGATGAGAGTAGAGAAGGGTTGGATGCTAAAATAAAGGTGTACTGAGGAACTTCGAAATCTAAGAATTTTAAAAATAGTAGGACAAAAACAAAGTATATGAAATGATACTTCAACCAAGAGAGAGAAATGAGGGGAGGGTATATAGATGAACAAGAGATACCAAGGAGTGATAGTTTTCGACATTTAGGATAATTCATTATTCATGACGAAAAGATTGATAAGAATGTCATGCATTGAATTAAAATAGGATTGTTGAAATGGAGTGCTTCTAGAGTCATTCGTGATCGAAAGATACTTTAGAAGTTGAAAGAGAATACTATAAGATTATAAAATCAGTCATGCTTTATGGATCAGACTATTGGACAATTAAAAACAACATGTACAGAAAATTAGTGTGGCAATACACTGAAAGATAGATAAAAAAATGATCGTATCTGCAAGAAGTTAGTGTTGGCCCAATGATTGTATCATATTTTTGAATATGGTTAATCTATTAAGCTTAGCATTTCATTATCACTAATCTTCATACTATCACTATAGCATTTCTACTTATACATATACCTTTGGTGATATGTGCTTATTGTGCTACATATTAGTGATATGAGTTTTTGTTATATATATCTTAAATTTAATTGAGCTACCAAAATCAGAACTATATTTTGATTATGGTTATTCAATTAAATTTAACATTATGATATCACTAATATTTATGCTATCACTATAGCATTGATACTTAAACTTTGCATAGTCCGAATGTGCTTTTATCTTATCATTCTTGCTACATGTATATTGCGTTGTTCGTCTAACATGTATTTGCAGAAAAGCAATTAGCAAGATCAAATGTAGACATATGCAATGAAGAAATCATGGTGGGCCAAAGACGATGGTATTCCACAAAGACTATGTATATCAAAGAAAGAAGCCAAGCCACGCCATCATCATTTCAAGACTCTGAAGAAGTCTGCACCTACTACAGTATATCTGGAGTCTGTAATTAGTCTTAGGAATAATTGTAAACACAAAAAATAGATGGCAAAATCGAAAGCTAGGGTAAAACTAGCCCAGGATCATTTTCGGATGAAAACCGGCATACCGACGGTATACCGGTCTATATCGACGGTATACCGATTTTGTTCACAGAAAGTTTTCTGTCTACAAAATCGGCATACCGACGGTATACCAGTTCAGTAACGTTGAAATTCCAACGGTCGAATTTCGAGCATTTAATGATCCCAACGGCTATATTTCTAGCCGTTGTAATTCCAGACCGGCATACCGACGGTATACCGGTTCATACCGGCGGTATGCCGGTTCGCAGACTGAAAAGTTGCCTTTGGCTCTTTTCAATGCTTTGGTTATAAATAGCCTTGAACCCCTTCATTTAAGGTTGATGCTTTGAGCCTAAAAATTTCTAAACCACCAAAACCTATCCACAAACAACTCTACAAAGCTTTCATTTGCCATCCACAAATTGTGTTAGAGTTATTGAGTTGAAAAGTAAGATCTTCATCTTATTGTATAAGGAGATCAAAACCTATTGTGAAAGGTTGAAGTTGGAGAGTCTTCGTATCCAAACTCTCGGTTGAAGTTGGAAAGTCTTCGTATCCAAACTCTCGGTTGAAGTCGGAGAGGCCTTCGGATTAAAGCTCTCGTGTAAGAAGTTGGCGAGTTCTTCGGATCCAAACTCGTATGTAACTATTTACTCAAATAGTGGATTAAAGCCGGAGAGAGTTCCGGAACTGGAGTGCCTTTTGGAAGGATACCAGGATATATCATGTGTCGGTATTGTTATTACTTCTTCTCTTGCACTTATATTTTTAATTGTCCATTAGTTGGTGCTAAGTGCTTGATTAGTTAGGTTGACCCTATTTACCCCCCCTCTAGGGTTCCTACAGTTAGAAGTTGCGTCAATTGAGGATAAGATGAGAAAAAATCACCTTAAGTGGTTGGACATGTGCAACGTAGACCAATAGATCCTCAAGTAACAATAGACAAGATAGAGGGAACTGAAAGACAAATTCTCTTGCACCATAGTTTTGATGCTCCAATAAGTATGAGAGAGAAGATTAGGGAATTGAAGGACATAAATTCTCTTACACCATAGTTTCGGTATTAGCAATATTACGAGACCAGGGAGGGTCCAGGTATTTGGATAGACAAAATAACCCTTAGAAGCTCCTGCTAATGTAGGATTCAAGGAGGGTCAAGATCTATGCAGCCTTAAACCCATCCCCGCCCCCACTACCGCAGAAAATAAAATTTGAACGTACATTTTATGTCGAAATGATGATTTGGACATACAAATTAAGGCATATATCCATCAACAACTTCAATGGAACTAACAGACAAATTCTTTCTGCACCCTAGTTTCCTGGCCGTGACTTCGGTATTGACGGCATCGACTGCATCGAGTTACATTCACGGACTTGACACAAACCCTTGCCGATGGTGGATGGATGGTGATGATTATTTCAAATTTGAAGGGGTTCTCAATTCCGATTTTATCGACAAACAAGTTCAAGTTCGATTCGCATCCTAACTAAATATTATTACTCCGTTAACCACAACTCCAACAGAGTTTAGTAAAATTTAAAACTAATATAGAACTTGAAGAATATTAAAATGGCCATAAACCATCTCAGCTATCAAAAAGTTAGCATGTAACCGGAAAAACAAAGCTTAGTTTACAAGAAAAATTAGTTGTCAAATCAACATATTAACATATAAATATTTCCACATCCAATTTGTCAAAACAAAATATCAAAACGGGGGCTTCAAAACTGTTACCTAGGGCCAAAAGTGCCTAGATATGATAAAACCATTAAACGAAGTCCATATTTATTATCTCTGCATCATACAAAAACCGACAACTAATCAATGGGAAAACTAAGCAAATCATCAGATTTCACAACCAAAGATGACCAGCAGTGTCCCACAAGATCATGGATAAAAAGGACCGAAAAATAAAAGATAAGCGTCTCCCTACCCAAGGAGGCTCCTGGTAATTTTGGATCAGGGAGGGTCAAGATAAATGCCTCCCAACTATCCATCAACAGCTTCGAGGGAACTAAAAGACGCTGCCTTTTCCAGTAGCTCGACTAGAAGTCTTTAACGGAAGGCTCAGAAAGAACTCATTTACTTCCTCAAACCCCGGATTCATTTCAACCGACAGGTGGTTCCAACTGCGTCTTCACCCGAACTGCCTTTGATGCCCACCCTGCCTCTACTCCTAACCCATAGGCCTACTCATGATTCCGGCATTAGTGGCATCGAGTTGGCATGCATCAACTTGACGTCGACTTGTGCATTATTTCAAATTTCAAATGTGAAGGGTCTCGATCCCGGTTTTAACGAAACGAGCCCGATTCTCATCCTTACTAAACGCTACTACGTTCACCACAACTACATTCGAATTAGGCAAAATATTTATTGAATAATTTGAAAAGAAAAAAAAATTGGTTGTCCAACAAGATATTAGCATACAAGTTCTCCATGTCCAATTTGTCAAAAAAAAAAAACATAATAATCAAAATGGGGGCCTCAAAACTGTTGCCTAGGGACACAAAATGACCTAAAGATAAAAAATTTATTGAAAATGAACAAGAGAATAAACCTAAATTGGACGTAAAAAAAGTCCCATTTTCTCTCCCAGATCTCAAATGTCCATTCCGCGTGAAAAAATCGAAAAAAAGAAATTAACAAAATCAATCGAATTGGAAAGTGGACAACGAAGGAGCTGGGGCAAAGATTACCTATGGACTGGGAATGGGAGGAATTTGGGGTGGGGTTTGAAATTTAGGGTTTGGGGATTTGGCGGTTGGTTTTGTGAGGGAAACGGAAATGGATAAAAGGAATGGAGGAGGAGAGAGGGAGAGGGAGAGGGAGAGGGAGAGGGAGAGAGAGCGAGAGCGGGCGAGTTTAGAGAGAGAAGATACGGAAGGATTACGGAATCGTCACAAAAGTCTAGGGTTTTCTATGGGTTGGCCCTCTTTTGGGATTGATTGGGTTGGGTTTGGTCTTCCCAAATCCAAGAGGGGCGCCCTTAGAGCATCATTAGTAAGGCCCATCCCATTTTCTAGATTCTAGATTTAGAATGTAGGAGCTCATTTTGTAAAATAATAAGTCTCATTCTTGGTTCCAATTTCTATAATTTCGGTTCCAACCCATCCATGGGTGCTAAGAGCATCATTAGTAGTTGGGACTCTCCAATGCAATTTGGAGCCCAAAATTTCAAAAAAAAGGTAAATGTAGAATGGGTTGGGTTTGTATGAGAATAGTAGGAAATGATAAAATGAGTTCCGGTCCCAAAAATTGTGTGGCCAAAAATTAATGTAGGAAAAAAAATAATATAAAGTTTAGAATCTAGAAAGTTGGACTCCAAATTGGAACTTACTATTCTACAAAACGAGTTTCTACAATCTAGAATCTAGAAATTGGGAGGCCCAACCCTTAGCACCCATGGATGGGTTGGGACCGAAATTGTAGAAATTGAAACTAGGGATGAGATTTATTATTCTACAAAATGAGCTCCTACATTCTAAATCTAGAATCTAGAAAATGGGATGGGCCTTACAAATAATGCTCTAAGGGTTGGGCCTCCCAATTTCTAGATTCTAGATTGTAGAAACTCGTTTTGTAGAATAGTAAGTTCCAATTTGGAGCCCAACTTTCTAGATTCTAAACTTTATATTATTTTTTTCCTACATTAATTTTTGACCACACAATTTTTGGGACCGGAGCTCACTTTATCATTTCCTACTATTCTCATACAAATCCAACCCATTCTACATTTACCTTTTTTTTTGAAATTTTGGGCTCCAAATTGCATTGGAGAGTCTCAACTACTAATGATGCTCTTAGGCCATTGGGTTTCTCTCTTCCCAAATCCAAGAGGGGCGCCCTTAGGCCATTGGGTTTCTCTCTTCCATACTTCTATTTCTACGGTAGAAATTTTTTTTGGCTTAATTGCAACTTGATATTCTCAACTATGTCAATTTTTCAAGTTAATATCCTAAATTTTTTTACTCAATAACTTAATACCATCAACTATTATATATTTTCAACTTCATACCCTAAAATTTAAAAAATCCCAAAATATCCATGTCCTTCCCTCCCCCTACCACCCCCTCCGGCCACCTGCCCCCCTAGCTCCCCCCTCCCCTCCGGCCCCCCCCCCCCTCTCGCCCCGGTGCCCCCAGCCCCACCCTCCTCCCGCGCTGCCGTGCCCCATCTCCTCCCACCTAAGTCGTCACGGGAGAAGGTCTGGAGCATGACGGGTGGGCCCTACTGCAAGCGGGTGCACTGGAAGAGGAACACCGCCATCACCATGTTCGGGATCTTCCTCGTCTGCATCCTCATCGCCATGAAATCCGCAGAGCTCGAGGTGCTTGACTCACGAATCCCTCTTTCTTTTTCGCATTTGTATATCAAAGTTGCATTCTTTGAGCTGAAACGATTCGATTTCTTCATGCATTATTGCTGCTGAGAATTTCCAGACAATAGAATCGTCGGCAGGAAAAATTATAGCGCACAGTGACCTAGATATGTAGGTGACCCAGTAAAGTTTTAGTCTTTTCCTTGGTTTTTATATATCAAAGTTGTAATTTGCGTAGATAATGGAGTAGTTTTTAATTTTGAGCAGGGACATTATTGTCAAAAAAAATTCAGGGATCAAATTGTACCAAAAAAAGTTTAGGGTATCAAGTTGAAAAACAGAAATAGTTGAGGGTATCAAGTTACAATTAAGCCTTTTTTTCAATAGTGGTTTCTATTTCAATTTTTATCCAACTTGGTATTGATGTAGGATGTAGAATTTTTTAGTCATAGAAACTTTTTGTCTTAATATTGGCCCACCTTCAAACTAAATAATAAAAAAAATTATTTAATATTCTCTATATTAATATTATGCAACGCCACGTATAATAGAAATTGAGAACTATTGCTGTGCAATTTCTATGTAGGAACTCTGTCAACTAGGATAGAAATTTTCTTATAATAAGTACAATGCCAAGTAAGATAGAAACTTAATTTTAAAAATCTCCATTGGAGAGAGCCTTTGGTCTAGTATAGCATGGAACTTAAACACCACTCATGTTATACCTCCAGTAAACATGAAGGATATGTAGTGTTTAAATGGTATATTTTAATATTTTATTAAAAAAAGTTACAAAGCGAGACCCTCAAATAAGGGTTTTACAATGAAAGTATGACTAGGTTGCAGTACGTGGTGTGTGTGTGTGTGTGTGTGTGTGTGTGTGTGTGTGTGTGTGTGTGTGTGTGTGTGTGTGAGAGAGAGAGATATAAGTGAGTGGCAGTGAATTGCGTGTGATAGGCATCAAATTGGGAAAATTATGGTTACATGGGTATGTATAACATCAGATTTAATAGAAATCCAGTATAATATATGTGGGTTAGAGTGTATGAGTAGTTACATATCAATGTTTAGGCATATGTATCAGTCCATGGTGCAATAAACTGGATGTAGATGTAATTATAAATTGCAAATCCGTATCAGTGTGGATGTGCAAGTGCAGGAAATTTGTCACCTGAATGTTCCATGTGTAAGAGTTAGTGTATCAATATATGAGTATGTGTGAGTATGCATGACTGCATAATGAGTGAAGTTGTACATGTAAATCTATGAGTGTATCCATGTCTTGTTTCAAGTATGTGTGTGAACAACAACTAGTGTCTATTGGTTTAGCTTTCTATGTGCTAATATATAAGGGCTTTGTATTATATAGTGTAACAAATATAGAATACATATGTTAGTAACCTATGATATATACTGTAACTCTACTTTTCCTTAACATTTTTGGATTTTTAAAAAAAATTATATGAGATTTTTTAATAAGCTACTTGATTCAGGAGTTAAATATTTATATTTTGAGGTTTATACAATTGTATATTTAAATTTATATATAACATAATGAATTTTAGGTTGGAATCCTGGATTGGGCTTTAACTAGGCTTTTCTCACAGGATGGGTTACTATGAATTTGGTTGATCAGCAACTTAGTCAAATTTGAAATTTGAATTAGGAATAATTCTGTTACAACTCTCATGGCAGTTAGAGTGTGGCGCCAAATTGTTGGCGTTCATTGCAAGCAGACACTGCCACTGCTATATATATTCACTAAAGCCTCTCTCTCCACAACAACTTTTAAATTCTTCTATCTTTAATTTTCCCTCCTCATTTTCTCTTGAACCGACGACTCGTGGTGGAGGAGCGACGATGACTCGAGGCAGTGAAGGAGATGACGACTAGTGATGAGGAAGACGACGAAGACTCCATCCTTCCTCAATCGAGCAAACGTGATCGACAGTCCTGTTTCCTTTTTCCTCCAGTTCGAAGCTTGGTATGAAATCAAATTTCTTCTTCCTGTCTATGTATGAATTGATGAATTCTTGTTCGAATATGAGGATTTCAATTCCACTTTAGATTTAGATCGGTTGTGTTAGAGCTACTTCGCGAAGCGACGACGTCGAGGACGGGAACACCAGTTCAACTGATCTTCGATTAGCAAGGATCGATCGAGGGAATCTAAGGGATCGAAATCTATTGGAACTATCCTTGGCCTTGTTTCAAATTCCTCGAGATTATTATGGGAGGATTTAGCTTTGAAACTTTTGAGATTTCAATTTCCTTTCTGATTGAATTTTTGTGGATCATCTTCTGGATCCTTGTGATCGTATTGAATTCTCGAAATTTTGAGTTCATCCATTCAAACAGAATTGTAAACTTATAATTATGTTCCTGAGCACAACCTGTTTATTGTTTGTCCCAAACAGGACTGTGAAGATCTTTTGGACACGGGAATCGTGTCTGAAACCAACGGGAGTATTCCCAACTTCATTGGACTCGTTACACATCAGGTAATTCTCTGACTTTTTGTTTTATCCATTTATTTGTGAGCAACATTAGCTCATCGTGTCTGGATTTTGTCAGACTGCTGTAGTTGGGGACAGTATCATAGTCTGATGGTTAACTGCAGTATTAGTGTGGTTTATTTGCTCTGAGACCAGGTTGACATGAGGGATGGTTTTGTGTCTCAACATTGGTCAGGATATCAGTAGGGTGATTTAGTTTCTAATCTCTGAAATGAACATTAGGAGAGGTTATATTGTATCCTAAATTCCTATTTCAGATACTAGTTCAGTCGACAGTTGATTCTAGTTTTAATTCCAAAACAGGTAGAAATTGATTTGATTGAGAAGAGTGCATTCGAGAGTGTTAGTTTGAACTCTTGATCTTTTGCCCCATATTACTTATGTATCAGTTACTGTTGAACTTGGGATATCATGTTTAGAATTGCTTTAATGAAAGAAAGGATTATGAGGGATGTTGAAACTGTTGGAGATACCAGGTTAATTTATATATCCGTTCAGTAGGAGGCTTGAACAAGCAAGTCTGAATAATTGATTTGATATCAGGAACTTTAGAATACTTTGATTTGAATTTAATTAGGTTGTGGCAGTTTCAATTTAGGTATCTATGGATGAACCTGTTAGAACAGTGTGTGATCGAACCTGAGAAGGTTCTGCAGGCAGGAAGCAAGCTATTCTTGAGTACCACTCCAGTTATGTTAACTGGTACAACATAATCTGATTTGGGAGTGGATACTTGATACATTTCTAATCAGGACCTTCAGTCCATATGACTGAGTAGATCAGTTAGGGACTGAACTATGATTTTGTTATTAGGCAACCTTCCTTAGTGAAGTTGTCCACTTTTTGAGTTCAGTGAGTGACTGATGGTAACTGGTTCAGGTTGGATGTCCTTGCTCTTGTATACTTAAGATTTCTAACTGAGTATTTTTACCTGCTTAAACACAGGTGAGGATAGAGTTAGAAATGTTAGTCTCAGGACAGGGTTATGAGTAGATGGTTGATTCCTATTTGGTCTGAATTCCTAATTGGAAATTTTTATGGTTTAAAACTGATGGAAAGGGATGTGAAGGGTTTTGATGGACTGAACTGTCCTATGTTCTAATTAGGACTGTAGAAATTAGGCAATTAGACTGATATGATATCAGTACTCACCAAGATGGATAGTGTCCTGCTTCAGGATTGGAAGATATCAGCTGTGTATTGAACGGGATATTGAACTGAGATGGGATTGTATATTGTCCTGCTGTTGGACTAAGATATAGGACTGGTATTTAGGTTTGCATTGGACTGAAACATGGGACTGATTATGTCCTGATGTTAGACTGAGATATGCACTGTATATTGAACTTATTTTGGACTGATACTTAGATTGATATAGGGCTGGTAATAGGACTGATATAGGAAGAGTACTTGGACTGAACAGGATGTTGGCAATTACCTCAAATGGGTTAGGAAAGTGCCAGGTTTAATATTGGGATTCAATCTTGAATCCAATACTTAGCTTCTTTCCCTAGACTGCTAACACCCATGAACTTCTGGACATTCTTCCTTTGAGCAAGATTTTCAGTTAAATGAAATAGGATTGGATTAGATGAACTGAACTAAATTGTATCAGTCCTACAAATCTAAACTGTCAATACCTATTTTCCTTTAGTTGAATATGGGTAGTTCACATCACCATAGTTAGGAAACCATGATACCAAATTAATGGTTGGCCATTTTAGGAGCCATGGCATATATAGTTTTAGTAATGTATGGTAGGAATTAATGATAGATGGTCTCCTATTTAGGTATTATGTTAGTTGTATAAATTATAAAAGTTAGAGGTTATGTACATAAGATAGGTTTAATATTTAAACCAAAGATATGTTGTAGAGACTTTGTAGACTGGAAATATCTACCTATATTGCCAACTTATCAATTGTAATTATACAGGAGGATATCCAGCTGTACATCCCACGCTGGATCACCTTGAGCAAGGCAAGTATACTCCTCGGACTTGTTCATTTTCTCATGTCTTGTATATTCATTCCTGTATCACCTTGTTGACACGATGTATCACGGAATTGTCTTGTTTCATGTTCTATTGAGTTTACTTGTGTCTGGGAGGGAAAATACTATAGATGTGTGATCAAACCC
>JANAVB010033814.1:11974634-12084634 GCA_029216955.1 Iris pallida
TTATAATTAACAAGGATCATTTTGGTACTTTATTTTATGTAAAATTAAGCTTTTTGTCTATCTCAAAAATTGTTGGAACACAATGTTCATTTGATTTATTTATTGAATAATTACGACTTGTAACTTTTTGTGTTGTTTTGAGTTATAACCGTATTGAACCTCACCCCTCACTAGTGTAAAGATCCTAGAAAGTTAGTTATAGTAGTGTGTCACCCCACATTGGTCTCCTATGCTAAAATTATCATTTTGGCTAGGTGCCCAGTCACAAGTCGTGTTGCACCAATTAGTGTCTTAGTGTTTTAGCTTAGTGTAAAAAGTAAGTTTATGTATTTATTTCTACAGTGATGAGTTACCAGGCATCTATAGTATTTTATCGCAGCTTGTTTTGCTTTGCTTTGCTAGAGGCAAGTACTTTCTACGAACTTTACATACTGCTATAACAATAAACTGTGATTCACCAACCATGTTAAATGCTGATCCTTGGGGTAGCAAGTTAAAACTTTGCATGTTGTATTACTTTCAGTCTCTGCCATGTTTAGGATAGTTTTCATATCTCTCACATGTTTAAACAACGGATTAAGGGAAAACTGCTAGTAGTGTACGTGATCATGACCCCCTT
Organism: Iris pallida; assembly: GCA_029216955.1. NCBI lineage: Eukaryota > Viridiplantae > Streptophyta > Magnoliopsida > Asparagales > Iridaceae > Iris > Iris pallida. The sequence goes on from JANAVB010033814.1 coordinate 11,975,254, forward strand.
ATCCGTATGTATTTACCGAGCACCGTTACATTCTATATGTATCTGTATCGTATGTCTGGTCCCACGTTTGTGTATGGATGTACACCGATGCCGTTAAGTGTACGTATGTACACTTCAGAAAATTGATATGTATCGTTGTACATCTTGATTACCTATTGACTGATCACTCACCTACTACAGTTTTAAACTTTAAAATGAATATCTATTGCCATGATAAAATGTACCTAAAACTGAACAAACATGATATATCATTTCTTTTCATCACATGATCAGTATTATATGTTTGTTAGATTCAGTACTTGCTCCCGTCCTGACAGGATAACGTTGTAGGTATACTTACTGAGGAGGAGTTGCTTTGTGATTCGCATTATGGAGTTACTGTCGAGGACCAGGCTTTGCCTTACGAGGATGTACCTGCGGGGAACCTCGTCTAGTTGTCTTTTGCTTTAGACTTTTGAGAGCAGTCATGTATTAGACTACGTATTTTATAACTAGACATGTATCCAGTTTTATATTTCAGACTTGTACTTGGACTTATTACTATATGAGACGAATTTTGTGTTTGGAGCATTTATGACTTTTATTCACTTATAGAACTGTTAGCACATTTAGTCTTATCTTGTTATTTCTAGAACAGCTTACTGCGCTTTATCTCAAGCGCAGGCTGGACATGACTCGGCCCGGCCCAACAATTTGGGTAGCGGGTCGTGACATGTTTTTAGTGGTGGCCCATGCAGGTCGAGACTAAATTGTTTGGTTACGTTATTGTACCAAGCATGCCTGCAATTAGGAACTTAAGGTAATTCGACAACATTAGGAATGACGCTTAGAATACCTAGAGAAATATTAGGATTGCAACATAGGAAATACATCACATGCTTGCTATTATAATTAGATTTTCTTGCCTATGATTGCTTACTTCAAAAGAGTCCTTATAAACCTTTTTTTATTGTTTTAATTAGATGGTGCTTACTCGTTCATCCCAGTACGTCACACCTGAGAATGGCGCACTCCATATCCAGTCAGCTGACCAGTTGACTGATACACCTCCACCTACCACATTCTTCCACTCCACAGATCCACAAACCCAGATGCCTCCACCACCTTCCACATCACAGTCCCAGCAGGATCTGATACTTCTACCACCCCCTATTACTATACCTATCCAGGCTTTCGTCACACTCGACGGAAACCAACTGCTCACTCTGATCCAGGGGTTTCTAGCAATCCATCAGGAGAAGACTACCCTACTCCGCCAGAGCATGGAGCGTTCTGAGGAACGTACCGTGGTCCCACCACCTGTAGAGCCACGGCAGAGAGCGGGAACGATCAAGGACTTCATGGGTTTGAACCCCAAGGAGTTCTCAGGGACTGAGGGCATAGTAGTAGTAGATGACTGGCTAGACTCGGTAGAGAGGAAGCTCCTTGGAGTTAGGATGACGGGTGACCTCCAGGTCGAGGCAGCAGAATTTCTGCTGATAGACTTGGCAGGAGTTTGGTTCCGGAATGAGCCGTTATTTGCGAGAGGGAGGGCCACTTGGGATCAGTTCAAGACCCAGTTCAAGAAAAAATTCTTCTCGACCACCACTAGAGTAGCCATGGGGCTATGATTCCAGAACATCCAGCAGGGGAACCGTTCTGTTGATGAGTATGCGGCAGAGTTTAGTCGCCTGAGCCGTTTCGCTCCTAGTCTGGTTGCAGACCCAGAGGAGATGACGCGTAGGTTTTGCCATGGTCTAGTTCCAGACATTGGCATTCTTATAGTGGCGAACGGTACGACTGACTACTACCAGAGCCTAGAGTTGGCCCGGAGTATTGAGGAGCGTCTTCTGTCTTGCAAGAGGCCGACTTCTGTACACCTCGAGGGACCGTCCAAGCGTTAGGCTTTCCAGCAGAGAGCACCGACGCCGCACCAACAGAATTACCGTCCCCCTACATCACATCACCCGACCCCGCCAGTTAGAGCCCCGGGACCCCGGCAGCAGCAGAAGGGAGGTTTTTGTGCATTCTGCAAGAGGGTAGGCCACGACGCTACCATCTGCAGGAAAAGGTTGGGGCAGTGTTTAGCTTGTGGGTCTGCCACCCATCAGCTTCGGAGCTGCCCAGTAGCCACGGGAACTAGAGGGCCGCTTCCGACTCAGCAGCAGAGGTTTGGGCAACATCTGCAGCAACAGAAGGGACCCCAGGGGAAGGCTTATAGTCGAGCCCTTGAGCCGGAGCCGGAGAAGGTATCGGAGCCAGATTATTTAGCTGACGTCATCACAGGTCATGTTTATTTGCATACTTTTCTAGCTCTATGCTTGTTTGATTCTGGTGCATCTCATAGCTTCCTATCATTAGAGTTTATGCATAAACACCATCTAGTAGCTACACCTACTGCAGAGATTAGTAGAGTGATGACGGGAGACGGACCAGTGCCTATTAGAGCCATCTATAAATGCTCTATTACTATAGCCGGGAGAGAGTTCAGGGGACGATTCTTTGTGATGCCACTCCCCGGTTATGATATCATATTGGGGATGGACTGGCTTAGCTATGCCCATGCATCTATAGACTGTCATGAGGGTAGTATTTTGTTCAGTCCCCCAGGCACAGCACCATTCAGTGTCAGGAGGACAGGACAGGAGATCAGCCTAGAGCCGAACTGTTGTGCGACAGTTGGGGACATAGCACCGCCACACCCTATCATTAGGGAGTTTATGGATGTATTCCCAGAGGATCTTCCAGGGCTTCCGCCTAACAGAGATGTGGAGTTCACTATAGATTTAGTACCGGGTTCATCACCAGTATCCCGGGCTTGCTATAGAGTGAATCCCAAGAAGGCCGTAGAGATGAAAGAGCAGATTGATGACCTATTGAAAAAGGGTTTCATTCGATCTAGTGCTTCTCCACGGGGAGCGCCAGTGCTCTTTGTGCCTAAGAAGGATGGTACAGTCCGGTTGTGTATTGACTATCGGGCCCTGAATGCCATCACCATTAAGAACAAATATCCTCTGCCCAGGATAGATGATTTGTTCGACCAGTTGAGTGGGACGAAGGTGTTTTCCAGGATAGACTTGAGATCCGGGTACCACCAGGTGAAGGTCATGGTAGCAGACATCCAGAAGACGGCGTTCAACACGAAGTACGGGCAGTACGAGTTTCTGGTGATGCCATTTGGTCTCACAAATGCGCCAGCTGTCTTTATGAATTTGATGAATAAGACATTTCACCAGTATCTGGATAAGTTCGTCGTAGTGTTTATCGACGACATCCTGATATACTCGAAGACGCCGGAGGAGCATGCAGAGCACTTGCGGACAGTTTTGGGGATTCTGAGACAGGAGAGATTGTTTGCCAAATTGCCGAAGTACGAGTTCTTTTTAGACCAAGTGGAGTTTCTCGACCATGTAGTTACTGGAGAGGGAATCTCGGTGGATCCCAGGAAGATTGCTGTAGTTGAGACATGGAAGGCTCCGACGTCAGTTTCAGAGATCAGGAGCTTTCTGGGTTTAGCAGGCTATTATAGAAAGTTCGTCCAGGACTTTGCTAGGATAGCTGAACCCATGACGAAGCTGACGCGGAAGGACGCAGAGTACATTTGGTCAGAGGACTGCCAGGCAGCATTTGAGGAGCTGAACATGAGGCAAAGACGATGGTTGGAGTTGATGAAAGACTTCGACATCGATTTACAGTATCATCCCGGAAAGACAAATATGGTGGCGGATGCGCTGAGCAGGCATCCGATGGCATGGTATCTGATGATAGATCGGCATTTGCGGAAAGACCAGGAGAAGCTCGGTATCGAGCTAGTTCGGCCAGGATCAGTGATACAGATGATGGCACTTGACATTCAGTCAGGTTTGATAGAGCAGATCAGAGAGGCACAATCTACAGATGAGAGCCTTCGCAGACTTCGAGCCTAGGCTTTAGCTGGATTGCTGGACGACTTCACTGTAGCAGAGGATGGATCCTTGAGGCATGGCAGCCGATTGTGCGTGCCGAAGGGAGAGCTGGTAGAGGCAGTCTTGCAGGAGGCGCACCGATCGAGATATTCTATTCACCCTGGTGCTAACAAGATGTACTGTAACTTACGGGAACATCTTTGGTGGCATGGGATGAAGAGGGATGTATCGCATTTCATCTCGAGATGCCTAGTTTGCCAGCAGGTCAAGGCGGAGCGCCAGAGGCCAGCTGGTCTGTTGCAGCCGTTACCCATTCCCGAGTGGAAGTGGGAACATATTACGAAGGACTTCGTCTCAGGGCTTTCTCGTTTCCAAGGAGGGAAGGATGCCATTTGGGTCATCGTGGACAGACTGACGAAGTGTGCGCACTTCATACCCTTCAAGGTAGGGCTTTCCACCGAAAAGTTGGTAGAGCTATACATGCAGTAGATAGTTCGCTTGTACGGAGTGCCCATGAGCATCGTGTCCGACATAGACAGCAGATTCACGTCCCACTACTAGAGGAGCTTGCAGGAGGAGTTGGGCAGTAGATTCAAGTTCAGTACGGCGTACCACCCGTAGACAGATGGGCAGTCCGAGAGGACGATACAGACACTGGAGGATATACTGAGGACCTGCATACTGGACTTTGGAGGATCATGGAAGAGCCATCTGCACTTGGTAGAGTTTTTATACAACAACAGCTATCAAGCCAGTATCGGTATGTCTCCTTTCGAGGCGCTATATAGACGACGATGCCGTACACCGCTCTTTTGGGACGATGTCGGAGACAGAGTTATGCTTGGGCCAGAGATGATCACAGATGCAGCAGAGAAGCTCGGAATGATCAGAGACAGGCTCAGAGTAGCTCAGGACAGGCAGAAACACTGGGCTGATGCTAGTCGCAGACCGATGGAGTTTGCAGACGGTGATATGGTGATAGTGAAGATATTACCTACTAGAGGGACGATCCGGTTCGGACGAGGAGGGAAGCTGAGCCCCAGATACATCGGGCCGTTTGAGATACTTGGCAGGATTGGAGAGGTAGCTTACAGGGTTGCACTTCCACCCAACCTAGCAGGAGTTCACGATGTCTTTCACGTATCTCAGCTGAGGAGATATGTTCCAGACCCCAGTCATGTGCTAGATCATTCAGAGTTGGAGATCGGGCCGAGCCTTACAGTTTCTGAGCAGCCAGTGGAGATATTAGACAGGAGGGAGAAGAGGCTGAGGAACAAGGTTATACCCTTAGTACGAGTAGCTTGGAGCCGTCACTCTCCGGGTGAATCTACTTGGGAGAGGGAGTCGGACATGAGGGAGAGATACCCTTACTTTTTCGATCCAACCGCTGCGAGGGAACCACCCATTCCCGCCTGATACCTTAGAGGTTAGTTTTGCTCATAACCTTAGTCTTTTGTTGCATCGTTTGCTATGTTAGAAATTGTAGGGTCTTCAATCCTTGTGAATTTCGAGGACGAAATTTTTCAAGGAGGGAAGACTTGTCAGCCCCTGATTTTCAATTTTGACTTAATTAGTTTTAATTAAATTATTAATGTCATGTTTAGTCTTAAAATAATTTATTATGATTTTTAGGAATTTTTCTAGAATTTTTAAATGATTTTTAGATAAGTTTTAAATACAAAATATTATTTTGCAATTAATTAAAATGTTTTAATATCATTTTGTAATATTTAGAATTGTTTTTATATCAATCTGCAATTTATTGAATTGTTTAGAAGTCAGTTTGCAATTAGTTATTTATTTTAAATGCGGGATGCAAATTATTATTTGCATTCAGCCACCTTAGGGATCTATTTGCAATTACCTAAACTCTAGGGTCCCCAGTGTAAACCCTAATTCTACCCACCCCCGACGACCGCCACGCCGACGACGATCCCGATCTTTTCCGCCTTCTCCGACCAGCTCGACGCCCCCAACCGACCTAAGCCCCTATAAAATGAACCCCCCGTCCTAAACCCTAACCCTAGCACAACCCTACAACCGCCCTGACCCCCCTTTCTTCCCCGACAACCAAGCCGTAACCCTAACTCCGACGAACCCCGTCCAGCCCCCACAACGACACTCACCGCACCCAACCACCGCCGACAAGTTCGCTGTGACGAGGCGAGTCGATCGCCACCTAAGCGCCGCCGCGACATTGCCTCCTCCGCCGTCCAGACCTTTCAAAACCCTCCCAGTTCGCCGGACATGTGAGTAGCAGTGTGTAACCGTGTCGTACGTGTCTCGTACACACGTATTAGGGTCGCCCGAACACGAGGACCCTAGCCCAGTGCTTGGACACGCGAGTCTAGACTCGTGCGTGTCGTAAATGACCCAGACACTTTGACTCTTGTGTCCTTAACTGTCAGGACACAAGACTGTTTTATCGGGTTTATGAAATATTAACTTAAAACCTAAATAAATTAAACCAGAATCCTAACCCTAACACAGAGCGCGGGCTGACCCCCTGGCCAGCCCGACCCAGCTCGAGAACCCGACCCAGAGGGCCGAGTTCGAACCCCCCCCCCCGCGCTGTTATCTGTTTTTCTTTTTCTTTTTCTTTTTGATTTTGTTTTTATGTTTATATATATATATATGTATATATATATGTATATATATATATATATATATATATATATATATATATATATATATATATATATATATATATATATATATATATATATATATATATATATATATATATATATATATATATATATATATATATATATATATATATATATATATATATATATGCATATGTGTATATGTATTTTATGCATATATATGTATACTATTATATATATATTACATTTACTATTATTATATATATTTACTGTTATTTATATATATTATATATTTATTTCTTATATATATATATATTTCCTTATATATATATATATATATATATATATATATATATATATATATATATATATATATATATATATATATATATATATATATATATGTTATATATGTATATATGTATACATAACTAATTAGTCTCTCTACTTTACGTAATATTGTACATATATTATACTTTAATATATGTAAATATACTTGTCATATTTATATGACTACTATGGATAATTTTACCTTGTTAAAATATTAATATTTATTATGTATTTTTACATCTTTGTATTTTTGTGTATTTTAATTACTGCAACCATTTGGTGTCCAAGCCTAGCATGTGTTTTTGGGCTCAAATGTGTTTTCACACATTCAAGACCTGTACAAGTCATATTGGACTTGATTCATGGCCTTGGGTCCTGTATTTGAACTCTGGTTCAATTTATGTACATGGACAAAATACGCAGATAATTAATTATTTAATTTCATATTGTGTACCATGCTGTTTTTGAATTTCTAAAAATACTTTAATTGCTGTTAAAATTCTGGAAAAATAGTATTTAGATACTATGTTAATTTAGCTAATTTAGTATAATTTTTACAGAATTTAATTTACAGTTTTGCCACTGTTTTGGCATATGAAACCAGAACTCATTTTCTGTGTACTTATGAAAACTGATTTTTATAAAATACTTATACCGGTTAATAAATTCCAAAAAAATTATAATAAATTTCTATAATTAACAAGGATCATTTTGGTACTTTATTTTATGTAAAATTAAGCTTTTTGTCTATCTCAAAAATTGTTGGAACACAATGTTCATTTGATTTATTTATTGAATAATTACGACTTGTAACTTTTTGTGTTGTTTTGAGTTATAACCGTATTGAACCTCACCCCTCACTAGTGAAAAGACCTAGAAAGTTAGTTATAGTAGTGTGTCATCCCATATTGGTTTTCTATGCTAAAATCATCATTTTGGCTAGGTGCCCAGTCACAAGTCGTGTTGCACCAATTAGTGTCTTAGTGTTTTAGCTTAGTGTAAAAACTAAGTTTATGTATTTATTTCTACAGTGACGAGTTACCAGGCATCTATAGCATTTTATCGCAGCTTGCTTTGCTTTGTTTTGCTAGAGGCAAGTACTTTCTACGAACTTTATATACTGCTATAACAATAAACTGTGATTCACCAACCATGTTAAATGCTGATCCTTGGGGTAGCAAGTTAAAACTTTCTATATTGTATTACTTTCAGTCTCTGCCATGTTTAGGATAGTTTTCATATCTCTCACATGTTTAAACAATGGGTTAAGGGAAAACTGCTAGTAGTGTACGTGATCATGACCCCCTTCTCCGTATGTATTTACCGGGCACCGTTACATTCTATATGTATCTGTGTCGTATGTCTGGTCCCGCATTTGTGTATGGATGTACACCGATGCCGTTAAGTGTACGTATGTACACTTCAGAAAATTGATATGTTCCGCTGTACATCCTGATTACTTATTGACTGATCACTCACCTACTACAGTTTTAAACTTTAAAATGAATATCTATTGCCATGATAAAATGTACCTAAAACTGAACAAACATGATATGTCATTTCTTTTCATCACATGATCAGTATTATATATTTGTTAGATTCAGTACTTGCTCCCGTCCTGACAGGATAACGTTGTAGGTATACTTACTGAGGAGGAGTTGCTCTGTGATTCGCATTATGGAGTTACTGCCGAGGACCAGGCTTTGCCTTACGAGGATGTACCTGCGGGGAACCTCGTCTAGTTGTCTTTTGCTTTAGACTTTTGAGAGTAGTCATGTATTAGACTACGTATTTTGTAACTGGACATGTATCCAGTTTTATATTTCAGACTTGTACTTGGACTTATTACTATATGAGACGACTTTTGTGTTTGGAGCATTTATGACTTTTATTCACTTATAGAACTGTTAGCACATTTAGTCTTATCTTGTTATTTCTAGAACAGCTTACTGCGCTTTATCTCAAGCGCAGGCTGGACATGACTCGGCCCGGCCCAACAATTTGGGTAGCGGGTCGTGACAGGATGTATTTTAATATTGCACACTTCAGGATTCAGGTTGTATTTCATGTTCAGGACTCTTATCATGTTCCTTGTATTTACTTTCAGTACTCATGTTCAGTTTCATGTTTTGTTCTCATTTCTCGTACTTTATATATATTTCCTGTTTCTTGTTCATACCATGATGTTCATGTTCATTTCCTTGGATATACTTAGCTCCGCTCCTGACTAGGATATGTTGCTGGTGAGCTGGAGGCTATCTGTGATACTTACTATGGGCAGGAGCCTGGAGGCACCTATGAGCCAGTGGATGTGGCCCAGGACCTAGAGACTGAGGAAGCCTAGACTTTTCTACTTAGCTTTATCTGGACTTGTACTAGAGGCATCTTTATAGTTACATTGCTGGAATATAATAACATTTAGATTGTATTTGAGTTTCTGGGATTGATATATTAGATGTTGTGATTACGTTCATTCTTATCTTGATTCATAGTTCTCCCTAAATTTTGGTACAGCTTACTTCATTGTGTCTAACAATGAAGGCTGGGCGTGTCCGACTCGTGTCCGATTATTCGGGAGCGGGTCGTGACATATTTTTAGTGGTGGCCCATGTAGGTCTATCCTAATGGTACCTAGGTCTTAGCGTACTATTGGGGGACTTGATTACACTAGGGAAGCTTGATCACAGCATAGAAAAATCAGGAAATAAGGGTATATCAGGTTTATCAGGTGCATTGATATTATAAAAACATTGTTTATTAGGTTTTAGGGTTTGTCAATCAACAAAGTTTTTTTTCTATTGCAGGATGGTCACTACGAGGATGACAGCGGATCGGCCAAGAGTTGCAGGCAGTTCGGGACAGCCTGAGCCAGACGTTCCAGCAGATTAGCTTCCGCCACCGCCTCCTATCTTTCCTCCATTGCCCTCGACGATGATGTTTGACTGCGCCCAGGTGATTGCTATGTTTCAGCAGTTTATGGAGGCCCAGAACCACCAGACAGCACAGTTCAGAGCGACCGTCGTCGATGCACTCAGGACTCGAGAGACGGCAGCACCGGCACCAGTAGCACCTCCAGCACCACCAGCACCGAGAGCGGGGACGGCCAGGGACTACCAGAACCTCTGCCCGATGGACTTTTAGGGCAATGAGGGGATTGTTTATGCGGACGAGTGGCTGGAGAATGCGGAGAGGACCTTGAAGATGGCGCAGATCCCGGATGACTTGAAGGTGGAGGTGGCGAGTATGCGGCTGTTCGACCTTGCAGAGCCTGGTACCGCGAGGAGCCCCAGTTGGCAGCACCGCAGGTTCTTTGGGCAGATTTCAAAACTCTGTTCAAGGAGAAGTTTTTTCCAGACATTGAGAGAGACGAGCTTCGGATGCAGTTTGAGGCCTTGCATCAGGGGACGATGTAAATAGCAGAGTATACTTCAGAGTTTACCCGACTCAGCAGGTTCGCAGAGAACCTAGTCGTCACGCTGGAGGAGAGGGCCTGGAGATTCAAGAAGGGCCTGACCAGAGAGCTGCGACACACAGTAGCTATTAGCCAGACGACTACTTACTCGAGCATCCTCAAGATCGCTCAGGCAGTTGAGAAGGAGATGGACCCGAGGCCCAAGAGGGATAGGGACATCGGCAACAGCAGTTACTAGGCACCAGCGAAGAGGGTGCAGATGCAGACACAGACGAGGCCAGCTCAGCAGGCAGCAGTTCAGCACCGTCCTGCCAGAGTTTCCAGCAGTTCAGCATCAGAGGCAGCATGGGGTCACTTGCACATACTGTCATCGACCGGGACACCACGTGGAGGTCTGTTGCAAGAGGCTGGGACTTTGCCTATTTTACGGGTCAGATGCACATCAGATGAGAGACTGTCAGAAGGCCACAGCCAGACTAGCAGGAGGACCCCGAGGAGCTGGAGGACCACCGCCTGCACCACCCAGAGCATTGCCTGCTGTACCCCAGAAAGGAGGAGCTCTACCACCTCAGCAGCAGAGGTTTGCACAGCACCAGCAGCAGCAGAGGGGAGGACCACAGCGGGGACGTACTTACGTCATGGCCGCAGTTGAGGAGGAGGAGGCAGCACCAGATGTTATCACAGGTTCTGTTGTCATTTATTCATTTCCTGCTATTGTATTATTTGACTATGGGGCCACACATAGCTTTGTATCATATGAGTTTCTGCATAGACACGGCTTCACACCCAAGCCCACTAGGAGAAACTGTCGGATTATGACAGGAGGAGGGGTAGTGCCAGTTAGTGAGATGGTGGATTGCCCTATCACTATAGCTGGACAGGAGCTTAGGGCTCGACTTCTAGTGATGCCATTGCCCGGATTCGACGTAGTCCTTGGCATCGAATGGATGAGCGAGCTGTTTGCCGTAATAGACTGCCATAAAGGAAAGGTCACATTCAGCCCGCTTGGAGTTCCGTCGTTCGAGGTCAGAAGACGGATCGCAGAAAGGCCAGAGGGAATCTACTTCGGAGCAGTTGCAGAAGCCCAGGAGTTGTCGCATCCGCTGATTGCAGAGTTTCTCGACGTCTTCCCCGAGGAGTTGCTAGGATTGCCGCCAGATCGAGATGTGGAGTTCAGCATCGACCAAGTACCCGGATCAGCGCCAAAGTCCCAGCATTGGTACAAGATCAATCCGAAGGAAGCTGTAGAGTTGAAGGCTCAGATTGATGAGTTGGAAGGCAAGGGTTTTATTCGATCCAGTGCTTCACCCTGGGGAGCACCGGTACTCTTCGTGCCCAAGAAGGATGGGACGGTGATGATGTATATCGATTACCGTGCACTCAATATCATCACCATCAAGAATAGATATCCATTGCCGTGGATTGATGAGCTGTTTGATCAGCTGAGTGGGGCGAAGGTCTTTTCCAAGATTGACCTTCGGTCGGGGTATCATCAGATGAAGGTTCGGGAGCAGGATATTCCGAAGACAGCTTTCAACACCCGATACGGCCAATATGAGTTCTTGGTGATGCCGTTCGGACTCACTAATGCCCCAGCAGTATTTATGAACTTGATGAATAAAGTTTTTCACAAGTATCTGGACAAGTTTGTCGTAGTCTTCATTGATGATATTTTGATGTATTTGAAGACCGAGGAGGAGCATGTGGAGCATCTGCGGATTGTGCTAGAGATTATACGGAAGGAGAAGCTATACGGGAAGCTCTCAAAGTGCAAAAACGGGGGTCGATGTAGGGACGGCCAAGACTTGGTAAAATTCGGCCATCCTAAAACCAAACTTGCGTAAAATCGAATTTCCTACTACATGGAACTCTTAGTTTTCGAAAACAAGCCAGTTTAGAAGATCAAAACCAAGAGGATCAAAATACTAAAAACTTAGATCTACATGAAATGCGCCATGGAATTCGAAAATGCTAAGTACTAAAGTGACTTAGAATCTTGTGGAGAAGAAAATGGAACAATAAAACTTGGGTTCCTCCATGAAGCAAGTTGCACTTGCCTAAACCTCCTGTTATGTGGAAGGGAGTAATGGAGAAGAAGTAATGAGGAAGAAGAGAAAAGGGGGCGGCTAATATAGGAAGGAAGGGGTGGTAGGTGGGGTTGGTCCACATGAAGAACCAATCCAATCCGAACCAAGCCAACCAAGCCGAACCAAGCAATTGAAATACCAAGATAACCATGCAATGAGACATGCCATGAATCAAAATACGTGCACGTATACAAAATACGTAATAAGAACCACGGTCGTTACAAACCCGCTGAATATGGGACTTGGTTCCAAAGAAGCCATTCCATAACGTGGAATGGATCTTAATTCAACCGTTCCCGTTCGATCGACCCGGCCGATTTCGACCTATCGGTCCCAACCGAATCGGTAGTGATATTGTTCCTTTCTCGCGTACCCCGTGAACGAAAACGGGGGTCGATGTAGGGACGGGGCACTACAACAATCTCAAAGCTCGTCATATAAAGTATGACTTGGGCAATGGAAACACTGCGCCATGTACCGAGTTTGTGCTACAACTTGGTTTCGGTAGGGAGGCTGGCAGATGATGGCATTCCCAGTTTGTTTGGGGACAATGATGCAAGAGTTACGTTGGCCAAAGGTAAGCTTTGAGTCGATTGGAATCTATGAATCGAATCGATGCAAAGAATAAGTTCCGTTTGAGCAAGTGCTGATTTTAGTTGATCTGGTGTACAGGCTATGCTTTTGCGTTGGACGATAACAGGTCGTCATTTTGCCTTATTCAGTAAAGTGTTCGCAAAACCAAATCGTCGCCTTGCAACAGAGTGTGGCATGGACGCGGTAGGCCAAATCAACCGAGTAGTTCAAAGAAGAGAATTATGTATGGTATTTATGGTGCACATCATTAGGACGGGTTGCGACCGTCTAGTGTTATGATAAGCTACGATATCAGTAAGTTTGGGATCCTTCGGATATTGGGCTAGCAACCCGTATCGAAGCGATCATAGGCTTACACATAAGGATGTCAAAGATGCATTATGGTGCGAAACACCGTGACCTTCATATACATAGGGCCGGTGGGCTGAGATTAGCGCTGGGTGCAGGCGCAGGACCTGCCATCCTTATGCATATGTTTAAGTTTATGGTTGGTTGGTTGAGTGAAATGATATGATTTCTTATGTAAAGTTCTAACCTTGCAGGCTAGGCAAAATGGGACAGAGATGAGCACGATCACTATGTTTATGTTAAGATTATGTCTAACTGTATCTGCCGCAGGGATACGGTAGTGGACAAGTTCAGAATATGTTCGGCTCGAGGCGGGGCTCGGCTTGGACATGCCGAGGCATGGAGTCCTTAGCGTTCAAGAGGAGCTACCGCATTGGCGTTCGAACTTGCGACATGGAGATGTTCAGCCGAAGACTACTTGTTGGCTATAAAGAGGCATAATGTATGGAACAATGTAATCCTTTGTGAGTTAGAGAGATCATGAGCGTTGTAGCCAATTGGCATGTTAAGTTGGGCTATTCAGAGCCATTGTAACCTTCAGTTCATTATCAATAAAAGAGATTCTTGTTGTATACTACGTTTTCCTTCCGCTGCTTATGTTATCAATTTGAGCTATAAATACTATTGTAAATCTGTTATCTTGCCTTGCACGAGCACAACTCCGGTCTCGTGCGGCATCACGCCCCAGCGAGGACGATGATTCGGGTGAAATCTGGCGAGGGCGAGCGATTTCTCGGATCGGAACGTGACAAAGGGTTTCCAACAGTTGACTCATCCAAGTCAATGGGGACTCCTATGGCAAGAACGATAAAACTTGATAATGATGAAGATGGTATCTCGGTCGACATTCGTAAGTATCGAGGTATGATCGAGAAAATTTAACAGTAGCATTAATATTAAATCTACATTGGCTTTTCTGTTAATTTAAAATTTATAATATAATTGAAAATAATATTACAAAAATGCTATTTGGCTCCCAAAAAATTTGGGTGATACCATCTTCCATTAGTGGCATATGACATGGTTGCTAACATGACGGCTGACATGGCAAAATTTAACAATAAAATTAATATTAAAATTAACATTAATAGTAAATAAATAATTTAATATTAAATTAACATTAATTAATATTAATATTAACTTTAATATTAACATTAATATTAATATTAACATTAACATTAGCATTAGCATTAACATTAACATTAATATTAATATTAATATTGACATTAACATTAACATTAACATTAAAAAAATTTGGATAATTAATTTTTGGGGTTAAAATTTGCCATGTCAGCTGTTATGTCATCTGCCATGTCAGATGTCACATAATGGGAGATGGCATCACCTAAATATGTTGGAAGCCCAAACGACTAATTGCTAATATTAATACAGTGGCATTACCGTTATTTCCTAATAGATTCGTGCCTTGTTCGGTCACACCCCTCCACGAGCGGGTTACACCCCCGAAACGAGGGGTTAAATAGCCTTTTCTAAAGAAAAGAACCCATCCGACTAGAGAGAAACAAAGGAGAGAAGAAGAAGAACAGTCGCAATGGAGAGGAGCAAGAGCAAGATCAACTGCAGCGGATGGGCCGTCATCCCTACCGAGATTCTCTCGATGATACTGGTACTGTCGGGGATACCGGCGGACGAAGTAATGTGCAACGTGGCCCCAGTTTGCCGTTCGTGGTGGAAGGCACTCAACGGTCCCTTAGACTATTGGTCTAACGTTGACTTGGTACAGTGGTGCCGGAGGACCCAGCAAATCGCTGAGATTAGTTTGACCGTAAAGAAGCTCGTGGCTCGCAGTGGAGGATATCTAGGGTCCTTCTTCGCGTACAAGCTCGACGAATCAGCCTTCTGTTTTGCATGTTTAAGGCCTGTGCAAAATTTTATTTGGTCTTATTCTAATACTTTATTTTTTCTGTTACAAAATTTTATGTATACTTTTGCTAATTTCTATTGATGTTTTCCCATTTTTATAATACAGTAGGAAATTTCTAAGGGTGATGCGCATTCCGAAGTGCGACGTGAGTGATAAAATTTTCGTGAGACACTTGGAGTTTCTTCCAGTGCTGGAAGAACTCGACATTAGCTACTGCCTCTATATCACGTCGACTGGAATATTTTTCGTCGAAAAGTATTGCCACCGTCTGGTCAAGCTGAGGAGGAACGTGCCCCCTCCATATTTCATGCTCAGGAACAGATTCGTGCTGAACACGCAGAACGATACGGAGGGAAAGGCCATGGCTGATTCGATGTCGCGTCTCAAGCACCTACAGATAGGATTCGGCATGTTCAATGGAGACACGCTGCGATCTATCATATGCAACTGCAAGGGTCTTCGCGTGCTCGACATACGTGGGTGTTTCAACGTGCACTTCGACAACGACCTCAGGAAAATTTGTGATTTAATACAGACGTTTAAACGACCCTTTGATGATGTAATCCCAGGGGAACCTGGATACGAGATGTATAGTGATTTAGATATCATCAATCATTCCTGGGGTGAATGGTGAAAACATTAGCATGCATGCATGCATGCATTTTTTTATATTTTTTTACTAGTCTACATATAAGTACTTTGTATGTATTTTAATTAGAATATTATAAAGTCAGTTGTCATCTTTTCGTCTTTTTCAGGTGACTATTTATATGTCAAGAGATTCGAAGTACAATTTTTTTAATTTTTATTTTCTATTGAGACTAATAACCTTTAGAAAATGGTAATGAAAAATAAAATTTATTACCATTGGAACATAATGTTATATGGAAAAATGAAACTTGCATGCAAACTTTATTCTTTTGACTCTTAAACATAAATGACATGCAAGTTGACATAATAATATCATGTTTATAAATACTCAAGGGTATTTTAGGAATTCAAAAGTTTCACCACCAACTTATAATATAAATTTTATCCAATTATAGTTAAATACGCTTCTAACTCATTTCGTTAAGGTGCAAGATATTTTTTCTGAGTTCGATTCTCCATTTTGACAAAATTTTACTTTTGTCAATAATTTTTTACATGATTAATTTTTTTTATAAATAAAATGGACTGTGATATAATGACGCCTAAGACGGCTCACTTCTGAGCCGTTTTGAAACCTCATTATATAGTGGATGGTATGATATTGGTATCTTAACATTAATACAATATCTCAGTGTAATCATATCCAAGAGATTTCGATATTTTCCAACACAGATTTTACCTTCTTCAAGATGAATTCTGGCGGTGCAAATTCCACTCATATTAGTGGTATTAGTGCCATTCACCATAATTAATGGTGACCGATACGAAAACATTGGTTTCTTTTTCACAACCCTTTAAAATCTATTTATACAGCCAAACAGCCAAACTATTTATCTTCACCAGCCTTTAAAACCAATTTATATAGATTCAAAACAAAACTAAACAGCCAAACTATTTAAAATTCATAACCCTACAGAACAGTCTCAAATGTACCATTCTCTGTCCTAAATGTACCATTCTCCGTCCTAAATTTACCATTCTCCGTCCTACATGTACCATTCTCCGTCCTACATTTACCATTCTCCGTGTTAGAGGAACGGAGAATGGCCATTACCCGTCCTAAATTGTTCCATACTAAGTTAAAAGCATATAATAGCACCCAAGAAATGTTAATAATAGAAAAATTATATAGAACCCACACACCAGACTCGAACCTAGGCCTTCCATGTAAAAGCTAAATAGCACAACCAACTAAGCTTGGAATAAGAAGAGTTACTGGAGGTCATTGAATATCCCCAACTTCCAATAAGGAATAAGAAATTGAATATCCCCAACTTCCAATAAGGAATAAGAAGAGTCGATTAGGAACGTGTATATATATACATAGGGGTCCCCATTCATTTGAGTAGGTTGCACATTTAACATGGCTCCAAAAAGATCATCTGGTTGGGAACCATGTTCAGAGTCTTCTTCCAGTCATCGCCGAGCCTCTCCGCATGGAGCACCCTCTGCGCCGCCTCTGGCCCATGACTGGCTGGCAGAAGCTGCAAACTTTTTGACCTCCTGCGGGTTGTCAATGGAGGTCATCACTCGACCTCTTCATCCCGCGCCCAACTTTGACCTGTTGTCGATCACTCCGGAGGAACGGGCTTCTCTGGAGAAGAGGGAAGGGTTGTGCCGCCTGTTCCATAGGGCGGGTGTGCGCACCCTGCAGGACTTTACGGAGATCCTCCACGAGGCTAGTGATGGGTAGACCCCTTATTTTTCTATTTTTTTAGTTTTTTATAGTTTTTTTTCCTCCTCTTGTATCCTTCGCCGGAGAATGTTCCGATGACGAAGCTGGGATTTAATGCAACATAATATTTTGTTAACTCAATTTGGTTTCGGCTATAAGCGACTAACTATTTTATCTATTTTTCAATTAACAAATCTTGTTACATCAAATCCATATATCAGCGACGATATCCCCATCAATGACTTGTTACGTCATAGAATTGATTATGCTGCCAGCGTCAATCTTATCGTCAAATTCATCTTAAATATGATTACAAAGTAAACTAGAGGACAACTTTGAGGGTTTCAATTTTAAGTACACAGTCTTCTTACTAAGTCGTCAAACGTGAAATATTCGGGATGGCAAAAATACGAGTATATAACGGCTCAATGCAAAAAAATACGTTCAAAAATTTAATCAAATATTCGAAAAATAGAAATTTTGAGATTAGAAACTTCACATTCTTAAATATGTTGTCAACAACAAAATAGAATGTTCATTCTCCGTTTTAATTTAAACGGAGAATAACATTCCCAGTGTTAAAAACACATTAGAATGTTCATTCTCCGTTTTAATTTAAACGGAGAATATATTCTCCGTTTCATTTGAAACGGAGAATGATATTCTCTGTGTTGAATTACACGGAGAATGCCGTTCCCAGTATTAAAACGATTGAGAATGCTATTCTCCGTTTAATTTGAAACGGAGAATGACATTCTCCTTGTTAAATTACAATGGTCCAGATTTGGGATGTATCGATACATCCGTTTTTTGTGCCAAATTTTTCAATAATTTATACGGAACACGAGGATATATACTAGTAATAATAGTAATAAATTTAATTTTGGAAAGTAGTTTTGAAAATTTGGGTCTCAAAATCCCAAAGGTTTATGTAGTCATTTCACATGGATATATACTAGTAATAATATTAATAAATATAATTTTGGAAAGTAGTTTTTAAAATTTAATAGTAATAAATTCGACCGTCTTATACTAGTAATAAATTTAATTTAAGACTCAAAACTATTCTATTTTTTTCCACTTCCCAAGATCATATAAAGACGGTCGAATTTTTCCTCTTCTTCTCTCAAACCCTCTTCGTTCTCCCAAACCCTCTTCTAATCAAAATGCCGCCGAAGAAACAACGACCATCTCCGAAGGGAAAGAATCCACAAAGGGATGCGATACAGGCCCGAAGGGCAGAACTTGCAAGGGCGACGAAAACCAAGATTATGGTCGCTAGGGCAGAGGCCGAAAGGGCAGAGGCGGAAGCAGCGGCTGCAGCAGCGACGATGAAAGCAGAGGTGGCAGCCAAGCCACCTGCAAAAAAGGCTAAAAAACTCATTGCTCGACAAAGACCGGAAAATCTATCTTCGATACAGAGTCGTCGGAAGACTCAACTTATGAAGATCGAAGGCGTATTCAAGCGAAGGCTAAGGTGGCAACGGATACAGAGTCATCAGCGTACTCTGAGGATTTTGAATCCTCATCAGAAGAGGAAAATGAAGAGGAAGAGCAATCATCAAATAAGTTCCAGGATGGAGAGGAGGTATAAAATTTTAAAGACTCTAAATCTAAGAAGATTTACAATAAATATTTCAAGAAAAAGGCTGTTATGCCTGAAAGATCAATTAAGATGGATGATGTCGAAGACGAAGCTTTCCTGGATATATTAAAATTCTATCAATTGGCGAAACTGAACAAATCCTGTCTTGAAAAAATCTTCCAAACAATAGTAAGAGAATTTTACTCAAATCTTCCGGCTGAAATTAAAGAAAAAGATGAGGATCAACAACTGGTGTTTCTGAGAGGAAAACTGATTAGGGTAAATGCTGTTGTCATCAACGAATTTTATGGATTTGATCCAGTTCCTGAGTTTGATATGAAAGATATTGATAATGTTTTCATGAGGGATGTAATTCATGAGATTACAAGTGTATCAGTGGGTGCCATGACCCCTCAAAATGTATACAAAGATCAGTTAAAAACTTTGTATAAATTATTGCATGCCTACGTATCTCAAACACTCAACCCTACTGGACATGAGTTTTCCATCCATCCTGTATCAGAGAGTAAAATTTCTTTATTTTATGGGGAAGAAAAATAGGATGGATATAAGTTCCTACATGTTCAGTAGAATGATGTATCTCGTGGAAAAATCAACTGCAAGGACAGCTCTCCCTTTCGAAGGATTTATATGCTCGATGGCTAGTAAACATTCTGTCCAAAGCTTAGCAGGGGATGTTTATATTAAAAACAAAGGCCCCATGAGAAAACTAACCTTCACTCGAATGTTTCAAAAATGGTGTCACGACCCGTACCCATCATGAGGGTACGAGAACATAACAACGCCCAGCCTACGCCGCAGTGTCGGGGGTAGAACGCTGTTCTAGGTCATGAACTATAACTACATAACATGAAATATACTCTCCAGAAGGAGGCCAACACCGAGGTACAACTCAATCACAATCTAAGGTAGAATGTAGCACGATGGAAATAGATAAGAAATCCTCAACTGAGGTACAACAGAAATGGAATACAAGTCTCATCATCTCTAAAATATACAACTCTGAAAATAAAGACAACAGCTAAGCATGAAAAGAAGGAACAATCTAAGCTATCTACACTATACAAGGTATCATCCTGAGCAGCTGCCTGAACCTCCCCAGGGGTCCAGGTCGCGAGTGTCAACTAAGCAAACTCCAAGTAAGGGTGTAGGGTTCCTCATCATCCTCTGTAAAATTTTCAACAGGTCCAGTCAGGACGGGAACGAGCACAAAACATCTCACGCAATTTATATCATGTTAGAAAATATGAAGCATGCAATAGAGTAAGGTACATAAAACGCTGAAAGAAAGAAGTGTATGAAAAACAGTAGAGATTTGATAACAGGAAATATCTAAATATGATAAGTAAAAACTGTAAGCCTACTGTGATTTAGAGTACAATATGGTTATGTAAACGGTCTAGGAAAATGCAATGGTAACTCCATTGTACGTGGATGTACAATAGACATATACAATAGTTATACAATCTTGTACAATAGGATTTGATTACATAACCAATTCTACTCCTCCTGCCCAAATCAATACACAAGGATCCACTCCAGTTACGTTATCTTGCACAATAGTGTACAATATTATACAATAGATGTACAATATTATACAATAGGTGTACAATGTTATACAATAGTTGTACAATGTTATACAATAGTGTACAATGGTCTATCCCTGGAACTCATGTGATAATGAGAGTACAATTTGCACAATGAGTGTACAAGGATATAGGTATTCAGTAAATACAATATGGAAGTGAAACGCACATCACAATATGTATCTAGTGAATACAAGGGGATAATATCCCAAAAGAAGATCCTTATAGTACCAATCCGTGATAACAATTGTGTCAGCATTAAGTACAGTAATCTAGAGTAAGAATGTAAATCCAGACAAGTATGAAACGGTCAGAGAATGTACTCACCTCGTATCTGAATGTCTGAAGTAAATGTACTGCCTAAGGAGAGGTGTCTGTCTCCTAATCAGAGCAACACAAGTTACAACATGTCTAAAATAAGGAAATAGACTGCTACAATGCATCTACATGCTGTCTAGGTCAAACTAGGCTAAAGTCAACACTTGGTCAACTCTAGTCAACTATCTAGTCAAAGCTAGGTCAACTGGGTCAACATAGACTCAATGAAGTCTCACTAGGCCTAACCAGTCTACCCTAGCTAGTACACACCATACAAATCCAAGGCTATACAAGCCAACACAAGTCACATATCAAGATACATCACATTCATGCATATTCAACATTATAAATATATATAAGAGAAAAGAACTAACATGTAAAGCTATGTGTGTGTGTGTGTGAACATGGAGGTGTACATGAAAAGAGAAATCAACAATAGTTATGAGTTTACACTACACATGGCACAAAGCTAACCCATCTACATTACACATGTATTATACTTAACATGCATGGCTACAAGTATACATCTATATACATTAGAGTAGAGACTATTTAAGTTATAACTAACATGCATCTATACTTTACATAAATCTATATATATTATAGCAATCATTTAGAGAAAGGTTATATGGCGTGGTGGTTGATATAGAGTGGGGTGTCCTTGTGCAGAGGGTGAAGTTCATTCTCAGTTTAGTTCCACATTTACATATAAACTAAAGTGAGCTATCCCCTAAACTGGTGTAACTAACCACATAAAATGAACCATGTTATCTGAAATCTGCCATTAAGCCAACATCCCATATGCATACAGCTCATGCATTGTCTAATACTGAAATTAACTAACATTTCAAATTAAGGGGTTGAAGGTTAACATTACATTCATAGACATTCCACTATAGTGAAAACTAAAATTGGCTTGGCAATAGGAAAAGGAAGGTATATATGCTTACATGGACAGTTCAGTGTTCGAACAACCTAAAATGAACTAACATTCAATCTAAATATCAGCTATGCATTGGTTCTATGTCTACATATGAAATCTGATATTGCATTTACAATATTTATACATTATGCATTCATATCTATCATTACATATATACCTTGCATTTATATCTAGCATTCATTATATTATTTCATGCATGCATTGTATATCATTCTTTCATTCATGCATTTATGCATTGCTTACATATATTACATTAATTGCATTCCTACATGCTTGTATTCAACCATATATATACATTAATGTAAATAGGATATATATCATATATATATCATTTCATTCATCTAACATATCATGTATTATATACTCTATATTCATTTAATATCCATACTACATAGGCTCATAGGTTACACAAAATGCATATATCGTATAGTTACTCTTTTACTTAAAACCAATACTGTACCAATTGGGCATTCACTAAATTCTAGGATTAAAGTATGTTGTATTACTTCATGTTAGGTTTTCGAAACTTCAAACGGATCGCATTTTCGTGTCCGGAAGCTCCCGGAATCGCGAAAATACCGAAACGCGTTCGTCTTTCGTACAGCTGACACTCAAATAATTCTACAGAAATTTACAGAAAGAATTTGGCTTATTAAAATATATACTTGGAAATCTAACTTCGATACGGTTCTTTTAAAAAAAAACAGAAGATAAATCGGAGTTTTAAGCTAAAAGTTATGATATTTCTAAGTTGCTATTGCTACTAAAAACGTGGATAAAAATTATGACGAATTTGGGTAGTTTGAGACAAAAGAATACACGTATATAACATAATATATCAAGAACTCACTCTCTACACTAATATATATATATGAGACACTATAGAACACATCTCCAATACAAAAATATGAGATTAAACATGTAATAATTCATTCATACATAACAACAACACATAGTGTGTCCAAATTTGGGATTTTCCCACATGGACACAACCACAACACAAAGGACACTCCTATGACCTCCAAATGGACACGAAATGGACACAAATGGAGATACAACCATGGGGATCATCCCTATGGGTTCAAAATAGACCTATATGCATGAGAAAATGAAAAGGAGAAGGGATTTATACCTCCCGGTAGATCGAATCGAAGAAAAGCCTTCCCGGAGCGACACCGACACGTAGAGATTCCAAAAGGACACGAACGAGCTCCGAATCCTCCCAAACTTGGGTAGCTTCCTCCTTGGCTAGAATGGAGAAGGAAAGAAGAAGATTTGGTGGTGAAATGGAAGGATTTGGTGGAGAAATTGCTAGGGATTGCTCTCTAGGAATTTGGGGAAGAACAAGAGAGAGAGTGTGGATGAGAATAATCAAATGAACTTGAGCCTATCCTCTCCCAAAGTGGCTGGCCATATGGGGCTATTTGTCCTATTATGGTAAGGTCCAAAATGCCCCCACTAACCTATTCTATTAGTATTAGGAAAGGACTAATTGGTTGGGGCTAAATTAGTCATTCTAAAGTCTCTAATCATACTAACCTTATCCATAATAATTAGTCTAACCTCTAACTAAAATATTTCTATCATGTGGGCCATGGCTAACTAATGTGTGGGTCCACTAAAGTCAACACTACCCCCGGGTCCCCGTTTCAAGTCGGATTGAGCTGAAATTCGAACCCGACTCAAATAACCCCAAAACAATATCATAAATAATAAAATTAATTTCAAAAATATTTCAAAAATACAAAATGGCAAAAATACTCCTGTTCCTGAAAACTGGGGGTGATAAATTTCTCGAAATTAAAACCAAACAATAGTAAAATGTCAAAATTACAAGTCATAATTTTAAATAGTTTAAAAATGATTAAAAATCACCAAAAATCATAATATGAAATAATTATCAATAAATAATAATTATAATTACAAAATTTCAAAATTACCCTCATCTGGAAAACTGGGTGTTACAATCCTACCCACCTTATAAAAATTTCGTCCTCGAAATTAAGATGATCGTACCCCCTTCTAGGTCAAACATAGTCAAGGGTCAATCACTAGTCAATTTCTCAACATCCAAGTACTTGGTCATCAACTGGTCAACTTCTTAGGGTTTTACCTATGCTAGCTATTTAGGTGTTGGCAACTAGAATTTAGCAAAAAAGAAACTCTATAATAGACTAGCTCTTAACTTCCCAATCCTATCAAGTCACCTATAACTAAATACCTACAAGCTAAGCACATGAATACCAAATACCACATATATATATATATATGCTCAAGAACAACAACCCATCACATATATCCTAAGTATATCATATATATATATACATGACTGATCAACCAAGGGTTAAGGCAGACTAAACTTATAAGGGTCTGAAACAATGCTTAGAACTAGGCTAAGGATGAATGGTCTGAATCAAGGGGACATGGTATCTAGTGAAGGGTCTGCACACTGCCTATAAAGGTGATCAACACAAAGGAACTCAATACGAAGGAAACTTAACTAAAATGGAAAACTGAACCAAGTATAGGCTAAACAACATGTTTATAACCCTATACAACAATGGCCTATAGATACCAACTAACCTATATCCCATATGCCAATATCATCTGCAATCTATCTATGCAAATAGACCTCTCGGTCTTAGGTGAAACTACAACTATACTCAAAGGCAGGCTCTGGTCATGGGTGCCTCACTGGAAAAGGTAAGAAAAAGTAGTAATAATTATCAATGATGTAAGGCATACTAACATCTTATGTGTAACTGGTTGGTATTATAGATAACAGGAGAATTATCTGCGATGGGTTACTATTCTAACACCAATGCTAACTATCACCTCTAGGGTACAGACACTCTATAAGTCATCATACCATTATACTATGAAGGAACTACCTATGAATAAGCTCTACAAAACTAAATATCCCTACTCCTAAGTCATTTATAACAATCAAAAGGGTATGATGTTTAAACCTTCTCAAGATACAATCTGTTAATCATATGCGTCTGTCCAAAATCATGTTGTCCAGAGTCTTC
The DNA here is from genome assembly GCA_029216955.1 of Iris pallida. NCBI lineage: Eukaryota > Viridiplantae > Streptophyta > Magnoliopsida > Asparagales > Iridaceae > Iris > Iris pallida. Next base: position 12,000,214 of record JANAVB010033814.1, read on the forward strand.
ATCATGCTAGTGAGCAAGGCTACGATAATCACAGAGTCCTTGACTAAGGTACGTACCTCTAGGTTCATGGTATTTAAAATTTTCGCACTGCCGCATGCGACGGCAAAAACCTTAAATTCCCATACCCGAGAATACATCCAAAATCTGACTACATGTCCTCACTATGCCAACTAACATGACTATCGAGGATTCTAGATTCTATGATTTAGGCGACCTAGCCCATATGATTTTCTCAGAAGAAAAAACAAACACAACAAAAGAGTAACATGACAAAATTAATCAATCAACAAGGAACAGATGGAATCGGATTTTAAGGTAATTATAAAAGACAATTACGGGAATGGAATTGAGAAGAACGGAACTTGCAGCAAGATCTCCAATGGTCTGTACATCCTTGACTGTCCTGACGATAGCTCGCCCTGCTAGTTTTCCCTGGTCTGCAGCTGATGCTGCATGAATCACCGATGCTGAGAGAAATCAGAAATGACGGGAGAAAATCTCTGTACAGATAAAGGTGCACCTCCAATGTAGCAGAAACGCCAACCTGAGTCGGCAAAATAGAAGCTGCGGTCTCGAGGCCCTGATGAACAGGACGAGAGGTGGCCAGCCTCTCGATAGTATCCTCCGAACCGAAGCGATGAGATCGTGTCTTCATAACCATCATGAAAACTGATCAAACAAGAAGCAATTTCTGAGAATGAAGCAAAAAATTCAAAGGAGGACAGTTTATATTCAAGGGAAGTCAATAAGCAACAATTTTTGACAAAAAGGAATCTGATTAAGAGTTTTTCCTAATGTGATTGAGTACCTCCAAAATATCCTAATCCTACTGCAGGCTGTAGTGATACTCTAGTTCGAATACCACTACATAAATTCGACCTGCATGGGCCACCACTAAAAAATGTGTCACGACCCGCACCCATCGTGAGGGTACGAGAACGTAACAACGCCCAGCCTATGCCGCAGTGTCGGGGGTAGAACGCTGTTCTAGGTTATGAACTATAACTACATAACATGAAATATACTCTCCAGAAGGAGGCCAACACCGAGGTACAACTCAATCATAATCTAAGGTAGAATGTAGCACGATAGAAATAGATAAGAAATCCTCAACTGAGATACAGCAGAAATGGAATACAAGTCTCATCATCTCTAAAATATACAACTCTGAAAATAAAGACAACAGCTAAGCATGAAAAGAAGGAACAATCTAAGCTATCTACACTATACAAGGTATCATCCTGAGCAGCTGCCTGAACCTCCCCAGGGGTCCAGGTCGCGAGTGTCAACTAAGCAAACTCCAAGTAAGGGTCTAGGGTTCCTCATCATCCTCTGTAAAATTTTTAACAGGTCCAGTCAGGACGGGAGCGAGCACAAAACATCTCACGCAGTTCATATCATGTTAGAAAATATGAAGCATACAATAGAGTAAGGTACATGAAACGCTGAAAGAAAGAAGTGTATGAAAAACAGTAGAGATTTGATAACAGGAAATATCTAAATATGATAAGTAAGAACTGTAAGCCTACTGTGATTTAGAGTACAATATGGTTATATAAACGGTCTAGGAAAATACAATGGTAACTCCATTATACGTGGGTGTACAATAGATATATACAATAGTTATACAATCTTGTACAATAGGATTTGATTACATAACCAATTCTACTCTCCCTCCCCAAATCAATACACAAGGATCCACTCCAGTTACGTTATCTTGCACAATAGTGTACAATGTTATACAATGGATGTACAATATTATACAATAGATGTACAATGTTATACAATAGTTGTACAATGTTATACAATAGTGTACAATGGTCTATCCCTGGAACTCATGTGATAATGAGAGTACAATATGCACAATGAGTGTACAAGGATATAGGTATTCAGTAAATACAATATGAAAGTGAAACGCACATCACAATATGTATCTAGTGAATACAAGGGGATAACATCCCAAAAGAAGATCCTTATAGTACCAATCCGTGATAACAATCGTGTCAGCATCAAGTACAGTAATCTAGAGCAAGAATGTAAATCCAGGCAAGTATGAAACGGTCAGAGAATGTACTCGTCTCGTATCTGAATGTCTGAAGTAAATGTACTGCCTGAGGAGAGATGTCTGTCTCCTAATCAGAGCAACACAAGTTACAACATGTCTAAAATAAGAAAATAGACTGCTACAATGCATCTACATGCTGTCTAGGTCAAACTAGGCTAAAGTCAACACTTGGTCAACTCTAGTCAACTATCTAGTCAAAGCTAGGTCAACTGGGTCAACATAGACTCAATAAAGTCTCACTAGGCCTAACCAGTCTACCCTAGCTAGTACACACCATACAAATCCAAGGCTATACAAGCCAACACAAGTCACATATCAAGATACATCACATTCATGCATATTCAACATTATATATATATATATAAGAGAAAAGAACTAACATGTAAAGCTATGTGTGTGTGTGAACATGGAGGTGTACATGAAAAGAGAAATCAACACTAGTTATGAGTTTACACTACACATGGCACAAAGCTAACCCATCTACATTACACATGTATTATACTTAACATGCATGGCTACAAGTATACATCTATATACATTAGAGTAGAGACTATTTAAGTTATAACTAACATGCATCTATACTTTGCATAAATCTATATATATTATAGCAATCATTTAGAGAAGGGTCACATGGCGTGGTGGTTGATATAGAGTGGGGTGTCCTTGTGCAGAGGGTGAAGTTCATTCTCAGTTTAGTTTCACATTTACATATAAACTAAAGTGAGCTATCCCCTAAACTGGTGTAACTAACCACATAAAATGAACCATGTTATCTGAAATCTGCCATTAAGCCAACATCCCATATGCATACAGCTCATGCATTGTCTAATACTGAAATTAACTAACATTTCGAATTAAGGGGTTGAAGGTTAACATTACATTCATAGACATTCCACTATATTGAAAACTAAAATTAGCTTGGCAATAGGAAAAGGAAGGTATATATGCTTACATGGACAGTTCAGTGTTCGAACAACCTAAAATGAACTAACATTCAATCTAAATATCAGCTATGCATTGGTTCTATGTCTACATATGAAATCTGATATTGTATTTACAATATTTATACATTATGCATTCATATCTATCATTACATATATACCTTGCATTTATATCTAGCATTCATTATATACTTTCATGCATGCATTGTATATCATTCTTTCATTCATGCATTTATGCATTGCTTACATATATTACATTAATTGCATTTCTACATGCTTGCATTCAACCATATATATACATTAATGTAAATAGGATATATATCATATATATATCATTTCATTCATCTAACATATCATGCATTACATACTCTATATTCATTTAATATCCATACTACATAGGCTCATAGGTTACACAAAATGCATATATCGTATAGTCACTCTTTTACTTAAAACCAATACTGTACCAATTGGGCATTCACTAAATTCTAGGATTAAAGTATGTTGTAGTACTTCATGTTAGCTTTCCGAAACTTCAAACGGATCGCATTTTCGTGTCCGAAAGCTCCCGGAATCGCAAAAATATCGAAACGCATTTGTCTTTCGTACAGCTGACACTCAAATAATTCTACAGAAAGTTACAGAAAGAATTTGGCTTATTAAAATATATATATTTGGAAAGCTAACTTCGATACGGTTCTTTTAAAAAAAACGGAAGATAAATCGGAGTTTTAAGCTAAAAGTTATGACATTTCTAAGTTGCTATTGCTACTAAAAATGTGGATAAAAATTATGACGAATTTGGGTAGTTTGAGACAAAAGAACACAAGTATATAACATAATATATCAAGAACTCACTCTCTACACTAATATATATATATGAGACACTATAGAACACATCTCCAATACAAAAATATGAGATTAAACATGTAATAATTCATTCATACATAACAACAACACATAGTGTGTCCAAATTTGGGGTTTTCCCACATGGACACAACCACAACACAAAGGACACTCCTATGACCTCCAAATGGACACAAAATGGACACAAATGGAGATACAATCATGGGGATCATCCCTATGGGTTCAAAATAGACCTATATGCATAAGAAAATAAAAAGGAGAAGGGATTTATACCTCCCGGTAGATCGAATCGAAGAAAAGCCTTCCCGGAGCGATACCGACACGTAGAGATTCCAAAAGGACACGAACGAGCTCCGAATCCTCCCAAACTTGGGTAGCTTCCTCCTTGGCTAGAATGGAGAAGGAAAGAAGAAGATTTGGTGATGAAATGGAAGGATTTGGTGGAGAAATTGCTAGGGATTGCTCTCTAGGAATTTAGAGAAGAACAAGAGAGATAGTGTGGATGAGAATAATGAAATGAACTTGAGCCTATCCTCTCCCAAAGTGGCTGGCCATATGGGGCTATTTGTCCTATTATGGTAAGGTCCAAAATGCCCCACTAATCTATTCTATTAGTATTAGGAAATGGCTAATTGGTTGGGGCTAAATTAGTCATTCTAAAGTCTCTAATCACACTAACCTTATCCATAATAATTAGTCTAACCTCTAACTAAAATATTTCTATCATGTGGGCCATGACTAACTAATGTGTGGGTCCACTAAAGTCAACACTACCCCCGGGTCCCCGTTTTAAGTCGGATTGAGCTGAAATTCGAACCCGACTCAAATAACCCCAAAACAATATCATAAATAAAAAATTAATTTCAAAAATATTTCAAAAATACAAAATGACAAAAATACTCCTGTTCCTGAAAACTGGGGGTGATAAATTCCTCGAAATTAAAACCAAACAATAGTAAAATGTCAAAATCACAAGTCATAATTTTAAATAGTTTAAAAATGATTAAAAATCACCAAAAATTATAATATGAAATAATTATCAATAAATAATAATTATAATTACAAAATTTTAAAATTACCCTTATCTGGAAAACTGGGTGTTACAAATGGGCAGCAGCTGCAAGCAAACTATCAACATCTGGAAAAACATCAACCTATGGAATCAAAAACACTAAGGACAGGGTTGATGATCTATACAATTTTGTTGCTGCAAACTTTGAGAATGTCTTCAAAGAGATGAAGACTATATCCGACAACCAGAAATTGATTCTGGCTAAGATTAACCAGATAGAGGTTGAATTTGCTGACCAAGAATAAGATTTCTCTTCCCTCGTGAAGAAGGTAAATGGGGCTAGCCCAAACTCTTATATAAAAATACACACTATGCACATTGACACTTTAATGCTAGCCATCACTTTGATACTTCTATTTATGTTACCGGATGTCATTTCTATGTATACAGTGAGTCCATACTGACTATAATTTTTCTTATTCCGTCCCTCAAGGTGTAGGTGAAGGACATTTTGAGGAAGAAGAAGAAAAAAAAGATGAAGAAGAAGATGGACATGGCTATGAAGATTCATCTTTTGAGTTTTGAAGCTTTTATTTCAATTTGGAAGTAATATTTGAATTGTAATATGGTTCTGAATATTTGTTGGTCTTGGCGGTGTAACTAAATTTTGTTTTTGAAATATTGTAAGACTAAACTTTTCGCTTGTACTAAGTGCATAGTTCATAATTTGTTTGGAAAATGTAATATGGTCTTGAATTTATAGTAGGTTGATATTTATTTGGATTATTGTATTATGAATTATGCAGGTTCTATGTTGAATTACTAACATGGATTGGGCAGATTACTGTAACGTGGATTATGCAGTTTATTGGACTTGGAATGAAGTATACTTAATTTGATTATAATTTTTTGGTTGAAGCGTTTAATTGATTTGCAGTTGGCCTTCACAGATGATATTGATATTTTGGTGTATTCCTTTGATTTGCAGATGCCCTTTACAGATTTTATGAGTCCTGGGTGCATTTATAGGGTTTACAGATGGCCTTATTACAGATGCATTCCTGGGATCACTAAAACTTTATTTGATTTTAATGTGTTCTGCTTTCTATAAAAAAATATTACATCGATGCCATCAGTATGAATTCGATGCCAGTTTAATGCATAATGTAATCCTGCCTGTTCATCCCTTGTTATTGCTGAAGCAAAATTGTAATCCTGCCTGTTCATCCCTTGTTATTGCTGAAGCAAAATTGTAATCCTGTCGGTTCATCCTTTTTTATTGCCATCAGTATGAATTCGATGCCAGTGTAATGCATAATGTAATGTAAGAAAAATTTTCTTGGATAGTAGGTTAATTATATTCAAACACTCGCAAGAAATTTTGTGCAGCCAAACAGTGGAAGCCTGATAAAATGATATTCAGATTTTCTTGAACATGATTTAATATTAAATGAATATACTTTGGTAAATGATATTAAAAATACTGTATATATTTGGTGAAAAAAATATGAGATACTTGAACATTTCCAGTCCTAAATGTACCATATTTTGTTAAAAGCACAGAGAGTGTCCATTCTCTGTTTTCAAAGAACGGAGAATAGCCATTCTCCATGTTAAAGGAACGGAGAATGGCCATTCTCCTTGAGAATGGCCATTCTTCGTGTTAAAAGCGAAGAGAATGGCCATTCTCCGTCCATTCGTCGTGTTAAAAGCAAAGAGAATGGCCATTCTCCGTCCATTCGTCGTGTTAAAAGCAAAGAGAATGGCCATTCTCCGTGTTAAAAACAAAGAGAATGGCCATTCACCGTCCAAAAAAAATATTCTCTTCGAAAATATTATCATTAGAAAAGTAAAAAATATTTCGTCCGATCAATACAGATTTTTTTTAAAAATATGTGAGCAGATGATCCGTCCGACCTCAGAAGCAGGTTTCCTCAGTTCATCACCACCACCATGACATGTAGCTTTATTAACAAAATATTAAATTATTAGATGAAAAATAAGATTTCTGACAATGGTATGGACAATAAAATTAGAGCGGCGCTGCTGGTACTTCTTCTTGTTCGAGGAGGTTTCGACGACGTCCGACGCAAACCGAACCGATTCTTCTCGGCGCTGCTGGTACTCCTCGTTGTTCTAGGAGGGCTCGACGACGTTCGACGTGATCCGGACCGATTTTTATTTCCTTCTTCATCTCCGTTTCTCTTTCCACCACTACCACGGCCACCACCACCACGGTCTGTAACAAAAAAAAATTACAAAATTTATACGTTGATGTACAAAATATTAAATTGGATGGACGAAAGAGAGAGTAAATATAAGTTAATTTAGGGTGTTCATTGAAAAAATTAAAGTGAAAAATGACCTGCTAAAGCAAGTTACCAACAGGTCAACAGTCTAAATCAGCATTAAATGATGTTTCTACTCTATTATTCAATCCGAACCATTGGATCAACATCCAACGGTCCAAATTTTGGATGTATCGATACATCCTTTTCCAGGGGATGTATGGTAGAACGACTTCAAAATATTTTAAATTTCTAAGCATTATCCTAGAAATTCAAAATAATGCTTACTAACGAAGAACCATGCTAACGTAACTAGGAATAGTTCTGAGGGTATATTACGTACGTCACTACTGTCACGCCCCGATTCGTAGAGTCATTTATTCACATATTTTATCTCTTGGAATCGATCGTCCTCGCTTGGACGTGATGCCGTATAAGTGTGGTATTGCACTTGTACAAGGCAAAGATGGTACATAATTGATTATCTTCAAATAGGAACACATCATAGCGGCAGAAGCAGATAAATAAAGTTAATAAGGATAATCTTTCTCATTGAATAGAAATACATCACTTATTAATAGCAACGAAGATAATAGGATAACTTGAAGTCACACAAAGATATATAGAACTTTATTCTCTTTATTGATAATTGAAGAACAGTACAAGACTCGTATTGGGATAAAATGCTTACAACACTTCCCACTTTACATTGAAGCCAACTGAACAATGCTATAAAGCTTACATTTGATACTTGGATACATTGGATTACAACTCGATATACTGACTTGGCTTACAACTCACTGATACAACTGACTACAATGTTCCATACATTATGCCCTTTATAAACAGAAGACATCATCTTGTACAAAAAGAGCTTCTGTATGCCCAACAATCTTCGATGCCGCGGGACCAATCAAGCCAAATTTCGTGTGCAGAACATCCCAAGCACGAGCACCTGCCCACAAAATGTGGGTCAGTACATCATCTATGTACTGGCGAGCAGAATCCAATCCACTCGCCTAAACCAACACTAATTGGTCAAGCAAGCATTTATTTGAATGATCTTTCTACTTGGGGTCTAGCATCAGTTTACAATTCATGGGCAATAATCATAGTAAAGCATGTAAACTTGATATCTCCTTTCTTAGGTAAAGGCAACAATAAAACATACTTAGTGTTATCAAGTTCTGACAGTGTACATTTAGAGGCATCTTTTAAGCGTCGTTGAGTTAACATTAGCAAAACATGTTATAGGTATTCTTTTAGCAAGGAAACACTCCAGCATATTGTATTTAACATGTTGAGCATGTCATAGAGTTCTAATTAAAGGCAACATCATAACATCGTCTTGTTTAGCATAATTAAGGAGACAATTCAACCAACATATATTGCATATATCACATTTAAGTAATTTCTTACCGATATCCGACTTCGTATACCTGCATAAGAATACATGTTAATATGATATACTTACTCTGTCTGTACAAAACCTTCATTAGCATGCATCCTGACTACATGACCACTGGTGCTGTGCACCATTTAAGGACTTTGCCATATAGGACTTCATAGGGTATAGGATGTGCCCTTCACCAGGTTGCGAACCCGAATGAAGTTTCTAATACCGCGTGCCACCAAAGCATGCCGATTCCCTTTTAGGCCGACTCGATCCCATCATTGCGGGTACCATTTGAGAAAATAATACCTTGTATACAAGTTTGCCCATGGTCATGCGAATGCGTGTCCGACTCGATCGTGTTCGAAGTCGCATAATAAAATATTAAGATAAGTAAAGGCAACAGTTTATTATCTCATCTTTCCAATATTTCCACCTGTTTACTTGGTGATCTCAATGATCCCAAGCCTCATCATTTCTCATTGCACCAAACATTACAACATTTCTCATATCATTCCTTTATAAGAGGAACAAACAATATTTCATTCATCTCAATAGGACCTGCAGCATTTCATTCATTTCATAGAAACTTTATTCTTTCCTTCGTTGCTTATAAAGAAACATGCAACAACAGTTACGCAGAAGGTATATGATTCTAGTGTTTTATTCAGTTCTTTGTGTTAATGGCATAACCAGTTCATTTCTCATGTATCATTCACGTAGCAACTCTCATTACTCAAGTATTTCATTGCTTAAGCAGTATTAACAGAAGGGACGTTATCAATTCATTTCAAGCATCAAGTTACATTAGCAGTTCAAGTAGGATTCGTTCAACAAATCAATGATCATGAGTTGTACATTTCAATAATTCTCAGTGTAAGCATCTCCATTATTCAGCAACTAAAACATGGGACATTTACGGACAATTCATAGCATCACGTTACTCCATTTTATTAAGCATAAAGGAGTAAGGAGGAGGAAGGACAGTTCCATTCACTTGCATAAAAGGGTCTTTCTGTTCCGATTGCACACATTCCCCCTAAACGTAGCTCCACCAGCGAGCCACGATCCAATACTCATACTGTTTAGCTAGCTAAGAGACTGTATCAGTCTCAATTCTCTTGATCTTCAACATAAGTCTCGGTTTAACATTCTGATAGCATCCAACAAGCCAACCAAATGCCTCGTGCGGAGCGGGACATTACATAATATACCACTCATAAAAAGTTTTGTCCTCGAAACTTAAGGAAACAACTCATCTACTAGATTCACTTAGTCACAACGAGTTACTCATTCAGCTTCAATTTAATATTTATTTCATCATACTCGACCATTTCGAAATGGCTATCAAACTGTACCACTTAATCCATCAACGATTTAATCCATCTTTCTCTTTTCTAAATTCTTGCAACTTCTGATTGGTTCATCAACATTTTTCATGCATTTCTATCTTGGTTGCAACATATCACTTCGTTTGGATCTATACACATATTTTAGGCGTCCCCAAAATATATGCATTTCAGCCAAAGTCCGCGCTAGTGCGATAAACTCTTCCTATAATGTTGTCTCAGTCGTAACCTATCACTTCGGCTGGATCCATACACATATTTTAGGCATCCCCAAAATATATGTACTTCAGCCAACTTCCATGTTAGTGCGATTCGATAAGCCACGGTATAACTCTCTTTTCCAAATCAGACTTAGCATCCTTTCAATTGACTTTTCATTTTATTCACTTGCCACAATCACTATCTTCTAGGCCAGAAACACTTAACATCAGGGACAACTTAGGTAAGCTCTCTATCCAAGCATAATATTTCTAATATTCGGTCAAGGGTCTAACTTAGAGCCAAGCATATCAAAAGTTCACAACATGCAATCATATTCCTTCCCAAATCCAATAATATTTCTCACCGAGACAATTCATCTTTTCTAAAAGATACAATCCGACGTCACCCACTATCGATTACCCGAGCCAAGGGTATAATTCTATGCAACAGTCAAGGTTAACCCAACTACCGACTATTGATACCGATCCAACATTCCCGTCATGAGCAGTCAATTCTCTCTCATGGGATAATTCACTACTCGATACATACAACTCAAGTCTCATCCCACGATTCCAGTTCCCGCTATAGGCCGACACATAATCCTCAAGGGTCAAACATCTCTAAGGTTCATATTGAAGCATATACTTACAACATATCATTCTTAGGTCATACTCATCACCATCTCTCGTTCAATACCAAAAGGTTATCCTACGGTCGCCAATGGTCACCCTATTATTCGGTCAAGTCTCTATGGTTACCTATACCGACAGCTAAACCTAATCATTCATGTGACTCCCCTAGAGTGGACGGCTACTAGGGATCATACAAATTTCTTATTCTTAGGCCAACAGACAACCGATAGTTCGAGGCAGCTCTATCCAAACCTATGGGATTCAACTTAGTCTGAACAATTAATCGCCATTGTCAGCTATACCAACAATGGGTCATGCAGCCCACGGTCGCTAGGGTCAAGTCTATCTATCCAGGGTCTTTCTCAAGAAAATAATTTTCACAGAGGCTCATTTTAGACTTACCCAACGATTGACTAAGATCGATCTAATAACATTACGATCAAATCCCGACCCGACATACGATTCTCATCACTCTAATAATCCATCAAGTAAAATGTCCAATGATCCAATTTTTATTCCAATTCCTTTGTACCCACACGAACCCATAAGCCAAGGCTAACTATTCAAGGGTCATCGATTCCGTTAGTCGCAACAGGACTATGGAACCATACTATTCGGTCCGTATGACAAAGTCATACCACTAAGTCATAAGCCAACAATCTATATCCCAACCGACAGCCATATATACATCATACCATCTACCGATACTATCCAACATATTTTATGATTCTAAATATCATTCATTTTTCAGCCATCAAAATCTTGTATGGACATTCTTAAAATCTCATACCGCAAGGGTCGAGTAGTTCATTCCATTTAATCCGATGATTCATGTATCAATTAACCATCCTCTAGGCAACACAAGTATTCAGAGTCACTATTTGTTATTATGTGATACACTTAAATTCCTCAGCATACATACACTTATGCAACGACTATCTATTTTGCCAAGCTCAAGCTCAAGCTCAAACTTTACTTGATTCTATCATTCGACGATCCAGATGGGTTAACATCTATCGCACCTTAGGATCAAGGCACCGCTTTCTAATATTCCTTTGGGTCATGGACAATATTTCCAAAACTTTCAGCTTAGCAACCAACTTTGTATTAGCCACATATGATTTGCATCCAACCAATCGAAGTCAACATTCAGATGTTTTAAGCCACAATATTCTCTAGCCAAATCTACTTACCCATACCATACTAACTGTCTTACTAGTCTGAATCATCATTCGACTAAACAATTTCTAACCAAGCCACCCGTTACAATTTCTAGAAATCTCGCTATCCAGCATAACATCACCGTCAAGGGACACTCAAGTCATCTAGCAACAATACATGACTCCCAGCTAAGTTTCGGCACTACCCAGTACCCACAAATAGTCTCATTGCTATCCTATGGAAAGGGTCAACATATAGCTCGTTCTAAGGTGGTAGAGGCAATATACCACTCAGAAACGAAGCCATCCTTAAACAATACCAACTCAAATCTATTCCGGACATTCATGATCTATAATGATCACAATACTTAACCAACATCTCAGGGTTTCAATATCACAAGCCAACATTCTTAGGGTCTCAAAAGTACTAGCCAGCACACACGAGTTAATTCACCAGTTCCGTTGAACTCATCCATCAATTACCCCATTCACAATTCTTTTCCAACGTCACATGCAATTCTCAACTTGTTACAGCATACGTAGCCACTTTTCTTCATTCCCACATTCCAAACAGTATTCACAATATAGCATACTATGGCATTGAGTCATTGTTGGGTTATTTGTGTCTAAACCAACAACAATCATTCATTCAGGGCATCATAATGTATATAGACTTATTATATGGAACATCCAGTGAGCAGCCAAGAGGGTCAACGAACTTTCAGACACGAACAACATAGGATGATTATAGAACAATAACAGCATAATCGCGGAAGCAATCTTTGATTTAATCGCGGAAGCAACGTTGAGTGATCGCGGAAGCAACTTTGGTTAATCGTCGATGCAACTTTGATTTGAAATGAATCAAAAAAGAGACCAAGGATGTAAAACCGTTCTCTGATACCAATTTGTCATGTCCCAATTCGTAGAGTCATTTATTCACATATTTTGTCTCTTGGAATCGATCGTCCTCGCTTGGGCGTGATGCCGTACAAGTTTGGTATTGCACTTGTACAAGGCAAAGATGGTACATAATTGATTATCTTCAAATAGGAACACATCGTAGCGGCAGAAGAAGATAAAATGAAGTTAATGAGGATAATCTTTCTCATTGAATAGAATTACATCACTTCTTAATAGCAGCGGAGATAAAAGGATAACTTGAAGTCATACAGAGATATATAGAACTTTATTCTCTTTATTGATAATTGAAGAACAATACAAGACTCGTATTGGGATAAAATGCTTACAACACTTCCCACTTTACATTGAAGCCAACTAAACAATGCTATAAAGCTTATATTTGATACTTGGATACATTGGATTACAACTCGATATATCGACTTGGCTTACAACTCACTGGTACAACTGATTACAATGTTCCATACATTATACCCTTTATAAATAGAAGACATCATCTTGTACAAGGAAAGCTTCTATATGCCCAACAATCTTCGATGCCGCGGGACCAATCAAGCCAATCTTCGTGTGCAGAACATCCCAAGCACGAGCACCTGCCCTCAAAACGTGGGTCAGTACATCATCTATGTACTGACGAGCAGAATCCAACCCACTTGCCGAAACCAATACTAACTCGTCAAGCAAGCATTTATTTGAATGATATTTCTACTTGGGGTCTAGCATAAGTTTACAGTTCATGGGCAATAAACATAGTGAAGCATGTAAACTTGTTATCTCCTTTCTTAGGTAAAGGCAACAATGAAACATACTCAGTGTTATCAAGTTCTGACAGTGTACATTTAGAGGCATCTTTTAAGCGTCGTTGAGTTAATATTAGCCAAACATGTTATAGTTATTCTTTTAGCAAGGCAACACTCCAGCATATTGCATTTAACATGTTGAGAATGTCATAGGGTTCTCATTAAAGGCAACATCATAACATCATCTTGTTTAACATGATTAAGCAGACAATTCAACCAACATATATTGCATATATCATATTTAAGTAATTTCTTACCGATATTCGACTCCGTATACCTGCATAAGAATACAGGATAATATGATATACTTGCTCTGTCTGCACAAAACATTCATTAACATGCATCCTGACTACATAACCACTGGTGCTGTGCACCATTTAAGGACTTTGCCATATAGGACTTCATAGGATATGGGATGTGCCCTTCACCAGGTTGCGAACCCGAATGAAGGTCCCAATACCGCGTGCCACCAAAGCACGCCGATTCCCTCCTAGGCCGATTCGATCCCACCGCCGTGGGTACCATTCGAGGAAATAATGCCTTGTATAAAAGTTTGCCCATGATCATGCGAATGCGTGTCTGACTCGATCGTGTTCGAAGTTGCATGATAAAATATTAAGATAAGTAAAGGCAACAATTCATTATCTCATCTTTCTAATATTTCCACCTGTTCACTTGGTGATCTCAATGATCCCACGTCTCATCATTTCTCATTGCACCAAACATTGCAACATTTCTCATATCATTCCTTTCTACGAGGAACAAACAATATTTCATTCATCTCAACAGGACCTGCAACATTTCATTCATTTCATATGAACATTATTTTTTCCTTCATTGCTTATAAGAAAACAGGCAACAACAACAGTTACGAAGAAGGTACATGATTCTAGTGTTTCATTCAGTTCTTTGTGTTAATGGCATAACCAGTTCATTTCTCATGTATCATTCACGAAGCATCTCATTACTCAAGTATTTCATTGCTTAAGCAGTATTAACTGAAGGGACGTTATCAATTCATTTCATGCATCAAGTCATATTAGCAGTCCAAGTGGGATTCGTTCAACAAATCAATGATCATGAGTTGTGTACATTTTAATAATTCTCAGCATAAGCATCTCCATTATTCAGCAACTAAAATATGGGACATTTAGGGACAATTCATAGCATTACATTACTCCATTTTATTAAGCATGAAGAAGTAAGGAGGAGGAAGAACAGTTCCACTCACTTGCATAAAAGGGTCTTCCTGTTCCGATTGCACACATTCCCCCTAAACGTAGCTCCACCAGCGAGCCACTATCCAATACTCATACTGTTCAGCTAGCTAAGAGACTACATCAGTCTCAATTCTCTTGATTTCCAATATAAGTCTTGGTTCAATATTCTGATAGCATCCAACAAGCCAACCAAATGCCTCGTGCGGAGCGGGGCATTACAACTACGGTCTCTCCTAATAACTCGAGTAACAATCAATCCTAAATGATTTCCTATGCAACGTCCCCACCATGAAACTATAAATTGTTATCGCTCCTCCTGGTGCTACAAGATCATGTTGAAAGATTGTTCTCCTTGACCATCAAGCCAAGAACTTAATTACTATTCCCTTAACCACTATATCCTCGATTCTTTTTAACTTTGAATCTACCGACTAATTTTCTCAAAGGCCTCGTCCTATATTTTTATTCAAGCCTTTAATCTAAATTCAAATAGTAATAATAATCTTTAACCATTCTAATCCTTGAAAATTTTATTCATCGATATTCCTTAAAATTCTCAAAATTTCAAATGCAAGTCCACTTTGACCTTAGTTTCCTGTAAATTTTAGTGATAAAAATTATACAATAGATCATTTTATAAATTTAAAATTATCAAATTCCATAGCCTTTAAAATTTAGATTCAATTCCTCAAGACAATTTTTTTCTTCTTCTTAAGTCAAATCTCTATCCTCAAATTCTTTTCTATTATTAAAATTAACTCAATAACCATGAATATTCTTATGAAAATTCATGAAGTCAAATGCACTAAAATATCTCAATTTTATTTCACTCGATTTTCTTTCTCAATTACTATCTAAGTGCTATACCTTTAAAGTATAAAATTCTCTTTCTCATTTGACTTTCAAAAGAACTTCTATCTACCTTAAAAAATTTCATAAATACAATATTATATCTTATATGAACATCCTCAAAGTTTAAATTAAATCCAATCTCCTCTATCTCAATTTTGTAAATTTATAAATACTTCTTCAATCACAATCATTAGTTCACCACCAATGAATCACATTGTGCCTTGAGGATGTCTACCCACCTTTGGTCACAATATCCTATCAAACACATGCTGTTATAAAAAATCTATAATCTTTGTCCAATAATTGCAAGAATCAATATCACTATATACCTATGGCATTCTCAATCTCCTCATATCAAGCAACCAAAATTCAACAAGCAAACTAATTTACACAACTACCTAAGAAATATTGATAAATTCTAATAAAGACGATCATTTGTCACTTCAAAATAGAAAAGGATGAGAAGCAGTGACACAAGAAAGCAAGGGACTGGATAGTTGAGTGCAAATACGAAATTTCAAGAATGATAGAGAAATTATAAAAGAATTGGCAAGGCAGTTGTGGATTGAGAATCCTTAGTGTCTATTCCTATTTGCAGGCCCGCTCGGTACAGTAACGTAACCAAAATAGCTAACTCGACCTACATGGGCTACCACAAAAACCCGTCACGCCCCAGTCCCAAAATTCACAGGACTAGCACGTGACACGGCCAGCTGGTACATACTCAAGGGTGAATCCAATCTATGGAACCCTCAAGTAATGCACGTAAGTTGTCTAAGATAGGGTCTAATTGGCAAGTAAACTATATCGTAATCCACAGATAATAATCACAAATGAGAACCAAGTACATTAATGCTGATCAAACAGTAATATACTGATGCCACTTGAATATAAATACAAGAATAGATAATTTGTAATAAAGTTGGCCAGACCTTAATACAATCTTCTGAACAAGCTCATAACAAAAAGTAATGCTTGTAAAACTAGGCCACACAGCTGAAGATGTCATTGTAAAATATAAAAGATGAAGGAACGATAAAAGTACCACTGGCGATACCTGAATCTTGGAGATGCAATCGTCCACCAATCTACTCTTCTATTATGGCAGTCTCAACAAATACTTAGAAAGATCACCAGGTTCTTAGGGGACTAGCAAGATACATAAAATATGCCTACTATGATAGTAAATAATATGCATGGAAAGATATGAATAGTACAAGACATAAAAACTAACCAAAATATAGTACAAGAACGAAACATGGAAGAAATGGCATGTCGTCTAGAATCGTGCTAATAAACGTGACTACAAGTAAAATTGTAGTAAACCACAACCCTGCGGGAGCTAACGGCCCTATAGATTGCATCCCGGTGATTGCTAACAACCTATAGTAAGTTTCTACCGCAGCCCTGTGGTTGCTAACGATCGAGAGTGGTCAAGTATAGTCAACGCCTATAACCAAATCCTCGCCTACGAGTCAAGTCAATCAAGTCATCTTAGGTCAAGTCGAGTCCAAATGATATATGGAACATAATCAAATCAATGTCAAGGAACATGGCATAGGATTAAGCTACTCTATCACAAGACGCTCACATAAATAAAAAAAGTAAATATGACAAGTAATGTAGAAACATTAACAAAACTACGTGCACGTAAAACAAAGAAAGAAATAAGTGACATGAATATAACAATATGATGAAACTGAACTACATAAAAGTAGAGAACATGTATATAATAACTAATGTACAAGTTGACAAGGTATACTTGCCTGTCTCCTGCACCTTTACAAACAGTTGTCCTACTCAAAGATCTTCGCTCACTCTGTCACGTACACTTATCATAACAAAGCTACTATTAATTACATGCTTACGTCATACCTTACACGGACTTGCCATATATAGGCCCAATATTATATATACAACACTAATCCTATTAACTAATCAACTCAATCTAACATATATAGCATTAATTATATTTAATAAAGTAATATTTTTTATATATTAAAATAATTCTAGAAAAATATATTTAAATATTTTATAATAATAAATAGTCTACTCTATTCATAGAAAAATAGGTACCAAGTTCTCATATTGATATGTCATCAATATACATCAACTTGGTTCATATATTTGCTCTAGAAATAACAATTCCTTAATATATTTGAATTGTAGAAAAATACTAATAAATAGGTAAAATTATGTTTTTCATATCAAAACATGTACAAAATTATTTTGGATATGTCTCATGAAACATATGGACACCTAGAACTAATGAATTTTGATGTTTTGATATTACGACAAAATGTCCAAATTTTTAATAAATAGTAAGTAAAACCAAAACACTGCAAAAGTATATGTTGGAAGCCTTATAAGTCTAGTTTATTATAAAAATAAACAAAAGGTCGAAGTGGCCCAGAAGTGGATAAAAATTGGCTCACAACAGAACTGGTCTGTTCTGGACACCTTACCGTAGAACGGACGTCCCGTACAAACTGTAAGGAACTGCGTCCGTGTCCAATTGGATATGAAAATAGACAGAGAGATTATCCATTAATTTTGATTTTACAAAAAGATGAGATCGAAAAGTACATGAAACCCTATATACAAAATAAAGTACATGCTGTGACGAATTCAGCACAAGTGCGATCGACTTCGGGTGCCTTTCGTGCATCGTACCGACCAAATTAGGGGCTGAGGCTTCTCGAAAAGGTGTCGGGGTGTTGGAAGGTGTCCTAGGGTCAAGATGAAGGTATTAGAAGGGTTGGAGGTGGTCGAGAAAATGGATTTCTGGTGGTTGGAATAAAAAGTGCAAAAATGAGAAAGTAGAATAGGTGGCGCTTGGTTTGTACAGATTTTATATGTAAAATCTGTGAAAAATATTAAAAGCGAGATGTTTACGTAAAGTAGAGGAGGTTGGAAGGATTTAGAATTTGGTTTGGTGGGATTTATTTGCATATTTTAAAAGATACACAAAGTTCTATCTCCTAGAATTTAAATCGAGGCCAAAATAGGAAAGTTGTTATGGAGTTGGTTTAAATTAGATTTAAATTAATGTGGCTGTACATTACTTTATATAAATCAATTTAAAATATGTCTAATAGGTTAGGGTATCCTAGAATAGGCTCCATTGGTCCCTAGTTTGGCTAGTTTTGGGTTGGTGGAATTTTTGTGAATGATTTGAGTCAAATATGTCTATAGTTTCGACTTGTGTGTCACTAAAAAATAAATAGCACATGGGAACCCAATTGAGACGCACACCATTGACATGTGTGTAGTAGGCTAAAAAATAGGTCAAAATTATATATTGGGTCAAAAAATTTGGATCGAATTTGGGCCTCAAATCGGAGTTGGAAAAATACATCGAAATTACGGCAAAGGATAAAATGACTATTTTGACCCCAAAGTTGTGCAAGAAATATGTAATGCAAGATAACATGTTTAATTGAGACATGGTATACCAAAATGAAGTGGACTCGTCTAGAACACAAATATGGAACTTGTTTCGAAGAATTGGGCATTGTTGTTGTAACTACCTAATTCCGGGAGAGGGGTATTTTTATCATTTCAATAATTTTTGATAATTGTAATTGTCATAGTAATATTTATTTTTATATATTGGTTGTGTGCTAGCTAATTAGAGTAGACCCTGTGATTAATGGGTTAGTGGACTAGCCTATTGATTAGACTTGTGTTACTAGATCCAATTTAATCTTGACATGACATTAGAGCCCAAAAATTAGATTGACATGGCACATGGACCAATACTTTGGACTAGGCCCAATTAGACCCATTAGTCATGCCATTTATTAAAATAGAGAATAGACTATTTACCAAAATAGGATTAGAAGCTTCTATGCATTAATTAGCTTTCATGACAAGGCATATTAGACATTTTCCATTGGCATGGAATAGCCTTTCATGATTGGTCATAAGAGGAGGAGATCTTTATTTTATTTTGTGCCATTCATCTCAATTTGGTGTTATTCCCCAAATTGATCCATCCCTCCACCTATTCCTCTCAATTCCACTCTAATTCTCTTCCAATCATCTTCATTCTCATCACTAGAAGTGTTGGCCCATTAGTTATCGTCAAACCGGATTTTAATAATTGATCTAACCCTGTCTTATATAAGGGCCACTTGGACGAACAATGATAGTCTGTACCTGCTACCATTCAAGATTTTGGAACGTGGAGCTGTATTTGTCATCGTGTCTGTATTTCAACTTATCAATGTACTTTTGCATTTTATTGAGTCTAAGAATACATTGTAAACTGTATCGTACTGGCAAATATGCTACCCAAGAAACGTTTTCAAAATATCCTTTCATTTTGAAAACAAGCCTATTCACAAAGCCCAAAACTACTTCCTAACTGTTTGAATATCCGAAAGCCCAAAAATTGAGTTGTAAACCCAAAACCAAACCAATCTGAACCAATAGAATTCAGAACGAATTTGCCCCGAATTCGGCCCGAGTTTGGCTATATGAACGTTGAATTTTAAACTCAGTCTTTTCGTAGTTACGGATGAAACGACTATCTATATGCCAAGATTCTTTCATAGAATTATGTCCGAATTCTGCCCGAATTCTTCCTTTGAAAATCCTATAAACAGAAAAAAAATCTACCATTCCAACACACTCATTCACTTTCATATCTCTTTTCTCTAAGCTTATTACGATCTTCCAAAGCCCCTATAAGATTCAATTTCAAATCTCAAGCCAGTTATAATCCTCTAGTCAATTTGCCAGTGCGGTATGGTCTAGAAGTTTAGATTGATTATAATCAAGAGACTTGATAGAAGTAAGACACTTCACAATTGAAGTTAGTCGAGTACATCGGATCAAAGCTCGCATTTGTGGAATTTAAAGAACTTTATATGAAAACTTGCAATCTTTTTATAGTGGATTTCAACTGGGAGCTAGAGTTCTCACGACTGGTTAGTCCTCACAAGAGGGAGACCAGTATACATCGCCATCTTTGCGTTTGCTCTTTGCATTTTACTTTTACTTTTTTATAACTATGATATATTTCTGTAATCTACTGCTAACAATTTTTAATAGCTACTATTCCGCTGCCTACTCTATTCACCCCCCTCTAGAATATATCGCTTTACATTTCATTTGTACAATTGATATCAGAGCGGATTATATAGGTAAAATGAGGTAACATTGTTATTACTTTCTTTATATATAACTGTTGTTACATAGATCACTATATCATATATAGCAAGTATGAAATTCACAACTGAAGGCCAAGCCATAAACAGACCCCCACTGTTTATGAAATTCACAACTGAAGGCCAAGCCATAAACAGACCCCCACTGTTTGATGGTACCAACTACACTTACTGGAAAACACGTATGAGTTTCTTTTTGAAATCTTTAGATTTTGACTTATGGTCAATTGTAGTTGATGGCTATAAAAAGTCTCCATGTGTTCTTATTGATGGGAATTTGATTGAAAAAGCACATGACAAGTATAATGATTCTGAAAAGAAAGAAGTCAGTCTTGACGCACGTGCTATTAATGCTTTATTTTATGCTTTAGTCAGGACTGAATTCAACAGGGTGTCTACATGCACAACATCTAATGAGGTATGGAAACTTTTCAAAGTCATTCATGAAGGTACGACGTAAGTCAAGGAATCCAAGATCAGCAGACTTACTCAAGACTATGGGGAGTTCAAGATGAAGCCGAACGAGTTCGTTACACAAATGTTTACAAGATTTCTAGATATTGTAAATCCTTTGTCCTCTATTGGAAAGGAATACAATAACCATGAGAAGATTCTAAAGGTGCTGCGAGCTCTCACAAAGAACTGGATTCCCAAGGCTACGTGAATCGTTGAAGGAAACAACCTCATTACCATGTCTCTAGAAACGCTCATGGGAAAGCTACTCATTCACGAGCTGGAACTTCAAGACTTTGAAGACATCGCACCAAAGAAAAAATCAATCGCTTTCAAAGCTCAATAACGAAGAATTGTCGAAGAATATTCTGACGACAGTGATTCCGACATTGAGGATCAAGCTATCCTAGTGAAGAAGTTCATGAGGTTCAACCGAAGAACGAAGGAACACAGCCGCAACAACAACAACAATGAAGAAGATCCAATCTGCTACGGTTGCAAGAAGAAAGGACACATCAAGAAGGGCTGTCCGACAGCATCATCATCAACTAGAAAGGCAATAAGTATGAAAATAGTTACTTAAAGAAATCTACTTCCAGAAGATATGCCAACACAAGCATTTTGCATGAAAACAAAGCCAGAGATTCATAAGATGAACAATCAGACGACGCTGCAAATGTATGCTTGATGGCATATGATCAGGTAAACTCAAACCCCTTATTTGATACATATGATGATTTTACCTTTGACCAGTTAGGTGAAGCTTTTAGTGACCTCTTAGATGACCATAGAAAACTGCTTAGCAAATTCCAAAACTCTAAGAAGATACTCAAAGAGTACAAAGGTGAAATAGAAAGACTTAACGACTTACTAGCTGAGGTTAGAAATAATAAAAATCCTAGTGAGACTGGTGAGCTTTCTTCTGTCAAACTGCAACTACACGAGACTACACATTTATCCGAAGATAAAGACAAGATCATTGCTATACTTGAGAAGATTTACTCAAAGAGAAGAAGTGCCATTATTGTGTACTAGTCAGAAATGATGCACTTACAGCTGACTATAACACTCTTTATGATACCTCCAAAAAGATGAAAATTAGATTAGGAAAATAGCATGAAGTTACTTCTTCCTACCCTATCACGTGTCAATTACCGAAACATCGGAACACGGTCAAACCCAATACTGTCAAACCAAACATAGCTAAACCTTTGCCCAAGAAAACTAACCGACATGCGTTCTACTATAAGTATCCAACTAAAACACCTAGACCTACCAATCATGCACACCTAACACTCAACATGCTAGATGTCACTATTGTGGCACCATTGGTCATATCTCACCTGCATGTAGACTAAGAAAATTAGTTGATTTGAAAATATGTGCATGGATACCAAAGACTAACATATCCAGACCCTACAAGAAATGGGTACCAAAAGTTTTATCTGTAAACTTCTTGTAGGTGGAACACCATACTCATGCTAGGAGCAAGTGGATCCTCGACATCGGTTGCTCACGGTACTTGACCGATGATGCTTCTCTATTCGCAACACTGTCGAAGAAGAAAGAAGGATACGTCTCATTCGGTAACAACTTAAAAGGGTATATAGTAGGTTGTAGAAGCATGAAAAATATTAAAGAAAGATCCATGCGGCCAGGAAACTCCATGCGGCTCAGGAAGCCCATGCGGCTCACAGATTCATGCGGCACGAGGGGCTATGCGGCTCAAGACGTCCTATGCGGCTCAGAACAGGAGACGTGGCTTGAAAAACAGTTCTCTCCTCCTACATTAATTGCTTTGACGGCTGACAACTCTGAAAAAGTGGCATCCCTGATACAAAAGAGGTAATTATGACTCTGTCATAATGACAAACCCCTAGGGAAGTAAAGGAGATCTCTGACACAATCTTCCGAGACCCAGAAAATGCCACGTGGCCCTGACACGTGGACGGTCATATGCGGCTCGAGCGAAGACTCTCCATGCGGTTCAGGATGAAGCTGTCTTATGCGGCTCAGGCAGAAACAGTCTCATGCGGCTCAAGCAGAGGCTCCCCCATGCGGCTCGCAAGGATCATCTCCATGCGGCTCATTACCCATTATGCGGCTCAAATTATCATATGGTTCGAAGGTTCGGGGGGGCACTCCCCAAGCAGACCCGACACGTGGCCAGTCTTATGCGGCTCCATCCTTATGCGGCTCAACCCTTATGCGGCTCAATCCTCCTCAGCGGCTTTCGAGACACGTGTCATAAAGCCAATCAATTTTCCAGATTTACTGCAATCAAAGATTGGGTCAGATCCCAATAATCTGGGACACATGGTAGGAGAATGAATTAAATTTATTCATTCAGATTCGCAGACATCATCAAATCATCACCACGGAGATTTATTCCAATCAGCATTAATTGCTGATAGGATTTGGTACAATCTACACTAAATGGCCCAGATTTATCACGCTCAAGATTAATGGCCCAGATTGATCGATTGATAGGCCGTCGCCACGTTGAGGGGTAATCATTGTGAACCCTAATGAGGTCCCTCCATTCCTATAAATAGCAGGGTGCTATTCTCTTGCAAAAGAGACGCACACACAGAGAGGCACATATACATACAGAGAGAGACTTTTTTGAGATCAGAGAGCACCAGAATACTTAGAGAGAAGAAGCAGAGAGAGAGCAAAGAGAGCATTTCTTCCAACGCCAAGCAATCTTCTGGAGCCAAGGCTGCATACCGATCGTCCAAGGAGTAAGGCAGAGCTGCCATCGCTTTCCCGAGCCTCTATCGTCACCCCCCAGAATCTAAAATAAACAATTATACTTAGACTGCTGTACCTAGGTTTTCGTCCCTAGGCTTTCTTTGTGCAAGCGAGTTTATAACGTGAAGTAAAAGTCCAGTCCTCCGATAATTGTTCTGCTCTTTTATATTTCATGGCAAACACGATGGCGACTCTGCTGGAGATAAACTTCTCCACGGCTGAGGAGTTGGTGACGCAGTCGGATGCAGCCAAGCTTGGCTCCACGCAACAGAAGATGGTCGTCCGTTTTGACCAACAAGCGTTTGAAGAGATGCTCTCTGAAGGAAGTGCTGGCCCGATCCAGAAGCGAACCCGCACAAAGAAAGCTTGCTGCGAGTGGAGGCCAAAATCGTTTGCTCCTCCACAAGCTCTGGACGGGGTACTCTCTGCTACCCAAGACGGCGAGGGCGATTCTCATACGGCTCCACTTCGAGCCGTAGAGAACTCTGCTGTCCCCAAGTCCGACAGAGGAAAGCACTACGATGCTGGACTTGCAGGGACAAAGAGCGACTCTATGCGCCCCAAGAAGAAGCCGAGCACTCCTGTGGCCAAATCTGTCAACCACATGCAGGAGGCTCATGCGGGTGGATCTACCGGCCGTATGAAGAAAATCCATGCGGCCAGATCATTCAGCCGCATAAAGAAGACTCATGCGGCTGAGACTCCCAGCCGCATGAAGAAAGCCTATACGGCTACGTCTGCCAGCCGCATACGGACCAACGATGACAGCCGCATGACGCCTACTCCACGCGGCTCTGTCTTCGACCGCCTCTCGTACGGTCCTGATCTCTTGTGCTCCTAAGAAGATATGTCTGACTCTCTCCAGTATCACTTAGACTCTTCCTACTATGTGCCCTTACGCACTAGAGCGAAGAAGTCTAAAGCAGCGCGAGCCTGGCAAGTTCGGTCCGCTGATCTGACCTCTGACCATCCGAGCGATTCGCATACTGCTATGCGGGCCTCGGATGGGAAGTTGTACAGAACCACTCGAGTCCAGCCCCCGGCGGCAGACGGACAGAGAGGTTCGCAAAAGTCTCCCAAAATCCCGGGAGCAAACATGGTCGGTCCAGACCCATCTGACTTGCGTGAGGCCATCCTCCACAAACGCAAGGAAAGAGAAGATGCATCGAGGTGCAAAGAGTCCTCCCACGGACGTCACTGCACCCAAGTCATCGTCAACTGCTGCTGCAACAGCACGACGGTACGAGAAGACCGGCAGTCTGTATTTCAAAGACTGCAACAGCCATCTTCAGAAGATGAGGCACTACCCGTCGTCTCCTGTAACTCTGCTCGAAAAGTCTCTGCTGATGGAAGGAAAAAGAAGACAAATGTTCCCAGCCCGAAGATTTCAACCACTGCGACTAAAAGACTGTCGTCCAAGCGGGTACCCACCACCGGAGTTTTCCAAGGTACTCGCTCTAAGACGAAATCTGCTACAGTGGGAGATTCGTCGTCCACAACGCAGGGGGTTGCTGGGGCTGGATGTAGCACCCCTCTGAGCCTCCACAGTAATCTGATGTTCCAAGAAGACGAGCTGGGGGAGACAACTCTCCCATCGGATACAGCAAACCTCGACGTCCCCGAAGACGTCCACAACTCCCAAGACGAAGCGAACTCGGAGACTGGGGGTACTGTTCCTTCCGAATCTGAATCAGAAGGGAACATACCCACATACCCCGATGACTTCTCACTACAGGGGTACGATTCGGAGGGCGCTTCCTCCATCGCTCCGTCTATCTCTCCTCATGTGAAGACGGTATTCATGACAGACAGCAACCAAGGTGGTTCCAGTGATCGCCAACGCATCGACACTCTAGAGGCCATACTGCATGCCTTGGTCAAGTCTGTAGACGAGATCAAAGCGGCCCTTCCAACTCTCCAAGGAGGGACGCGTGGCCAAACAAGTGCGGGTCCCGCGGTCAATACGGACTCGAACTCAGCGGCACCGAACCCGGGCAACAGTCCTCCCGAAGTAACGGCCCCCACCGCTGCGGATGAGGCCCGCGAAGCGAGAAGAGAGGTCCAAGAACTCCGAGCCATGTTCCACGCTCGAAAAAACTCTCAAGACCTCAGAATACGGCAACCATACCCTGCTGCATGGAGGGATGTTCCATTCCCACCAAGATATAAGCCGTTCAATATCAATCCTTATGATGGCAAGACCTCAGCAAGTCGGTACATCACTTACTTCGAGGTCACCACCGACCATCTGCCCCATGATGATGCCATTCTCACACGATTATTCATCGGGGCATTGGAAGGAGTCGCCTTCGACTGGTATCGCAATCTGCCGGACAACTGTATCCACTCCTTTGCCGGCTTCAAGCGCATGTTCTTGGAGAAATTCTACGAAGTAGGACAGGACATCACCATGTCCACCCTCATGGACGTCGTCCAAGGGGAGAAAGAGCGGACAAGGAACTACATCGAGCGATTCTGCCAAACCGCCATAAAGTTGCCCTCTGGAAACCCGGATTCCTTCTTGATTGAAATTTGCCAAAAGAGACTGCTTCCAACAATCAGTCTCTGGATGGGCGAAAGTCAATTCAAGGATTGGAAGACGTTCATCATCAGTGCCACAAGCGTCGAAGAACGATTGAAGAAGGCTCGCCAACTGGGATTGCACATCTCGGACGGAGAGAACAAGGACAAGCGTCCCAACAACGACAATGGGGGTAGCCCCTCCAACAATCGGGACAGCAGGGAAAAGCAGGCTTTGGTGGCCGATACAGCACAGAAACCTGAGCCAAAGCCAGCCGACAAACAATGGCCGCAAATCACTTACTTCTTCGAAGACGGTCACGTCAAGCCCATCTTGGACATGCTCATACAAGGAGACAGAATCCAGCTTCCTTCACCAAGACGGGAACCGCGACCGGCAGAGATAGAGAACCCAAAGTACTGCCATTATCACCGCTACGTCCACCATGCTACACACGACTGCTACCAGCTAAAATGGTACATCCAAAACCTTATCGATTCGAATGCCCTGGATATCGATTTTGGAGAGGTAACCGTGGCAGCCAACATAGTGTCAGTACAATTCGGCAGCTTCCCTCCGAAGGAAACTCAAGACGGGATGGTCCCCATCCCTCTGGCAACAATGGAGATCGCTAATCTTCCTTCTCCCCGAGATCAGACCGCTGGTCTAGTGCCCCTCACCACATCACGAGGGAAGGTCATGTGGATCCATCCAGACTTGGTATCGGAAGTGACTCGGCTCATATCGTCTTCTACCTGCAAGAAGAAGAGTGGAAAAATCAGCTCCTGTCGTACAATCTCGGCAGACATTGAAGAAGCTACAGCCGTCGTCACACGGTCTGGGGCACAATCCCAACCTGTGGTTGACAATCCAGCTGAAGATCATCAACCCACTACAACTGATGCTCCGGGACCGGCTCAGCCTCCGACGACCGACAAGCCTAGGCCGAGGGAGACTCGCTTTGACAAATCCCTCCGAAAAGAGGCATCACAAGGGCTAGAGAAGCCCTACAACTTTAACATCTTAGCACAATTGGCCAACACACCGGCCAAGTTGTCATTATACGAGCTTCTGAGACTCTCCAAGGATGTTCGTACAGCTTTGAGCGATGCACTCCAAAACGCTGACGCGTACCTCGCTCAGGTCAACCTCACAGGAGAGATCCTGCCTGCAGATCTCCAAGACAGCGCCTGTACGGGAGCAATGCCCAACATCGTCTTCACTCCGCAGGACATGCTCATCAAAACCAACCTGTACGATCGCCCGCTATACTATACTAGGTACATCGGCGACGTAAAGGTGGATCGGATGCACATTGATCCTGGCTCTTTTATAAGCATTATCCCGAAGGGTCTGCTACATCATCTCCGCATCCTAATGCATCGCCTGACGCCTACAAGCACCGCCATCAGCGGTTTCAATTCGGGCATGAGCTACCCAATTGGGAAGATTCGTCTGAAGTGTTAAATTGGCGACCTCCAATCTGAAGTCACCTGCAACGTCATAGATGCAGACACTTCTTACAACATCCTCTTGGGGCGTCTATGGATACACGATTATATGATCGTGCCTTCCACGCTGCACCAATGCTTCAAATATGTCAACAAACATGGCTTCGTGAGGACGGAATTTGCTGATATCGATCCTTTCAAAGGGGTCGAATCCTACTACTCAGACTCCTGCCTGTACGAAAAGTCGAAGAAGCATCTTGGAGAAGGAGATGTACAAGCTAGTACCGAGACAATCGTAGGATCAGAAGAGCCTCTGACGATCCACCTCCAAGCTCGCAAACCTGGCAAGTCTGCACCCCTTACCGCCACTCTGCGTAAGGACGCAATGCCTCTCGGCACAAGAAGAGCGGATGATAATCCGGCTGCCAAGGTCTGGCCAAGTGCCAAGACCCACAACGGAGCCACTGATAATTAGGCTGCCGAGAGCCGGCCAGCCTCAAACGGAGAAGCTCAATCCCTCCGACAAGCTAATGACGATACGCCTTCCCAAGAAGGGTCGTCACCCCGATGCAAGGCCTGGAACTTCTAGCGAACCAACCACTCCCCGCCCAGCATTGAGTGCCAAGCTGGGGGTCGCTAGTTTGCCAACAACTCTACGCTCTGCTCCACCAGCTGAACCGCTGACGATCAAGTTGCCCAGGTCGTCCTCTCAGTCTTCGTTTATACAGGGGGTAGCTGAAGAGGAACCGGAGCTAGCCAAGTATGTGGCTGCCCACACTGATGTTCCCTCCGCAGATGATGTAATTCCCCTAGAAAAGATACCTTACTTCATCAATAAAGGGCTATCTTTGAACTACCTCGAACTTAATAAGCTCTGTACGATGTATGCTATGGAACACGGTATAGGCACTCACCTCCACACACAGGTGACAAATGTGTACACCGTAATCCAGCTCACTCCAGCAGAAGATGCTTACCGCATAATCGAGGGAGGGGACCACCCAATCATCTTCGACCGGAAGGACGACCCTCATCCCTTCACCATAGAAGAAGTCGACCTTGGACCAGATGCCGGGAGACTGCCTCTGTATCTTTATAGCCCCCAATCTAAATATCTCATGCAAAAACAAGGGTATGATCTGGAGACTACGCCAGGCTTGAACTACGGCACGGGGCGACGATTACCTTTGAAGCCACCGGTCCCGGCAGGCAAACCACGGGACTACTATAGCAAGACTCGATGTGGATTAGGGTATGTAACACCCACGACGACCCCTGAAAGTTTAGATGAAGAATGTGACTGGCATTCACATTCGACCGGTTCACCAACTTCTGACTCTGATACCAGCATCGGAGATGTATTCAGACAAGTCTTGTCAGTCAACATGGCATTCACCGACGCTTATGAAGAAGACGAAGACATCCCCGAAATCCTCGAGCTAGAGCCGTGGGCCTAGCAGTTGGATGCGCAAGAAGATGAGGTTATCCAGGTCGACCTCGGCAGCGAATCTTCTCCAAAACCAATCTTCGTCAGTAAAAGCTTAACAGACGAAGAGCGAGAATCACTGCTGGAACTTGTCAAAGAATACATTGATGTGTTCGCATGGAGCTATGAAGACATGCCGCGGTTAAATCCTGATATTGCTCTTCACAAGCTCAACATTCGGCCGGACGCGAAGTCAGTCAAGCAACAATAGCGACGCTTTCGTCCATGCATCATAGATGCGATCAAAACCGAAGTCAATAAACTGATAGCCAGCGTCTTCATTCGTGAGGAACAACATCCAGATTGGGTCACCAACATAGTACCCGTCCTCAAAAAGAATAGAAAGATTCAAATCTGCATCGACTTTCGCAATCTGAACGAAGCATGTCCCAAAGATGAATTCCCCCTCCCTATCACGGACATCATGATTGACAATACCTACGGCTTTGAACGTATGTCATTCATGGATGGCTTCTCGAGGTACAACCAAATCAAGATGTCTCCTGACGACGAAAAGCACACATCATTCCGAATACCGATTGGCACGTATTGCTATACAGTCTTGCCTTTCGGTTTAAAGAATGCTGGCACCATATATCAAAGAGCCATGAGTATCATCTTCAGGGACCACTTACGCAAGACGGTGGAGTGCTATGTTGATGATATCGCTGTCAAGAGTCGCTGTAAGGGAGACCATCTGCAGGATCTGAGGACGGTATTCGACCTGATGCGAGCGCACAATTTGAAAATAAACCCTACGAAGTCCTTTCTGGGCGTATCCAGCGGGAAGTTCTTGGGTTTCATCATCACCGCCCAGGGTATCCATGTAGACCCTGAGAAGACAAAGGTAATTATGGAGATGGGTCCCCTGAAAAATCTCCGCGAACTCAGAGGCCTTCAAGGGAGGCTAGCGTACATCAGGAGGTTCATTTCTAACCTCTCCGGGCGATGTCGGCCATTCACCCACCTCATGAAGAAAGGCATCTCGTTCGTATGGGATGAAGAATGCCAGCGGGCCTTCGACAGCATCAAAGAATATTTGTCGAACCCTCCAGTCATGGTAGCCCCGGTTGCTGGAAAACCATTTTTGTTCTATGTACGAGCAATGAAGCACTCCCTCGGAGCTCTACTAGCATAAAACAACGATGCAGGCCATGAACAAGCTATATATTACCTCAGCTGAATAATGATTGGGCCAGAGCAACGATACACCACTGTGGAGAAGGAATGCCTTGCCCTAGTGTTCGCCATTCAGAAGACACGACACTATGTCACCGGACAAACGATACATGTGATCTCACGAGTCAACCCTCTCAGAGTCCTCATGACTAAACCAGGGGCACTCAGCTCTCATCTCGCTACATGGGCAATATTGCTATCCCCCTACCATATGATCTTCGTTCCACAAAAGGCGGTCAAAGGTCAAGCCCTGGCAGACTTTTTGGCAGCCCACCCGGGCTCAGAGTCATCCAGGATATATAAAGAGATCCCAGATGAGGTTACCAGCTCCCATGCAAACTCTCACGATGATATATGGCGAATGTTCTTCGACGGCGCTTCGAGAACTGGACCTAAGGGCAACATCGTCGTCGGAGTCAGGGTGGTGCTGGTTTCTCCTACCGGATTGGTGATCAACCGTGCTTACTCTCTCACAGAACCCTGCTCTAACAATGTGGTCGAGTACAATGCTCTGGTTATTGGCAACCAACTTGCAAAGGAGCTGGGGGTAGAATACCTTGAAGCATACGGCAATTCTCAGTTAATCGTCAATCAGATCCGGGGCTCATACGAAGTTCGCCACGAAGACATGATCCCCTATCACCAAATAACGATCGACATCATCTCGTCGTTCGAGGGGTTCTTCATCGAAGATGTCCCCAGACTCCGAAATGTCGAAGCCGATGCCTTAGCAGGCCTGGCCGCTTCCCTAGCAGTACCGAATTATACCCATCAATCGGTAGATGTGATAGGCCACGAGCTGGTCTGCCCCAAGAACAATGTTCAATTCGTGGCAAGTTATTCCGCTCAGGCGATTGATGATGCCCTAAATTGGAGACAACCATTCATCGACTTCGTCGTCTATGATATCTTGCCCGAAAACCCAAAGGAAGCCACTTCCATCAGACGGCGTTCCCTCAGATTCTTCTACGATACAGAGACGAAAATGCTGTATCGGTGATCCTACGATGGATTATTGCTTCGGTGTCTGTCAAACGCAGAAGCCAAAGAAGCCGTACGAGAAGCGCATGACGGTGTCTGCGGGGCCCATCAGTCTGGTCCTAAATTGCAAGACCGTCTTTGCCGAATGGGCTACTACTGGCCCACGATGGTAGCAGATGCGATAGACTACGCAAGAAGGTGCAAAGCCTGCCAAGTCCACGCGGACTTCATTCACCAGCCATCCGAATTTCTACATCCGACAATGGCATCCTGGCCCTTCGAAGCATGGGAAATGGATATCATTGGTCCGATTACTCCACCTTCCTCCCGTGGATATCGCTTCATACTTGCGATCACGGATTACTTCTCCAAATGGGCAGAAGCTGTTCCACTCGCCGAAGTAAAGACTTCAAACGTAATCAGCTTCCTCAAGCATCACGTCATCTATCGCTTTGGACTGCCCCGGAGGATCATCCACGATAATGGTCCGTAGTTTGCAAGCCATGCTTCTTATCGGTTCTGCGACAAACATCGCATCCAGAATATTGCTTCGACACCATACAATCCAGCAGCGAACGGGTTGGCAGAGGCATTCAACAAAACAATCATCAAACTCCTCAAGAAGTTTGTCTCTTCCAACAAACATGACTGGAACGAGAAGCTCGGTGAATGTTTATGGGCGTACCGTACTACAGTCCGAACAGCTACCGAAAATACACCATTCTTCCTGGTATACGGGAGTGAGGCAGTTCTCCCATTAGAGACTCAAATACCCTCACTCCGCGTCGCCCTCACTTATCAATTGACGACGGATGATAACTACCGACGCCGACTACAAGAGTTGGAGGCCTTAGATGAAAAGTGCCTCCTGGCTCAACAAAGGATCGAGCTATACCAAGCACGCATCTCTGGAGCCTTCAACAAGAAGGTCAAAATCAGGACATTCCAAGTGGGCGATCTTGTTCTGGCAGTCCGGAGGCCGATGGTCATGACTCACAAGACCGCCGGCAAGTTCCAGCCAAAATGGGAAGGTCCATTTATCATCGAGACCGTATTCTCCAACGGTGCTTACCGCCTCGCCAAGCAAAATGGAGACTTGCTCATGTTACCCGTCAATGGCAAGTTCCTGAAGAAATACTATGTCTAGACGACAATTTTCCAGATTTTCGAGTCACGTACCCGCTGGTACCGCTGAACTCGCCCTCACAATTTTCCAGATCATTGAGTCACGTGCCCGCTAGCACCGCTGAACTCACCCTGACAATTTTCCAAATTTTCGAGTCACGTACTCGCTGGTACCGCTGAACTCGCCCTCACAATTTTTCAGATCATTGAGTCACGTGCCCGCTAGCACAGCTGAACTTACCCTTACAATTTTCCAGATCATTGAGTCACGTACCCGCTGGTACCACTGAACTCACACTCACCATTCTCCAGATTCCCGAGTCATGTACCTTCTCGTGCTGCTGAACTCGCATCCACAACATCCCAGATTATCGAGTCATGTGCCCGCTGGTGCCACTGAACTCACACGTTCACAATATCGAGTCATGTACCCGATGGTGCCTCTGAACTCACATCTCGGTCACTCTTTCAGATAGTAAGTCATGTATGATTATACCTCTGAACTTTCTTCCTGGAAGAGATCCTCCCTCATGATCTAATACCCGCACTTCCGGTGCACAAAAAGGGTAATCGATCCACAAATTACCAAAACGGCCATGTCTTCATTACCTCTGAGTCGTTTCACTTCCACCAAAAACAAATCACCCCCTACCTAGAACTTCCATGTCCTCATTACCTCTGAGTCGTTCTATGTACCCCCTCTTCATTGAGTCCACTCCTACCATGTCCTCATTACCTCTGAGTGGGAAGGCTCCGTAGAAGAAACCTTCATACTTGCCATGTCCTCATTACCTCTGAGTAAGTATGTCGATTCCCTTTCAACCTATTATCTGTACCCATGACCGGAGTACGACAAGGATAATAGGTCTACAAATGTCCTCTGTTGACCACAAATGTCCTCTGTTGACCACAAATGTCCTCTGTTGACCACAAATATCCTCCGTGAATTCACTCCTGCCATGTTCTCATTACCTCTGAGTAGGAAGATTCCACGATAAAACCCTCATGCTTGCTATGTCCTCATAACCTCTGAGCAAATATGTCGGTTCTATTTTATCCTACTATCTGTATCCTAAGTCAGGGTACACCAAGGATAATAGGCCCACAAATATCCTCTGCTAAGTTTCTTAGCACAAGCCCACCATCTCATCATGCCCCGGGAGCCCAGCTGCTCTACGGCATTCTTTTTCCCGATACCGAGAGCACCTATGACCACTTTGCTATGGCTGTTCTAGGTACCCTAACCAAACTTGTTATCCGTACCTAAAACCAAGGTATGCCATGGGTAACAGGTCCACAAATAGGTCCCCTAGACGGGGAAAACATCACCACAATATCACAGGTACAACAAGTAATACGAATGAAGGGTAGAATGGAAAGTACACTTTATTTGAAGGAAGAAAAAAACATTACATATTTCGGGACCGCGTCCCTCTCAAAAAGAAAAAACAGGAACAAAACAAGAAGAAAAGGCCGACTATAGCTCAGCATTACACAATTCCAGGAGCCGATTTTTCACCAATGCAGTCCCCCGCTCAAGCCTCCGTTTAGCTCGACGCTCGGCCTCTTGGGACAATTGCTCTGCGTCATTCAAATACATATACGCCTGCCAGTCGTTCTCTATCTTCTTCAGGACAAGTTCTAGATTGGCTGAAGCCCTACTAAACTTGTCAGCCTCCTGAATGGCAATCTCTTTCTCAGCAAGAGTAGCTTCAAGCTCGGACTCCAGAAAGGCCAGCTTTCTTTGGAGCTCTAGGATCTGTTCCCGGGTGTCGGTTACCCCGCGGGAGGCATCCGCTTCCCGAGTCGTACAGTCTTCAGTTCGACGGCTCCATTGATCGTATGACCGAGTCAGATCCCGGCGGTCCTTCAATATGGCCAACTTGAGCGACTCTCGGGCAATCATCACCTTTTCTACCGCAGTAACAAGGAAATTGCGCTCTTGGTTTATCGTCGCGGGTAAATCAGCTTGCTGCAGCCTGCGAAATTGGGCCACGAGACGATCAGCCTCTAAAAATTTAGGCTCCAGAAGCGCAGCCAGTTCCCCTCCACCAGGGAGTGTCCTAAGGATATTGATCTGGCCACCGGCGCATTGACGGGCCAGAGTAAAGGGAGTCCCCCTTTCTACAGCTGCCTCGATCCCCCTCTTCAGGTGGCGGTAGAAACTGTCGACCACATCCCGGGACGCTTTATCCAAAACCTCTGTGGAGGACGGAGTCAAAGGGAGTGTGGCAGGCAGTACCGAAGGAGTAGCCTCAGACGTCGCTGCCCCCGTCACCAAGGAAGCAAATTCTGTACGGAAAGATGCTTGAATAGCGGCTAGCTCCTCTTCCGTCGCCCGAAGAGCCTGGATGCTCGGCAAGGCGGAAAGGTTAACCCCCGAAACTATATTCGCAGAAGAGGGCGCAGGAAGCATCGTCCCTTGTCCCAGCTGTACTGCTACCTGGGCTCCCGAACTCGACCCAGATGGAGGCCTCTCAATGCAAGGAGGTTCCGTCAGATCCCCTCCGGTAGGGTCCGCCCCAGCAATATCCGTCACCAGCAATAAAGGGTTGGGACCTGAACATCCAAAGCAACCATTAATCGACGTAATCCGAAGGATAGGATGACGGAGTAAATAAGCTTATTCACAGGTTAAGGTTTGACTTGTATTACCAGGGGAAGAGCATGGAGGCTGCGGTTCATTCACAGCCGACGTAGCTTCCTCATCCGCAGCTTCTGATTCGAATTCAACTGGTTTCTCTGTCACGGCCATCCCTGAAAAGGAGCCAGCCAGGACAGTGTCATCCTGTTGGAGTTCAGATGTCTCAGGGATGGGCGCAGTAAAATTCCCATCCCCCTGAGTTGAGGTCCCAGCAAGGTGAGACTCCTCGACCGCCTCCGGAAGAACCCCAGCAGCAATGATAGCAGTACACACATCACTGACCAAATGGGACAGGACCG
Source organism: Iris pallida (assembly GCA_029216955.1). Taxonomy (NCBI): domain Eukaryota; kingdom Viridiplantae; phylum Streptophyta; class Magnoliopsida; order Asparagales; family Iridaceae; genus Iris; species Iris pallida. Next base: position 12,035,979 of record JANAVB010033814.1, read on the forward strand.
GATCAACCTCGACAATCGGGTCCTGAGAAGCGAACTCATCTGACGCCTATAAAGAGCAAAAGGAAAAAACGATTAGGCCATAACATAAAAGAAGAAGAAAAGAGGTAGTCGAAACTCAAATCACCTCAGAAACCGTCAACATCATCAATAAACAGCCTGCGATGTCTTACCGCAGCGTGCTTTGTGGAGTAGGTTCGGCCGTCAGCGGCAGTCACGCGCCTGCTTCGCTTACGCGAAGGGCCAGGCACTGCAGATGGTTGATCCTCCACCACCTCGTCAGACCAAGTAGGCGGCTGACTCGACACCCTTTCATCTGGCATAATAGGGGGCTGATTCCCAACTTCCTCGTCTGAAGAATGCGACGAGTCATCGGCGACTTGTTCATTATCCTCCTCATCCGCCATAGTGGACTCCGAGTTCGGCGCAGGAACCCTGTTTGCCCTCCTTTTTCTCTTCTTGGATCCCTCTGACTTCTCAGCCAAACCAGTGCCAGCAATGAAGCTAGTATTTATATCAAAATCGATAGGAGGCTTGCTCGCTGCGACATGATAAAGGGCCGCTATATACAAAATATCTTCTGCTGTCTTGGTATCGGGGACCGAGAAGCTGGCCCGGGTATGGACCGCATTGTAATAATGCCAGGCCCGGACGCCATCGATTACACTGCCCTCGAAGCTCAAGCAAGCGCTAGGACAATCCAGGAACAATTGACTATACCCGAATTGACGGGAAAATCTACTGGGCAGATAAGGCTCCAGGTATACGTTATTTCGGTAACGATATACCAGGTGCGCAGGGCGAACGTTGCGCAGCCAAAGAAGCATCTTCTCAGATAAAAGTTGGAGAGGATCAACGCCGTCAACATACACTCCCCTCACTTCTCTGAGGGTAAATTGAGGAAGAGAGACGAAGAACTCGGGCCCGTCAACTCTCGCCAACGCCCTCCGGCAGGCTGGCATGGTATCGTGCTCCCAAGGCTGATGACGGTATTGAAAAAAGAAGGCGTCGTCAGTAGTAACATCTTCTTTAGTTCCTGGCCTCATCAACGACCGGTAGTGCATTAATAATCCCATGAGGTAGTGGTATGGCAGTTCTATCCGTTCAAAGTCCAGCGTCGTCTCACGAGCAATGACTTTGGATGAAAAGGCACAGAGGCCGTGATGTATGCTACACACCATAGCCGGGAGAAGGGCCAGTCTTACTTTGAAGACTAGCTTCACAGTAGGGAGAACGAAATGGCGGCTGATCCTTTCCATAGAACCTGCTCCGCCCGAGACTACGCAATTGCGTAGCCACACCATCAAGAACCCGGCTAAGATCGCTTTATCGGACATTTCCCGGGTACCGTAGTGGAAGTAACTGAAGGAATCAATGCGGCTCCCAAACCTGTCACGGGTAGACCTCGACCTTTTGACCTTCAACATCATGTCCTTCACCTCCTCCGGGGATTGAGGACCTCGAGACGAAACTCGGCCGGAGGGACGTAACTTGAACAGATACGCAACCCAGGCCGTGGTGTGAGGGGCGCTCCCTTCTGAGCTATTTTCTTTCTTGATAGTAATCTGGTGGCAGATGCTATGATGGCACAACAGTTCTCGGTACACGACGACGAAACCAGGAAATCGTCGATCCAGGTCATCGAGTTCCTCATTCGTCGGGGTATATACTTCAAAGGCTTCGCCTCCCCACGGTAGCTTAGAAACAGCATGCATCTCATGGAGAGCAAGTCCCAACTCTCCCCCGGGCGCGAAGAAAGTTTCCGTACGCCGGTTATACAGCTCCAAAAGGGCCATGAACAAAGGCTTGTTAATAGGCAACCCGTAACAGGTGCCCCGGACGGCATAGTAGAGGTCAATTTCCCAAAGAGATTCCCCATATTTCCTCAGGATCCATGAGGTAAGATTGGCCCATGTAGGAATGGGGTTGATCCAGTTCAGCAGCGACAACCTGCCCACAGGATAAGACCCCTTGCGAGCGAGCTGATTCAGAAAAGTATCAGCTCGAGTGAAAGTAAAGTTAGGACCAGTCACGTTTACAAAAGTGCCAGGGAGCAGCCCCATCACACTCCGACTAACTGAATCCTTGCCCGCACATGCTGAACCAGTATGCCTGTTGTAGTGGATGTTGCTCACAAACATTTCCGGTCGGATAGGAGTCAGGGAGCCCACCATTGTCCTGTCCAGCAGTACCATGTTAAACTACGAGAGGGGATAATGCCGCTCCATCTCGGGGATATGGATCTCCACTCCGTCTACAGAAAAATCCCAGTTCTCTGAAACATCCAGCAATCGGGAGTTCTTTATGGAAAATGCATCCCCAAAGAGAAAAGCCGGTTTCAGATATTCTCCGTCCAGCTTTCCCGAATTCATCATAGGACAGAGAAAGTGGAAAGGTTGGTTGTTAATGACAGCCATCATGTCCCTAGGTTCATTAATGGGAAGCTGGTCCACTATGTGTCGAATTAAGCCGTCGAGCCGCACGCCCACAGCAAACTGAGCTGAACCCACAAGAAGCTCTCCTGCTGGGTTGGTTGGGAGGCTCACTGAAAAAAGGACAACACGAAACAGGATTAAAAGATGGTTACTGAACTCAAGTCCCTTCGAGCCTATGCGGCTCGGATCAAACGAAGCCCTATGCGGCTCAATTGTAATTGGGTTCCAAGTGGCACGGCCCAAAGGAAGCTTATGTGGTTCAGCCAATACAGCCTCATGCGGCCTAAATCAATTGAGAGTTCTATATGACATTGGTTCGATAGCTTATGCGGATCAATCGAACATATGCGGTTCTAAGCAGAAAAGCTTTTGTGGCACTGAAGCGCTATACGGATCAGTCTGTTAGAAGCTTATGCGGATCAATCGAACATATGCGGTTCTAAGCAGAAGAACTTTGGTGGCACTGAATCGCTATACGAATCAGTCTGTTAGAAGCGTATGCGGATCAATCGAACATATGCGGTTAGAAGCTTATGCGGCTCCATAAGGGAGACTTCATGCGGCTCAAAACTTTTTTATGCGGCTCAAGCATAGGGTATCTCCTATACGACTCGGATATGAGAGGGTCATGCAGCCCATACAGCATATACGGCTCTATCATAGCCGAGCTTGGGTGAAGGCTTATGCATGAATATGCAACAGAGCCATGGATTCTTAGGATTCAAAGTATCCAAATACAACCCTTACCATTAAGGGCAGGACGGACATCAGGGTGCACTTCGGGAACGACGGCTGAAGCCGCCTTCTTGCCCTTCGCAGCAGCGGAGGCGACCTTAGAGGATTTGGGGGCCATGACCAACGATCGAAGAAGGTAAATGAGGAAAGAAAGGTAAGACAACAATAGTTGAACGAAGGAGAAAGTAAAGAAATCCCCCCGACCGTACTCATCCATATTTATAAACAAAAGTGAGGCGTTTCGATCCCCGTGCATACACGAAGATCGACTCTTCGGTTATCAAGGTGAGCCGCCGAAAATGAAGGCCCAAACTCCTCGGATCCCGCACCAAAAAATGACCTTTAAAGCTGACAGCAAATCAACAGCATTTAATACAAAAGATTGCCATACAAGGCAATGATGACGTGGCCGAAAGTCACCTGCGGTTAAGCCATCCATGCGGCTTAACTATCTATGCGGCTTAAACATCCATGCGGCCAGGATTTCATATGCGGCCAGAAGAATACAACCATGCTTCTTATTCAAAGTATTTCAATTTTGCAAATTGAAAACTTTGAAGGGGGTCTTGTAGAAACATGAAAAATATTAAAGAAAGATCCATGCGGCCAGGAAACTCCATGCGGCTCAGGAAGCCCATGCGGCTCACAGATTCATGCGGCACGAGGGGCTATGCGGCTCAAGACGTCCTATGCGGCTCAGAACAGGAGACGTGGCTTGAAAAACAGTTCTCCCCTCCTACATTAATTGCTTTGACGGCTGATAACTCTGAAAAAGTGGCAGCCCTGACACAAAAGAGGTAATTATGACTCTGTCATAATGACAGACCCCTAGGAAAGTGAAGGAGATCTCTGACACAATCTCCCGAGACCCAAAAAATGCCACGTGGCTCTGACACGTGGACGGTCATATGCGGCTCGAGCGAAGACTCTCCATGCGGTTCAGGGTAAAGCTGCCTTATGCGGCTCAGGCAGAAACAGTCTAATACGGCTCAAGCAGAGGCCCCCCATGCGGCTCGCAAGGATTATCTCTATGCGGCTCATTACCCATTATGCGGCCCAAATTATCATATGGTTCGAAGGTTCGGGGGGCCACTCCCCAAGCAGACCCGACACGTGGCCAGTCTTATGCGGCTCCATCCTTATGCGGCTCAACCCTTATGCGGCTCAATCCTCCTCAGCGGCTTTCGGAACACGTGTCATAAAGCCAATCATTTTCCCAGATTTACTGCAATCAAAGATTGGGTCAGATCCCAATAATCTGGGACACGTGGCAGGAGAATGAATTAAATTTATTCATTCAGATTCGCAGACATCATCAAATCATCACCATGGAGATTTATTCCAATCAACATTAATTGCTGATAGGATTTGGTGCAATCTACACTAAATGGCCTAGATTTATTACGCTCAAGATTAATGGCCCAGATTGATCGATTGATAGGCCGTCGCCACGTTGAGGGGTAATCATTGTGAACCCTAATGAGGTCCCTCCATTCCTATAAATAGCAGGGTGCCATTCTCTTGCAAAAGAGACGCACACACAGAGAGGCACATATACATACAGAGAGAGACTTTTTTGAGATCAGAGAGCACCAGAATACTTAGAGAGAAGAAGCAGAGAGAGAGAAAATAGAGCATTTCTTCCAACGCCAAGCAATCTTCTGGAGCCAAGGCTGCATACCGATCGTCCAAGGAGTAAGGCAGAGCTGCCGTCGCTTTCCCGAGCCTCTATCGTCACCCCCCAGAATCTAAAATAAACAATTGTACTTAGATTGCTGTACCTAGGTTTTCGTCCCTAGGCTTTCTTTGTACAAGCGAGTTTGTAACGTGAAGTAAAAGTCCAGTCCTCCGATAATTGTTCTGCTTTTTTATATTTCATGGCAAACATAGGTATCGACAACATTGGTAAGGCTCCCTTCCCTGTGATTAAAGATGTCTGTCTAGTAAATGAGTTAAAATATAACCTACTCAGCATAAGCCATTTAGCTGACAATGGTTATGATATTAACTTTGTCAAAGACAAATGTACTATAGTTGATAGCACAATTGGTAGTACTATCTTTGAAGATATTAGGGAAGACAATATATATGTTTTTTTATTTGTTGGAAGATGCTAACAAAACAGGTAGATGCTTACTCGCCAAGAACGATAAAAGTCAACTATGGCACATGAGACTTGGCCACGCAAACATGGACACAATTTCAAGATTATCCACGAAGAAATTGGTATGAGGCTTACCGGATATCGTCTTCAAGAATGATATGGTATGTAGCGAATGTGAAAAGAACAAAGCTACCTGATCCACATTTAAGTCAAAAAATGCTGTAAGTACCACTAGACCTCTACAATTACTGTATATGGATTTATTTGGGCCTAGTAGAATTGCTAGCCTAGGTGGTAAATTATATGCATTTGTAATAGTAAATGATTTCTCTAGATATACGTGGGTATATTTTCTCGCACGTAAGAATAATGCATTGTCTGAATTTGTCGTATTTTGTAAGAAAGTTCAAAATGAGAAATGATTCATGATTACTCGTATTTGAAGTGATCATGGCAACGAATTCGAGAATGCAGAGTTTGAGCATTTCTGTGACACATACGGATATTCGCATGAGTTCTCCTGCCCTAGGACTCCACAACAAAACAGAGTTGTGGAACATAAGAACAAAAATCTATCTGAAATAGCTAGAGTAATATTGTACCAATTTAGTCCATCCAAATATTTTTGGGCAGAAGCTGTCAATACAGCTTGTTATGTTCTCAATAGGGTTCTAATTCGACCTAAATCGAAGAAGACTCCCTATGAGTTATGGTTTGATAGAACTCCTATAGTTTCTTATTTCAAAATCTTTGGTTGTAAATGTTTTATTCCTAACACTAAAGATAATTTGGGTAAATTTGATGAAAATGCCGATGAGGGTATTTTTTAGGTTATGCGACCAAAAGCAAAGGGTACCGAGTCTTCACCAAAAAGACAATGATCATCGAAGAATCAGTGAACATCACCTTTGACGAATTTAACCAACAGACGATCAACGATAATGATGATGAAGACATCAATACACCTAGCAAGGCGTCTACAGAATCTGAAACCGAAACCAGCTACCTTGAAAGTCTGCCAAAAAGAATAAAATTTATGGATGACCACCCCAAGGACCTGGTAATAGGTGAGATCACCCAGGGCATAAGTACTCTTTCCTCTACCAGAGATATAGCTTCTTGTGTTGCATTTATTTCACAGTTAGAACCTAAAATTATTAAAAAAGCATGTAGTTATCACTATTAGTTAGATGCTATACAAGAGGAATTAAACTAATTTGAACGGAATCAAGTTTGGAAACTTGTTCCCAAGCCCATTGATCATCCGGTCATTGGCACCCACTGGGTATTCCAAAATAAATTAAATGAGAATGATTTAGTCACTCGTCACAAGGCTCAACTCGTAGCTCAAGGATACAACCAAGAGGAAGGTATCAACTACGATGAGACCTATGCCCCTATTGCGAGATTAGAATACATTCGCATGTTATGTACATTTTCATGTTTTCATAACTTTAAACTTTTTCAAATGGATGTAAAGAGTACTTTTCTTAATGTTTTCATAAAAAAAGAAGTTTATGTAGCTCAACCTCTAGATTTTAATGATTTCAAAAATCCTGATTATGTATTCAAGTTGAAGAAAGCCTTATACGGTTTGAAACAAGCCCCTCGTGCTTGGTACGACCGTATAAGCTCTTTTCTACTTGATAATGGTTTTTCAGAAGGCAATGTTGACACTACACTGTTTATAAAGTCTTTAAATAAAAATCTTTTTTAATTTAAATTTATGTTGATGATATTATCTTTAAAACTACTGATGAATCTCTCTGTCAAGAATTCTCTAAGTATACGAATAATGAGTTTGAGATGAGCATGATGGAAGAACTTAAATTCTTTCTTGGACTACAAATCAAACAAACCAATAATCAGATGTTCATCAACCAATCCAAGTACACAAAAGATTTACTAAATAAGTTCGATCTGGAATCCGTCAAACCCCTTGGCACTCCAATGGCAACTTCAACTAAGCCTGATGTAGATGAACAAGGCAAACCTGTCGACATACGTAAGTATCGATGTATGATTGGTAGTCTACTTTATTTAACTACTAGTCGTCCTGATATAATATTTATTGTTTGCTTGTGTGCAAGATTTTAAGCTAATCCTAAGGAATCACACCTGTGCGCAGTTAAGCGTATCTTCGGATACCATAACTACACTTCTTCTGTCAGCTTATGATATCCCAAAACCATATCTTTTGACCTAACTGATTATTCGAAAGCTGATTTTGCTGGATGCAAAATGGATAGAAAAAGTACTAGCGGCACGTGTCATTTCCTAGGTAAGGCTCTAGTATCTTGGTTTAGCAAAAAGCAAAACTCTGTTGCATTATCAACTACTGAGGCTGAGTATACCGCTGCAGGACGTTGTGCACAAATTTTGTAGATGAAGCAAACTTTAGAAGATTTTTATTTACACTACACACACATACCCATTTTCTGTGACAACACTAGCACTATCAACTTAACTAAGAATCTTGTATGTCACTCTTGCACTAAGCATATTAGATTCAACATCATTTTCTTAGAGACCATCAAGCAAATGGAGACATCAGTTTAGAATATGTAGACACAGAGAAATAATTGGTTGATATCTTTATAAAATCTTTAGCGGAAGATCGATTCAATTATTTACGTCGAGAATTAGAAATTTTAGATGTCAATAATATTAATTAATTTTATCTTATTAATTATTTTTTAATATGCAAAAATGTTTTTGAGATAAGCCTACAAAGGGACTGTCTGTCACCACGGCTACGGCTAAAGTGAAGCGGTATTTAAGCGTCCCTCCGGTGGACCTCCGTTAGCTGGGACAGTACCCCTATATCTAATATGAGACAGTCACTGCATAACAAAATTTAATTCATAAAATAAATTTAAGTATATTAATTAAAATTTAAAATTACTAATTTTGGAATTAAATAATTGAAAAGGAATAATAAATACAAAGTGACATTTTTGATTTTGTGTAAAAATACTTCAACAGAGTTCTAGGCGAACTCGGACCGAATTCGGTTGGCGACAATTTTTAAACAGAATCTGAATGGTCCCCACTTTAATTTCTTCTTCCTCCTCCCCAAACCAGTAGCACAACAGCCGCAAAAATATCCCAAAATCCTAGATTTTCAATCCTTGATTTCTCCCTACTCCTTTGAATTTTTTCGTTGAAATTTTGGATTCAGGCATGGAATCTCCTCCTCTTCCACATACTCTAATATGAGAAGGTATAATCTCCTCTATCTCTCATTCTCTCAATTTCATAGAAATTTCTATTTCTATTGAAATTATGCCTAGAATTAACAATCCTTTGAAGAGAAAGAAGACGACTAGTGAAGGAGACTCATCTTCTAATCCTATCCAAGGATCTCTCTTTTCGTCCGTCCAAACGGACGATGGGGCATTCAATGAGTTTTTCTTTGAAGCTCTAGAACAATCGTTATTATGGTATACAGATTTTTCTATTCACAACATTTGTCCCGGCGCATCGATAAAATGGACGATCTTTCCATCTATTAAATCTTATTTTGAAGCTTTAGGATTGCATGTTCTTGTTAAACATTCATTTTCTATTGCCACCAATGCAATTAGACTATTTTACTGCAATTTCACTCTCGCTGATGATTATTATCTTATGAAAAGTCATGTCGCCAGCATTGATATTCAATTCAATGATAAAGATTTAGCGACGATCCTATAAATTCTAAATGTAGGTGGGCCACTTGTCGATATCACTGATTTTGAATTCACCAATGACACGACTTTGAACAACTTTGAGAATCAACTTTGTGCTCCTGATCCCGTCCGTCTCGGCAAGTTTAAAGCTATAAACTTGAGTTTATTTTTCTATGAGTTACATCGGATAATCTTTTCTACTATACTACCCAAGTCCATTTCAAAAGATGATGTAACTTGTCTTGAATTGTCTGCTATCTACCACATTCGTCATGGGATTCCCTTTCTGTCCCTAAGACTATTATCCGAATGATGGCTAGGTGTTGCGAGATGAACATGAATCTTCTCTACGCGATGATCCTAACTATCATTTTTCAGTATTTTGAGATTGATCTTTCATCTTGTGCTCGTGACTCTGAGCCCAAGCATCTGCAGCTTTCACGTCGTAGTGCCTCTGTCCCTCCTACTCCTCCTACTGCACCACCTTTTCCACCTCAGACTTATCCTATATCCTTTGAGGGCATCCACCAGTACTTGGATGGGTTGCAACGTGCTCAACTAGATGAGCACAACTCTTTGATAGCGTTTGTGACCGAGACATTGAAGGAACAAGAGTTCTGAAATGCCAGTCGATTTCAGGTCCTTGCAAACTCATTTGCGGATCTGTGTTTCACTCAAATTGGTCAACATACCAGTTCTTTTCTACGAGATTCTACTGTTTCTGGTTACCGCTATAAGGATGAGGCGGTTCATCATTTCTTCGAACCCGGTAATGCATATGATTGGTACCGTAGTTCTGGTGCTACTCCACATCCATCTCATGAAGCTGACATTTCTGGGGCTGGACCTTCCGAACATGGTAATGCTGCTGCAGCTCGTGCTGATGACGAGTCAGACTAGCTGAGGACTTGATCTAGACGCTACAGTTTTTGTCTAGATGTTATCTTTTTAGACTCTGTCTATGTCTATGTGTTCTTGGAAATTTTTCTACATTCCAGGATAGTACTATTTTTTATGCACTCCTATGTATGATTGTTTGAGATACTGAGTTTGTTGTTCCAAACTCTTTTATTATTATGCATTTTTATTTCAGTATTTATTATCTCTTTTGGTATATGCACTTATGCTTAGCATTATCTTTTAACTACTGCTTCAACTCATAAACTGCCTGTAACATTTATGTTATTTTTCTTTATATTATCTTTGTTTTTCTTCACTGCTTGTTTCTTAAGCATAAATTGTGGGGGAGCTTATCTCTTTGCAATTATTTTCTAAGTGACAACGGGGGAGAAAATGATCTAACATCTTTTTCAGGATAATTTTTTGAATTGAATTTGCCAAAAGGAGAGTACAATACAATATCAAACATACGTACATATGTTTTGAGATTTTCCAATCATGACCAATATGTTATATCGGTCAAGATTTGTCAATCATCAAAATGGAGGAGATTGTTAGCCCATTGGTCATGGTCGAATTGGATTTTAATAATTAATCTAACCTTGTCTCGATATAAGGTCAACTTGGACGAACATCGACAGCCTGTGCCTGCTACCGTTCAAGACTTTAGAACTTGGAGCTGTATTTGTCGTCGTGTCTGTATTTCAAATTATCAATGTACTTTTGCATTTTTATTGAGTCTAGGAATAACATTGTAAACTGCGTCGTACTGATATATAGTCTACCCAAGAAATGTTTTCAAAATACCTTTTCATTTTAAAAACAAACCCACTCACAAAGCCCAAAACTACTTCCTAACTGCTTGAATATCCGAAAGCCAAAAACATGAGTTGTAAACCCAAAACCAAACCAATTCTGGACCAACAGAATTTGGAGCGAATTTGCCCCGAGTTCGGCTATCTGAACGTTGGATTTTAAACTCAGTCTTCCCGCAATTACAGATGCAACGACTATATGCCGAGATTCTCTCATAGAATTCTGTCCAAATTCTTCCTTTGGAAATCCTATAAATAGAAAAGAAATTCTACCATTCCAACACACTCATTCACTCTCATATCTCTTCTCTATAAGCTTACTACGATCTTCCAAAGTCCCTCTAAGCTTTCAATTTCAAATTCCAAGTCAGTTGCAATCCTCTAGTCGATGTGCCAGTGCGGTACGGTCTAGAAGTTCAGAGTGATTGTAATCAAGAGGCTTGATAGAAGTAAGACATTTTACAATTGAAGTTGGTCTAGTACTTCGGATCAAAGCTCGCATTTGTAGAAGTTGTAAGGACTTCATATGAAAACTTACGATCTTTCCATAGTGGATTTCAACTGGGAGCTAGAGTTCTCTCGACTGGATTAGGCCTCACAAGAGGGAGACTAATATACATAGCCATCTTTGCGTCTGCTCTTTGCACTTTACTTTTACTTTTTTGTAACTGTGATATATTTCTGTGATCTTGCTGCTAACAATTTTTAATAGCTAATATTCCGCTGCCTATTCCATTCACCCTCCCCTTCTAGAGTATATCGCTTTACATTTCGTTCCTACAAGAAGGAGTCTAGAAGCTTGGTGGCTAGGAAAAATAGGCCAATTGCTAGAAGTTCATGTTCAAATTGTGTCCATTTGGCTTTACATTGGGATCCATCTCCCAATAACTATACATCTTAATTTTCTCTCTAATTAGACTCTAATTGTTCAATTTGGCCTTTAGGAATTCACACATAGGCTAGGACTATCAATAAAAGGAAGAATTAGGCTCTAATGACTCTCTATATGAAAGTTGTGCTGATTTGTGCCAATTTTGGAGGAATTCTGATATTGGTGTACCAAATGTTTGTTATTTGGTAATCTAGATCTATTTTGACTAGATTTGGTTCTGTGTATCTAGATTCGTGTCCACAATTGGATATGAGTAGATCGTATCATAATACAGTAGGATACAATATGAGCTCGCTGATTTTTGGAGTTTATTTTTAATTATTTTTATTTATTTAATATGGTTATTTTAATATTAAAATATATTTTAAGTCAATAATGACTATAGTAGTAGTTTACCGTAGTTTTGATTTTTGAAGCACAACAAATATCAATTTCTCAAATCTATTTTCATATTTGAATTCTAGACACGTCCACCTTCAATTTGATATAACATGTCCCATCTAAACCTTGTTCTCCAATATTCTTTTAACTTCGTACAACTTTATGTCAACTTAGGCCATTTGACCATTTACCGTAATTCTATATCTAACTTCCAACTTGAGTTCGGAACTCGACATTGATCAAAACCATTTGACCGAATACATGATTTTGGCCCATTTTGAGCTACTACGCACATGTCATTAGTGTGTCACTCAATTGAGTTCTCATGTGCTATTTATTTTCAAATGACACACAAGTCAAAACTATAGACATATTGGACTCAAATCAATCACAAAAATTCTACCAACCCAAAACTAGTCCAACTAGGAACTCATGAAGCCTATTCTAAGGTACCCTAACCTATTAGACATATCTTAGATTGATTTATATGGATTAATATACGGCCACAGTAATTCAAATTTAATTTAAACCAACTCCAAACAACTTTCCTATTTTGGACCCGATTTAAATCCAATGAGATAGAATTGTTGTATCTTTTAGAATAGACAATCAAATCCCACCAAATCAAATCCTACTCCACCCCAACTTAATTCCCCTTATGTAAACCTCTCCCACCTAGGATTTTCGAATACTTTTTTTATATATTTTTTCTATTAAAATCGAGTGCCCCTTCAATTTTTTCTCTATTTTCGTACTTTCCTTTCAACCCGACAAAAACTCATCATCCGGACCTCTTCCAATCCTCCTACAACCTTCATCTCGACCCTACGATACCCCCTTAATACCCCGGCACCTTCCCGAGGAGCCTCAGCCCCTAATTTGGTCGATACGTGACGTGAAAGGCACCCGAAGTCGACCGAACTTGTGCTGAATTCATTACAGCAGGTTAGTCGACTTCTAGACGAGGTTTTATCTACCTTTTCTCATCCAATTGACCTCAAACTAAAACTATAAGTTACCTCTATGTGTCTACTTCAATCTCTGATCGTTATATCACACAGTTCCAAGCGGTTTGCCTGTGGCGTTGATTCTACGACAATATTTCTAGAATCGATTAGTTCTATTGTGAGTAGTTTTTTGCCTACCTAAGATCAGTTTTGATCTTTATAATATTTTTATTCAGAAAATAGACATCGATAGCTTTCCAACGCATATCTACTTGTTAGGTTTTGAGTTCGTTTGCTATTTTTAAAAATTTGTGACATTTACCGTAACACCGAACTCCAAAAAATCCTATGTTCTTTGTGTCCAAAAGTTTAAATACTTCATAAAACTCTATTAAACTATTTGTCTTGCATGGTTTAATGTTATAACCACTATTTTATCTAATTTCTATAATTTTATAGAATTTAATATTTTTTAATTAATTACTATTTTGGGGCTAAATTAGTAGGTCGAGTTGTGGTATCATTGTGTAGTATTGACATAGGACCTATTGTGAAAGAGTTCCCCCATTGAAAATATAATTTTGGTAATATACAGGTATTTAAATTTAATTTTGGTAATATATCGATATTTATAAATAATTTCAAAAATATAAATTTATTATTTTTATTATAGTTGTAAATTATTTTATGAGAGAAGTTGGTACTTATATGTTAGATAGTGTTGTATCAATGTTATGGCGACTAGTAGACGTAGATGCTAATATAATCTATATATGGTAAGATGATATATAATATTAATAATAATGTATTATTATAGGTGATCTTGGAAGGAATGACGAGGACACCGAAGTTGGTCAGGCCTACCCTCAAACAGCAGTTACAGGCAAGTGTATCTTGCCGTGGTTACAGATTGTTTCCTTTTTCTTTTATTGTTTAGTTTGATTTGCATTGCATGACGTAGGGATGTTGATACTTAGTGTCCATTTTGTAGACGAGTACCGATGTCATGATGATGACACCGAGTATTGACATAGGTATTGCGTGCATATTGACGTGTCCATTGGCACGATTGACCATATGACACCGACACATTCATGATGCAAGGTTTACATGACTATTCGTGGTATTGACCTCGTACTAGCATTCTAGATTGTTCATCATTATTGCTATTGTTATCGAGCTAATTGTACAGACTTGACATTGCTAGATTCTAGACATGGGATTGGGGAGAACTTGACTATAGTATCAGACCTATTGTCATGTGGCCTATTGTTTAGTGACCCTTTAGCTCTGTAGCAGAGTAGAGGATTAACACTATCGAGAATCGATTGTCCTTGGTCCCAAGATATGATACTGGAGAGAATATCCTACCGAGGTGCTTGTGAGCCTTAGTGGAGAGATCTGGTATTCTAGGAGAGTTTTTCACTTACATAGCACATAGACGGATACAGTGGATTGCCTTAGATCATATTTTACATCTGTACATTGGCATATATATTATGTACCTTGCTAGTCCCCTGAGGACCTGGTGATCTCTCTAGGTATTCGATTGAACGTAGTTGGTTGCTGATCATGATGGTTGCTATTTACTGTTTCAAGTATCTCTTACGGTTACATATTCATCTCTATTTAATTACATTTTTCTTGCTAGCCTAGTATTTGTAGACTCAAGTTATTATTTTGAGTCTATTCGGACAAATATAGCATAGGGTGCACACTATGTTATATCTTGTTTATTCTTGTATTCTATATTACTGTAGATTGAGATATAGAGATATTATTGATTAATATAGATAGTTGGTCGTTACTATACAGCTTACACGTACTCTAGCTGGGCTGGAGTCCTCTTGATACGTAGCTGGTATGTATACGGTCTCCTAGTCATACGTATTTTTGGACTTTCACTCCAACAAAAAAGTATTTTAACGACACTCAAAAAGTGCAGTTAATGACTTTCCATGGCACTTTTTTAGTGCTGTTTAGAGGGGTGTCATAGAAAGTTTTTGACTTTCCACGACACTCGATAAGTGTCATGTAATAACTTTATAACGACATTTTCTTAATGTCATGTAATGCTCATTCCACGACACTTTACTGGTGTCATGGTAACGTGCTTCAATGTCAGTTCATAAGTGTCGTCAAAATTACGACACTTTATAAATGTCATCTAAAAATATTCTATAACTTTTAATAAATGTCATGGATACTTTTCACGATATTTTTTAAAATGCCTTCCAAGCATCATCAGTTTATATTATATAATATATATATATATATATATATATATATATATATATATATATATATATTATATATAATATATATATATATATATATATATATATATATATATATATATATATATATATATATATATATATATATAAATATATATATATATAGATCTACATCCCCTCATTTTTGTATCCCCCATGCATCCTCTCTTTCACATCCATTGGATTTTGTTTAAGTCATCTAATCTTAACTGTTGATTTTTCAAAGGTTAAGATTAGATGACTTAAACAAGATCCAACGGGTGTTATCATGGCGATGCATGGAGTATGCAAAAGTGAGGGGATAAGGATCCCTCCTCTCTTTCTCTCTTTCTTTCTATATATATATATATATTTTTATTTTTATTTTTATTTTTATTTTTGGAAAGAGAGGACTTTTATTGATGTATAAGGCACAAAATGCCGAAGCCTATACAGGTAAGCGCGCCACGCGCAGAAAGACAGGAAAAACAGGAAAACAAAAAACAGCGCTCGCAAAAGAACGCGCGTAAACCAAAACGACTCCGTGCCAGAACAGTACGAAGCCTAGCCGTCTGTAACAGCCAAAGCCTTCCAAAAGCTAGCTGGGGAGTGGTGACAGCGCCAGGTGGCTTTACGCACCTGTCTGATAGCCTCCCTGAGCAGTTGGTCGTTGTTGAACTGGCGGCCCTTATATCTCCATTTGTTCCAATTCTTCTACAGGACCCATATACCGGCGGCCACAACAATCTGATGCCCATGAGAGGTGCTCCAGTGGGCGAGGAGATCGTTAAGTCCACCCGGCTGATGAACCTGTCGACATTTGGTAGATAGGTTCATCTACATCTGTTTCGCTTGATCCCCGAAGAGAAGGATGTGCTCCGTCGTTTCCGTTTGATATGATGTGCAGCAGTGGCACCGCGATGCCAGGCTGTGGCCGAAGGAGTTTAGGATATCGTCGGTAGGGAGTTTCCGTCGGTGAGCTCTCCAGATTAGAATGGACCATTTGATAGGGATGCATGCTTGCCAGAACGAAGCAGTATAAGGGGCAGGAACACCGATGCCCCTCGCCACAATCCTGGCCGAGGCTGAGGAGAAAGTGCCGCCTGGATTGGGCGACCAACACAAAGTATCCGGGGTTTCCACGATCCGTAGGTCCGCGACGGCGAGAGTGGTGGCCGCCACCGCGCCAAGCCGCGCTCTCACACTGTCCCACCTCCAGCCGGATGCACTGTCCCACAACTCCCGTATCTCACGAGGGAGGATGTTGGTCGGTGACTGGTGGACAATCTCGTCCCCATGCCAACGTTCATGGAACATCGACGAACGGCCGTCTCCAAGCTTGAGTCTAATGAGGGGTTCGACGATGTGCCGGCCATGGAGGATACGCCGCCATGTCACTGAGGATCTGTTGTTGACGACGGCAGTCGCGGGGTGGGATTGTTTGTAATATCTCGCCATCATGAACCTGGTCCAAAGCGAATGGTCCGTACGGAGCTTCTACCACAGCTTCATGGAGCAGGAATCAACGATGTGTGTAAGTCTGCTGAAGCCCAGCCCTCCCTCCTCGGTGGGTTTGGCCACGGTGTCCCAGCTGGCCCAGTGGTACTTCTCTTTGCCATCGGAATGACCCCAAAAGAAATCGGCAAAAAGCGATTCGAGCGAGTATAGAACTTTTTTCGGGGGCACACAGACGGCAAGAGTATAGGCGGGGATGGAGGAGAGGACATGTTTGATCAGAATCAACTTGCCACCCGGGGATAAGGTCGCGTTGTGCCATCCCTCGATTTTAGACCTAATTTTGCTAACTAGACTCGCGAAGATGCCAGAATTAGACTTACCATAAACCAACGGACAACCCAAGTATGAGAACGACGGATATGCAGTAGAGAAGGAAGTAGGGTGGCGAGTGCCCCAGAGCGTATCCTGTCCGCTTTGTGGTGAGTGTAGATGACGCTTTTGTTGGTGTTGATGCGCTGACCCGAGCATCTAGAGTATTTCTCAAGCGTGCTGTGAACCACCTCGATAGATCCGATATCGCCCGAAGAGAAAATAAGAATGTCATCAGCATAAGCAATATGCGTGATCAAGGAGCAGCCGGTAGTAGTGTGGAAGTGGTGGAATCTGGGAGTGTTGGCCATACTTTTGAGGTTTCTACTGAGCGCTTCCGCCGCAATAATGAAGATAGTAGAGGAGAGACGGTCCCCTTGTCTGACCCCGCGGCTGGCAGTGAAGAAACCTGTGGCTTGTCCGTTGATGATGGTGGAGAACCATGAGTTGCTGATCGAACGAAAGATGATGTTGATCCAAGTGTAAAATCCCTATTTTTAAAATAGGTATCTGACTGTATTTTGTATTTTAGAAAATTTAAATTTGGGTGTTGTTAAAATTTTATTGATATTTTCTTGAGGGTGAATTTATTTCATATTATTATTCTTGCTACTATTGTTACTATTATTTTTTATTATCATTATTATTATTATTATTATTTTATTCCTATATCTACCCTCCCCTAACCTAATCCTAACCCCAACCCTCACTCTTTCAGCCGCCCCCATCTCAAAACTCTCTCAGCTCACCATCTCTCTTCCGACCACACTCACCCTCAGCCCTCTCTCTCCTCCCTCAACTCTTCTCTCTTCCGCTCACTCGGCCTCTCATCCCTCTCTCTCGCTCGCTGTCTCCCTCTCTTCTCCCGACCTCCCCCGACATCCGGCCGCCCCGAGCTCTCACCACCATCATCGCCGCCATCTCCTCCACTGCTCCCACCGCCGTAGTTGCCACTGCCATCGACCTCCGTCCCGGCCTCCCCCATCCGGCGCCACCACAGCTCCCACCACCATCACCGTCATGGCGACCACCACCATCATCGTCGCCGCCGCCTCCCTCCACCACCATCTGCCACGATCGTCGGCCCCTCCTCTGCGACCGCCACCACCAGCACCGCTTCTACCGTCGCCGTCGTCGCCGTTCTCCTCCGGCCTCCCCTCTTTCTCTATACTTCCCCTTCTGCCGGCGGGCCGACCTGGCCGGGCCTCCTCGCCCACGCCGATGAGCCCCTCCGCCGGTGAGATTTTTGAGCACCCCTCTCCCTCCCCTTTCTCGATCTGTGTGCTTCTCGGAGATCAAGCCGCGTGGTTCGGCGCGCGTCGGGCAGCGTACTGCCTCGAGCCATACGCTGCCTCGTGCAGTATGTTCCTTGGGCCGCACACCCTCGGTTGGTGCGTACCCCTCATTTTTGTACTACCTCGGGACACGTATCTCGAGCTTCGTGTACACCTCGAGCAACGGGACACTTTGGGCCCTGCGTTGTTTGGGTTGTGTGCCATCTCGATTTACGTGCCTCGGTGTATGAGTTGTTTCAATTTTGTGTATCCCGATCTACGTGCTGCCTTGGACAGCGAGATACCTCGAGCCCCGTGCTGTCTCGGGCACCGTGCTATCTCGGTTTGCACGTTGTCTCGATTTCCGTGTCTCGGCCTTTATGCCATCTCGGTTTTTGTATCGCTTCGATTTGTGTGCACGCACCAATTTGCATGCTGCCTCGGTTTGTGTGCCCCATTGGCCTCTGTACCGCAATCGATTTGCGTACACACATCGATTTGTGTGCCACATCGATTTACGTGCTCCTTGGACCTTGGGTCGTCTCGATCTACGTGCACGTCTTGATTTACGTGTACGTTTCTGTTTCTTGTTCGTCTCGATATTCGAGTCATCTCGATTTTCGTACGCGTCTCGATATACGTACATGTCTCGGTTTGTGTGCCCGTATCGATCTGTGTGTCTCGATTTTCTTGCCAGATCCCTGTACTACTTGCGGGACCCACACGGTATAGCCTCGTGCCATTCTTCATGATTTTTTCATTATTTTATTATTTAATTCTAATGATTGTTTATTGTGTGTTCTGAGGATCTCGATGGACGTGCTAGCTCGGATCCCGATCGCCGAAGAATTGCTTACCTAGCCGAGCCCTCTAGGTAAGTATCCCTTGCTCATCGACGACTCTTGCCCTCTCTCCTGGATTTTATTGCCTTTAATTAATTTGT
Source organism: Iris pallida (assembly GCA_029216955.1). NCBI lineage: Eukaryota > Viridiplantae > Streptophyta > Magnoliopsida > Asparagales > Iridaceae > Iris > Iris pallida. The sequence goes on from JANAVB010033814.1 coordinate 12,055,155, forward strand.
ACTTGTAAATTATATAACGATGATTAGTGTAGCTTAGCAGTAGAACTGCCATGATGATAACTTAGGATAGCTTGGTCCGATACCGGGATAGACCGTATCGGACAACTCAGATGGGTCATCCACACCTCCGAGGACACGAGCACGACTCACTTGTACGAATTGTCCCCGTATGCCCCGTATCCGTTTCGCGGTCGGGTAATGGCTCTGACTAACTATTCTTGTGGCTGTGATTGTGCTTGGGTTAGAACTATGGACATGTGCTGTGATGCGTCCTGCGAGGCAATTTCTTGTTATATATGTTGGCTTGGCGCCCAGTACGCAATGTAGTGCTGTTGGAGGCCGGGACTTAGTGGTCTCGGGTTCGATTGGTTTCCAGTCCGTATCGTAGTGCTGCTGGGGGCCGAGGCTTAGTGTTTTCGGCTATCGATTTGTTCCCAGTACGCATCGTTGTGCTGCTGGTAGCTGAGACTTAGTGTTCTTAGCCTGCGATTCTGCAATTCTGCGATGGGTTGCGCCGAGTGGTTTTAGCCCCAATTCGTAGGGTGCTCCCATCCAGATTACAAAGGAGACTCTGCCGGATTTTTCCAGAATTCTCAGTTGGGAATTTGGTTCGAAGGATTAGGCAGAACCATTCCTTTGTCTTACTGGACTGGATTCATGCATGATCACATTGGCATAGTTTACCTGATCCCATTGCCTGCTAGGTAGGCTCCCGACTAGATTAGTCGCCTAGCGTCTTGACCTTTCTTGTCCGTCGGATAGCGTAAGGAGAGCGGTTCTACTCGGAAGACGGTCTGCAACCCTGGTCCTTGTTTGGTTTAAGGGTTATGGATTTGCTCTAGAGTGGTTCACGCAATCCTTGCCACATTTTTGGCGACATTTAATTATATTCTTGCCCCCTGATTATTCATTCTAGGAGTTGTCCTAGTATAGCCAGATAGGGCTGACAGTTGTCCTATGTATCGGGATTGTGACCTTAGATGTGTATGAGGATTGAGTAATATATGAAGTATGATCTCGGGATGTTCAGTTGGTAGACTCACGTGGATACTTGGATAGTGCTGTCGATTCCTTTAGATGATGTTCGATTTTGATCAGATATGTGGATTCCTGGATTTTGATTAATTGTTCGAGTGCTTCACGGAACGAGGAGAATATCAAGGAGATTATTATATGATTTTTACTCGACTTTCCAAGTCCTTAAAATCTGGTTTGTTTGCTATATCTTGGTGGTGGTGAGACTTATTTGCTGATAGCGTGTGATCATCGATTCAGAGGATTCTTGTGAGCCAGAGGACCTAACATTATTATGGTGATGAGCTTGGTATTTTGTGGTTGTCTTTATTGACGTGATATTCACTCCATCATGGATGGAAGACTCTTGCTAGATTGATCTGGTGGATGGACCGACTTGATGATTGGAGCTGTAGGCTCCCATATATGTCTGAGATGATATTGTAGTAGAGGTTCTGATCTTGTACTTGACCTGATATCCATGCCACGATGTGGGTAGATGACTTCTTGTGACTGACAGATTTGTCCTTGTCCCAGACCTGACTACTTGTATCCGTGCTATAAGTCCAGTTACCCTTTGAGGTACTGGCCCTGACCTTGCACTGCGGTGCCCCTTGTCTACTGGCACTTTGAGGTGCTACTTCCATGATTATATGGCATTGCGATGCCATCTTAATATTCTAGCTATATTATATGATTACCTGCACGGGTATCTGGTAGTTGGCCTATAGTCTTAGCGTGGTCAGGATTGCTTGCTTGCTTGTTGTATAACACTAAGGATGGATCACAACTGGGACTATAGGTGCTGAGGTTGATTCTTACTTAGCGTTCTCGTACTGAGGTACGACATCTAGGAGGATGATCATGTGACCACGGTATGTGATTCCGGATAAATGTATGGTTAATCTAGGCAACTTAAATTGGTAGAAGCATTGGGGGGAACGGAATCCCGAGATCGTGCATTACCAGCCTTATCCCAGACATTAGTCATGACCTGCAGGCTGGCCGCCACAGATATTGTTACCATTCGTACTAGTGGATGGCAATATCCGTCTACTTTTTGTACTATACATTATATATATGGCATACTCGGCACGGTGGTCTTACGAGGGACCGGTGGTGACAAGCAGAGCCCGGTGGTCTTGTGAGGGACCGACGCTCATTTAGTCTTGATATACTTGGCCCCTAGCCCTGCTGAGACGGCACGATCTGAGGATTCCCATACTTGCATTGTTGGGGTAACCCAACCTCCACATAGAGAGCCGTAGGCATTTTGAGTGGCCGCTTATTCTCCTAAATTATATGGTTTGTTGCTTGCTAAGCTGGCTGGCCCATAACGCTGTCTCGGTGCGATAATTCATTCCCTTGTTCTTGTTTGATGTAGGGGTGAGTTACTGTTCCGATGACAGACTACGAGTTCCAGTTGGCGATGCAAGCATTAGTGGATGTTAGGATAACTGTGATGATTGTTGGTTACTTACGTATTAGTAGTTGGATTGCTGCCTTATATTATGTAATCGTGCGTTGGTGCCGCACGATCCTTTACCCTCATTACTGCTGTTCATACGTGTTATTCCTGTTATATATCATATCATGCTGGTTTTCTTCGCCCGTCCTTGAGCCTTCCTTTCTGGTACTTGCTACGGTTGGCCTGACCAACCCTGGATTGTTCCCAGATTGCCTGTGACCGACCCTGTGGATCTTCCAGACTTGACTTGGAGGACGTGCTTCAGTTCCTGATCATGAGGGAACTGTGTGGGAAGATTATGTCTACATTATTTCTTATTGTAGACTCTCTGATTTTCATACGAGTATTTCCTGCTTTGATTGTCTCTCTTGATTTTGTTTCATTGTGATTTGCCTGTGGACATGAGATCGGATTTAGGCCATAGATTGATTGCATGCTAGGATACCCAGCAAGACTTGACAGCCGTCATCGCCGTATAGCATATTCGTACCTTATACGGTGTAGCTGGCCTACGTCCGTCCCCGTATTCCGGTACTGGGGCGTGACATAGTTTTAGTGGTGGCCCATGCAGGTCTCGTTTTGAGATATCGTTGGGTATCACATGATTATTGATCTCAGTCCATAATTCCTTGGGATTCTAACTTGCTATACACTTGCCCTTCGCTCCCTTGAACCTGTGAATTGGTCCTCATCTCTACCTGGACCTATTTTGCTTTTCCATGTCTTATTCGTGTTATCTACCTCTGATCCTTGTTTGATAGATATGATCATATAGTTGGTCATGTCGATCACCTTATTTGATGAGATGTTATCTTATCTCCATCATTTGGGTTACATGATTATTCATCTTGGGTTCTGTACTCTCTACCGGTGTTTCGCCTTGGTTGATTTCTTGTTGTCCCTTTCGTGCATTGACTTCGTGTTGACTTAGTATCATTATCACCCTCTTCGAGCGTTGGCTGGATTGCTGCGGAATGAAGATTTTATCTGGACTCTAAGATTGGATATTTTAACATTTGTTGAGTATCCGAGGGATATTCTCGTATCGATTCGGCTTCCTTGATTCCGGACAGTTCCGCACTCATGATTATATATTTCAGATATTATTTTGATTATAGATATACCTCCTATACATTATGTTTTGATATGGATTCTTGATTTGGAGTATTTTTCTACGGATTTGGAGTATTTTCCTAGAAAAGCTATCTTGTGGTTATTATTGAAGATATTTTTGGATGTGTGTTACGATTCACCTGGATTTTGGATTTTGATGGTTTTCTAGGACTCATTATATTGTTAGAGATTTTATGATTTTTAGTGATTCGGATATTTGGGTTATGGATTTGATTCATTTTGGGTATTTGTCAAGAGTACCGGGTGACCCTAGTATACCTTGACGGCGTGGTAACGAAAGTTGCAGCCGCTCGATTATAGTGTCATGGTGAATCTTTTGCAGCCATTCCGGATGGCGTGGCAAGGAATGATCATGACACATTTTTCGGATATTAAGAACTATGGTCATCGGTTCGAGACAGATATCCTGTATTTTATAATTTTATGCGGATTTATTAGTTTTTATGCAGTTAGGATTTAACGTTTTCAGACATTGTTCTCGACATTCTATACTTGTTTTGATTTATGGGGTCATTTCGTGTATGCGAGACTTTGATTTTCGATATTTCTTGGTATTTTGGATTTATCCTGAGAGTTGACTTGTGTAGCTAGACATTGTTTTTTTTTCTTGATGTTTTTATATCGAGATTTTGTTAATTTCTTGATTGTATTACTTGATTTCTGTAAGGTGGGTAGAGTTTTCTTGTCTATATGTACTAGTTTTGAAAACCCTAATTTGATAATTTTGAAATTTCGAGGACGAAATTTTTGTAAGGTGGGTAGGATGTCAAATTTCTATTTTTGAAATAGGTATCTGACTGTATTTTGTATTTTGGGAATTTTAAATTTGGGTATTGTTAAAATTTTATTGATATTTTCTTGAGGGTGAATTTATTACATATTATTATTCTTGCTACTATTGTTACTATTATTTATTATTATTATTATTATTATTATTATTATTATTATTTTATTCCTATATCTACCCTCCCCTAACCTAACCCTAACCCCAACCCTCACTCTCTCAGCCGCCCCCCTCTCAAAACTCTCTCTCTCAGCTCACCATCTCTCTCCCGACCACACTCACCCCCAGCCCTCTCTCTCCTCCCTCAACTCTCCTCTCTACCGCTCACTCGGCCTCTCATCCCTCTCTCTCGTTCGCTGTCTCCCTCTCTTCTCCCGGCCTCCCCCGACCTCCGGCCGCCCCGAGCTCCCACCACCATCATCGCCGCCATCTCCTCCACTGCTCCCACCGCCGTAGCTGCCACTGCCATCGACCTCCGTCCCGGCCTCCCCCATCCGGCACCACCACAGCTCCCACCACCATTACCGCCATGGCGACCACCACCATCATCGTCGCCGTCGCCTCCCTCCACCACCATCTGCCACGATCGCCGGCCCCTCCTCTGCGACCGCCACCACCAGCACCGCTTCTACCGCCGCCGCCGCCGCCGTTCTCCTCCGGCCTCCCCTCTTCCTCTGTACTTCCTCCTCCTGCCGGCGGGCCGATCTGGCCGGGCATCCTCGCCCACGCCGACGAGCCCCTCCGCCGGTGAGATTTTCGAGCACCCCTCTCCCTCCCCTTTCTCGATATGTGTGCTTCTCGGAGATTGAGCTGCGTAGTTTGGCGCACGTCGGGCAACGTGCTGCCTCGAGCCGTACACTGCCTCGTGCAGTGTATTCCTTGGGCAGCGCACCCTCGGTTGGTGTGCACCCTTATTTTTGTGCTACCTCGGGACACGTGTCTCGAGCTTCATGTACACCTCGAGCAACGGGACGCTTTGGGCCCTGCGTTGTTTGGGTTGTGTGCCATCTCGATTTGCGTGCCTCGGTGTGTGAGCTGTTTCGATTTTGTGTATCCCGATCCACGTGCTGCCTTGGACAGCAGGACGCCTCGAGCCCCGCGCTGTCTCAGGCACCGTGCTATTTCGGTTTACACGTTGTCTCGATTCCCGTATCTCGGCCCTTGTGCCATCTCGGTTTTCGTATTGCTTCGATTTGTGTGCACGCACCAATTTGCGTGTCGCCTCGGTTTGTGCGCCCTATTGGCCTCCGTACCGCAATCGATTTGCGTGCACACATCGATTTATGTGCCGCATCGATTTACGTGCTCCTTGGACCTTGGGTCGTCTCGATCACATGCACGTCTTGATTTACGTGCACGTTTCTGTTTTATGTTCGTCTCGATATTCGAGTCATCTCGATTCTTGTGCGCATCTCGATATACGTGTATGTCTCGGTTTGCGTGCTCGTATCGATCCGCGTGTCCCGGTTTCCGTGCCAGATCCCTGTACTACTTGTGGGACTCGTACGGTATAGCCTCGTGCCATTCTTCGTGATTTTGTCATTATTTTATTATTTAATTCTAATAATTGTTTATTGTGTGTTCTGAGGATCTCGATGGACGTGCTAGCTCGGATCCCGATCGCCGAAGACTTGCTTACCTAGCCGAGCCCTCTAGGCAAGTATCCCTTGCTCATCGACGGCTCTTGCCCTCTCTCCTAGATTTTATTGCATTTAATTAATTTGTACTTGTAAATTGTATAACGATGATTAGTGTAGCTTAGCAGTGGAACTGCCATAATGATAACTTAGGATAGCTTGGTCCGATACCGGGATAGACCGTATCGGACAACTCGGATGGGTCATCCACACCTCCGAGGACACGAGTACGACTCACTTGTACGAATTGTCCCCGTATGCCCCGTGTCCGACTCGCGGTCGGGTAACGGCTCTGGCTAACTATTTTTGTGGCTGCGATTGTGCTTGGGTTAGAACTATGGACATGTGCTGTGATGCGTCCTGCGAGGCGATTTCTTGTTATATGTGTTGGCTTGGGGCCCAGTACGCAATGTAGTACTGCTGGAGGCCGGGACTTAGTGGTCTCGGGTTCGATTGGTTTCCAGTACGCATCGTAGTGCTGCTGGGGACCAAGGCTTAGTATTTTCGACTATCGATTTGTTTCCAGTACGCATCGTAGTGCTGCTGGTAGCAGAGACTTAGTGTTCTCAGCCTGCGATTCTGCGATTCTGCGGCGGGTTGCGTCGAGTGGTTTTAGCCCCAATTCGTAGGGTGCTCCCATCCAGATTACAAAGGAGACTCTGCCGGATTTTTTCAGAATTCCCAGTTGGGAATTTGGTTCGAAGGATTAGGCAGAACCGTTCCTTTGGCTTGCTGGACTGGATTCATGCATGATCACCTTGGCATAGTTTACCTGATCCCATTGCCTGCTAGGTAGGCTCCCGACTAGATTAGTCGTCTAGCGTCTTGACCTGTCTTGTCCGTCGGATAGCGTAAGGAGAGCGGTTCTACTCGGGAGACGGTCTGCAACCCTGGTACTTGTTTGGTTTAAGGGTTGTGGATCTGCTCCAGAGTGGTTCACGCAATCCTTGCCACTTTTTCGGCGGCATTTAATTATATTCTTGTCCCCTGATTATTCATTCTAGGAGGTGTCCTAGTATAGCCAGATAGGGCTAACAGTTGCCCTAGTATCGGGATTGTGACCTTGGATGTGTATGAGGATTGAGTAATATATGAAGTATGATCTCGGGATGTTCAGTTGGTAGGCTCACGTGGATACTTGGATAGTGCTGTCGATTCCTTTAGATGATGTTCGATTTTGATCAGATATGTGGGTTCCTGGATTTTGATTAATTGTTCGAGTGCTTCGCGGAACGAGGAGAATATCGAGGGGATTATTATATGATTTTTACTCGACTTCCCAAGCGCTTAAAACCTGGTTTGTTTGCTATATATTGGTGGTGGTGAGACTTATTTGCTGATAGCGTGTGATCATCGATTCAGAGGATTCTTGTGAGCCAGAGGGCCTAGCATTGTTATGGTGATGAGCTTGGTATTTGGTGGTTGTCTTTATTGACGTGATATTCACTCCACCATGGATGAGAGACTCTAGCTAGATTGATCTGGTGGATGGACCGACTTGATGATTGGAGCTGTAGGCTCCCATATATGTCTGAGATGATATTGTAGTAGAGGTTCTGATCTTGTACTTGACCTGATATCCATGCCACGATGTGGGCAGATGACTTCTTGTGACTGACAGATTTGTCCTTGTCCTAGACCTGACTACTTGTATCCGTACTATAAGTCCAGTTACCCTTTGAGGTACTGGCCCTGACCTTGCACTGCGGTGTCCCTTGTCTACTAGCACTTTGAGGTGCTACTTCCATGATTATATGGCATTGCGATGCCATCTTGATATTCTAGATATATTATATGATTACCTGTACGGGTATCCGGTAGTTGGCCTATAGTCTTAGCGTGGTCAGGATTGCTTGCTTGCTTGTTGCATAACACTAAGGATGGATCACAACTGGGACTATAGGTGCCGAGGTTAATTCTTACTTAGCGTTCTCGTACTGAGGTACGACATCTAGAAGGATGATCATGTGACCACGGCATGTGATTCCGGATAAATGTATGGTTAATCTAGGCAACTTAAACTGGTAGAAGCATTGAGGGGGAACGAAATCCCGAGATCGTGCATTACCAGCCTTATCCCAGACATTAGTCATGACCTGCATGTTGGCCGCCACGGATATTGTTACCCTTCGTACTAGTGGATGGCAATATCCGGCTACTTTATGTACTATACATTATATACATGGCATGCTCGGCACGGTGGCCTTACGAGGGACCGGTGGTGACATGCAGAGCCCGGTGGTCTTGCGAGGGACCGGCGCTCATTTAGTCTTGATATACTTGGCCCCGCTAGCCCTGCTGGGACGGCACGATCTGAGGATTCCCATACTTGCATTGTTGGGGTAACCCAACCTTCACATAGAGAGCCGCAGGCATTTTGAGTGGCCGCTTATTCTCCTATATTGTATGGTTTGTTGCTTGCTAAGCTGGCTGGCCCGTAACGCTGTCCCGGTGCGGTACTTCATTCCCTTGTTCTTGTTTGATGTAGGGGTGAGTTACTGTTCCGATGACAGACTACAAGTTCCAGTTGGCGATGCAAGCATTAGTAGATGTTAGGATGACTGTGATGATTGTTGGTTACTTACGTATTAGTAGTTGGATTGCTGCCTTATATTCTGTAATCGTGCATTGGTACCGCACGATCCTTTACCCCCATTACTGCTGTTCATACGTGTTATTCCTGTTATATATCATATCATGCTGGTTTTCTTCGCCCGTCCTTGAGCCTTTCTTTCTGGTACTTGCTGCGGTTGGCCTGACCAACCCTGGATTGTTCCCAGATTGCCTGTGACTGACCCTGTGGATAACTTCCAGACTTGACTTGGAGGACGTGCTTCAGTTCCTGATCATGAGGGAACTGTGTGAGAAGTTATTATGTCTACATTATTTCTTATTGTAGACTCTCTAATTTTTATACGAATATTTCCTGCTTTCCATATGATTATCTCTCTTGATGTTGTTTCATTGTGATTTGCCTGTGGACATGAGATCGGATTTAGGCCATAGATTGATTGCATGCTAGGATACCCAGCAAGACTTGACAGCCGTCATCGCCGTATAGCATATTCGTACCTTATACGGTGTAGCTGGCCTACGTCCGTCCCCGTATTCCGGTACTGGGGCGTGACACCAAGATTCTGAGGATCCGAAGGCCTTGAAAATCCAAATTACGAATTTGTAATCTAGACGATCGTAAGTTTTCTCCATGTCAAGTTTAATGGCGACGTTTCCCCCTCTGGATGGAAATTTCATGCAAGTGATCATTTCTTGGGCTAGGAGGATGTTGTCGATGATGCTCCGCCCTGGGACAAAATCGCTTTACTTTTCGGATATAATCTTAGGGAGGAGAGCGGACATGCGGTTGTTGATGATCTTGGAGATAATTTTATTGGTGAAGGTGTACAGGCTGATGGGCCTAAAGTCTTTAAAGGTCTCCAGATTATCTTTTTTGGGGATAAGTATTAGGTTGGCACTGGAAATGGATTTGGGGTAGGTGGCCCCTTGGAAGAAAGCAGTGGTGGCCTTAAGGAAGCCAGCAGCGATAAGATCCCAACAAGATCTGAAGAAGACCCCAGAGAAGCCATCCAGACCGGGAGCGCTGAATTCATCGAGGGCCCAAACTGCGACCTTAACTTCTTCGACGGAGGGGGGAGTAAGGAGCTACTCGTTATCCACTTCGGAGATCAAATTGGGGACCTTGGCCAGGAACTCTTCATCCTTGAAGATGACTTCTTTGGAGAATAATTTGGGGTAGAAGTTGGCGGCCTCCTCTTGAATGCGACTCTGGTCATCCAGCAGGTTACCGTTGCTGTTGCTGATTTGATGTAAATGGAGCTTATGCCTGTGGCCCTTGACACAAGAGTGAAAATAGCTCGAATTGTGATCCCCCTCAGAATCCCATTTGAGTCTAGCCTTCTGCTTCCAGAATGCCGTCTCCACCTTCAGACGGAACTTGAGAATAGCTCTGGCGAAGTTGAGGGCGGACCGGGCCTGCGGGGATCTGTCCGTGGCAAACTGGATCTCGACACGGTTGACGTCATCCTCCGCCGTTCTAATCTCTTAGAAAAGGTTGCCGAAAGCGGACTTGCTCCACGTGGAAAGGGCCTTCCTGGTTGCTTTGAGTCTAGCTGCCACCCTAGTGAGGGGTTCTGGGTCATCCTGAGAAAACCACGTGGATGCGACGGTGTTTCTGAATTGGGGGTGATGGGTCCAAAAGTCCAGGAATCGGAAAGCTTTTTTCATGTAGTTAGATCTGTTGCTAAGCTCAATCAGTAGAGGAGAGTGATCCAATTCGGTAGTGTTGAGGTGGGATAGTTTGGTGGAGAGGCCCATATCGTGCCACCAGTCGTTGGTCAGGGCACGATCAAGGCGAGAGTATTGTCTACGGGAGCCTTCCTGCATGTTGCACCAAGTGAAAGCGTTGCCGGCAAAAGGAAGAGTGTTTAAATGGGCGTTAAATATAAAGTTGTTGAAGTCGTTCATGGTCCAGAGGGGTGAGTCTCCAGCAACGTGGTCCAGAGGTTCCTACGCTTTGGAAGATCACAGCTTCCGTGAACAGCAGAGATGACAGAACGGGTTGGGAGCAGCGGATGTTCCATCCAGCAGGGAAGTGCCTGGCTAGAGTCCTGCAGTATGCCGAACCTGATCTTGGCAGCGAATAGAATCCAAATATCGTTACAACCGGCGACTGCTGCCTGAAATCCAAGCTGAAATTGTATGGCTTTAATTCCTTTTTGAGGTATTTTGGGTTCAATGATCACTAAGATGTCGATCTTATGAATCTTCTTGAGGCTGATGATTCTATTCAGCATCGATTTATTGGCCAGCCCCCGGACGTTCCAAGACAGGATGTTAAGCATTTGGAGATTAATTGGGGGGGAGGGTGGCTGGTGAGTTTCGCGGTTGACCTCGTGGTTATGCCCGACGAATGCTCTATCTCCCGTTTTTCTTCTTCTTGTTGTTATTCTTGTTGTTGTTGAGGAGGTTTTTGTGGGCGCTCTGGTTTGGCTTTGCGGGTCCCGCCTCTGTGTCGGGCGTGCTTAGCGAACGGCGTCCAGAGTCCTCCAGCGGTAAGGGGGGCTTCTTGGTCTGATTCCGCCATCGCGCTCAGCGGGTTACTGGGGTCCAGGAAACCAGCATTCTTAGCTTTGTGAAACCTGTCCGTCGCAGCGAAGTCAAAGCTAGGTCTATATGCCACGATGGCGATGTCGGTATTGGAAGCAGCAGTATCTGTGGTAGGCGGCTCTAGGGGGGTGATAAGAGCCTGTAGTTCCTCCTCATCCGTCGTCGGGAGATCATCTTCCTTCTGGCCGTCGGTTGCACTTGGTTTGGGCGAAGGGGGAGGGGGCTCTCCGGGTTGCTCTCTGAAGGGCAGGAGGAGAGGATGGTGAATGGGTTGTTGAGGGTTATGTATGAGGGGTTGTAGGGGATGATGGCACTGTCTGGTGGTCGGATCGAGCTGGAGGAGGTGGACTTGCTGCTATTGGGTAGGTGATGTGATGGGGATGTGGGCGCCGTAGAATCCGCCTGCTAAGTTTGTGGTTTACGGGTGGTGGCCTTCTTCATCTCAGGATGTGCTCTGAAACAGTGCTTAAGGGAGTGACCTCTCATTTGACAGTGTTTACAGTATAAGATGTTGTTGTCGTACACGAGCGTTTGATAGTGCGTCCGACCTCCAAGCTTAAGTTGTATCTGGACGGGGGGGGGGGGTCGGATGATAGGTCAAGTTCTACGCACATCTTCGCGTAGTTGCCTTTGGAGATGTTTCTTGTTTCTTCGGCGATCGCCACCAGCGTCCTGAAAGAACTAGCGATACGCTTTAGAGCAGCAGGCACGAAGCAAACCGGGGGGAGGTTGGGTAGGGTGATCCATGCCGCAACGATCGTTGAATCAACTTTGGTGTTAAAGTCCAGAGACCATTTGACGATTTTGACATTCTGGGCCAAAATTCTGAAGGAGCCCTTGGCCCATACCTTGGAGAAGTCCGAGGGGGAGAAGAGGTGGAGGTAGAGGTGTTTGGGGTCTAGCGGAGCGACTTGGTAAGCAGCAGAGAGACCTTATCCGGCAATAGCTTCCTTGACTATCGCAGTTTTCGGGCAGCCGACAGCAAATTTAAGCATGAACGTCTTCGCAAAGGAGGAAGATAGTGAGGAGATTTCGGCGGAGGAGAAGGGGATTCTGATTTCTTGGTCTTCGGTTGGAGCCAGGAAAACCACGTCCGGGAGTTTGATCTCCCGTACTGGGCGGTCAAGAGATCTGTCGTAGTCAGGACGAAGGGCTGCTGCGTAGGAAATAGCAGGATGAGCAACCGTCAACGCGACGGGGAGGGGGAGGCGGCAATCGAGCACCAGCAGATAGAGCGGGGGAAGAGGGAGCGCCCAGGGACTGGGGGGCGATGGGTCCTGAAGGGGTTGGTGCACTGGTGACAGCACTGGAAAGGGCGCATGAGGCATGCGCAAGAGCCTCCCCGCTAACTGGCGCAGAACCTAGGCACGTTGAGGAAGAGGGCGCATGGTCCAGCTGCTGGGGGATCGACGCTAAGCCCAGCCGGGGAGGCTCGAGCGCAAGTCCCGGAGATCCGAGTGGGGGCGCACGTCCCCAAGGGAGAGCAGGATGGTCAGGCGCATAGCCCCGGGCGTGGGGGCCTTGCCCAGCCGAGTGGGCGCATGGCCCTGGGGAGTGGGCGCATGGCCATTTGAGACAAGGAGGGGGCATGCCCCGACGGTGGGGACGAGGGCGCATGGCCAAGGCTCTGCCGAGCCCGACTCAACGGTGCCGGCAGATGGCGGCCACCGTAGCGGGGGGTAACGCCCGGATCAGACAGCCTGCCGGGGGCCTTCCCGGGGTTCCACCGAAGCTTCGGGGCGAGGTCGGGGGGGGGGGGGGAGGGGGGAAAGGCCGACGAGGGCCAACTGTGCTGGAGTCCACGCCATCCCGGAGCGACGAGGGCGCCGATGAGGCGGATGAGGAAGGTACGGGTGACGGGCGGAAGACGGGGAAGGGAAATGTCGGGGCCAGTGACGATCGGCTCGATGACGGCGCTTCCCACAGGGCACGAGCGCGGAAGGCGGGCGGCCCGATGCGGCGCCAGTCGCCGGGGGATACGGAGGAGCGCACGGCAGGAGGAGAGGGGGGGCGACAGCAGTGGAGGGGGGGCGTCCTGGGGGAGGAGCCGCCAGTAGGGAGCTGATCAGCGGGCGTTGGGATCCCGCAGTGGGCGCATAGGGGTGGTGAAGGGAGCGGTGGGAGGGGGCGTCTACTTCGAGCACATGCGTTATGGAACAGCTAGCAAGGGGCGTATGGCCCAAGCTTGGCTGACCAAAGGGCGCATAGGCCCCATGGTGAAGCACAAGATCTGTGGGCGCATAGGCATGCTTGCCAGCGTCACCCACGAGCGGATGGGTGGGCCCCAGAGGAGCTCCACCGTACTAAATTTGAAATGATGGCACGTACGGCCAGGCTGTTTGGTCAGCTGGGCCAAGACCTGATGCCGCACAGGTCCCGAGGCAGGGCCTCAACTGGGGAACCTGCGGACGACCAGCAGATGGTGGCAACTCCGGCCGGCGGCCTCCGATCGAAGGAGGAAGGAACCCGAGGGCGACGGTGGACGGGGGCTCCAGACCCTCCGGAGGGGTGTACACCTGCCTGGGGGGGAACTCCGGGACCGCCGGAAGTAAGGTAACCAACCTCGGACGCCGCGAAAAGGGAAGCCGAGGAGGAGGACAAAAAAGGATGGGGAGGGGGGTAGAGGTTGGGGGTCGGCTGGAGTACGGCCCGGATGCCGCGTTCGGGGGCCGTTGGCGGCGAGGAGAGCACATGGGAAGAACCGATCATGGAGGCGAGAGAAAGGGGAGATGGAGGGGGGAACGGAGTGCGCCGGGCAGACCGCCAGACGCAGGACGTGTACACCGCCGAGTCGGGAGGGGGGGGTTGGGGGCGTTCGCCCACGGGGCGACCGGGGAGAGGGCTCCTGCTGTAGCTGCATCGTGAGGGCTCATGCTATATATATATATATATATATATATATATATATATATATATATATATATATATATATATATATATATATAAACCAAAACCATCTTCACAGAAAATAAAACTTTAATGTGCCAAAAGGAATATATTAAACAAGTTTCAATCCATACAATGTCAATAAAATGTTGCAAGAATATAGTCTTCAACTTGTACTATAGTAACAAAGTCTATTACATAATATGCAAGTCCTAGTACTACTTCTTAGCGTCCACCTTTTTCGAGCATCAAACTTGAACCTAATCCGCGCTCATCATTAGCTCTGCACCAAAAAAGAATAAAATTAATATTTGGACTATAAGATCTTAATATAAAGCACTAAAACAACTCAAATCCTTTATTTTTACTGAAAATTGGGCATAACAAAAAATAAGAGGAAAAAACTCAATTGTAGTAAAATTTTCTCACCGTCAAATACATGCAAATATTTACCTAACCTCAACTAGCCCTTGACTCAGGATTGGCATGACATAATGACATGTATTGCAAAAGGTATATTGATGGAGAGCATATATGAAAAATAATAAGTCAAGGGCACATGTAAAAGCAAATATGTTTCTTACTACTTCTGAACTCTGAATGTCGGGTAAAGTCCTAAAATACAGAAATGAGAATAACTTACCTAGAGAACCTTTTCTCTTTCAGATGTTGCTCAATTTCAGCAAGCCCAGAATCAACATATATGTTTCCTGATTTGTCTTCAACAAGTTCATTGACCTTGGAAACAACTTCTGGCTGTTCATATCTAGCAGAAGGTCCTGGTTCCTTTCCCACCATTGAATATTACAATTAGACAGCCAGATAGCAGTATAAATTTTATTTATTGATAAAGAAATATCAACCAGAGTCACTAAAACTGGAATGAAAAGTTTTACAAACAAGGACCTTCAAAGTACGAGCAAAGTTAAACAGAATTATGCAATGGATATTGTTTGCCATTACAAGTGTTCGGGATGAACTTTATATATAATCACGAACAGAACAGAGTACAATGTAGGATCTCGTTGGGATCCTAGGAGTACACTTTTATTTTTGTCTGAAACCGTAGCGATGGAGCGAGTGGTGATTCTTTGACTCCGTTGACGATCTGACGACGATCTCGGACTCTCTGAAGGTCTGAGTTGTTCTGGAACATGCAGGGACTTGAAGAGGATTGAAACTCTAACAAGTGCTCTGGATACTGAAGAGGTTGAAAAATTGGAGAGCTGAAGAGGTTGAATGAAGGAATTATCATTCTATTTATAGCCAGCAGAATGATCTGCTTATGCGCGCATATGCGATGCACGTATGGAGATTTTGCACATAGGGACGCCACGTGTCTAACTTTGTTGGGCGCATGGACGATGCGTCGGGAGCTAGAACTGAATCTTTTTGGACTGCACTGTTGGGCTTCGGAGGAGTTGACATATGGCAGTTGCTGAGATTTGGTTGTTGCTGAAATCTTGGGTGGTTGGCACCCGTTCGTAGGCAGAACTGCATCAAAGTCACGTGGCGCGTGCCCATTGCTCAAAGATCTTTGATGGTTGATTTGAGTGGATGTGCCTAGGATCTGGCGCATGAAGAGACTTGGCGTCTCACAAGAGAAAGTCTAGGTGCATGGCTTTTGAGGTGCATGCAGAGTTTGAGCGCATGGCTGCGGGGGCACATACAAGTTATCAGTTGGCCATGTGGCGTAGCACAGCCATAACCGACAAAAGAGTGATGATTGCGTCTCTTCGTCTTCTACAAAAGCTGACTGCTTAGACTTTGAAACGCGTGCTGCTTTCATTTCGGTCACTTTAGCCTTAAATGCTTTGATGGGTGGAGAGCTTTAGGTGGGTGCATTAGATATGCAGCGCTTGATGCTAACGAGCGCATACGCTGCGTGGCACATCTTCTTTGGTCAGCTTTATTGAGTCTTTCGAGGCATTGATGACTCTTTGACTTAGCTGAGTTTGAGGTGGCAGATTTATCGTCATTAATGCAAGTTCGTTGCACTGACTTCAGAGAATTTGCCACTTGGCGCATGGGTTTGAGTTGCCCTGGCCTATAAAAAAGAGTTTGCTCATTCTTTTCATCCAAACTTCTCATTTGAGATGAACTCGACTGATCCTCCTCCTTGGCAAGATGTTGCATTGCGGATTGTGGATTTCCTTGTTCAAAGAAGATTTGATTTTGACGATGAACTCTTTCAGAAGACTGAGATGCGCCGGAAGAGCTATGGACACAACAACTTATGTTCGAACCCCTTATCGGCAGTCTTCTTCTACAAGATGATGTTGGGTGCCTGTTGTATACAAAGATCGGGGTCATCGTGCCCTGACTTCCGTTATGGTGGAAGAGCCACGGGGTTTGGATTGATGGCCAACCTACGTTCTGCTCAATAAATGCTTCATTGGCCGAAGCACTCGTGGATTTGATGAGGAAGTGATTCGCTCTGATGTGGAAGGGTGATGCGCCTGGACCGAGACACCAAAGTGATACGCCTAGTTGTAGAGTTTAGGCTTCTTCGTAGATAGACTTTTTATTGTAATCGTTTAGCCATGTAATAGATTTTCATATAAAATAAAAAATCTACTCTTCATGTGCTTTTTTTCGTTGTTGTCTTTAAATGATGCGCTGATATTTATCCTAAGTCTTCGGCGCATGATATAAGTGGCGCATAGAAAATTTAGTCTTCGGATGCGTCCGAAATTCCATGCTTCTACAAGACCCCCTTCAAAGTTTTCAAAACTTTTGTAAGTTTTGGAATACTTTGAACCAAGAAGCATGGGCAGTAGATGTTTTGGGCGCATGTCCTGTCTAGGTGCATTGTCGTTCCGTGCATGGCTGTGTTGGCGCATACTCTTCTCGATTTAAAAAGAAGATAATGTCTCGAATTTCGAGTGATTAATGATGATCTCTTTTGGACGATATGCAGCCGTCAGTTTCACGAGACCCGAAGAGATGCTGACGTCATGTTTTTATCGGTTCACGCGCGGCCTAGGCCTATAAATAGGCATCTGTAGAGAGAGAAGAACTTCTTCCATTTTCTCATCTTCCTTTTCCTTAGAGCTTTTTGAAAAAACTCTAGCTTTTGAGAAATGGCGCCCAAAAGTCCTCGTGGCGCTGCAGGCTGAGGCAGAGGCAAAGACAAAAAGCCTGTGGAGGCCGACGTCGAGGAATCCCGAGTCGTCGACACGACGCATGCCGACGTGCGCCCTAAAGTTTTCGGAGGGTGGTCTGCTGCTTGGGAGTTTACCGAAAACACACAGACACTTTGTTGCACGATTTTGGACGCATGGGCAGGTAACCATCTTGGACCATTCGCCAAACTACTCTGCTGAAGCGCATGGGTATGGTTTGTATGAACCATACCTTGAAGATGTGCGTAGGCTTTCTGTGTTGACGCGCATGGACTTTGGTCCTGATGATGCGCTGAAGCTTTCATGTGTTGACGTGTATGGACTTTGGTCCTGATGATGCGCTGAAGCTTTCCTATGCTGACGCACATGGACTTTTGGTCCTGATGATGCGCCGAAGCTTTCTTTCCAACACGCATGGATTTTGGTCCTGAGGATGTGCTACGATGGAATTTAGTCAGTGCACATAGACTTTTTGTCCTGATGATGTGCCGCGACTTTGATGCGCAGCAGCTTGCATGCGCCGATGCTAAGTTTGTGCAACTCTTTGTAAGAAGGGTCTGGGTTCTTTTGCTAACTCTTTTTTCCTTTTGCTTTGTTGCAGTGTCTATGGTGATACTGAAAGCTGAGGTCGTCTCAAAGAGAAGGTGTTGTCTCCCTTTGTCAAAGAGGAATTGATGACCATTAAGGAGGAAATATTTCCAAAACTCGAAGTCACTGTTAAGGAGGAGTCGACGCCGGAAGGTAGTGGCATCGGGAGCGGCTCTTGTAAAGGACCTCAATCAGTTGGAGCCTTCATATGAGCGGTGGCTGAGGGAGTGGTATTTGTCCCGACGTAACCATTCTCTCTAAATCTGGGATTTCATCGACTTCCTTGTAGTCGCCATTCTCGGAGAAATGAATAAACTTTTTTTTTTGTCTCTAATATTTCTTGCTTGTATTTCGATGCTTTTTCATTTGAGATGTAGTTGTTTCTTTTTGCAAATGTAATCCTTTTGATGAAAAAGAAATAAAGAACTTTTGTTGGCTCATTTGTCATGAACTTATGATTTTTTGTGGACTTAGCATCTTTGGCGCACCTTGGTTTTAGGTACCGATGATAACTTGAGAGAAGGAACCGACATGTTTACTCAGAGGTAATGTGGACATGGTAAACATGGGGTTGGTGATAGAGTTTTCTTACTCAGAGGTGATATGGACGTGATAAGAATGGACTATGTAGGGATGCAGAGAACAACTCAGAGGTTTTATGGACGTGGATGTTCTATAGGCGGGGTGTAACAACACAGGGGTTGTTTGAATGGGATGTTTACTCAGAGGTAATGTGGACATGGTAAACACCAATTTTAGCTTAATCTTATTGAGAATGAAGATTGAGCTTTGCGGGGATGCATGAAACAACTCAGAGGTGGTAAGGACATGGATGTTTTCTACTGGGGATTGATAAAAGAATGTCCCGAAATAGCTGGGTTCCAGAGACATATCATGATAATGGGTATGAATTTAATGGTAAAATTCATAGATTTTCCTTACTGGGGAGATGGAAGTACATGTTGAGTAGGCTCAAGCGTAATACTTCTTTAGGAACTTGTCGTTAATTGGCATCATGAATAAGTTTTCGTTCGGTTTCGCTAGTCGGTAGACGCCATTAGAGTATATCGTCTCTATGATGCATGGGCCTTCCCACTTGGGTTCGAACTTCCCAGGTGTCTTGTGGGTCATCACCATCAGCCTTCTAACTAATAGGACGAGGTCCTCCACCTGGAAAGTCCTTTGTTTTACCTTCTTGTTGAAAGTCTGTGAAATGCGAGCCTGATAGAGCTCGATGCACTATTGAGCCAAGAGGCATTTTTCGTCTAGCGCCTCCAACTCTTGCAACCGACGACGTTGATTGTCTTTCTCCGTCAGCTGGTTTGTAATGGCGACTCGTAGTGAGGGGATTTGGATTTCAAGAGACAGCACTGCTTCGCTCCCGTAAACCAGGGAGAACGGTGTATTGTCCGTTGGAGTCCGTACCGTTGTGCTGTAGGCCCAAAGACATTCACCTAGCTTCTTGTCCCAGTTGCGTTTATTGGATGACACGACTTTCTTGAGTAGTTTGACGATTGTTTTGTTGAAAGCTTCAGCCAACCCGTTTGCTGCCGGATTGTAAGCGTTGATGCCACGTTCTGGATGCGTTTCTTGTCACAGAACATATTGAACGTATGGCTTATGAATTATGGACCGTTGCCGTGGATGATCCTCCGGGTTACCCTAAAACGGTAGATGACGTGATGCTTGATGAAGCTGATCACCTTCGAGCTTTTCACCTCTGATAGAGGTATAGCCTCCGCCCACTTAGAGACGTAGTCGGTGATTGCTATAATGAAGCGATGTCCTCTGGATGAAGGAGGGATAATTGGTCCAACTATATCCATACCCTAGGCTTCAAATAGCCAGGAGGCGACCGTTGGGTGTAGAGACTCCCATGGTTGATGGATGAAGTTAGCGTGCAGCTGGCAAACATGACACGTTTTAGCGTACTCAATAGCATCCGCCATTATGGTAGGCCAGTAATAACCCATACGTCGGAGTCGGTCCTGTAGCTTATGACCGGGTTGATGAGCTCCACAGGTACCATCATGAGCCTCCCGAAGAGCTTCGGTTGCCTCCTTGTTTGACAAGCATCGGAGGAGAATCCCGTCATTAGAACGGCGATACAACATTTTGGTAGCTGTGTCATAGTAGAATCGAAGAGAGCGCCTTTTGACGGACACAGCTTCCTTCGGTTCGTCTGGGAGGATCCCGTAGGCTGTAAAATATATGAATGGAAACCGTCAGTCTCTGACGTTGACTCCAGCGTCTGCAGGCATGGCATAGTTCAGACAGATGCACAGGTTGTTTTTGGGACACACCAGATCCCGGCCAATCACCATAACAAAGTGTTGAGTCCCGAGAGGTGCTGTCAATGAGACGACAAGGCCAGCCAGAGCATCCACCTCCATATTTTGTAGCCGAGGTACATGTTCTATGAAGAACTCAGTGAAGGTTGAGATAATGTCCAAGGCTGCTTTATGATAAGGAATCAGGTCCTCGTGACGGACCTCATATTGTCCTCGGACCTGGTTGACAATGAGTTTCGAATTGCCATAGGACTCGAGATATCCTGCCCCCAGCTGTCTTGCTAACTGGAGTCCCATAATAAGGGCAATGTACTTCGTCACATTGTTAGAGCACGATTATGTGAGGGAATAGGCACGCTGGATGACTAGCTTGTCTGGAGAGATCAAGACTACCCCCACTTCTGTGATGATCTAACCCTTGGGGCCTATTCTTGAAGCGCCGTCGAAGAACATCCGCCAGACGGAGTTTCCTTTGACAATGTTGGATTCCAGTACTTCATCTGGAATATCTTTATTGAGTTTGGATGACTCTGGGATTGGATGTGCAGCTAAGAAATCAGCCAATGCTTGGCCATTGACAGCTTTTTGTGGGACAAATACCATATCGTATGGTGTCAATAGTATTGCCCACGTAGCTAATCGAGAGTTTAGTGCTCCCGACTTTATCATAAGGACCCTGAGTGGATTGACTCGGGAGATGACATGGATCGTCTGACCCGATACGTAATGGCGGGTCTTCTGAATGGCAAATACCAGAGCTAGACATTCTTTCTCGACGGGGTTGTACCGGTGTTCGTCCCCGATCATTGTCCTGCTTAGGTAGTAGATAGTTTGCTCATAGCCTGCATCATTGTTCTGAGCCAGTAGAGCGCCGAGAGAATGATCCATTGCACGGACGTAGAGGAAGAAGGGTTTGCCTGCAACCGGTGCTACCAGGACTGGAGGATTTGTGAGTTAGGCCTTGATGTCATCAAACGCCTTCTGACACTCCTCCGTCTAGACGTAGGAACCCCCTTTTTCATTAGTTTGGTAAAGGGTTGGCATCGTCCGAAAAGATTTACTATAAACCTTCGGATGTACGCAAGACGTCCTTGTAGGCCTCGAAGCTCTCTCAGGTTCTTCGGAGGGTTCATGTATGGCTTTGGTCTTCTCGGGGTCAACATGGATACCCTTCGCAGTGATGATGAAATCCAAGAATTTGCCGCTGGAAACCCCTAGGAAGGATTTGGCTGGATTCATCTTGAGCTGATGTGCTCGCATGAGATCAAAGACTGTCCGCAGATCTTGCAGGTGATCATCTCGTAGACGGCTTTTGACAAAAATGTCGTCGACATAGCATTCGACTGTCTTGCGGAAGTGTTTGCGGAAGATGATGCTCATAGCTCGTTGGTATATGGCACCAGCATTCTTTAAGCCAAAGCGCATCACTGTGTAGTAGTAAACCCCTTTTGGAGTCCTGAACGACGTGTGCTTCTCGTCATCCGGGAACATCTTGATCTGGTTGTAGCCCGAATATCTGTCCATGAAGGACATGCGTTCAAAGCCACATGTGTTGTCGATCATTACATCGATGATCGGAAGTGGAAACTCATATTTCGGGCAAGTGGAGTTATGGTCCCAAAAATCGATGCAGACTTGGATCTTTCCGTTCTTCTTAGTAACAGGAATGATGTTGGCCACCCAGTTTGGGTGTTGCTCCTCGCGAACAAACCCACTTTCTATGAGTTTATCCACTTCTTTGTTGATGGCATCCATGATGTTAGGACGGAAGCGTCGTTGTTGCTGCTTAACAGGCTTAACGTTAGGTAAGATGTTAAGCTTGTGCATTGCGACTTGTGGGTCTAAACCTGTCATGTCTTCATAGCTCCAAGCGAAGACGTCGATGTATTCTTTGACAAGTTGAACTAAAGATTCACGATCTTCTCCTGCCAAACTTTTGCTGATTAATATGGGTTTGGACGAAGATTCATCCCCCAGGTCGATCTGCTCGACTTCATCTTCGGTAGGGGGTTCTCGTAGCTTGAAACGAGATTCTCATTGTGCACCTAAGCGTTGAGCCCAGGATTCTTCCTCGAAGAACTCTACTATCTGATCATCATCTTTTTCTTCTTCTGGAGGGTGTACAGATGTCATGTTGACTGACAACACCTTCCTAAAAATTGGGCCGATACTGGTGTCGGAGTCCCAAGTTGAAGCTTCAGATGAGTGAGAGTGTGTAGCCTCCTCTGCTTCTGAACTCTCTAGGGTTGTCGGTGGCATGACATAGCCTACCCCTCGTTTAGTACAATGGTAATGGTCTTGTGGCTTTCCTTTCAGAACCGGGAGTCGTAAAAGAAGACGTCGGCCTCTGCCATAGTTTAGACCCTGGCTGCTTTTTAAGTCATAACTAATCTTTTGGATGAGGTACTTTGCTCGATCGGGGTACCGATATACTTGCATTCTACCGGTATCCGATTCTGGTTCGACTGGCGAGAGGTCCTGATGACGTTCGATTTTGCCAAAGATGATAGGTTTCTCGTCCTGGTTCCGGGACGGAACTATATAACAGACTCCTCGATATGGGACGACTTGATTTACATGATTAATATTAGTTATTTGTATTTGCAACGACTGTAAGACATTATCTAGAGTATACATGGCATTCCAATGTGGAATACTAGAATAATTCAAAGACAACCTTTTATTGATAAAATACGAGATCTTGTCCCGGGAAATTACATCAACAAGAGATGGGGCATCAACATTGATGGATATGTATTCCCCCAACTCCTCATCGGTGAGAACCAGAGTAGCCTTAGGAAGTTCTGGTGCTTCCGGCCGAATCTTTGCCACCAGAGGAGTTGACATCTTGGCAGACGGTGCTTCTGGAGTGTTCCTCGGGAGTCTAACCCGTATTTTCTCCTTTGCCTTCCCTTGGAGAGATGCTGGGGCCTTCCCCTGTAGCTTGACTACGAGGGGAGCCGACAATTGGGGAGGTCCCTCTTGAGCCGCACTTTCAGAGGTGCCTAAGCTGGCGCCTCATGGACTGGTGCTTTCCCGCGTAGCTTAACCACGAGAGGAGCCTACACTTGGGGAGGTCTCCCCTTCAGTCGTACCTTCCAAGTAGCTTTAGTTGTTGTTTCAACCAAGGAGGCTGGTGCTCTCCCACGTAGCTTAACTACAATAGGGGCCGATGCTTGGGGAGATTTCCCTTCGAGTCGTACCTTCAGAGGAGCGTCAGTCGTTATTTCTGCTTCAGTGTCGGCCTTTTCTTCGGCTTCTGCTTTGTCATCAGCATCGTTGGCTTCATCGTCCAGATGAATTGATTTGTACAGATCGAAATCGATAAAAAAAGCTTCAATCCCTCTGAAGGGATCGATATCAACAAACTCCGTCCTGACGATGCCGTTGGTAGACACGTATTTCATGCACCGGTGGAGAGTAGATAGCACCACCATGTAATCATGTATCCATGGCCGCCACAACAGGATATTATAATTGACGTCCGCGTCCACGACATAGCAAGTCACCTCCGTCTGGAGCTCGTCGATATGACATTTCAGTCGAATCTTAACCAGCGGTTCGCTCTTGCTAGCATTGAAGCCGCTGATTGTAGTGTTGCATGCAGTCAGGTGATGCATCGGGATTTCTAATATCTGGAGCAGAGTCCGAGGGATAATGCTAAGAGAAGACCCACGGTCAATCTAGATCCGATCCACCTTGATGGTACCGACGTATCCTGTGTAATACAGCGGTCTGTTATGTCGGTTGTTCTTGAGTAGCATGTCTTGTTCAGTGAACGTGATGTTGGGGATGATTTCCTCCATACTATAGCAGTGCGGACATGCTATTGGATCTTCTTCAGACTGCTTGACCTCGCCGATTAAAGACAGCACCCTTCAGTGCTTCACATAGAGCTTTCCGGATATCTTTGGATAGTCGGAGGAGCTCAAATAGTGATAGTCGGGCCGGAGTACTGGCGAGCTGCGCCAGCAGGTCAAAGTTATGGGGTTTAATCAACCCCGAAGCGCCCTCTTTTCGCAGAGGTCTATCGAAATGAGTCTCTTTCTGCTTCTGCTTGTCGGCTGCTGGATGTTGGGATGAACCTTTCCCTTGGGCAACCGTAGTGGTGATAGGACGCGTCACTTCGGCCGGAGCCACCTCTTACTGAACGTTCTTCTGTAAACGCGTCTGTACAGGAAGGACTTCCTCGGGTGAGTAGGACATACCCCCGGTTGAGTCAGTTCCGGAGCTAGATCTGGATGGACCCACATGATCTCTTCCCGGGATGTCGTAAATGGTACTAGTCCACTTATATTGTCACGAGTCGGTAGAAGGTTGACTACTTCCATTGTCGCCTTTGGGATGGGGACGACGCCATCTTGAGCTTCAGTAGGTGGCAGGGTACCGAACTGGAGAGACACCATGTTTGCCGAGACTGTCTTTTCCTCATAGTCAAGCGAGAGAACATTCGCATTGATCATGCATTGTATGTAGTTCTTTAAGATGTAGCAGTCTCGGGTCGGGTGACCGACGAACCGATGGTAGTGACAGTAACTCGGGTCGCCTACCCTATCCACCTCATCGGGGCACTTTGGATCAGGCAACTTGATCTTGTCACCTTGCTTCAGTATCTCGAAGAGATGTAAGGTGTCATTGTCATTGAAGGAGTAGACCTCCTTCTGACTTGGTGCGATCGGTGGCTTTTGGGCAGGGTCGAGCGCACCTTTCGAGGCATTTACTGTTAGTGCCTGTTTCCCTTTCGGCTCACGCCCATTGTTGTTGTTGTTGGCAGGGCGCTTCCCCTTGTCTTCAAAGAAGGGAAGGTAACACCTAGAAAACGGGCATCACGAGCTTTCATCTCAGCGCCTTCAGCGTCGATAATGAACGCGCACTACCAAAATACAGTTAATTGGCGACGGCGTTTTAGCGACGGAATAAATCCGTCGTCAGTAGCGACGGACTACCGACAACCTGGCGACGACTTCCCGGCTAATCGTGCACCAATTTTTTTTAGGGGTGAACATCTGTCGCCTATCCGTCGGCATGCCGTCGGTTATATAGCGACGGAATAAAAATCCGTCGGCAAGTAGTCACTAATTGGCGGGAAAATGTTAAAAAATCGCGGAAAAATGTCACTAGTTGGCGGGGGAATTGATGACTACTTAGCGACGGATAATCCGTCGACCAGATGATGGGATATTAGCGACGGACATACTACTCCGATTTTTAAACATCGAGCATCGATTCCCTACGCACATCCCAACATTCGTCACACGGGGTCTGAGTCATTCAGCAAAGCCATCCTACTTCAACTCACGTTCAACCAAATTCTACGACGTATCAATATCGCTCGTTCAACAAACCATCTTGTATAGACTATCTCTTCGAACATGTTCGACATAATCCGCCTATCAATCCTTCCAAGTTAAACACGCTAAGACACGATTCATCTCTAAACCATAATTCACATTTCATATTTTCTAAGTCATTCATCTCAATTCACGTATTCGATCACGAGGTCATCTGACTTAACAATACGTTGCGCCCCGATCTCACGCGAGTCAGATTATCCACGGTGGGCATGAACCACCATGCACGCTCCCGCGAGATAACCATTCTCATCGGGATGTAACTCTTGTTTTGTGTCTAGACTAATTCATTCTCGATGCACGGATTGGACCTACTCAATCCTCAAGTTTCATTCCATTCATCAATCGCCAGTCTAAACATCCTCAAATTCACCTTCGCGTCAAGCCAACAAGTCGAGACAATCAACGTTGCCGCGTCCTAATTTTTTGAGTTCCGCGACATGAATCACCATGTCAACGCTCACGCAGAACGATCGCCCCAAATCCGACGCAATACATGTGCGAGGCTAGAGTTGCGCTCGCGTAAGACAAGATCGTCGACGTTGTGGCAATCTGCGTAACCATCAAGACACGATCACTTTCATCCAACATTCATCTCAATCAAACTCTAAAGCACAGCATCCAATCGAACAATAACACTTGCACGGTCGTCTTTCGCCGAGTTAGAGTACCCCCGAGTTATCGCATAGCGATCTTTGATACGCCTCAATACCATCGACGATATGCGTAACCTGACGATCTTCCTTTGTAACCAAATTTCGAGCCGTACGAATGATGCCATCGTCCGACTGGATAATCTCCTCGACATTCAAAATCAAGTTCGATCATTATCCCTCGAATCATTCACAATATCGATTTTCCTCAAACCAAATTCACGTATCGTTCATCCGTTTATCTTAAGTCATCGACCAACGTATTTCCTCAATTCGTATCATTCCTTTATCAATCGATCGACATCCCTGAGGCTATCGCATACACCACTCAGGGATGAAGTCATTCAACAAATCCTCAACTGATCATTCGAATCAAAATTGACTTCTTCAAATTTTTCGTTCGAACCATTCCTCGAATTCCAAGCACGCTCATCTATATCGCATCGACGTTATCGTCGCTCGATAGCACCCCTATCGAGAGTCGACTCACTTTACTCAATCGAGTTCAACTCATTCTTGCTCGACACTATTCAATCCCCGCACTCGACTTTTCTAAGGTCGACGCAACTTTGGTGTATATGCCCAGCCCGACTAAGCCAACCGTGCTTACGCGAACCATCTTTTTGTTTTGTTGTCAAAAACTGTTCTCCTATGTTTTACAAAATAGATAAACTTATTGTATGGACATCCCGTGGGACAATTGAGAGAGAGCGCACCAACGATATCAACTTGCGGAAGCAACAGAGTTTGCGAAAACAACGAGTTAAAGAATTCAATCGGTTATCCAAGGACGTAAAGTCGTGCTCTGATACCATTATGTCACGCCCCGCTCCCGTAGGAGCGATCGTTCTCGCTAAGGCGTGATGCCGCACGAGCCTAGATTGCGCTCGTGCAAGGCGGGTTCCATAACGGTCGATTTCAGCGGCTACGACGGGGTCGTCGCACAGAAGTTCCAAGCAGAGACATTGAATAATAGCAGCGGAATTTAGAACAAAACACAAGTCATTCAAAGAAACTCTTTATTGATATTGAAACAACGATTATATTGGGGGCGCAAGGCCAAGATTACAATCACTCAAGCTCACTCTTCTTACATTTTACAAGTTCACTCATCTCTCTCTCATCTCTCAATTACAAGTCTTGATCCAGCGGAAGCTTCGGAAGGCGATGTCCATACATTATGTCCTGTATAAGTCTTTACTCCATGCGGCTGCACGCTTCGAGTCGCCAAGGAACTCCATGCCTCGACGCATCCAAGCGAGCCCCGCGCCACGAGCTTCTACCTGTGCCTGCACATATAAACTATGTGGGTGTCAGTACTCAACTGTACTGGTGGAATGAGCTCCTCGCCCACCCATACAAAACCAACACGTTTACTTTACTTTGTGCAACATAGTCCCCCTTTTTATTGTCTTTCTACTCTTGCCTTAGGATCAGTTTTAGAACCGACGTCTTAGCGCAACTTGTGTATCAGAATCATCCCGTGCTTGCAATGTCAACGTTAACTCATACTTTGTCTCTAGACCACTTCTCGTGCCAACAACGTTAACCTATCAAGTCGTGTTTGCCTTACGGCCAAAATCAGTGACGCAGCTACACGATAGACTCCTTTTCCATGTGATCGTGCTACGAAATCCATATTGAGGTCATGCCTCGCAACTCACTAGGACTTAACCATATCGCCGCTTCGTGGCCCGTGCTACTTTGATAACCAACCGACCCAATCAAGACTTGTGAAACTAGTGTCACTCGACCAACTTTGCCTTGCGGCGGTTTCCCGACATAAACTCAACCAACTCAACCAACTTATGCAACTTATATGCCGACAACTTACACTCGACGCCACATCTCGTGCCGAAGCACGTTGTCTATGTTGTAGCCATTCTTAAGCCCAAATATTTGTTCTCTAACTTGTACACACACATTCAGCAACTCAACTCAATCCAAAGGCACTCACGTGGATTGCCGCCATGCCGACTCATCTATATGATTTGGTCACTGACTCCCAGAGCCATGGTGGACTCCTTTTTAGCTGAGTATAGGATGGGCCGGTTTGGGTAGCTAGCCCTATCCGCGTCCACCGAATACTTTGCCCCAGGCGCAGCTATTTTGGCTCCCAGAGCCATAGTTGTTTCCCTTTTTGCCCGCAGCGGTCCCGTGGCGCCACAGGTTGCCGTACGGGGAAACTTTACCTTGTCGACAAGTTGTCCATGACCATGCAAGACTCGACTCAAACTGACGTCTCATACAGTCATTGTACCTCTAGTGTTACCATCTCTTCAGGGCTAAATTCAATACTTTTCACATCTGAGATCTTGCATCGACGACCCGTAGTCGCGAGCATTCTTCTTTCTTGCCTCAACGACCCAGTCGTGAGCATTCTTCTTTCTTTCTTTCTTGCCCTATCATTTCACTCAACTCAAGAACAACTGTTTAGACATTTTTCCAAAACAAATGAATCAACCGTGGCCCGTGCCTTAAAACTCTAGGACCGTGCCATCGTGTCTCAAACCGACTTCCGATCTACGCGACACTATCGCACAAGTCAAACTTCATATGACGGGCCTTGGGATCGCGGGACTATTTAACTTGACAACCGCAGAAAGAGCGGGACAGCACTAGAAATGACTTAGGTCGATCGGCGTAACTTTGCCTAACTTAATCGAGCCTATAACTTGACTCAAGGGACGAGCAAAGGCTATGCCAAGCCTTGTATTATGGAAACGTGCATATTTTGTTGAGCATTTACGCGGGCAACGCCTATGACTTAGGCCAACTCAAGTGTCGGGACAATTCAACGGGACCGTGCATGCTCTAACAAGCATTCACGCAGGCGACGCCTATGACTTAGGCTATTTTCTAACTTTGTGTCGAAGACCAACTTTCCTTCTCCCAAGCCACGGGACGAAGGACCGAGTGTCATTTTCAAAGCACGTCGTGCACCAACTCTAAGCCGACTGTGGGACATTTTCCATGTTCTAACTCATTTCGACCCGTCGGGATTATTCCCTTAGCTATGTGGATTCGCCTCTTTTATTATCAAGCCTATTGTGCAAGTTGAAAACATGCGTTTTATTATGTGAAGGCAAAGATGAGGCAAGTTCACCGAAACTACCCCACCTGAGTGAGCGGTCGCCTCGACCGAGCGATGTCTCCGAGTAGCCGTTGCAAGGCTAATTCCGAACGTCGTCGGTGTTTCGATTCCTCCGATTGACTGAGCAGGATGGGGCACTACAACGGTGGCTGGCCGCGGGGGGTCGGAACACACACACACACACACACACACACACACACACACACACATATATATATATATATATATATATATATATATATATATATATATATATTTATATATATTCGGCACACACACACACACACACACACACACACACACACACACACACATATATATATATATATAT
>JANAVB010033814.1:12862666-13022666 GCA_029216955.1 Iris pallida
CCAGTACACCCGGCATTGTAATATTGCCAGTCCCGGGCTCCGTCCAGCAAACTACCGATGAACCCCAGACTGCTACTGGGATTCCGTAGCATCAGTTGAGTATAGCCAAACTGGCGAGCGAACCGGCTGGACAGATATGGCTCCAGATAACATCTATTTTGGTTGTGGTAGACCAAGTGAGAAGGCCGAATGCTTTGCAACCAACGAAAACCCCATTTCGGCAAAGTAATCGCATCTTCGCCCGAGTCAACTAAATCTTGATCGGCCTCGAAATCTTTGAAGATGGGGCCAACCTTGACAATCTCCCACCCCTGAAGGTAGGACAAAACCCTTCTGCAAAGGGGAACGCCAGTGTATAACCACTTCCTCTTGTAGAAGCGGCGGATGAAGGCATCTCCTTCAACATGATCCTCTTCTGGACCAGGACTCATCACGTTCGGATGATGTAAAATCAGCCATCCCATAAGATAATGGAAGGGCAGCTCGGCCCGGGGAAGTTGTCGTTGTTTCCTTTCCCGTGGATCACATCGTCAGCAAAGGACCTCAAACCCCGCAACAGGTTACACACCATCGCGGAGAGGAGAGCTAAAGGTCGTCCAAAGGCTAACTTCACGGCAGACAAAATGAGGTTCCGATGTACCCTCTCTACGGCACCAGATCCGCCCGTAAATACACAATCTCGGAGCCATATCATCAAGTATGCTGTCAGCACTGCTTTAGACGACATCCGGTGTGCATAGTGCCAGAAGTAGCTATACACGTTCTCACCATCCTCATTGAAACGAGGAGTCCTCTTGTCCAGCCGGCTTATCTCAGAAGTCACTTCTGCAGGTTTCAGCCCTTGCGGAGTCATAAACCGGATCCTCGAAGGATCCATCAAATCCTGCTTGAAAACATAATCCCTCCAAGCAGTCACATGAGGCTGAGTCTTGACTTTGTCCTTCCGATGCATCAAATAATGATGGCTCGCCACTTCCTTGAAGACGGCCATCATCTCCGAGTTCTTATTTTTCAGAACCTGGATCTCTTCATTAGAGGGGAAATATTCCTCGTACGGCTCTGAGCCCCAGGAAAGCTTGGACACTTCGTACATCTCGTGGAGAGCCAACCCCAACTCCCCCACGAAAGTGTAGAAGGTACCAGTCTGGGTATTGAACAACTCCAAGAGTGCAAGGAACATAGGCTTATTGAGATCCACGCCAGCCTGCGTGGCACGAATGGCGGCTGTCAGCCCAATCTTCTTAAGCTCAGCCTTGAACTTCGAAAGTACCCAAGTGGTCAACTCGTCCCACCTCGAGATGTGATGACACCAACCTTCGACCCTAAAGCTACCTTTCGGGTACACAACCTTCGATGTCAACATCCGGATCGCGAAGGTTAGAGCATTGAAGGCAAAAGTGTCAGTTGGGACCTCACTGTAGAGGCTCCCGGGACGCAAAGTTCGGCAACTGAACGAGGGACTGGTTCGTGAAGCAGATAGGGTATCCCTTTGATTCGAGGTAGCATCAATCGAAAGAGCACCTCCTAGAGCCCCTCCCTGAGAAGGAGTAAGATCCCAGGACATCCTTCTCTTCGAAGCTAGACGATAGAAGGCTGTCAGCGGCAACTGGCGGTCGAGTTGTCGCATGTACAGCACCATACCTTTTACTGAAAAGAACCAGTCTTCTTTGACCTTCAGTATCTTCACTTCCGTGGAGAACAGGCGGTCACCAAACAAAAAGGCGGGTCTCAAGAAGGTCACATCTCCGGATTCAGCAGATTTCAGTTTTCCGCTCTCCATCATACTCTGGAGGAAAGTCGGCAACTGGTTCTGGATCTACAGCACCCTTTCAGGAGGTTGATCCTGTAAGATAACACCCTTGGCAGGATTGACAACAGCCTCGTCAAAATCAACTCCTATTTGACAAAGGGAGGCATCCAGAAGGACCTCATTCAGCAGCGGAATCGTCATCGATACTGGCACAACAAAAATTAAAGGTTAGACAAAAAGACAAAGTGTGTCAAAAGCAACCTGGCGCATCATCAGGGTGTAAACCCATGCGCCTCAGCTTCGGCGCATCATTTGGGTGTAAACCCATGCGCCTCAGTGAAAGGCTTCGGCGCATCATCAGGGCATAAACCCATGCGAATCAGCAAAGGCTTCGACGCATTTAGGGTGTGAACCCATGCGCGTCCGTAGTTAAACCTCGGTGCATGATAAAGGCCTAAACCTATGCACGTTGGCGGGGTGAAACCTCGGCGAGGACAGTGGTCCATGCGCGTCGGCAGAAGAGAGTTGTCAACTCAGTCGTATGATCCAAAGACCGTCTGAACAAAGAAAGTAGTGGAAAAGATGACACCCACCCGTCACAGAAGGGCGAACGTCGGCCGGAGTCACAATGGTGATAGGGGCATCCCCCTCGGCATACTCCACAGGCTCCTTTCCTTTCTCCTTTCCCTTGCCGGCACCGCCGCGAGGTGTCTTGGGAGCCATTTAGAAAAAGTTAGGGTTTTTGAAGAAGAACTCCAAAGGAAGCAAAAGCAAGGAGAAGAAGAACTCTCTCTCTCCATCTCTTGCCTATTTATAGGGCTTGGTCGCACGCGTGACCCGATGATGTGTGATCTCAGCCGTCGCCTCGGGTTCTGTGAAGAGATAACAGCAAATAAAACCAAAAGATCATCATTAATCTTTTCGGTTACCGAGGCATCATTATTAACTGAGTGGAGCATGCGTCCGAACAGGCATGCGCCCCAACAGTCATGTGCCCTGACCTCCATACTTCTTATTCAAAGTATTCCAAAACTTATCCAAAAGTTTTGAAAACTTTGAAGGGGGTCTTGTAGAAGCATGGAATTTCACAACCAGAAAAGCCCATGCGTCGGACACTACATACGCCAGAGCTCGGACAAAATACTTCACAACAAAAGCAACAAATATAGACATAGAAAGAGGACTTTTTATTTTTACATATAAAATTCTATTACATGTCTAGAGAAGGCTGTACAAAGGAAAACTTCTACGAAGAAAAGATCCTAAGTCTACGGCCAACAGCCACCATGCGCCTCCAGTTAGGCGCAGCAGCCATCGTGTGCCTCCAGTCAGGCGCAGCATTCACCATGTGCCTCCAGTCAGGCACAGCATCACCATGCGCCTTCAACCGGGCACATCCCACCATACGCCCTCAGCAAGACGCATCCCTTCAGTAGCTCAGTTATGTGTATCCCCAGTTATGTGCATCCCTTCAGTAGCCCAGTTATGTGTCGCTCTTCCAGCCAGGCTCACCTGATAAATGCTTCGACTAATAAAGCATTTAACCCTCTGGCTGGAGCCGAGGAAGAGAAGAGCACCGTAAATCTGCGGCCAGGGGAGGCTTCGAAAGAGCCTCCAAAGACCAAGGAATACCGTAATCGAAATACGGCTAAAGGAGCAGCTTTCAACACAACCAGAGTGGGCAACACCCACTTTGAAGGAAGAAAGAGCCTAGCACCGCCATTCCGATCTACGGCTCTTCCTGCACAACGGAGACGAGGCCCGAGCATCCCTATCTTTGGATGCAACAGGCATCTTCCGCCTGCCTCGGAAGCCCTTGACTCCGTCTTTTGGATGTAACAGTCACCTTCAAGTGCATCAATGACGACACGACGTCTCATCTTCACCCTCGGGAGCACTTCGTCAACAGAATGCACTCGAGTACCCAAGTTCATATTGGAAGTACGTGAGAGAACGAGAAGCAAACCTTCTCTCCATACCACTATTTATAGGCCGGGCAGATCAAACCCACGCGCCAAGTGGATGGCTCTCCGAATTTTGAGCAATGAACTTATATTTAATGGATGAATCGGACGCCTCGAATTCAGCCAAACGGCTATTTAAAGCACTCGAGGAACAAAACAGCCACACACCTCCTTCGACTTCAGGCGCATCACACAGATGCGACCTTCAGAACCGAGCACATCACAGAGAATGCGCCCCCATGCGTCCCCATACCCAGTGGAACGCCAATCGATGTGCCCCCTCAGCTGTCCATCGAATGTCACAAACATTAAATACTGAACTGACAGAGTTGGTAGCACGCCTCCCAAAGTCTGAACAGTCGACAGCTTTTTCAGAAGACGAAGCGTCGGCAACGTCGGCATCATCATGACTTTACTCCGACGGCTACTGCCACGTGGCCACTCAACCACCCGCATGCGCCTCTGCAGCCATGCGTCCAAATCTGTATGCACCCCAAAAGCCATGCGCCTCAGACTCTTCACTGATCCCTAAAGACAGAAGGAAAGTCTCCATCTGAAGCTCTGTATGCGCCTCAAAAGCCATGCGCCCCAGACTGCTCTCTGATCCCAAAAGACAGAAGGGAAGTCGCCTGCATGCGCCTCAAAAGCCATGCACCCAGAATGGTTCGTGACTCATAAAGGTTACGAGCCAAAGTCTTCTCATGCGCCCAATCCTAGGCGCATCCTACCAGATCATTCCCCACCAAATCCGAGATCTCCGAGCCATGGGTCGATGACACATGTCCTTTGACTCAACTCATCCAAGATCTCAGCAACAGAAAGATCTTCTCTTCTGCTACGTGCCGGCTCACAACAGCAGTATGAAGAAGTCAACCCCTTGATCAGGGTGCATCATCCATGCACCTCCATCAGCAATCTCCACGTGGCGTTCCCACGTACCAGCGCATCCTACATATGCGCGCATGAGCAGCCAACCTGCCCAGCTATAAATAGAGGGATCATTTTCTTCTTCCAGATCGACCTACACACACGGACAAGACAGAGAAGATCCAACGAAGGAACATCTCACCAGAGAGGCAGATACAGACACTCAACGTCTTCCTCCTCTCAGCAAGCTCCAGCACCCAGAGCAATCCAAACCTTCAGAGAATCGATAACCGTCGTCAGCTCGTCAACGGAGTCAACGCATTACCACTCGCTCTATCGGCACAAGGGACCCAGATAAATAAAAGTGTACTCCTAGGACTACGTCTAAGTCCTATATTGTAACACTGTTCTGTTTGTATTGAAATTACATCAAAAGATTTTAATGGCAAACAGGGACGAGGGTTGATCGTTTGCACCTGCGAGTCCATACACGGAAGGAGGGTGACTTGTCTTGAAACTGACCTGTGAGTCCACATTC
This sequence comes from Iris pallida, assembly GCA_029216955.1. Classification (NCBI taxonomy): domain Eukaryota; kingdom Viridiplantae; phylum Streptophyta; class Magnoliopsida; order Asparagales; family Iridaceae; genus Iris; species Iris pallida. Next base: position 12,867,786 of record JANAVB010033814.1, read on the forward strand.
GGGGCGGGGGTTTGGTATTCCATTGATCTCGTGTTTACTTGTTCATCCAGCAATTCAGTTACGTGTAGTTGTTCTTGTATTCCAGTTCATAGTCATATGTCAGTACACTACTAAAATACAGCAATTTGGCGACGGCAAATTAGCGACGGCTCCTATCCGTCGCTAATAGCGATGGACTAGCGAATAACTTGTGACGGACTACCGTCAGAAAGCAATAAATAAATTTTTTTTTTTTGCATAAAAATTAGTCGCACTTCCGTTGCTAATTTGACGAAAAGTTAGCGTCCATCGCTGATATGTCACATAATTTGGCAGCAAAATACTGAAAAAATGGTGTGGACTATTAGCGACGGACTGTCGACTAACATTTCCGTCGGTAATCTACTGGGTATTTAGCGACGGATATATCCGTCGCCAGTCCGTCGCTAAATACTGTACCCTAACTTAAATTGAACCGACGGAGAAATTTTTTTTATTTCTCCCCAAACTCTCTATCTCTCTTCCTCCTCTCTTCTTCCGACGATTTCTCTCTCTCCGGCGATCGCTCTCCCTCCGACGATCTCTCACCCTCCATCGATCTCGTCGGTAAGCTCTCTCTCTCTCTTTCCTCTCTCTCTCTCTCTATTTTAGGGTTTCGGGGGGTGGCAGTCGGCTTTCGTCGGGTCCAGAGGGAGGGACGGGAGGGGGGTCGGGGAGGGGGGTCGGGGGTGGGAAGGGGGTTCGGGGAGGGGGTGCTGTCGGGGAGGGGGTTCGGGGAGGGGGTGGTGGGTTGGGGTGGGGGAGGGGGTGGAGGGTGGGAGCTGTCGGGGAGGGGGATCGGGAGGTGGGGGAGGGGTGGGGGTCGGGGATGTGGTGCTGTCGGGAAGGGGGGTCGGGGAGGGGGTGGGGGAGGGGGGAAGGAGGGGTGGGGGGTCGGTGCTGTCGGGAAGGGGGTCGGGGGGTGGGTGCTGTCAGGAAGGGGGTGGTGGAGTGGGGGAGGGGGGATGGGGGGGTGGGTGCTGTCGGGGAGGGGGTGCTGTCGTGGAGGGAGCGTCGGGGAGGGGGTGGTGCGGTAGGGAGGGGGTAGGGGTGGGGGAGGTGGTCGGGTAGGGGACACACGGATAGGGTTTCGGGGCAAGGGTAGGGTTTCGGGTGGGGGGGGTATCGGTGGTTTCTGATCGGACCATTCCTATGAGTATCGGTGGTTTCAGATCTGTGTATCGGATCGGAGGAGGGGGTATAGGTGGTTTCGGATCGGACCAATCCTATGAGTATCAGATCGGGGGATGGGGTATCAGAATCGGTATCGAAATCGAAATCGGTATCGGACCATTCCTATGAGTATCGGATCAGGGGTATCGGTAATATCGGTGGTTTCGGATCGGAGTATCAGATTTTTTAGTATCGAAAAACAAATAACTATTAATAAAGTTGACTGTCCTCTGACATAGTTCCTGCAGCCATTCGACTAGCGAGGCAGAAACTATGTAGCCGTAGATAAAGTTGACTGTCCTCCGACCATCATTCCTCGGCAATGATGATATGACAACCTATCACTATATCTTATATAGTAGTAGATGATGTCTTAGTATTATATTATGTGAGTTCATCTTGATTCTGTTACATTCTTCAGATACTAGATACGATAAGAACATATACTACACCATATGTACAGAACATTGATGATTCGCTCTAATATATGCTAGAATGAATTTTGGGTTGTGTTCTGAGCCATCCGTTCGCACACTTGGCAAAAAATCGAATATTCTGTATTTTATCTGCTTTCGAAAATGTACTCAAACGTGATGATGGTTCCTTTAGTTAGCTTGCTTATGTTACAATTATATTATTTGTGAATATCGATCTTACCAGATAGCACCCATAACCCGAGGAGCGGCACGTTGTTTGAGGGAAATACTGAATGCTGAGGTGGCTCCTCCTACTGTTAAGGAGGAAGTGGTACCGGTAGCTAGTGAGACCGGGAGTTCTATTCATCCAGCACCTACAATGGACTACATCTTTTCTGCCGCCGTCGATCCCACTTATTCGAGGTGGTTGCGTGATCGTATCACTGAGCGTTTGCGTGAGCTGCGTGGTTCTCATTAGCTACTAGTACTTATTTGTATTGGAATATTTGTATTGGGTTGTTTTTGTATTAGACTATTTGTATTGGACTACATATATGAATTAGTACTGTGTCAATCTCTGGATTGTATTGGACTATGACATGGTGGTCAGGACATAGTCCCTATAGCCATTCGACTGGCGAGCCAGAAACTATGTAGCCGTAGATAAAGTTGACTGTCCTTCGACCCTCATCCCTCGACAACGATGATATGACAACCTATCACTATATCTTATATAGTAGTAGATGATGTCTTAGTATTACATTATGTGAGTTCATCTTGATTCTGTTACATTCTTCAGATACTAGATACGATAAGAACATATACTACACCATATGTACAGAACATAGATGATTCACACTAATGTATGCTAGAATAAATTTTGGGTTGTGTTCTGAGCCATTCGTTCCCATACTTGGCAATTAAGCATGTGAAATATATCATTGAAGAACATAAAACTTGTGGCCATTACTGTAGAAAGTGCAGACTGACATGAACTGATTATGTTTAGTTTGTCTTACGATACAGATTTTTACATCCAAATTGAAATGGATTATTACTTCATTGATCGTACATGGATGTACCAGCGGATCAACCTCCTAGACCGTAGGTACTTATAAGTATTGACCGTATCGGATTAGTATCGATCTATCGGTTTGGTATGGGCTGCATCGGTTGGTATTGGTCTTAGCGAATTGGTATCGTCCTATCCGATATGTATCGGCCGTATAGCTAGGATTCGTATTGGCCTTATCGATTTGGTATTGGTCATATCCGATAGGTATCGGCCGTGTTGGATTAGTATAGACCATTTCGAATTAGTATTGTGGAAGGTTTAGTAACAACTGTACTTGAATTTCTCTCTTCTAGAGCTAGATTACCATTACAAGAGAGTCACGAGAGCGTAGCTGGCCAGTTACAGAACATACATACTTTCTTTTTAATCTCGCTTTTTCTGATAGAAAATGAAGCATATATATTACTGTAACTGGCCAATCACGATCTGGTGACTCTCTTGCGATGGTTTTCTAGCTCGAGAAGAGAGAAATCCAAGTACAGTTGTTACTAAACCTTTCACGATACTAATCCGAAATGGTCGATACTAATCCAACAAGGCTGATACCTATCGAATATGACCGATACCAAATCGATAAGGCCAATATGAATCCTAGCTATACGGCCGATGCATGTATATATCGGATAGGACGATACCAATTTGTTAAGGCCAATACCAATCTGATACGTCCTATACCAAACCGATAGACCGATACTAATCCGATACAGTAGATACTAAGTACATCCGATCTTTACTAGCGGATCCACCAATTACTGCACGATAGGCCCAACAACTCCAGTTACATCCGGTTATTGGTGAGTACATGATTACATAGTAATTCTGTTAGTCTTGTGATATAGATTTTTACTCTCTCATGCTACCAACGTCACAACTTTTCCAGTACTGCTCCCTCTAATGATGATGAACGCAAAAATCAAAGACCCCCCTCTCTTTTTTCACTCTTCATAGTTCTCACAACAGGAAGGATCAGTACTTTGTAGTTCTCTTCCATCCATGCTCTGGACCGATCTGCTCCTCCCTACTTCCCTTCTTCTTATTTGACTCTCTCAGCCACATATGATATCCAGCTCAAGTGTAGAGTCGGGAGAGAAGAAGTGGGCAGGAAGAGGAGGGAAACCAGTACAGCCGACGACATGACCTGAAGGAAGTACAGAGGTTTTGCTGGAAGCTCCTTCGGTCGACTCTACACTTGCTCCTCAACACCATCCTGGAAAAATTGCCAACACCTCCAGCAAAACCTTTGTACTTCCTTCAGGTCATGCCACCGGCTGTGCTGGTTCCCCCTCATCTTCCTGTCCACTTCTTCTTTCCCGACTCTACACTTGAGCTGGATATCATATGTGACTGAGAGAGTCAAATAAGAAGAAGGAAAGTAGGGAGGAGCAGATGGGTCTAGAGCCATGGTGGAGGAGAGGAGAAGAAAAATTTCTGTTTCATGGGGGAGGAGCAGATGGGTCCAGATGGGAAGTAGGGAGGAGCAGATGTCCCTGTTATTTGTAGGCGTCCCCCTAGCGCGCCTTGGGTGGTGGCGCGTCACCCACCTTCCCGTCCAACCACTAGGACACGCCATCTCCAATGTCATTTCATTACTCCGATTACAATTTCGATAAACTTCTTATTTTTTATAGTTTGAGTAAATTTCTTTACCCTATATGAAAATTTATGTTGTCAGAGAGATGGCTCCCAAGACTCCCCGAGGTGGTGCTGCTAGCCGAAGAAGGGGCCGAGGCAAGGAACCCTTGAAGGTCGACACGAAGGAAGTCCCCGTCGTCAAACAAGAGCCGGTGACTGTTAAGGAGGAGGTGTTACCAAAGGTCGAGGTCAAGGAAGAACCGATGACCATCAGAAAAGATATTGCTTCCAAGGTTGAAGTTAAGGAGGAGCCACCGTCAGAGAGTAGTAGCATCGGGACTGACCCTCATGTACCTACAGAAGACCTCAACCAGAATGAGCCTTCGTATGCAAAGTGGCAGATAGAATGGTACGTGCCTCAACGCAACTATGATCCCTGGCTGTGAGGATTCATCGTCTGACTTGTTGTCTTTGCTGAGGCCAAAGTCGATTTTCATTTTTATTGAATATTGAATATTTGTGTTTAAATATTGAATATTTATGTGTTTTGTGTGAACAATTTGAATGCTTGGGATAGTTGTGTGTTGGAATTTTTTGTGGGTTTTTTGTATATTGGAATATTTGTGTGTTTTGTATATTTGTGCTTAAGATATTTGTTTTATTGAATATTGAATATTTGTGTTCTGTATATTGGAATTGTGTATATTGGAATTGCTTGGGATTATTTGTGTGTTTGGTATATTAGAATTGTGTATATTGGGAATGCCCACCTTTATGCTATTTTTTTAATATTCCCAGATACCGACGGACTGGCGGCCACTTTCTGACGGACTATCCGTCGCTAACTGGGGGATTTCCAGTTAGTGACGGATGGGCAACTAAAATCCGACAGATTATCCGTCGCCAAGGTCCTGGAATTATAAAAGATATCCAGGAGCCTGTCGACGGAATATCTATCGCTACTCCGCCGCTAATCCGACGAGGTTGGTGACAGATTAGCAACGGATTAGCGACATATTTTGCGTATCAGAAACCCTCTAATACGCGTTTAACGACGGTTTAGCGACGGTTTGTCCGTCGCTAAATGTTGCTCCATTAAAATTTTAAACTGTCAAAGTTGACAGAAAATCGTCGGCTAGCCGTCGCTAAATGTTTTGACGTAGCCAATGGTAATCCGTCGCTAAGTAGTCGGTGAGCGACGTACTAGCGACGGACTAGTTTTAGCGACGAGGTTATTCCCGACGAATTTTTCAGCCCGTATCCGTCAGTAATCCGTCGGTAATTTCAATTAGCGACGGATTAGCGACGGATAGGGCCGTCGCTAAATCGTTGTATTTTAGTAGTGGTAGCCACTTGTCGTTAGTCATTTGTTAGCAGTTTGGTCGTAGTCTCTTGCCATGTTAAGTGTTGTTTCTTGTTATATCCTGTTTATATATTATCATGCATGATTAAACTGCTAGATAGGCATGTTTATATGTATCTTGCTATGTCCTCTGAGGACCTGATGATCTCTTTAGGTTTAGCGATAGTATGGAGTTAGTGGCAAAGCGGGATGGTAGATGATTATGATGCATGTCTCAGGTATTTGTTAGTGATATTATATTGTTATCCTTTCGTGCTTTTCATTCCTTATCATGAGATATTCTGCTTATTGATTCAGTTTAGAGACTCTTGTTATACTCTTGGAGTCTTATCGGACATATATACTATTGGGCTACAGACCACGACCCATAGTGTTCATTCATGTTTCGTACACTTATTGTGGATTTGAGATATAGATTTATTTGCCATTATTTGGCAGTATACCATAGCCTTGACAGCGTTTATGTATTCGAGAGGGGTTGGAGTCCGCTCAATACGTAGCTGGCTCACTCACGTGCTCGCGTTCGAAAAGCAGGTGCGGGTCGTGACATCGTGCATCTTTGCAGCAGGTGCAGCAGCAGCCGAGACAGCAGCAGCAGCAGGCACCCAGACACCAGCCAGCTATCAGTTGCACCTTCTTCAAGAAGACAGGGCACGGGTGGAACGACTGCAGGAAGAGGCTGGGGAAGTGTCTAATGTGTGGATCGTCAGACCATCAGGTGAGAGATTATCCTATAGTTGCAGTTCGTCCGACGCCAGAAGGAGGAGGAGGAGCTGAGGCTCCAATAGGCCAGCAGAGGGGACCACCATTGTAGACACAGTAGCAGAGGTTCATCCAGCACCAGCAGCAGGCCAGGAGAGGCCAGCAGGGGCGAGCATTTGCCATAAAATCCGAGGATGCAGAGGCCATAAGAGATCTGATCGCAGGTTTCGTTCTTCTCGACTCCATTTTTGCATTTGCATTATTCGATTCGGGTGCTTTCCATAGTTTTGTGTCTGTATCATTTGCATTTAGACACCATCTTGTTTCTGAATCGTTGCCTAGGACTTGCAAGATCACGACTGGGGGTGGTATTATCCTGGTTAGTGATATTTGCAAGGATCGGAGAGTTGTTTTGGGAGGCCGAGAGCTGGATGTGAGTTTGCTTGTAATGCCATTACCAAACTATGACATTGTACTTGGTATGGATTGGTTGAGCAAACATCACGCCAGCATAGATTGTCACAGAGTCAGAGTTCTTTTCAGAGTGCCGGGAGAGCTAGAGTTCGAGCTCGCCAGACGGAAGGCGGAGCAGTGCAGAACAGCGGAGTCTTCTGTGGAGTTTCAGTGGAGGAGGAAACGGTGCCACATCCATTGATAGCAGAGTTTATGGATGTCTTTCCGGAGGACTTGTTAGGACTACCACCGGATAGAGATGTGGAGTTCTCTATAGACTTGGTGCTTGCCGTAGAGCCGATATCCCAGCACGTCTATAGGGTGAACAACAACGAGTTGGTGGAGTTGAAGAAACAAATGGATGAGTTGCAGGACAAGGGCTTCATCCGACCGAGTTCTTCACCATGGGGTGTACTGGTGCTTTTTGTGCCGTAGAAGGAAGGGTCGGTACGGATGTGTATTGACTACATGGCACTCAACAACCTTACGAACAAGAACAAGTACCCGTTGCCGAGTTTCGATGATCTCTTCGATCAGTTGAGTGGAGCGAGGGTATTTTCTAAAATTGATCTGAGGTCAGGCTACCATCAAGTGAGGGTGAAGAAGGAGAATTTCCTGAAGACAACATTCAGGATACGGTATAGCCAGTTTCAATTTATGGTGATGTCGTTTGGGTTGACTAACGCCCCGACGATGTTCATGAACCTGATGAACAAGGTATTCCACCAGTACTTAGAAAAGTTCATGGTAGTGTTCATCGACGATATCTTGATGTACTCGAAGACCCCAGAGGAGCATGAGGAGCACTTAAGAGTGGTTCTGGAGACTCTCAGGAAGGAGGAGCTTAACGGCAAGCTCTCAAAGTGTGAGTTCTTCTTGGATCGAGTTGATTTCCTAGGTCATGTTGTGACTGGGGATGGGATCTCAGTCGACCTGGGGAAGAACATGGCAGTTGAGGCGTAGACAGCCCCGATTTCAGTTGCAAAGATCAGAAGCTTCCTAGGATTGGCAGGCTACTACAGGAGGTTTGTTCAGGATTTGTTTCGGGTTGTAGAGCTGTTGACTAGGCTGACCCAGAAGGACGCAAAGTTTATCTGGTCAGAGGAGTAACAGGTCGCTTTTAATGAGTTGAAGAAGCGGTTGATGACAGCTATGATTTTGACATTGCCATCAGGATCAGGCGGGTTCACTATCTACAGTGACGTCTCAGGGAAGGGTTTGGGTTGTATCTTGCAGCAGCATGGGAAGGTAATTGCCTATACTTCCAGGCAGTTACGTTCATATGAGAAGAACTATCCTACCCACGACTTGGAGTTAGCAGCAGTTATCTTTGCTCTGAAGTTGTGGAAACACTATTTATACGGAGAGCGAGTAGAGATCTTTACAGACCACAAGAGCTTGAAGTATGTGTTTACCCAGAAAGAGCTCAACATGAGGCAGCAGAGATGGTTGGAGTTGATGAAGGACTTCGTGTCACGACCGCACCCGCTTTTCGGACGCGAGCTCGTGAGCAAGCCAGCTACGTATCGAACGGACTCCAGCCCGACTCGAGTACGTATAAGCTGTCCAGAGTAGGGTATCATGTCTAGTCTAAACTATATCTCAATCCACAGGAATCATATAAATAAGAATGAACACTATGGGTCGTAGTCTGCAGCCCACTAGCATATATGTCCGATAAGACTCTAAAGAAAATAACAAGAGTCTAAACTGAATCAAGAAACATGATATCTCATGATAAGGAATGTAAAGCACGAAAGGATAAAAAACGTAATAATGATACCTGAATCCCACCAGAATTGCAAATCCTCCGCCATCCAGAACTACTAGCTAACTCCATGCAATCGCTAAACCTGAGGAGATCATCAGGTCCTCAGATGACATAGCAAGATACATAATATACATGCCTATCTAACAGGTTTATCATGCACAAAGAGGATAAATAAGAAAACAGGAACCCGACAAATGACCACGAACACGAATACGAAAACGAACACTAGAACAACTATACATAATGAACTGCCGGATGAACGATACACGAGATCAATGGAAGAAACAAACCCTCATCCCGAGTGTGGACGCACGGGTTAGAACTAAGCACTAACCCTCGTCCCGAGTGTGGACTCTCTGGTTATCTTACGGCAAGACACCCTCGTCCCGTGTGTGGACTCTCTGGTGTAATTGGTCAACCCTCGTCCCGAGTGTGGACTCTCTGGTACCAATGATCACGACAAACGCCCTCGTCCCGAGTGTGGACTCTTTGGTGCACCAAACAACCCTCGTCCCGAGTGTGGACTCTCTAGTTGTGTAAAACGATAATCAAGGCTATGGCAGTTCACTTACACGTACTAGTTCTATGACACGACTCAAGCAAGGTACTGACGAGAACTCCAAGGGTGAACCACAAGACCAAACATGAACACGGCTATATGCAATGAAAACAACTCAAAAGAAAATAATACGAAAAGCACATGTCCATAAACAATCAAAACTGGGAACTGAAATACAATGCATGTAAATAAAACTGTAGAGGAAGGCAAGGTATACTTGATTGGTGGTTGCATGTAGATCCAAATACACCTCATCAAACTGATAAGCCGCAGGAGTCAAATCTCACAATGGTCTCCGAAAGCTGAAATAGACATTGCCAACATTCTCAGAATAGTCAAATTAGCTAGGATTGCTTGTCCTTAAGTCCAATTCTGGACACAGAGGTAAAACGGTAATTTCGGACAAAAACAATGTCCGCCGTTAGACCCGCTTTGCACCGAAAATCGTGCCAGAGTCAATGGTCTCTAAAGTCATCAAACTATATGTCAACATGTCCGGTTTTTTGATATGAACCCAACCGTATGTCCAAAGTTGGATTCCGGCGGGCCGTGCACAAAATCACTCGTTGAGTCGGACCGTGGGGCCCGCGAAACGGCGATCCGATCAACTATCTCAGAATCGGACCAAACTTGGCATACAGGACCAGAAAAATGATACGTTCCTGTTGGTATAAGTTTCGTCTCGATCTAACGACCGTGCACAAAGTAATTAGGAAATTTGCATAGAGGCTGATACGGTAAATTTCGACGGATACGCATCAAATTTATCGCGCACACGCGGCCAATTTGAATTCCATCAAAGCCCACACGTCCACAAAACCATTACGCAGCTTTCGATGCCTTTGGTTCGCGACCACGTTGCCCGAAATGGTGGGACGCACGTCATATCGGAGAATTTTATTGTTTTTAAAACAGGTTTTTTCATAAACTTTGGGATCCAATTTCTCGGCGCGTATTCGATAAAATTAACTTCTGCGAATTGGGTTGTGGAGCCCTATATGTTGTCAATAAACTCCTTCAAATAGATTTTTGAAATTTCTAATATTGGGTTCATAATTCCACTTCGAACACAGGAGTTGGGGCCGGTTTACTGTTTCATTTTGGACAGTTTTTTCGAGTTTTTGGATTCGATTTCTCGACAGGTATACTGCGTATCCCCATAAACTAATTTATAGATTGGGAAGAGGGTTATATTGAGTGTGAAACTGCAAAGACGGGTCTAGATTTGATCAACCGAGGAAGCGGGAATCCCGTCACGAAGACAGCGAATTGCTGGTGCTGTCGCTGTTGCGAACCACGGCTTGGCCGCGGGTCTGTCGTCGCGTGGTGGCTCCGGCGCTTGCGCGACAGTCGTGGGCGGCGTGCGCACGTCGATGAAGGCGGGGCACGGTCTCCTATGATGGAAGTTTTGGATTAGGGTTCTCGGCTACGCCCCCTTCTCGCCTGCGTATATATATACGCGCACGAGTTTCCTGGAATATAGGGGTCGGGCCTCTATGTTGGGCTGTGCTGGTATTTGGGGTTTGCTCCTATGGCTGTGGGAAGTTGCATCAAAGTTTGAAATTTTGACCAAAGAACCCGAGTCTTAGAACATGTTTGGAACCAGAAAAGGGAAAGGACCAGCTTCAGTTTAAACTTAAAATCACCTTAATGCATCTAAACTACCTACCTCAATTCATATGCAATAGGGATGCATAAATAAAGCAATTATTTGTCTTAATTGAATCCAAAGCTCTGCTAAAAGAGAATTTGCAAGCTAAATAGGTATGATTGTAAAATTAAAGAATAAAATTTAAAAATATATGAATTAGCAAAGGACAAGACATCCAAAAATAAGGATGCATCGGCTTCAACAACAGAAGCTGGTGTTGAGAGTCATGAGACGGCAGGGTTCCAACTTCTAATGGAACACGGATAAGGGTTCAGTTCACACCAACAACAAAATCTTATCAAAATGTCAAACATCTGAAACGGCAACAGATGAATATGTCAATGATACTAAATTATATTAGAATACTACAACTTCAAACCTAGAAACAATGTAGATAATATACTTGATTGGATGAAAAGCCAACAGCTTAAAGATCGAATTCGAAGGTAAGCAATTATGAGTTATGTTTGGACTTTGGATATCCATATCCAAAGTTTCAACTTCATACACGCAAATAGACCCAAAAAACATTTATATTAAGAAACAAAAAGCCAGAAATGGAACTGAATCAGGAACATTTATCTCTAAAAATATATTACACATACCATACTTGAAAAGGCTTATTACATCAAAACTTCAGAAGGACAGGTTTTGGTGATCAGTACTGTAAGTCTTTGCTCCGAAATCAACATGTCTACGAACTGGTGTGAAAGCGGCGGTACTAGTGATCGATAATGAAATCTCAAACTAAATTACACACATCAAATATGCCTACATTGTCATCTTTGGTATCACTACATACCTACAAAGGCTTGGATTCGGTTCGGGCCCAGTTCGGGCTAAGTTGGTACAATCGGGTCATCTAAAATCAATAAATTAATTAATAAATAATTAAACCATTTATAGGGATTAAGTCACAACTTGGCCTGGTTTTCCTAGTTATGGCATCACTATGGCTCGGCCTTCCTTGGCATGGCTAATACACTAGTCAAAGCATGCCACTGCACTATCCATGCCATGATTCCTAGTCACCTTGTACTCCAAATCTCAACCATGGCTAAAATCATCTGCCGTAATAATTAATTAAAATAATTATTTATAAAATTCTAAAAATCACCATTTAAATCAAATAAATAATAAAAAAATATTTAAAAAAAACTTCCAGGAAGAGAGGCTACACTTCGATATTACATTGCAGTATCATCCTGGGAGGGCCAACGTGGTTGTCGACGCTTTAAGCAGATATCCAGTAGCTATGTGTTTGACGGTAGATCGTCACTTGTTAGCAGATCTGGAGAGCCTGTAGATCAAGGTGATAGTGTCGAAAGTTGAGATGCAAATGTGGGGGCTGCAGATTCAGTTGGACTTGATTGAGAGGATCAAGTCGACTCAGTTCGATGATGTCGCTCTGCGGTGTATCCGAGAGCATGTTCGAGCAGGACTGGTTGATAAGTTTATTATTGCAGAAGATAGCACATTGAGGCACGGTTCCAGACTGTGTGTGCCCAATGGAGACCTTCGAGAGCAGGTTATACAAGAGGCCCACCGTTCTCAGTACTCTATGCATCCAGGTGCTAACAAGATATATAGGGATCTGAAGGAACATGTATGGTAGTATGGAATAAAACGGGAGCTAGCGTGCTTCGTAGCCAGATGTTTAGTCTGCTAGTAGGTAAAGAAAGAGATACAGAGGCCAAGAGGACTGTTACAGCCATTGCCCATCCCGGAGTGGAAGTAGGAGCACATTATGCTAGTATGGAATATGGACTTGGATACTTTGTGGATATATAGGCTATTTTGAAAGTAGACTTTAGCAGCATAGCCAGTTGCCAATCTGATCAACCGTACATCTTTTCTAGACTCACTAAAGTATAAAATACAGAATAAAGTATAAAAATATCTTGATCACCATCCATAATCTTTGTTTGATGAAGACGATTGTAACGCCCCAGTCCTCAAATACGTAGGACCAAGTATACGAATACATGCCAACAACACGTCATCAATAGGCCAAACCTTATAACAAGCCCATTAGCAAAATGCTTAAGCTGTAAATTACGATAATAAACCCATAACAACGACGCAAAGCAAGTCATAGATCATAAAGTACAGTGCTAAATCTCATCCACGCAGAATAATTAAGACACAAGATATCCAAGTTCAAAAAATAATAATAATATCAATTGTCCAGCTGTAAAAGATAAGTAATAAATGTACGGGAAAAATAACCCGTCACCACAGCAAAGAGAAATAAGTAATCAACTATAGGTCTGCTAAAATGAAAGAAAATAAAGTAGTAAATCTAAAATAGAAAGGACATTACTCAAGAGAAATCCTCTGGTACTATCTCGACCTCCTGCGTGGGTACGTCTCATATTTCAACTCCAAAACTATATACCTCCAGCTAAACCTCCTAGTCTATACTTGGGAAAGGAACAGGTCCTTAAAGGACATAATAAGGTACATAATATACATGGCAAGGTACAAAAAAAAATTTTGATCTAAGGCAGCTGTTGTATTCGATCTACGTGATATACATGTGAGAACATATTCTTAATATCAAGCTTAGCCACTGAGGCACACAAACTCCTCAACAGGCTATTGCCCTAAGGTACCGTGTCGTGGGGCCAAGGGCATACGAGTAGATAAAGTATATAACCACCCTGGCTCTGCTACGGAGATGAAGGTATAAGATTAGAATACCATCCAAGTCCCTACATGGACACAAGGATATTCGAGTATATATATATATATATATATATATATATATATATATATATATATATATATATATATATATATATATATATATATATATATAAATATATATAAAAATATATATATATATATATATATAAGTAATGTTCTTCCCACTCCATGTCTAGAACTAGCAAGTCAAGTCAAGTATCTAAAAACAAAAAATAAATAAATATAGTAATCTATTTCGAAGTCAATACCATGAATACTCATGTAAAACTCGTATCATGAAATTGTCGGTGTCTTGTGGTCAATCGTGTCAATAAAACACAAATAAAGTACACGTAATGTCTAGTGTCGATACTCGATGTCAATTCTATGACATCGTCACCTGTCTTCAAAACGGACACTAAGTATCAACAATCATACGTCATACTAGTGCTAGCAAAAAAAAAAGAAAATAAAGAAAATAATCCGTAACCAAGGCAAGGTATACTTGCTTGTAAACTCCGTCTAAGTGTGCGTCTGATCAACTCCAACGTCCTCGCTACTTCTGCCAAATCCACCTATAATAAATATTATATTATTTATAATTCTCTCTAACGAATTACCATATATGGACTTCCCATATATGATCCATAATAATATCTATACATCAAACTAGTCACAACGTCTATACTACACAATGTAACATATATAGTATCAAATCTTCCTGTAAAAGTATTTTATTGCCAAAATAAAATATTAATTTAAATTTTGGAAAAATATTTATAAATATTTTATATCATTATTTATTATATTTTATTGGTAGAAAATTAAATACACAAGTCCTAGGTTGATTCTATAACAATGTTCCTAGACTTGGTATACGAGATAAGTCCCAAAACAATAAATATTTAAAAATCATTAATTTTTGAAAAATCATAAAAATTGGTAAAATTATATATTTATCATGAAAACATGCACAATAATTAATTTGGTAATGGTATACGAAGTTTCAAAATCAATTGGACACCTCGAACTCATGGATTTTGGTATTTTGATATTACGGTAAAATGTCCAAAATTTTAATAAATAACAAACGAAACCAAAATGCTGCAAAAGTATAAGAACTGGAAAGCTTAGAAAGTCTAGTTTTTTAATCAAAAATATACGGATGGTCTAAGTGGCCCGAAAGTAGATGAATATTGGCTCGCAACAGATCTCGTCTATTTTGGATACATGTTCATAGAACGACGCCCTCGCCAAACCGTTTGGAACTGTATGAATGGCTAAGTCAACATAAAAATAGAGACAGAGATCTTTCCATTAGTTTTAGTTTTAAATAAAGTAATGCTCGAGAAGTATACAGAACTTTTTGGTGCAAAATAGTGTACCTGCTGGAAAAAATTCAGACTTGGTATCCAACTTCGGGTGACTTCTAAAGCTTGCAAATTCTCACAAAGTTTTCGTGGCTCCTCAGGGCTTGCTAGGACATTAGGGCAAGATCTTCAGGAGGCTTGAGAGTTGGTGGAAGGGTTAAAATTGGTCAGATGAAAAGGGTTTTGTTCGGATAGGGAAGAACTATGTGCGCATGAGAAATATAGGATGCCGCTCGGTTTTTAGGATGTATATATATAAAATCCATACAAAAAAGGGAGGAGGCACTGGTTTAAATGCGAGAAAAGAATTTGAAAGATTTTAATTTGGTTTTGTGAGATTTGAAGGAGATTTGATAATTTAAATCAAAGGTGTATCTCAAAGAGATTTGATTGGGTCCAAATTAGGAAAGTAGTTATAGAGTTGATTTAAAAATAGATTTAAATTAATATGGCTGCCACTAATTCATAACAATTAGTATAAAATATGTCTAATAGGTTAGGGTATCTTAGAATAGGCTCTATGACCCTACTTGGACTAGTTTTGGGTCGGTGAAATTATTTGGATTGATTTGAGTCCATTAAGTCTAATATTTGGTCTTGTGTGCCATTTGAAAATAAATAGTACATGTGAACTCAATTGAGTGGCACATCATCGACTTGTGTGTAGTAGGCTCAAAATAGGTCAAAACTATATATTAGATCGAAATATTTGGATTGGGTTTGGGCCTAAAATCAAATTTGAAAAATATATCAAATTTATGGCGAAATGTAAAATGACTATTTTGACCCAAAAGTTTTGCAAGAAATATGTAATGCAAGGGAACATGTTTGAGTGGGACATGATATGCCTAAGTGAAGGTGGACTCGTCTAGAATTCGAACATGGAATTAGATTTGAGAAACTGATAATTGTTGTGTTTCAAAAATCAAAGCTACGATAAGGTACTACTATATACATCATTGACTTTAAAATACAATTTAATATTAAATATCCATAAAAAATAATTAAAAATATTATCAAAAAAATCAAGGGGCTTACAACGATGAATGATAGCAGTGTGGAAGTAGATGTTCTGCGTTTGTACCTGTACCTACGTATTATTTATGCATCGACCAAAGTTTACATTGATTATCAAAATTAGGTGTGACTATGACCAATGGACCAATAACTACATTATGGTAGGACTATTAACTTTGTTGACATTCCTAAAGTAAAAGAAAATTGGGCTGCCTTAAAGCAAAAAAAAAAAGTTGAATGATAAACTTGTAAATAAATAGAAGAAAAAAATTTGAACTCTCCTAAGCAATTTTTTAAGTATCTATAGATTTTTTTTAGGAAAAGACCATTACTATTCCAATAATCCACACACGCGCTCACTCATTTTTTAAGCAGATAATTTCCTGTAGCGATATAAAATTATATTAAATTACATAAAACGATAAAACTTTGGCAATTTACATGCTACGATAGAATCCGACAATGCGTGTGTCAGAAAATTGGCATGCCCAATTTCCGACACACCGTTTGTCGGAAATTGGACGAAGTCCAATTTCCGACAAATCATGTGTCGAAAATTTGGCGTAATAAATTTTTCTGTCACACGCACTGTCGAAAATTTGGCTGGTTTGGTTTTTTCGTGGGTTGGTTTTCTTTTGTGTTGGGTTGGTTCAGAGATGAGTGGTGTTGCGAGTGGCTTGGTGGTTGGAGAGGAGAGTAAAGTAGATCTGTAAAGTAGATCTGAGTCGTATGGGAAGTAGAAGAGAATAGAGTAGGAGAAGGAGAAGAAGAAGAAGAAGAAGTCTGTTGGTTAGTAAATCTACTCTAGCATTTTATATTATGATTTTTTTAGCATTTTATATTATGATACTTTTAGCATTTTATATTAACCCTAATGCTAACATCTAACCTAAGACAAATCTAAATCTAATCTAGATCCCAATCATAACCCTTAAGACTAATCTAGATCCCATTCCTAACCCTTAAGACTAATGTACATCCCAATCCTAATCCTTAAGACTAATCTCTACCTAATCTAGACCCAATCCTAACCCTTAAAACTAATCTACACCTAATCTAACCCCAACCCTAACCCGTAACTAAACCCTAACTTAAGCTAAACCTTTAACCTAACATTAACACCCCAATCCTAACCCTAACCCTAACCCGTAAACTAAACCCTTAACCTAATCCAAACCATTTTCCTAACCCTAACCCTAATCCTTCCCCAACACGTGAACAAACCCCTAACATAATCCAAACCCTTACCCTAATGTAAATCGAAACCCTAATCTATCGTACTCTTAAAAATGCGTTTTGACAACCATCATTTTACAGATGGCTACCCAAAACGATGGTCATATACCAGGGGGCCGACTACATAATTGATTAAGCAGCAACGCAAGTCGCACCTATGTAGTCTGATATTTACTGGAGAGGTATATTAAATTTTAATTGTGTTAGTCAATAAAATTTTTATTTTATATGTTTAGTAATAACATAGTTTATATGTTATATATATATATATATATATATATATATATATATAAATATATATATATATATAATATATATATATATATATATATATATATATATATAAATATATATATATATATATCTATGTGATTATAAAAGGAAAGTGCGGTGTCGAGAACACAATACATGGCGCTATGTGGGTCAACTTGTTTTTTTGAAGTTGACTAGTGACCAAGAAGCTTTATTGCACGTATTTGGTTTTCATTACCTTGATCAAATACATTTTCTACGTCATGATAGAGACTTGATTCTCAGTCTGGTGGAGCGCTGGTGGCCCGTACGAAATATTTTGTACTTGTATGATATTCTGTTTTCATTTATATAAAAGTCTTTGACAAACTATTACAGTTACTTCACATGATGTTTCGTATTCATTCTCGTGGTTGATTTGTACAACTCCTTCTATTGTGTCCTAAACCATTGCAATTACTGCATCGGAGATCTCTTGAAGATTGATCCTTCACTATATTACAGTTCTTCTTTGGTCTTCCGGCTTTGCGTCATACATCTGGTACTCCAATGTCGCCTCTAACCAATGCACTTTGAATGTTGTAAGGGACTGGAATTGGCTCCAAGTACGGCTCGTAGACACGTTTTAATGCTTCCTTGGAAAATATACCTGGATAATAATGCTCAATCCTAATATTGCAACAATTACAAGCATAACATGCATGTACATGGAAGAAAAGTATGATACCACTTTAAACATGAACAATAGTTTTTATTTAAACGAACAACATATGTTCTATTTGTTTGACGATCTAATATCTCAAACAAATGACCCACTATACGTAACATTTCCAGCTGATGGTTTTCTTTTGTGATACGAGCCATCATTTTTAACATCTTCGGACAAAAATTTATTTCAAGATTTTCAGCTTGTTGTCTGTATTTGTCCTGAAGTGTTATAATCTTGGCTCGAATACCATCAAGTAGTGTCGTTATTGGTTTATCACGAAGATTTTTAATCCAGTTATTGAAAGATTCAGCAAGATTTGACGTGTTAATATCTAGTCTTTAACAAGGAGAATACGCTGTAATCCAGTGTGAGAAAACACGATTTTCATCATTTACTCCAACGAGCCAATTGTAAATATTAACATTTTCAGCTTTAATCATCTTCAAGCAATTATTTGCATCTGTTTCATTATAATATCTTGTAAGATAGTCCAAGCTACGTTGAAAATGCTTTGATCTACATACCGATTTCAAATTTGCTTTAAAATGTTGAATACAAAAAAAATGAGACGATTCCAGAAAAATAGCACGCATGGCATTTATCAATCCTTTCTGTTTATCCGATATAAAAGAAATTGTATTCCAGGCATCAAAAAATCTTTCAAAAGATATTCTTAAACTGTTTAAAAATCAAGTCCAAGAATCAGTGTTTTCACTCTCACCAACAGCATATGCAATTGGATATAGCAGATAGTTAGGATCATGAGCACAAGTAATAAATAAAATACCTCTATATTTAGAGGAAAGAAAAGTAGCATCAATACTAATCACAGGTAAACATCCCCTTAGAAATCCATCAATGCATGCCTTGAAACAAATAAAAATTCTTTCAAAACTATTATTTTCTGTAATCTTCATAAAACATTGGCTACCTGGATTTGTCTCAATAATTCTAAGACCATACTCTTCGAGACTACAATATGCATCAACATAACTACCATTTATTTCGAATAGAGCAAGTTCTCTAGCGTTCAAAGCCTTACAGTATTTAATATGTATTCGATGTTCCCTAAATATATCTTTTACTGTAGCATCCACTTTTTCATAGAAGGGTATTTCAGTCAATTTAGCCATTTTGACCTTTATGTGATTTCCTGAATATGTTGACTCTTGTTTGTGCTAGCAACTGGTTTAACCTTAGTGGACTTGTATAGGGGCCTAACCATGCATTAGAATTGTTATTATCATTTTTAGAATTTATTTTGTGCATTAGATTATTTTTAAGGCTTTTATTTATTTATTTAGCCTTTTTGCATGTAGGCCTTTGAGCTTTTTGACTTGGGCCCATTTCTAATTGAGTAGGAGATGGACCAAGTAAAACCCTAACCCCTAGACACCCCTTTAGCCGCCAAACACAGCAGCACCCCCTCATCTTTTCATTATTTGCAAAAATTGTGAGCCTCCACCAAGAAACCCTAAAAGATCCATCTCTCCAAAACACCTATTTTCTTCATCCGGAGTTCGTTTCTTCCCAAATGAACTCCTTTGCGCTCGTCGAGGAGAGGAGGATCTGCTACAGTATTTCTAGAGTGGAGATGGAGGGTTTTGATGGAGGGAAATCGACCGACACGATAACCGAGGAGCCCCGATCATTGAGTTTTGATACTCAATAGGTAAATCCTAATCTACCATTGCAAATATGCTTTTTTCTTCATTTTTGCATCCAAATAGGTGCCCTAGCCTTGCCCACGAAATTTGGTGGGATTTCGACTCCGTTTGATGGAGGTATCGAGCCCGTGTCGGTCCCTTACGGCACGTGTTCGACGAAATATCGCTTAGGATAGGAAGTTGTTGTTTTTCATTTCTGTCTTCATGGATGATTAGATAATATAATTTTAATAAACTTTCATGAAGACAGTTTTGGGTTTGACATCGTTTCAGTAGCGTTTCGGGCAATGGACGCACGTGCACGGATCCCGTGCACGAGGCCGTGCGTGCCCTGCTGTCCGCGTGTGATTGCGCGATGCATAGAGCGTATTTTTGTGTGAAAATTTGTGAGAACATGGGGGCAACCTCTTCCCTCATGCTCATAAAATTTCAAGACTGTTCGTTGAGCGAGCGCGGAGATATCGCGCGTGCACCGCTCAGCCACTATGCATTCAGACCTTCATTTTTGTCGCGAAAACGGACTTCGTGCGCGCACATGACGAAGCAAAGACCCGTTACAGGGCCCGGAACATGTTGACCTAGACCTAGACGACCCGTAGGATGAACCCCAAGTCGCGGCATGGCCCGACGAGGGAGCAGCGAGGCCGACACCAAGCGCACGAGGGCGCACGGGAGCGCGCGCGCAGCAGCAGGCCGCACGGGTGCGTGGGTCTGCGTGCGCTATTTTGGGCAGCATGTCGCCGTTTCATCATGTCCTAGACCTACCCCAGGACCCCCCCAGCTACGTGCACAAGCACGTGGCGTTTCGTTGCGTGTGCGGCGCTCAAACGAGCGAGAATGCACGCGTACCACGCGATATCGAGAAATTTCGATACGTGTTCTGTGGACACGACACGGACATGTTTTCGAACCCGAGAGTATACGAATGCATCATATGGGTGAGGCCAACGTGTATGCCAAGTTTTGCGGGTTCGTTTGGTGTATTTTGGATTTTGGGTCGTTGGGTGAAATTGGATCGTTTTCTTTAATTTCGATTTTTAGTTGATATGTGATATTTTGATTTCCAACGTTTTGGCTTCTAAATTCTGAGTTTACAGGACTTATATGATATTTCAAATATGTGAGAACCAACTTTTGTCCTTATTTCACATTTTTCCATCATTTATGGGTATATGTGCCTTCTATATATAGCTTTATGCATATATTTATATATATATATATATATATATATATATATATATATATATATATATATATATATATATATATATATATATATATATATTGTTTTATATATATATATATATATATATATATATATATATATATAAAATATATAGATATATATATATATATATATATATATATATATATATATATAAATATATATATAACCCCGTTGAAACCCATTCCTAACACATACACGTGGAGAATGGGTTGAGGGAGGAGTTATTCCAGATTTTAGACTTTTTAAGTATCTCGCATCATTGCGTATTTTCCATTTAAGCTTTTGTATATATATATATATATATATATATATATATATATATATATATATATATATATATATATATATATATATATATATATATATATATAAGTAGTTTCTTACTTTATATAGATGTATATAATAGTATAGTAATTTGGGTAATACCATGATTATGTTTGAATGTTATTAATCTCAGATTTTTACCCTATTTTCAGTAAGCACCAGTACATACACACGCACACACCACTTTTGTTAGATTTGGGTTTTGTTTGTTTGTATATACACATGTGTGTGTATATATATATATATATATATATATATATATATATATATATATATATATATAATTGCTTGTTAATTCCCTTAGATTAGATTGTAGTTGTGTATATGACTATAGGAGCCCTAGGACAGATTTGGTTTATCATTTCGAGCTTAGTTTAGTCGAATTGGCCGACAAGTTGACCAAATTGACAAAAGTCAACTTTCGGTCAAACTTGATCCAATTCAACTCAAACGAATCCAAATGACCTAGAATTTTGTGTATGACCTAGAAATTAATAGACGAACCAGTTGACCCAAGTTTGACCAGGTTTGACCAGCGTTGACCAGGTTTGACCAGAGTTGACCGAGGGTTGACTTTGACCAAAATGGACCTATAAGCATGTAGTCTTGCATTGTAGCTATTTCTCTTGATATTGTAGACTTGGTTATGACTTGTGTGTATTTTAAATAGGTTTGCATTGCCCCAGTTTAGTTACACCTCATCATCAGCAGTTCGATTTGCCAGGCGAGTACATTCTCTGATCTTTTCATACTTCTTTGGATATGTTCTCTTGTTATAGACTAGTATACTTGATGCTGACACGATGTTCACACGGATTAGTACTCTCTTGATCTTTCCTTGCGATGTTATCCTCTCGGATACATCGAGTATGTCATGTTCATGTACTTTATCATGGCCATCATGTACTCTTTGTATTCATATTTATCCATGTGCACTCATATGTCATTCATGTACACTCATGACCATATGAGCTCCATGTATACAGTAGTTTATATCCATGTGCAATAACATAACATGTATTGATCCTTGTGTATTGATTGGGGGCAGGGAGAGTGTAGTTGGTTATGTGAACATTATCCTCAGTAGGTATCCATGTGCACTCCATAGCTGTATCTATGTGCAACCCAGACCGTTTACATAACCAATTCTTGCTCTGATTCACGTAGAAGGTTATATTTCTCTATTGTCATATTATATCTCATTTTATAGTCTCTCTCTCTTGTTGATTTCCTTTACAACGATTCATGTATTGTTTTCTATAGCTTGCTTTATATGTCTATTCCTGCTATAAACTGTTGTGAGAGATATGTGCTCGTTCCGTCCTGACTAGGCATGTTGAAAATTTTACAGGTATTGATGAGGAGTATTGTCCTACCTATTATGGCATTGGCTTAGATGACACTGGCGACGTGGACCCTCAGGAGGATCCCACAGTCGCTGAGGAGTTGCCTATAGTATAGCCGAGACTTAGTACTTTATTTGTATTTCCTGTTTGAGACTTTATGAGTTGTACTTTTGTACTTGAGATTTATTCTTGTGGTTTACACCTAGACTTTTTATCTGTGACTCTCTTGAGATTCATTCTTCTATTCCATCTTAGTATTGTGATTGAGTTACTTATTATTTACTCTCTATTCGGAGTTTATTTTAGACCGTGTTAGATACTGTGACTCAGGACAGCGTTCTACCGCCGACACTGCGGCGTAGGCTGGGCGTTCGTCACTTCTCGTGCCCTTGCACTGGGTGCGGGTCGTGATACGTTTTTAGTGGTGGCCCATGCAGGTCACAATCACAACTAGTATGATTCGTAGTGGTACTCGAACTAGAGTATCATTACAGCCTGCTGCAATAGGATATAGGATAAGTTAAGGTACTCAATCACATTAGAAAAATTCTTATCAATTCTTGCTGTTAATTATCTCCCTTTGAAAACAACTGTCCTTCTTTGATAAATTTGCTTTTTTTTCAGTAATTGATTCCTTATTTGATCTGTCTTCAGGATGGTGGAGACACGATCGCAGCGCTCTGGTCTCAGGGATACCAATGAGAGGTCGGCTACTTCTCGTCCGACCCAGCAGGCCCCAGGGACCACAGTGCCTCTTATTCCAGCTCAGGTGGGCCCATCTGCTACTTTTGGGGGTGCTCCTCCACCAGCTCCGAGGACTACCCCAGGAGTTCAGGGGATGCTACCACCACCGCCCCAGGGGACAATTGATGCGGCACAGTGTTTCGCTTTCATTCAGCAGATGATGGAGACGCAGCGACGTCAGTCAGAGGACATGAGACAAGGCATTGATAATGCCCCCAGTTAGCGATGGTGGCAGTGGAGAGGGTGACTGTCCAACATCAGGGAGGGCAGATTCAGCCATACCAGTCGAGGACTCCAGGTATTCAGGAGTTCCAGAAGATGAGGCCGCGGGACTTCAAGGGTACGGAGGGTATCCTTTACGCGGATGAATGGATCAAGCATATAGAGGAGATTTTTTGTCTCGCAAGATACTGACTAGACTCTAGGTGGAAGCAGCAGGCAGTTGATGCAGGATCTTGTCCGCACTTGGTACCAGACCGATCCCAGGGTTGGTACTACAGAGCAAACTTGGGAGGCTTTTAAGAAGCTTTTCAAGGAGAAGTTCTTCCCTGATACTGCACTTGGCGCGTTGGAGACACAGTTTGAGAACCTGGTTCAGGAAAACCAGACTGTAGAGGAGTACACCAGGGAGTTCTGCTGCCTGGACAGATTTGTGGGGGGCCTTAGCGAGACATCGAAGGCTAGAAGATTCGGGAAGCGTTTGGTTAAGGAAGTCAAGTCCTTAACCAAGAGCAACAGGAATGCTACATTTGAGGAGATTCTGATGGGAGCCATGACAGCAGAGGATGATTTGGAGCTAAAACAAAAGAGAGGCCATGATTCCCATACAGCCGGCAGCAGTGGAGGACCGGCCAAGAAGCCCCACTTTCAGCAGCAGCATCAGCAGAGGTCTTTCCAGCAGTAGAGGCCATTCCAGCAGGCACAGCAGAGACAGGATCAGCAGGCACCGAGACAGTAGCAGGCCACTACTTGTAACTTTTGTAAGAAGCCAGGACATAGGTGGAGTGAGTGCAAGAAGAGGCTAGGTAAGTGCCTACTCTGTGGTTCATCAGAGCATCAGTTGAGGGACAGTCCTGAGGCTTTCGGGCGTAAAGGACAGGAAGCAGGGACCAAGGCACCGGTGGAGCAGCAGAAGGGACCTTTACCGACTCAGCAGCAGAAGTTTGTTTAGTACCAGCAGCAGACTAGAGGGGGCCAGTAGGGGCGAGCTTTCGCCATGGCAGCGGAGGATGCCAAGGCAGTAGGCGATCTGATAGCAGGTTCTGTTCTTATCGACTCTTGTCACGACCCGCACCCTAGAATTAGGGCACAAGACGTAGCAACGCCCAGCCTACGCCGCAGTGTCGGCGGTAGAACGCTGTCCTAGGTCTCAATGCATCTAATAGTATAAGACTAACAGTTTATACTCCCCGAATGGGGGTAACATAGCAGATACATACTCAATCACATCTAGGGTAGAGCATAAAGGAAGATAGATAAAACATGAAATCCAAAGGAGGTACAACAGAGAGAATTCTAAGTGTCTAAGATACAAACTCAGAATACATCTCAAAGCTCAAATACAGTAATCCACAAAATAAATACAACTCCAGACAATTAAGAAAAACTAACTAAACCACCTCTAATGTGTCTCCTCTAGGCTAGCAGGCACCTCCAAACTATCTGTAAAATTTTGTCAACGTATCCTGTCAGGAAAATGAGCAAGTACAAAACACCAACAGCAGTTCCATGTGAATTGAGAAATACTATAAGAGACAGTAATAATGAAACACAAGACAAAGAGTAAAGGCGACTTGGGAACCATTCGAAAGCCGAGTTACAACCCTTAAACCAAACAAGGACCGGGGTTGTAACCCTTCTTCCGAATAGAACCTAGTCCCATAACCAAGGTACAGTATGAAAGACAGATAGAGCATATGAGAATGAATCGTAGCAGGGTGAAAGTACAGTAAGTAAAGCTGAAACTGGAATATAAGACATGACAAATAAAGTAAAAAGGTGTTTTGAATTATTAGAGTGATATGTGATCGGCTAAAGGGAAGCAAGGCCAAGTTATCCACTTGGCACGGCAATCACGCGGAACCTCCGAAGAGGGCCTCTGAAGAGGGCCATGCCGGCCAACCTGGATAACCGGTAGTGAGGTATCTGCTACACCCTACGTGAGGTGAGGGTGGCGCCAGCAAAACTCTGAAATATAAACTCTGAGGCTTTGATCACATAACCCCTAATAATTCCCCCAATATATCCCCCGAATAGTATCACGGATCCGGACATGGCACGTCATGACACGGGGATTCGAGAGCAGGTGATCAGCCTACTCCCAATATGTGTCTATATAAGTACAGGAACACTGAAATATCTCATACCCATATACCAAGAAAGTCCAGGAATAACATCTCATGCCAGGATCCCGTATACTAGTCCGTGAACCGTCGTGTCAGGAATCAAGTATAACACTACGACTGAATCGGATATAGTAGATATCAAGACAATGAAAACTATCAGTGAATGTACTCGCCTGTGGTCCTGAGCTGATAAGTATAGAGGGTCCAACTGAAGCCACAGAGTCCTATTTAAAGCAACACAGGTTACAAGGTGTTCAAGTTATATTAAAAGAGTCTCTATAAACAATCTATTTATTCTAGGTTCTTCTAATTCAAATTAACTCTAGGTCAACTCCGGTCAATAATTTAGTCAAACTAGGTCAAGCGTTGACTTACAGTTGACTTTGGGTCAACTGGTCAACTTTGGTCAAACAGGGTCAATCTAGTCTAATTATTGAAAATATAAAGTGTACTTCGTTATTCGTACGTCAAAACTTACGACACGTAAATCGAGATAGGAATATCAATGGTAAGGTTGATAATCTTATTACAGTGATCCACGTGCCCATCTTGTCAATTTCAGCGATGTGAGATCACTGGAATTGACTGAGCTCAGTTTCGTTGTACTAATCTCGAAATACGAACATTATAAGAATTACTCATTAATTAATTATTAAAAGGCTAAACTCAGAGAAACTATCAACAAACATTGTCGGACGATGAAATGAACATCGCCAACGTGTCCAGAATAGTCAAATTAGCTAGGATAGCCTGCCCATCGGTCCAATTTGGACACAAGGGCAAAAAGGTAATTTCGGGCCAAAACGGTGTCCGTATCGGAGCCGTTTTGCACCGAAATACGTGTAAGAAAACAAGTCAATAAAATATAACAAATTATATGTCCACGCAACCAGAATGACGATACGAACCCAACGGTATCTCCAGAATTGGATTCCGTTGACCCGATCTCAATTTGGCCCGTTGACCAGAACTTGGAATTCCGGTTTGCACGGAAATGCGTGCCGGAGCCAAAGTTCTCAAAACTTAGCAAACTACATGTCAACGAGTCCAGAATGACGATACAAGCTCAACGGTATTTCCGGAATTGGATTCCGATGAGCCGGCGTCAAAAAGTCCCGTTGACCCAGAAAGTGGGACCCGCTTTGCACCGAAATGCGTGCTCGGGCCCACGTTCTCCAAATCTAACAAATTTTATATGAAAACATGCCAGAATGACGCCACGAATCTAATGGTGGTGTCAGAAATGAAATCTGGAGTCCCGTGTTCAAAAATGGAATTTTACAAGTTAGAAATTACGAATTCGGACGGCCAACTTTGGCGTCGAATTCAACCAATCAAACAAGCTCAAACTGAAATGAAATCTAAAGGGGGTAGGAAGAGGGTTATACCAGCTTCGCACCGGAACTGGTAGCACGCCAAACGGAGCTGCGGTGGAGCAGATACAAGCTGACGAAGTTGGCCCCGCGAAACTGTCCAAATTTAATACAATTTAAACGGTCGACTTGGTGGCCGGTTTTCATGTATCAAACGATAAAATTAACGGACGAAATTTGACAGGGATAAAGGTGGATATACCGAGATTGCGACGGAGCAGAGAAATCGCCGATCCAACGGTCGGATCTCCGGGAAAACGTGCGCGAAGTTGCTGCGATGGGGCGCCAAAACGAACTTCATTTCGCGCGCGTCACGACGGGACGTCGTGCAAAACGCACGAATCGCCTATACGTCGCGCTGGAGGACGAGAGGGCGGACCCAGGGGGTCGCCGGAGGGGCGCCCAGCCTAGGGGGAGGCTACGGCCACGTCGGCGTTGCCGGCGGGTGGCGCTCAACCGCGCGTGCGCGCGCACGAAGGACGCGCGCTGCTGCTGTGATGCAGCTACTGCTGCCTGCTGTGCGCGCTGGTGGCACGCGGCGGCGCGGCGCGCCTGGCCCGGCGGAGGCGCGGCGAGGTGGCACGCTGTGCTGCCAGCGGCGAGGTGGTGGTGGCGGTTGTGGCCCGGTGGAGTAGTTGTTGGAGGTGGTGGCGAACGAATGAGATGGAGGAGGAGGAAAGTCGGAGAGGGTCGGCTGTGGGTGGCCGACGGTGGTCGGGACAGGGGTGGTCCGGCCAGGAGTGGAAGGTGGTCGGGAATAATGGTGATGGTGGTGGTGATGGCTTGGTTGCATGGTGAAGGTGGTGGTGAGGTTCTAATGAAGAGGAGGAGGAAGAAGGTGGAGGAGATGGAGAATGGGAGGAGGTGGAAGGAGAGGTTGCTCGGCCTGGCCGGGGGTGGTCCGGCCATGGTGGTCGAGGAGGAGAATGTGGTCGGGAAAAATGGAGAAGTTGGCTGCTGATGTTGTTGTTCTTGATGTATTGTTTGGAAATAAAGGATAGGGAGGAGAGAGAATAGAATAGGATAATGTTGATAAGAATAAATGTGAGAGAGAGAGAAAGGATAAGAGGGAGAGAGGAAAAAGTTACTTTTCCAAACATTTAGGGCCGGCCAAGCATGGGAGTTGGCTGCTAGGGGAAATCAAGGGTTGGGATTAATTGTGAGGGAATCAAAGGCTAGGAATAATAGAGAAGTAGGTTATTCCAAGGGAATTAAATCAATGGAAAATTTTCCCATTAAAATATTAGAAATAGGTAAAATAAGAAATTGATATTTTTGGACAATAAATATGAGGGTGTCCCGATGGAGAAAATCATGGAGCTGGACTGGGCTCGGTGGAGCCGGATTGGACGAAAACTGGACATCGTGCAAAAATCGAATTAAAATATAGACGTTGATGATCATGTGCAAATAAGTAGCACAGGGGGATTCCAATGAATGGGACACAAGTGGCGGACGGATAGTAGGCTCAAAGTGGGCCATGTCCATAGTTGGGGCTGACAGGTTTTGGTCGACAGGGGACCCACAAATCAAGTTGGAAAATGAATGTGACGCCGTGGCGTGAAATAAAATTGGGTCACGTGTCGGGAAAGTTGTGCGAATCAAATGGAGCCCAAAATGACGTGTCTGAGTGGGACACAAAGGTCATGGGTGACGAGTGTCTCGAGTAGATCATCAATGAGGAGTTGGTTTCAAGAAACTGACTGGTCTTGCGCTCCCAATTTAAATGTCATGGTAACGCGCTGAAAATGATCAAGAAAAGAGTGGGAAAAAATAAATATCAATCAAATGGTCTAAACCGACCCGAAGTTCAACGAAGCAGAAAGAGCACAAGGGAACAAGTTTAGGTGGGACACCATATACCGTCATGAAGGTAATCGTGTCCACTCCAAAACTCGTGAAGAGGATTTCCATAATTGAACATCCCTGATACTCCAAATATCAATGGCACGAAAAAGTACACTTAAGGAAAAATAATTCAATAAATTATTTAATGAAACCAATAAATCAGAAAATAAAATAAAAATAAAAAAATAAACCCGAAATTCAGGGTGCTCATATCCTACCCACCTTATAAAAATTTCGTCCTCGAAATTAAAACGTCCATACTCCCTCTAGGTCAAACCCCCAAAATCAAAGTCCCATCTTAAAACAAATCATGTGATCAAAAGGACGACATATAGGGTCATGGCATACGGTGTTAGTAAGTCTCATCTAGGTATACTAGTCATGGTAACCAAAACGGTTATAGGGTATCAAACACACAAGCAATCCAGGGTGCTAAACAAAAGGTTACAGAGACAACAAACCATCAAAACTGTAAGGCAGTCTACCATCCTATATGAAAACTGGTACTCATCAAAAATAAAATGAAGGTAACTACCAATTATCTGAAAAAAGGTACTATTCAAAGAAAAATCAAAATCACTAGTTAAGGAATAAAAGTCAATTGCATCGAAATCCAATCACAATATATACAGAGCGTTAAAGAGGGAAAACTAGCATCATGTGTATGGGGACATGTTCATATGGTTGATAGTAGGCGTGTGTGTACGTGAATACATATGAAATTGTATATAAGAAATTGGGTTCCAAAACAACAGCTATCAAGTTACACTAATCATGGCATTTTTTTTTGTAAGAATAATAGCAAGAAAGAAATAACGATAAAAATCTGTTTTGCTTATCTATTTAAGGAAGAACCATTTTGAAATCCAGAGCTAAATTATCAAATCCAAGATAAAGTCTAGCAAAATCATCGATTCATTGTATTAAGAAGAAACTCATAGCAAGAAGTTACGCAAAATTTTATAAAAACAAGAAAACCTACTCTGAAGTTAAATAATGAGAAGCAAACAAAACAAGACAATTAATAAAAATAATAAATTTTTTTTTTTTTGAAGGACAGAAACAAAAGTAGAGAAACGTGTTCGAAAACATTTAAAGTAAAATCTGATAATCATATGCGTCAGGTCAAAATCATGGTACCCTAATCCTCGTCATACTAGTAAGCAAGGCTACGATAATCACAGAGTCCTCGACTTTGGCACATACCTCTAAAATTATGGTATTTAACATTTTCGCGATGCCGCTAGCTTGGCTGCGAAAATCTTAAATTTCCACACCCGAGAGATATATCCAAGTCAAACTATATGTCCTCACCATGCTGGCTAATATGACTGTAGAAGACTAGACTCCATAACTTAGATGACCTAGCCCATATAATTTTATCTTGCCAAAAATTTAATTAAATCAATAAGGAATACTCAAAAATCAATTCAAATTTATTAACGAACATCAAAATTTAAAAATGAATAAAATCCATCAAAATACAACTCGAATGCGACAGCTGTCATCAAAATTCAAAATTCGACAATCTTCCATCAAAATTAATAAATACAAACTCAAATTCAACAATAATCCATTAAAATCAAATTCAACAACAGAAAATAAAGATAAAACAAATTATGGAAAAAGAGTTTTCAAATCGAAGTTAAATAAGATTCTCCAGGGTCGTCCCAGGAATCTCTCAAGGGTTCCTAACTGTGATTGAGTACCTTCAAAATATATCCAAATCCTACTGCAGGCTGTAGTGGTACTCTAGTTCGAATACCACTACACTTTTAGTCTCGACCTGCATGGGCCACCACTAAAAACGTGTCACGACCCGCACCCTAGAATTAGGGCACAAGACGTAGCAACGCCCAGCCTACGCCGCAGTGTCGGCGGTAGAACGCTGTCCTAGGTCTCAATGCATCTAATAGTATAAGACTAACAGTTTATACTCCCCGAATGGGGGTAACATAGCAGATACATACTCAATCACATCTAGGGTAGAGCATAAAGGAAGATAGATAAAACATGAAATCCAAAGGAGGTACAACAGAGAGAATTCTAAGTGTCTAAGATACAAACTCAGAATACATCTCAAAGCTCAAATACAGTAATCCACAAAATAAATACAACTCCAGACAATTAAGAAAAACTAACTAAACCACCTCTAATGTGTCTCCTCTAGGCTAGCAGGCACCTCCAAACTATCTGTAAAATTTTGTCAACGTATCCTGTCAGGAAAATGAGCAAGTACAAAACACCAACAGCAGTTCCATGTGAATTGAGAAATACTATAAGAGACAGTAATAATGAAACACAAGACAAAGAGTAAAGGCGACTTGGGAACCATTCGAAAGCCGAGTTACAACCCTTAAACCAAACAAGGACCGGGGTTGTAACCCTTCTTCCGAATAGAACCTAGTCCCATAACCAAGGTACAGTATGAAAGACAGATAGAGCATATGAGAATGAATCGTAGCATGGTGAAAGTACAGTAAGTAAAGCTGAAACTGGAATATAAGACATGACAAATAAAGTAAAAAGGTGTTTTGAATTATTAGAGTGATATGTGATCGGCTAAAGGGAAGCAAGGCCAAGTTATCCACTTGGCACGGCAATCACGCGGAACCTCCGAAGAGGGCCTCTGAAGAGGGCCATGCCGGCCAACCTGGATAACCGGTAGTGAGGTATCTGCTACACCCTACGTGAGGTGAGGGTGGCGCCAGCAAAACTCTGAAATATAAACTCTGAGGCTTTGATCACATAACCCCTAATAATTCCCCCAATATATCCCCCGAATAGTATCACGGATCCGGACATGGCACGTCATGACACGGGGATTCGAGAGCAGGTGATCAGCCTACTCCAATATGTGTCTATATAAGTACAGGAACACTGAAATATCTCATACCCATATACCAAGAAAGTCCAGGAATAACATCTCATGCCAGGATCCCGTATACTAGTCCGTGAACCGTCGTGTCAGGAATCAAGTATAACACTACGACTGAATCGGATATAGTAGATATCAAGACAATGAAAACTATCAGTGAATGTACTCGCCTGTGGTCCTGAGCTGATAAGTATAGAGGGTCCAACTGAAGCCACAGAGTCCTATTTAAAGCAACACAGGTTACAAGGTGTTCAAGTTATATTAAAAGAGTCTCTATAAACAATCTATTTTATTCTAGGTTCTTCTAATTCAAATTAACTCTAGGTCAACTCCGGTCAATAATTTAGTCAAACTAGGTCAAGCGTTGACTTACAGTTGACTTTGGGTCAACTGGTCAACTTTGGTCAAACAGGGTCAATCTAGTCTAATTATTGAAAATATAAAGTGTACTTCGTTATTCGTACGTCGAAACTTACGACACGTAAATCGAGATAGGAATATCAATGGTAAGGTTGATAATCTTATTACAGTGATCCACGTGCCCATCTTGTCAATTTCAGCGATGTGAGATCACTGGAATTGACTGAGCTCAGTTTCGTTGTACTAATCTCGAAATACGAACATTATAAGAATTACTCATTAATTAATTATTAAAAGGCTAAACTCAGAGAAACTATCAACAAACATTGTCGGACGATGAAATGAACATCGCCAACGTGTCCAGAATAGTCAAGTTAGCTAGGATAGCCTGCCCATCGGTCCAATTTGGACACAAGGGCAAAAAGGTAAT
The DNA here is from genome assembly GCA_029216955.1 of Iris pallida. NCBI lineage: Eukaryota > Viridiplantae > Streptophyta > Magnoliopsida > Asparagales > Iridaceae > Iris > Iris pallida. Next base: position 12,900,354 of record JANAVB010033814.1, read on the forward strand.
TTCGGGCCAAAACGGTGTCCGTATCGGAGCCGTTTTGCACCGAAATACGTGTAAGAAAACAAGTCAAAAAATATAACAAATTATATGTCCACGCAACCAGAATGACGATACGAACCCAACGGTATCTCCAGAATTGGATTCCGTTGACCCGATCTCAATTTGGCCCGTTGACCAGAACTTGGAATTCCGGTTTGCACGGAAATGCGTGCCGGAGCCAAAGTTCTCAAAACTTAGCAAACTACATGTCAACGAGTCCAGAATGACGATACGAGCTCAACGGTATTTCCGGAATTGGATTCCGATGAGCCGGCGTCAAAAAGTCCCGTTGACCCAGAAAGTGGGACCCGCTTTGCACCGAAATGCGTGTTCGGGCCCACGTTCTCCAAATCTAACAAATTTTATATGAAAACATGCCAGAATGACGCCACGAATCTAATGGTGGTGTCAGAAATGAAATCTGGAGTCCCGTGTTCAAAAATGGAATTTTACAAGTTGGAAATTACGAATTCGGACGGCCAACTTTGGCGTCGAATTCAACCAATCAAACAAGCTCAAACTGAAATGAAATCTAAAGGGGGTAGGAAGAGGGTTATACCAGCTTCGCACCGGAACTGGTAGCACGCCAAACGGAGCTGCGGTGGAGCAGATACAAGCTGACGAAGTTGGCCCCGCAAAACTGTCCAAATTTAATACAATTTAAACGGTCGACTTGGTGGCCGGTTTTCATGTATCAAACGATAAAATTAACGGACGAAATTTGACAGGGATAAAGGTGGATATACCGAGATTGCGACGGAGCAGAGAAATCGCCGATCCAACGGTCGGATCTCCGGGAAAACGTGCGCGAAGTTGCTGCGATGGGGCGCCAAAACGAACTTCATTTCGCGTGCGTCACGACGGGACGTCGTGCAAAACGCACGAATCGCCTATACGTCGCGCTGGAGGACGAGAGGGCGGACCCAGGGGGTCGCCGGAGGGGCGCCCAGCCTAGGGGGAGGCTACGGCCACGTCGGCGTTGCCGGCGGTGGCGCTCAACCGCGCGTGCGCGCGCACGAAGGACGCGCGCTGCTGCTGTGATGCAGCTACTGCTGCCTGCTGTGCGCGCTGGTGGCACGCGGCGGCGCGGCGCGCCTGGCCCGGCGGAGGCGCGGCGAGGTGGCACGCTGTGCTGCCAGCGGCGAGGTGGTGGTGGCGGTTGTGGCCCGGTGGAGTAGTTGTTGGAGGTGGTGGCGAACGAATGAGATGGAGGAGGAGGAAAGTCGGAGAGGGTCGGCTGTGGGTGGCCGACGGTGGTCGGGACAGGGGTGGTCCGGCCAGGAGTGGAAGGTGGTCGGGAATAATGGTGATGGTGGTGGTGATGGCTTGGTTGCATGGTGAAGGTGGTGGTGAGGTTCTAATGAAGAGGAGGAGGAAGAAGGTGGAGGAGATGGAGAATGGGAGGAGGTGGAAGGAGAGGTTGCTCGGCCTGGCCGGGGGTGGTCCGGCCATGGTGGTCGAGGAGGAGAATGTGGTCGGGAAAAATGGAGAAGTTGGCTGCTGATGTTGTTGTTCTTGATGTATTGTTTGGAAATAAAGGATAGGGAGGAGAGAGAATAGAATAGGATAATGTTGATAAGAATAAATGTGAGAGAGAGAGAAAGGATAAGAGGGAGAGAGGAAAAAGTTACTTTTCCAAACATTTAGGGCCGGCCAAGCATGGGAGTTGGCTGCTAGGGGAAATCAAGGGTTGGGATTAATTGTGAGGGAATCAAAGGCTAGGAATAATAGAGAAGTAGGTTATTCCAAGGGAATTAAATCAATGGAAAATTTTCCCATTAAAATATTAGAAATAGGTAAAATAAGAAATTGATATTTTTGGACAATAAATATGAGGGTGTCCCGATGGAGAAAATCATGGAGCTGGACTGGGCTCGGTGGAGCCGGATTGGACGAAAACTGGACATCGTGCAAAAATCGAATTAAAATATAGACGTTGATGATCATGTGCAAATAAGTAGCACAGGGGGATTCCAATGAATGGGACACAAGTGGCGGACGGATAGTAGGCTCAAAGTGGGCCATGTCCATAGTTGGGGCTGACAGGTTTTGGTCGACAGGGGACCCACAAATCAAGTTGGAAAATGAATGTGACGCCGTGGCGTGAAATAAAATCGGGTCACGTGTCGGGAAAGTTGTGCGAATCAAATGGAGCCCAAAATGACGTGTCTGAGTGGGACACAAAGGTCATGGGTGACGAGTGTCTCGAGTAGATCATCAATGAGGAGTTGGTTTCAAGAAACTGACTGGTCTTGCGCTCCCAATTTAAATGTCATGGTAACGCGCTGAAAATGATCAAGAAAAGAGTGGGAAAAAATAAATATCAATCAAATGGTCTAAACCGACCCGAAGTTCAACGAAGCAGAAAGAGCACAAGGGAACAAGTTTAGGTGGGACACCATATACCGTCATGAAGGTAATCGTGTCCACTCCAAAACTCGTGAAGAGGATTTCCATAATTGAACATCCCTGATACTCCAAATATCAATGGCACGAAAAAGTACACTTAAGGAAAAATAATTCAATAAATTATTTAATGAAACCAATAAATCAGAAAATAAAATAAAAATAAAAAAAATAAACCCGAAATTCAGGGTGCTCACAACTCTTTTCCTGTATTCGTATTATTTGATTCGGGTGCTTCCCATAGCTTTGTGTTTGTATCTTTTGCCGTTAGACACCAGCTTTCTTCTGAACCTTTGCCTAGGACTTGCAAGATCACGACTGGGGGTGGTATTATCCTCGTCAGTGATGTTTGCAAGGATCAGAGAGTAGTTTTGGGAGGCCGAGAACTGGATGTGAGTCTGCTCGTGATGCCACTACCGAACTACGATATTGTACTCGGTATGGATTGGTTGATCAGGCACCATACCAGTATAGATTGCCGCGGGGGTAGAGTTCTTTTCAGCATGCCAGAAGAGCCAGAGTTTGAGTTCACCAGGCGGGAGTCAGACCAGAGCAGCGAAGTTTTCTGCGGAGCTTCAGCAGAGGAGCAGGGCGTGCCACATCCACTGATAGTTGAGTTTATGGATGTGTTTTCGAAGGAGTTGCCAGGGTTGCCTCCGGACAGGGATGTGGAGTTCTCTATAGACTTGGTACCCGGTGTAGAGCCGATATCTCAGCATGTTTATAGAGTGAACAACAGTGAGCTTGTGGAGCTGAAGAAGCAAGTAGATGAGTTGCAGGACAAGGGCTTCATCCGATCGAGTTCTTCACCATAGGGTGCGCCAGTACTCTTTGTACCAAAGAAGGATGGGTTGGTACGAATGTGTATCGACTACAGGGCACTCAATAGCCTCACGATCAAGAACAAGTACCCATTGCCGAGGATCGATGACCTGTTTGATCAGCTGAGCGGAGCGAAGGTATTTTCCAAGATTGATCTGAGGTCAGGGTATCATCAGATGAAGGTGAAAAAAGAGGATATTTCGAAGACAGCTTTCAGGACTCGGTATGGCCAGTTTGAGTTCATGGTAATGCCGTTTGGGTTAACTAACGTCCCGACGGTGTTCATGAACTTGATGAACAAGGTGTTCCACTAGTACTTGGAAAAGTTTGTGGTGGTGTTCATCGACGACATTTTTGTGTATTCGAAGACCCCAGAGGAGCATGAGGAGCATTTGAGAGTGGTTCTGGAGACTCTCAGGAAGGAGCAGCTTTACGGTAAGCTCTCAAAGTGTGAGTTCTTCTTGGATCGAGTTGATTTCTTAGGTCATGTGGTGACCGGAGATGGGATCTCAGTCGACCCAAAGAAGATCAGAGCAGTTGAGGTATGGACAGCACTGAGTTCGGTTGCAAAGATCAGGAGCTTTCTGGGATTGACAGGATACTACAGGAGGTTTGTTCAGGATTTCTCCAGGATTGTAGAGCCATTGACTAGGCTGACCCGGAAGGACGCAGAGTTTGTCTGGTTAGAGGAGTGTCAGGTCGCTTTTGATGAGCTGAAGAAGCGACTGACGACAGCCCCGATTTTGATATTGCCATCAGGATCAGGCGGGTTCACTATCTACAGTGACGCCTCAGGGAATGGTTTGGGTTGTGTCTTGCAGCAGCATGGGACGGTGATTGCCTATGCATCCAGGCAGTTACGTCAGCATGAGAAGAACTATCCTACCCATGATTTGGAGTTGGCGGTGGTTATCTTTGCTCTGAAGCTGTGGAAGCACTATCTATACGGAGAGCGTGTGGAGATCTTCACAGACCACACGAGCTTGAAGTATGTGTTTACACAGAAAGAGCTCAACATGAGACAGCGCAGATGGTTGGAGTTGATGAAGGACTTCGATATTTCATTGCAGTACCATCCAGGGAAGGCCAATGTGGTTGCCAATGCCTTGAGTAGGTATCCGGTAGCTATGTGCTTGACGATGGATCATCATCTATTAGCAGATTTGGAGAGTTTGGGGATCGAGGTGATCGTGCCAAGAGTTCAGATGCAGATGTGGGGCCTGCAGATTCAGTCAGACTTGATGGAGAGGATCAAGTCAGCTCCATTCGACGATGTTACTCTGCGATGTATCGAAGAGCAAGTTCGAACAGGATTGGCAGATGTGGAGTTCGTCATTACGGAGGACGGCACATTGAGGCATGGTTCCAGACTGTGTGTGCCTAGCGGAGAGCTTCGGGAGCAGGTTATGTAGGAGGCCTATCGCTCTAAGTACACTATGCATCCAGGTGCCAATAAGATGTATAGAGACTTGAAGGAGCATGTATGGTAGTATGGGATGAAGCGGGAAGTAGCACGCTTCGTAGCCAGGTACCTAGTCTGTCAGCAGGTTAAGGCAGGGAGGCAGAGGCCAGAACGACTGTTGCAGCCATTGCCCATTCCGGAGTGGAAGTAGGAGCACATCACGATGGATTTTATTTCGTGATTGCCGCGTTCATCAGGAGGGAAAGACGCGATTTGGGTCATCGTGGACAGGTTGACCAAATCGGCCTACTTTTTGCCATTCAAAGTGGAGACGTCTACGGAGAAGCTAGCGGAGTTGTATATACGGTAGATTGTCAGGATACATGGAGTTCCGGTGAGCATTGTCTCGGATCGAGATAGTCGCTTTACTTTCTATTTCTGACGGAGTTTGCAGACTAGTTTGGGCACTCAGCTCAAATTCAGTACTGCATACCACCCTCAGACGGAAGGACTGTCGGAGAGGACTATTCAGACTCTCGAGGACATGCTACAGACATGTGTTCTAGATTTTAAAGGATCATGGGAGGATCACCTGCACTTGGTAGAGTTTGCATACAACAACAGTTACCAGGCCAGCATTGGTATGTCACTATTCGAGGCATTGTACGGGCGTAGGTGTCGTACTTCCTTGTCTTGGGATGATATTGGAGAGCGAGCTTTACTGGGACCTGAGATGGTTGTGGACGCAGCTGAGAAGGTAAAGCTCATCAGGGATCGACTTCGCGTGGCGTAGGACAGACAGCGGCATTGGGCCGACAGCCACCGGAGACCTTTGCAGTTTGAGGTATAGCTTAGACTTAGGATTAGAATCTTGTTTGCTTGTGTTTTGTTGATTGGGTGATTGTTTTAGTTAATTGAGACCATGCTTGTGCTAGGTTCGAGATATGGTATTCTTGAGGATTTCACCGACTCGAGGCACTATTCGATTCGGTGGAGGAGGAAAGCTTAGCCCACGCTATGTCGGACCTTTCGTTATCAGCGGAAGGGTCGATGACGTGTCATACAGACTGGACTTACCTTCTTCCTTAGCGGAAGTCCACAATATATTTCACGTATCGCAGTTGAGACGGTATGTGGCAGATCCTATCCATGTACTGGACCATTCCAAAATTGAGGTAGGACCTACTCTCAGTTATCCAGAGCAGCCTGTTGAGATTCTGGACCGACGGGAGAAGGTGTTGCGGAACCAGTCGATACCCTTAGTTCGCGTAGCTTGAAAGCATCACCCTCTAGGAGAGTCCACCTGGGAGAGAGAGGATGAGATGCACGAACGTTACCCCTATCTTTTCCAGTCTTGAGGTATGATTTTTGTTCTTTCTTAATCATGCATTTTGTCTTTAATTTCGAGGACGAAATTATTTTAAGGGGGGTAGATTTGTAGCATCCACTTTTTCATAGAAGGGTATTTCAGTCAATTTAGCCATTTTGACCATTATGTGATTTCCTGAATATGTTGACTCTTGTTTGTGCTAGCAACTGGTTTAACCTTAGTGGACTTGTATAGGGGCCTAACCATGCATTAGAATTGTTATTTTCATTTTTAGAATTTATTTTGTGCATTAGATTATTTTTAAGGCTTTTATTTATTTATTTAGCCTTTTTGCATGTAGGCCTTTGAGCTTTTTGACTTGGGCCCATTTCTAATTGAGTAGGAGATGGCCCAAGTGAAACCCTAACCCCTAGACACCTCCTTGGGTGCCCAACACAGCAACACCCCCTCCTCTTTTCATTATTTGTGAAAATTGTGAGCCTCCACCAAGAAACCCTAAAAGATCCATCTCTCCAAAACACCTATTTTCTTCATCCGGAGTCCATTTCTTCCCAAACAAACTCTGTTGCACTCTTCGAGGAGAGAAGGATCTGCTGGAGCATTTCTGGAGTGGAGACGGAGGGTTTTGCTGGAGGGAAATCGGCCGACACGACAACCGAAGATCCCCGATCATTGAGTTTTGACACTCAATAGGTAAATCCTAATCTACCATTGCAAATCTGGTTTTTTCTTTATTTTTGCATCCATATAGGTGCCCTAGCCTTGCCCACGAAATTTGGTGGGATTTCGACTCCGTTTGATGGAGGTATCGAGCCCGTGTCGGTCCCTTACGACACGTGTTCGACGAAATGCCGCTTAGGATAGAAAGTTGTTGTTTTTCATTTCTGTCTTCATGGATTTTAGATAATATGATTTTAATAAACTTTCATGAAGATGGTTTTGGGTTTGACATCGTTTCAGCGGCGTTTCGGGCAACGGACGTACGTGCACGGATGCCGTGCACGAGGCCGTGCGTGCCCTTCTGTCCGCGTGTGATTGCGCGATGCATAGAGCGTATTTTTGCGTAAACATTTGTGAGCATGTGGGGGCAACCTCTGCCCTCATGCTCGTAAAATTTTACGACTGTTTGTTGAGCGAGCGCGGAGATATCGCGCGTGCACCGCTCAGCCACTATGCATTCAGACCTTCGTTTTTGTTGCGGAAACGGACTTCGTGCGCGCACACGACGCAGCAAAGACCCGTTCCAGGACCCGTAACATGTTGACCTAGACCTATATGACCCGTAGGACGAACCCCAAGTCGCGGCGTGCCCCGACGAGGGAGCAGCGAGGCCGGCACCACGCGCACGAGGGCACGAGGGCGCGCGGGCGCGCGCGCGCGCGCAGCAGACCGCACCGGTGCGTGGGTCTGCGTGCGCTGTTTCGGGCAGCATGTCGCCATTTTATCGTGTCCTAGACCTACCCCAGGACCCCCCCAGCTATGTGCACAAGCACATGGCATTTCGTTGCGTGTGCGGCGCTCAAACGAGTGAGAACGCACGCGTACCACGCGGTATCGGAAAATTCCGATACGCGTTCTGTGGACACGACACGGACACATTTTCGAACCCGAGAGTATACGAACGCATCAGGTGGGTCTAGGCCAACGTGTATGCCAAGTTTCGCCGGTTCGTTCGGTGTATTTTGGATTTTGGATCGTTGGGTGAAATTGGATCATTTTCTTTAATTTCCATTTTTAGTTGATATGTGATATTTTGATTTCCAACGTTTTAGCTTCTAAATTCTGAGTTTACAGGACTTATATGATATTTCAAATATGCGAGAACCAACTTTTGGCTTTGTTTCACAATTTTCCATCATTTATGGGTATATGTGCCTTCTATATATAGCTTTATGCTTATATATATATATATATATATATATATATATATATATATATATATATATATATATATATATATATATATATATATATATATATATATATATATATATATAAACCCATTGAAACCCATTCCTAACACATACACGTGGAGAATGGGTCGAGGGGGGGAGTTATTCTAGATTTTAGACTTTTTAAGTATCTCGCGTTATTCATCCATTTGAGCTTTTGTGTGTGTGTGTATATCTAAAATCTAGAATAACTCCCCCCCCTCAACCCATTCTCCACGTGTATGTGTTAGGAATGGGTTTCAATGGGTTTATACATATATATATATATATATATATATATATATATATATATATATATATATATATATATTTTATATATATATATATATATATATATATATATATATATATATATATATATATATATATATATATAGTTTCTTACTTTATATAGATGTATATAATAGTATAGTAATTTGGGTAATACCATGATTATGTTTGAATGTTATTAATCTCAGATTTTACCCTATTTTCAGTAAGCACCAGTACATACACAAGCGCACACCACTTTTGTTAGATTTGGGTTTTGTTTGTTTGTATATACACATGTGTGTATATACCTATATGTATATTATATATATATATATATATATATATATATATATATATATATATATATATATATATATATATATAATTGCTTGTTAATTCTCTTAGATTAGATTGTAGTTGTGTATATGACTATAGGAGCCCTAGGAAAGATTTGGTTTATCATTTCGATCTTAGTTTAGTTGAATTGACCGACAAGTTGACCAAATTGACAAAAGTCAACTTTGGATCAAACTTGATCCAATTCAACTCAAACGAACTCCAAATGACCTAGAATTTTGTGTATGACCTGGAAATTAGTAGACGGACCAGTTGACCCAGGTTTGACCAGTTTTGACCAGCGTTGACCAGGTTTGACTAGAGTTGACCGAGGGCTGACTTTGACCAAAATGGACCTAGAAGCATGTAGTCTTGCATTGTAGCTATTTCTCTTGATATTGTGGACTTGGTTGTGACATGTGTGTATTTTAAATAGGTTTGCATTGCCCAGTTTAGTTACACCTCATCATCAGCAGTTCGATTTGCCAGACGAGTACATTTTCTGATCTTTTCATACTTCTTTGGATATGTTCTCGTGTTATAGACTAGTATACTTGATGCTGACACGATGTTCACACGGATTAGTACTCTCTGGATCATTCCATGCGATGTTATCCTCTCGGATACATCGACTATGTCATGTTTATGTACTTTATCATGGCCATCATGTACTCCATGTATTCATATTTATCCATGTGCACTCATATGTTATTCATGTACACTCATGACCATATGAGCTCCATGTATACAGTAGTTGATATCCATGTGCAATAACATAACGTGTATTGATCCTTGTGTATTGATTGGGGGCAGGGAGAGTGTAGTTGGTTATGTAAACATTATCCTCAGTAGGTATCCATGTGCACTCCATAGCTGTATCCATGAGCAACCCAGACCGTTTATATAACCAATTCATGCTCTGATTCACGTAGAAGGTTATATTTCTCTATTGTCATATTATATCTCATTTTATAGTCTCTCTCTTGTTGATTTCCTTTACATCAATTCATGTATAGTTTTCTATAGATTGCTTTATATGTCCATTCCTGCTATGAACTGTTGTGAGAGATATGTGCTCGTTCCGTCCTGACTAGGCATGTTAAAATTTTACAGGTATTGATGAGGAGTACTGTCCTACCTATTATGGTATTGGCTTAGATGACACTGGCGACGTGGACCCTCAGGAGGATCCCACAGTCGCTGACTTGCCTATAGTATAGCCGAGACTTAGTACTTTATTTGTATTTCCTGTTTGAGTCTTTATGAGTTGTAATTTTGTACTTGAGATTTATTCTGGTGGTTTACACCTAGACTTTTTATCTGTGACTCTCTTGAGATTCATTCTTCTATTCCATCTTAGTATTGTGATTGAGTTACTTATTATTTACTCTCTATTCGGAGTTTATTTTAGACCGTGTTAGATATTGTGACTCAGGACAGCGTTCTACCGCCGACACTGCGGCGTAGGCTGGGCGTTCGTCACTTCTCGTGCCCTTGTACTGGGTGCGGGTCGTGACATTTACAACATGAGATGGACTATACGACTGATTATCTCGAATTTTTTCAATAATCTGATTTTTAACCCATATAGTGGTAGCTAATGGATGAGAACCAGTTGTAAGTCCACCTAAACAAGAATGAACATTTTCTACCGTTGCAATAGAAAATCTTTCGCCTCCACCTATGGCTTTAGCGTATACCCTCCAATGACAATTTGAACTATTACATTTATATATAATCCCAGTAGCATTATTTAAAGTAGCTGAACAAGTAAAATTACGTCTAATTGCTATATCGCTAATAAAACATCTAAATTTAGAACGATTCTCAAATTGTTTTCCAATAAATAATTCAGGAGTGCTAAGGCTATCAACAGAATCATCAAATTCATCATCTAAATTTTCAATAAGATCATCAATATTTTCATCATCGTTATTAACATCATCTACTATATATTCTTCTTCAGTAAATGGAATGACTTGATGAGAAGAACTAGGACCAACGTTAAAAGTTACATTACAAGCAGGTATATTACTTACATTTTAGATGGGGGCGGAGTGACATAGATATTAATATACGGTGATTGTGCATTCACTTGAAGAACAAATTTTTATGCTTCTTCACTATCTACATTTATACAATTAGATACAAAAATATGTACTAATATAAATTCGTAGTCGGTAGAATATTGATCAATAATTAGATTATATAAACTAAGAAACGAAATATTTTGATCAACTAAAAGAACTTGGGTTAAACCCCCTTGATACGCTAACCCATTTAGCACACCTCCAAGCGAGCATAGTATTGTTAGATTTTCATCCATGTTAACAACAAGTTGAACTTTCTGTAGGAAGAGAGGAGCTTCAGCTTTCAACGAAATACTTGACAAACTTCTTACTGAATGAGAGATGTGTTGTGAAGAGAATGAGAAAAATGTTGTGAAGTGGTTAGATACTTATAGATGGTTGTGGTTTAATATAGCCGTTGGAATTAGATACGTTAGAATTGTAACGTTAGAATCGTAACGTTGCAAATTGTAACGTTAGAAACCCAACAAAAAATAACCCACCTCAACCCAACAAAAAAAAACAAACCGTAAAAAAGCAACAATCAAGTAACCGAACCCACCCACCATCATACTCAAATAAACCAAAAAAAAACCAAACCCACCCAACCCAACTCCAACAACAATCAATAACCGAACCCACCCAACCCCTTTGATCGTTTACTTTATCCATTCCCCTTTAATTTCAGCCAAATGATATGTCGGAAATTGAGCTAATGCTCACTTTCCGACATACCGTCTGTCGGAATTTGAGCATGCTCATTTTCCGACAAACAAGCTATCGGATTGTATTATTTTACCACATTTCTTAAACATCTATCGTTTAAACAAATATTATTTAAATTATTATCGGTATAGTAAATTTTGGCAAATGTTAAAGGCCACACCCCAAATTACTAAGGGCCACCAACTTAAAAATTTTTAAAAAATTACAAGTTTGCCATTTTCAAAACACTAAGGGCCACCATCTTCTTCTTTTGTCTTCTTCCCCTTTTCTCAATCCCCAAACCATTCTCTCAATCCCCACCTCCATTGTTGTCCCCACCTCCTCCATAATTGTCCCCACCTCCACCATTGGTCCCCCCTCCTCCATTGTTGTTGTCCCCACCTCTATTGAAGTTGTCTATATTCGGTAGTTCTCTATCTCTTTTTTTATTTTGTTTTTTTAATTAGGTTATTGTGTTGACACTCAATCTTTGTTTAGAATTATGGACCAAAATTTTGTTGAAGAAGAGACTGGGTCATCCAATCCAATTATGGCTCCCCAAGAACCAACGATTACGTGTGAACCATTGTCAGTAAGTACATAAAATGTCAATTTTTGAGATTTCATACGCCTGTACATAGAAAATACGCATGTACAAAAAGCGGACTGCAGTCCTAGCCTGCAGTCCTGTACAAGGAATGGACTGCAGTCCAGTCTTGCAGTCCTGTAGGCTGGAATAGGAATGGACTGTAGTCCATTGCTGCAGTCCTTTAAAAGGACTGGACTGCAGTCTAGTACTGCAGTCCTTTACAATTTGATTTTGGAGATCTTGTACAATTATAAATTTAATATTTTATTACTTTGCCGGTTGTACATTGTACAGATCTTGTTGTCCAATATAATGTTGGCGTAGGACACTTATTCTCAACATCCTCTACATTTTCTTCTTGTGATGCGGCGCTTGGATGGTGTAGAGAAGTTGGATGCCTACATAACATTGTTGTTATCATTGTGAAATCCGAAAGAGGAGATGCAGGATGGAAAAAGTTAGAACTCGAATGTGAAAGAGGTGGTACTTTTAGGAGCCATAAAAGCACAAAAGATTCTGAAAGCATGAATCTAAACGTCGTCAAACGTAGAAGAGGAGGGACGAAGAAATGTGGTTGTCCTTTTGCCTTAAAGATTGTATCACGAGAATATATGACAGATTATACAGTCCAAGTGAAGAATAGAAGTCACAATCACCCTATTGCCGACACTCGTGGGTCATGCTTACGCCGGAAGATTGAATAGTGATCAGAAGATGCTAGTTAAAAAACTAGCCACTAGCGGAGTTGCCCCTAGATAGATTCACACAGCCTTGCGACAAGAAAACGTCGACACGAAGTCGACACTAAGGACCATCTACAATGCCTTAGCCGGAGCAAAATCTGATAAAATGATGGAAAGAATGGCGATGCAGCAACTGATAAAGTTGCTTTCCGATAGTCACTATGTCTAGTACAGTAGAAGACACCCAGATTCACAGGAAGTTCTTTCAATCTTATGGGCTCATCCTGATTCAATACACTTGGCTAGGTCCTTTGCCGACGTACTAAAACTTGATTGCACGTATAAGACAAATAAATACAAGATGCCATTTTTTTATGTCGTCGGATTCACCTCAACGGAGAAAAGTTTCACGGTTGCATTCTGTTTCATGAAGAGTGAGACTATTGCGGATTACACCTGGGCGATGATGAGAGTCAAATCACTTTACAATGAATAAAAAGAGCCCTCCATTTTTGTTACAGACAGAGAATATGCACTAATGAGTGCTGTGGATGCGATATTTCCTACCGTGCAAAGAATCTTATGTAGTTGGCATATAAATCGAAATGTTCAATCACAGTGTAAGCTAAAGTTCCAAAAGGTGGATGGAAAGCTCTATTAGGTCCACTTTACTGAATTCTATAAGGATTGGAAACTTGTGTGGTGAGCCACTACCATAGACAGTTACGACACGACATGGTACTTGTTCAAGGAGAAGTGGGGGCCGAGTAATCCGGCATGTATATCTTATATCAACGATACTTGGCTAGCACCACATAAAGAGCAATTTGTTTTAGCGTGGACCAACAAGTTGAAGCATTATGGCACAACCACTACAAACCGGGCCGAGGGAGCGCACTCAAGTTTGAAGAAACTTCTTCGGTCATCGCTTGGTAACTTTGTGTCTGTTTGGGAAGCGATGGATATGATGATATCGTCCGCCCTCACGAGATTAAAGCATCATTTGAGATAAGTCTCAATATTACAAAACATGATCATAAGAAAGAACACATGTTGGATGCCTTAACTCACGAAGTGTCCCACAAAGCGCTGGGATTACTAATGGAGGAGATTGAGAGGGCTAAATTCGTTGGTTTTGATCCTGATGTTTGTGGTTGTGCATATCGCCATTCTCTCGGCCTACCGTGTGCACATGAAATCAACTTGTATCGACGTGAAGGAAGACCAATCCCGGTAGACGATGTCGATCAACGGTGGAGACAACTGTCAATTATGCCTCCGGTTTCTCTTGAAGATGACTTCTACTCTCTGCCGTAGGTGAAACTACTCCACGCTAGATAGTGCGCCTTGTTGGCCCATTGGTCATAGTCAACCTGATTTTAATAATTGATCAAAACTCTGTCTGGATATACGAAGCTTGTTGGGACATCTCAGCTTCTTGGACATAAGCAAGATTGGATATTCACTCCGTTCAAGACTGAAGATCTGTTTGCCTACTTGAGTCTGTACTTCCTATGCAATGTAATTTTTTACTTTATTTTGAGTCTAGGAATACATTGTACACCGAGTCGTACTGGCAAATAGGCTATCCCCAAAATAGTTCAAAATATTTTTAAAATGACCTATCAAAATGTTTACAAAAAGGTTTTCAAAAATCACCAAAAATCTATTTTAAAACCCTAACCTAACCCTGACAGAACTCGGCCAGAGTTCGGCCAGAGTTCGGCCAGAGTTCGGTTGGTGGCCGTTTGATTTTTGAATTCTCTGGAACTTGGTCCTCCTGCAGTTGCGGATTTGACCGAGATTTGCTCATCGAGTTCTGCCCGAATTCTGACAGAGTTCTCCCTTTGGAATTCCTATAAATAGAGATAGATTTCGATCATTTCAATTCACTCATTCACTTTCAATCTTCTCTCTATCTAAAAAGCTTTCTGCCTTCCAAAGAGTTTTCTAGAGCTTTCATTTTCAGATCCCAAGCCAGTTACAATCCTCTAGTCGATTTGCCAGTGCGGTACGGTCTAGAAGTTTCTGAGAGATTGTAATCAGAAGGCTTGATTGAAGAATACCTCTTCATATTTGAAGTTGGACGAGTTCTTCGTATCAAAGCTCGCGTTATAGAAGTTGCAAGGACTTCGTAAGAAAACTTGCGGTTTTTCCTATAGTGGATTCAACTGGTAGCAAGAGTTCTACCGACTGGATTAGTCCTCAACAGAGGGATACCAGTATACATCGCTGTCTTTGCGTTTGCTTTCTGAACTCTGCCTTTACATTATTTCAACTGTGATTATATACTGTGATTGTGTTGCTAACATTTTTTTAATTAGCATTATTCCGCTGCCAACTCTATTCACCCCCCCTCTAGAGTATTACGCTTTACTATATCGTTTCTACAATTGGTATCAGAGCGGGTGTTACAGGTAAAGCGAGGTAACAGTGCTATTATTTATTCATTATTTATTAGATCACAGCACATCACATGGCTACTATGAAATTCACAAGTGAAGGTCAGGCCACAAACAGACCCCCTCTGTTTGATGGTACTAACTACACTTATTGGAAAACACGGATGAGTTTCTTCTTAAAATCTCTTGATTTTGACTTATGGGCTATTGTTCTTGATGGCTATCAGAAGCCACCTCGCATAAATGTCGAGGGAGTTTTGGTTGAAAAACCCCAAAGCAGTTATACAGAGGAAGAAAAGAAAAAGGCCAGTCTTGACGCACGTGCCATTAATGCTCTTTTTTGTGCCTTAGACAGAACAGAATTTAACAGGGTATCTACATACACAACGGCAAATGGTGTGTGGAAGCTTCTCGAAGTTATACATGAAGGCACGACTCAAGTCAAGGAGTCAAAAGTCAGCAGACTTACTCAAGAGTACGAGGCGTTCAAAATGAAGCCAAATGAAACAGTCACACAAATGTTCGAGAGGTTCTTGGATATTGTAAACCCTTTGTCCTCCTTAGGCAAAGATTACAGTAACCACGAAAAGATTCGCAAACTCCTGCGAGCTCTCACCAAGAACTGGATTCCGAAGGCTACAGCTATCATTGAAGGAAACGACCTCACCACAATGTCACTTGAAGTACTCATGGGTAAACTACTCACTCATGAACTGGAGCTACAAGATTTTGAAGAACCTGTACCAAAGGAGAAGACTATCGCCCTCAAGGCTCAGCACAGAAAAGCTGCTGAAGATGACTCAGACAGCAGTGGATCTGACGCTGAAGATCAAGCTCTCCTAGCAAGGAAGTTCAAAAGATTCATGAGACATGAGAAGAGAGTCAAAGAGAACAACAGCAACAACTGGTACCAAGAAGATGCGGTCTGCTATGGCTGCAAGAAGAAGGGACATATGAAGAAGGACTGTCCCATCAACTCATCATCGAGCAAGAAGAACAACAGGTATGAAAAAGGCAACCTGAAAAGATCAACGTCTCGGAAATATGCCAACACCAACATATGGCATGAGAGTGAAGCTAGCGACTCAGAAGATGAACATTCAGAGGACGCTGCAAACATCTGCTTCATGGCAATCGATCAGGTACCTACTGAACCTATAGAAACATATGATGACTTCACCTTTGAGCAATTAGGAGATGCCTTCAGTGACCTGATGCTTGACTACAGGAAACTGCGTAGTAAATATCAGACCGCTAAGAAGGTACTCAAAGAGTACAAAGGAGAAATAGGAAGACTTACCGACCTACTACCTGAGGTTAGAGCTAATGTTAGTGAGTCTGGTGAGCTTTCCTCTATAAAGCTCTTATTACACGAGACTAAACAGTCATCCGAAGAGAAAGACAAGATTATAGACCAATTGAGAGAAGATCTTTCTAGAGAAAAGAAAAGTCTTCAATCTGCACAAATCAGAATGGAATCACTCACTTCTGATTATACTAAGTTATATGACACTTCCAAAAGGTTGGAAATTAGGTTAGGAAAACAGCCTGAGCCTGCTGCTTCCTATCCTAACACGTGTCACTTACCGAGAATTCGGAACATTCCCAAGCCAAACACTGTCAGACCAAACCATATAAAACCTTTACCCCAAAAGGTTAAGCCCAAACATGATCATAGGTATGCATTCTTCTATACTAGAAAACCCAAACCTACCAACCATGCACACCACTCAGCTTTCAACACTCGACATGCACAATGTCATTATTGTGGCCTCATTGGTCATATATCATCTGCATGTAGAATGAGAAAGCTTGTAGATTTAAATGTTTATGCTTGGATACCTAAAGCTAACAATTCAGGACCCTACAAGAAATGGGTACCAAAGGTTTCATCTGCAAACTATTTTGTAGGTGGAACACCCTTCACATGCTAGAAGCAAATGGATCCTCGACAGCGGTTGCTCACGGCATATGACCGGTGACGCTACCATATTTGCAACACTGTCGAAGAAGAAGAAGGAAGGTTATGTTTCCTTCGGTAATAATTTGAAAGGGTATATTATTGGTATCGGTGATGTTGGTAAGTCTCCCTATCCCGTGATTAAAGATGTCTGTCTGGTTACCGAGTTGAAACATAATCTGCTCAGCATAAGTCATCTAGCTGATCATGGTTATGGTATCAACTTTGGCAAAGACAAATGTACTATAGTTGATAGCTCAACTGGTAGTATTATCTTTGAAGGAATCAGGGAAGACAATATATATGTTTTCTATCTGTTGGAAGAAGCTAACATTTCAGGTAGATGCTTAATGGCCAAAAGTAATGAGAGTCATCTATGGCACATGAGACTCGGTCATGCAAACATGGATACAATTTCAAGATTATCCACAAAGAAGATAGTACGCGGTTTACCAGACATAACATTCAAGAAGGATTCGGTATGCAGCCAATATGAAAAGAACAAGGCTACCAAATCCACATTCAAGTCTGTAAACGCAGTATGTACTACTAGACCTCTACAATTGCTACACATGGATTTATTCGGTCCTAGCAGAGTTGCTAGCCTCGGAGGTAAATTATATGCATTTGTTATTGTAGATGATTTTTCTAGATACACGTGGGTATATTTCTTGACACGCAAGAATGACGCATTATCCGAAGTTGTCGCCTTTTGCAAGAAAGTACAAAATAAAAAAGGTTACATGATCACTCGAATTAGAAGCGATCATGGAGGCGAATTCGAGAATGCTGATTTCGAGCAATTTTGTGACACACACGGTTTCATACACGAGTTCTCCTGCCCTAGAACTCCACAACAAAATGGAGTTATGGAACGTAAGAACAGAACTCTAACCGAAATGGCCAGAGTGATGTTAAATCAATTTAGCCTACCCAAATACTTCTGGGCTGAAGCTGTCAATACAGCTTGCTTTGTGCTCAATAGAGTTCTAATTCGACCCAAATCGAAGAAGACTCCATTTGAGTTATGGTTTGATAGAATTCCTTCAGTTTCATACTTTAAGATTTTTGGCTGTAAGTGCTTTATTCTTAATACTAAAGACAACTTGGGAAAGTTTGACGAAAAGGCCGATGAAGGTATATTTCTAGGTTATGCGGCCAAGAGCAAAGGGTACAGAGTCTTCAACAAACGTACCATGATCATCGAAGAATCAATCAACGTCACTTTTAATGAAATGAACCAAATAACTCTCGATGACAGTGATGAAGATCTGCCTACATCAAGCTCAACATCAGCTGAACCTGAACCAAGCTCTGCACTAGCTGAACCCCCTAGAGGAGATCCAGGAACCAGCTACCTACAGAGTCTACCGAAGAGGTTAAAATTTACAGCTGATCATCCACAAGATTTGGTAATTGGTGACATTACCAAAGAAGTAAGTACTCGATCATCCAATAGAGATATTGTTTCTAGTGTTGCATTTATTTCACAGCTAGAACCTAAATCTATTGATGAAGCATGTAGTGATAGTTTCTGGATAGATGCCATGCAAGAGGAATTGAACCAATTCGAACGGAATCAAGTTTGGGAACTTGTTCCCAAGCCTATTGATCATCCGATCATTGGCACCCGTTGGGTATTCCGAAACAAACTAAATGAGGATGGTTTAGTAACTCGTAACAAGGCTCGACTCGTAGCTCAAGGATACAATCAAGAAGAGGGTATCGACTACGATGAGACTTATGCCCCAGTTGCGAGATTAGAATCCATTTGAATGTTATGTGCATTTGCATGTTTTCATGATTTCAAACTTTTTCAAATGGATGTAAAAAGTGCTTTTCTAAATGGCTTTATAAAAGAAGAAGTTTTTGTAGCACAACCTCCGGGTTTCACGGATTTCAAAAATCCTGACCATGTTTTCAAGTTGAAGAAAGCCTTATATGGTTTGAAACAAGCACCTCGTGCTTGGTATGACCGTCTAAGCTCTTTTCTACTTGACAACGGTTTTTCAAAAGGAAAGGTTGACACTACACTTTTTATTAAATCTTTTAATGGCAAGCTGCTTTTAATTCAAATTTATGTTGATGATATCATTTTTGGATCCACTGATGAATCTCTTTGTCAAGAATTTTCTAAGTGTATGCAGAATGAGTTTGAGATGAGCATGATGGGAGAGCTGAAGTTCTTTCTCGGATTGCAAATCAAACAAACCGACAATGGGACGTTCATTAATCAAGCCAAGTACACAAAAGATTTGCTAAAGAAGTTCGATCTGGACAATGTCAAACCTATTGGCACTCCGATGGCAACTTCAACAAAGCTTGATTCTGACAAACAAGACAAGCCAGTCGACACACGTAAGTATCGAGGTATGAATCGTAGTTTACTTTACTTAACTGCTAGTCGTCCAGATATAATGTTTAGTGTTTACCTGTGTGCACGTTTTCAAGCTAACCCAAAGGAATCACATCTGACCGCAGTTAAGCGTATCTTCCGATACCTTAAGAGCACTTCTTCTGTCGGCTTGTGGTATCCCAAAACTAAATCCTTTGACCTTATTGGTTATTCGGATGCAGATTTTGCGGGATGCAAGGTTGATAGAAAAAGTACTAGCGGTACATGTCACTTCTTAGGCAAGGCTCTAGTCTCTTGGTTTAGTAAAAAGCAAAATTCTGTAGCCTTATCAACAACAGAGGCTGAGTATATCGCCGCAGGACGTTGTTGCGCTCAGATTTTGTGGATGAAACAAACCCTAGAAGACTTTGATTTATTTTTCACACATATTCCCATTTTCTGTGATAACACGAGCACCATTAATTTGACTAAGAATCCTGTATGTCATTCTCGTACTAAACATATCGAGATTAGACATCATTTTCTTAGAGATCATCATCAAAATGGAGATATAAACCTTGTGTACATAGATACTGAAAATCAATTAGCTGACATCTTCACTAAACCTCTAGCGGAAGATCGTTTCAATTATTTACGTCGAAAATTAGGAATTTTGGACGTCAATAATATTAATTGATTTTATTTTATGATTATATATCATTATGCAAAAACTGTGTTAGAGACAAGCTAATAAAGAGTCTGTCTGTCACCACAACTACGGTTGAAGCGAAGCGGTACTTAAGAGTTCCCCGGTGAACCTCCGCCAGCTGGGACAGTACTCCTACAGCTAATCTGAGACAGTTGCTGTGTAACGACATTTAATTCATAAAATATTATTAATTATGTTATTTGAAGACTAAAATAACTAATCTTTGAATTAAATATTTGCAACGAGTCAATGAAAAAGAAGTAGCACAAATCAACTTTGAAAGAACCCTAGGCGAATTCGGCCAGAGCTCTGACCGAATTCGGCCCGAGTTCGGTTGTAGGTATCTGTGTATATATCCAGAACCCGAGAGCTTCTTCTCTTTCATTGCTTCCAAACTAATTAAAACAGCAGCAGCAGCCGACCCCGACCTCCAAACCATAGTTCTTCACCAATCTATTGCTTCCAATCTACTTGGTGAAATCCTTCCAAAATTTGGAATCGTGCGGAGATCGTTCTTCTCTACAACATATCCAATTTTCGTGAGGTATAACTCCCTCTCTCTCCACCTTTCAAATTAGTGCTTTTTATTTCAATGGCACCTAGATTTAATCCGTCTAAGAGGAAGAAGACCACTCCTAGTGAGGAAGGGTCCTCTTCGAATCCTCACACGGATTCTTTGTTTTCGCCGGTCCAAAAGAGCGACGGCGCTTTCGATGGGTTCTTCTTTCAAACCCTCGATCAAGCTTTATTATGGTACGATAACTTTTCCACCCGTTCCATATGTAACGGCGCTCTGGTTAAATGGACGGTATTCTCTGATCATCGTCACTTATTTGAGGCATTAGGGTTACACTTACTTGTTAAACTGTGCTTTCCAATAGCTACTAATGCCATTAGATTGTTCTATTGCAATCTCGTAGTTAACACTTTTGACGTGAGCACACGTGTCGGAGGCATAGACATTGACTTCAATGATGTCCTTCTAGCGGAGATTCTTGGTATTCCCAATGAAGGTGAACCGCTAGTTGATATCACGGAATTCGATTTCCCCGAAGGCACTACACTCACGAGTTTCAAAACGGAACTTTGTGCACCTGACAGAGTACGTTCTGGAAAGTTCAAGGCTAACAACCTGAACTTGTTTAACTACGAATTGCATCGCATCATCTACTCTACTCTTCTTCCAAAATCCACTTCCAAGGATGATGTGACTTCGCTTGAGCTGTCCGCCATGTACCATCTTATCAAGGGGATTCCTTTTTTCGCCCCTAAGACAATCATTCAGATGATGGGATGTTGTCGTGCTAGAGATCGAAATCTCTCTTACGCGATGATTCTCCCTCGTATCTTTCAGTGATTCGAGATCGATCTATCGACTTGTACTCAGGACTCTGAGCCCAAGTTACTCCAGCTTTCTCGTCGCAGCCGGACTGCTTCAGCTCCACCTCCTGCTCCTCCTACTGCACCATCTTCACCACATCAGCCGTATGCCATGACTTTTGAGGGCATACATCAGCATTTATCAGCTTTGTACGTCTCGATGACGGACATGGCTCGCGAGCGAGAGTTCCGCGATATCACCCGTTACCAGGCGATGGCAAACTCCTTGGCCGATCTGCGTTTTGCCCAGACTGGTCACTCTGCTGCTTCCATCCCTCATGATCCAGCTTTTTTGGGTTACCGCTGTGAGGATGAGGCTGTTCATGCCTACTTCCAGCCAGGTAACGCCTATGACTGGTATCGTGCACCTCGAGATTATGTTGGTGAGTTCTATGCTGGCGCCCCTACTCATCCTACTGGCGCTGGTACTTCTGGTGCTGGTACTTCCAGTCATGCTGGCCACGCTGCTGATGATATTGATGAGGATAGTGATGATGAGATCTGATTTGATTATTAGTGATATTCTATTGTATACTTGGAAATGCTCCGACATTCCAAGTTTTTATCATTTACTTTTTATCAGTACTTTTTATCTTCATGGACATGTTTTTGATGTTTCATTTATGACATCTCAGTTTATTTCAGTATTTTGTTTAAAGCACTATCTCTTTATACTGCTTCTCCATTTTAAACTGCCTGTGAAATAGCATGCCTGAGATTTTTTTTTGTTTTTTTAAGCAATACATGCCTGTGATGATAATTTGTAGAAACATTACATGCCTGTGATGCTATATCTCTAATTCTTATACTATATTTCTTTTATTTTGTTTTCTCGCTATTTGTTACTTATGCATTGATTGCGGGGGAGTCTTCTGCATTTAATGCGGAGGAGCCTTCTCTTGTGCAATTATTTTGCTAAGTGACAAATGGGGAGAAAATTAAAAATGATTCTAACATTTTTTTTGAGTTAAATACAGGTTATGAACAATTTCTACTTTTTGATATTTTTTGAACAAGCTTAATGTTATATCATTCATAGTTTGTCAATTATCAAAATGGGGAAGATTGTTGGCCCATTGGTCATAGTCAACCTGATTTTAATAATTGATCAAAACTCTGTCTGGATATACGAAGCTTGTTGGGACATCTCAGCTTCTTGGACATAAGCAAGATTGGATATTCACTCTGTTCAAGACTGAAGATCTGTTTGCCTACTTGAGTCTGTACTTCCTATGCAATATAATTTTTCACTTTATTTTGAGTCTAGGAATACATTGTACACCGAGTCGTACTGGCAAATAGGCTATCCCCAAAATAGTTCAAAATGTTTTTAAAATGACCTATCAAAATGTTTACAAAAAGGTTTTCAAAAAGGTTTTCAAAAATCACCAAAAATCTATTTTAAAACCCTAACCTAACCCTGACAGAACTCGGCCAGAGTTCGGCCAGAGTTCGGCCAGAGTTCGGTTGGTGGCCGTTTGATTTTTGAATTCTCTGGAACTTGGTCCTCCTGCAGTTGCGGATTTGACCGAGATTTGCTCATCGAGTTCTGCCCGAATTCTGCCCGAATTCTGACAGAGTTCTCCCTTTGGAATTCCTATAAATAGAGATGGATTTCGATCATTTCAATTCACTCATTCACTTTCAATCTTCTCTCTATCTAAAAAGCTTTCTGCCTTCCAAAGAGTTTTCTAGAGCTTTCATTTTCAGATCCCAAGCCAGTTACAATCCTCTAGTCGATTTGCCAGTGCGGTACGGTCTAGAAGTTTCTGAGAGATTGTAATCAGAAGGCTTGATTGAAGAATACCTCTTCACATTTGAAGTTGGACGAGTTCTTCGTATCAAAGCTCGCGTTGTAGAAGTTGCAAGGACTTCGTAAGAAAACTTACGATTTTTCCTATAGTGGATTCAACTGGTAGCAAGAGTTCTACCGACTGGATTAGTCCTCAACAGAGGAATACCAGTATACATCGCTGTCTTTGCGTTTGCTTTCTGAACTCTGCCTTTACATTATTTCAACTGTGATTATATACTGTGATTGTGTTGCTAACTTTTTTTTAATTAGCATTATTCTGCTGCCAACTCTATTCACCCCCCCTCTAGAGTATTACGCTTTACTATATCATTCCTACACGCCTCACTTGGACCAGAAAGACGGTCTATCGAGAACCAAATACATGAACTTGCTAACCCATCATCTACTCGATTGCAAGAGCCATCCGTTGTTTCCGCTTGTAAGGGAAGACCACAGACAAGACTGACTAGCGCACAAAAGAAGAAGATCCATTCTACTCAGAGAAATCCATCCTCATTCGAGTATGTTGATCGAATGTTTCAGAGAGCAGAAGCTAGCTTACCTTCTACTGGGTCTCAGAGGAGTAAGTTGTCCGTTTGCCGGAGGAAACAGAAAACAGTCGATGATGTTCCTGTTGACGGAGTTGAGAAACACTTACCTTCTGCTCTTGGCGTCTACAGTGACGCATTTTTGCTTGAGATACGGCACTATATATGGGTTATTGATGATGTTCCCGCTGATGGACATTGTGGATTTCATGCTCTTGCCCGACACCTTGGGTATTGTCATAAAGAAGGGTGGAGACAAGTACGAGCCGAGCTTCATTCAGAGTTACAGTCACATCTTCCATTATACACCAAGTTACTCGGTATCGAAATGGTTAGTTCTTGGTTAACGAGCCTTGTTTGCAATGAGACCGTTTGTGGAAAATTAAACTACTTATCCATCCCTTCCGCTGCATACCTGTTTGCTAATAGGTATAGTATACCACTCGTACTTCTTTCACCTAACAATAACAATACCTTCTTTCCAATGTGCCATCCGCCGGACAACCATGTTTGAACTACTCTTCCTGTAATTGGCCGTGTCGGAGAACACTTTGTCATTCCCAGATTTATTCGACATGCTCCTATTCCCCTACCAGCGAGTTCTTGGTCAAAGCATGCACCAGCTGAAGCGATCGGTTGGACGATTCCTTATTTGGGCGCAATAAATGCTTATAGGAGTTTGATGAAGATCGAGGACCCCGAAATCAGGCACGCAGACTATTTTGATGTTGTAATTGAATGAATGTGTATTTTCTTTTTTCTTTTGGGTTATAGTGAGGCTTTACGGCACCTGAAGCTACTATGTTGGATTACTACTGTTTTGGAAAGCTACTATGTATTTTCTTTTTTCTGGAAGATTTTGGGTTATGTTGGAAAGCTACTGTTTAGCTTGCTTTAGTGCTTGAGTGTTTTAGCTTTCCCCATTTTGTGGATCACTACTATGTTGGAAAGCTTCAGTTGTGTATCACTACTATCGTATCGGTATCGGCCGATACTTTAAACCATGGCTAATAGCTTATAATTAATGATGTTCTAATCCAACATTTCATGATTTTGATTTTGATTTTGATTTATGTTTTGTTTGTGCACTTCTAATGAAGCTTCAGTTGACAGAAGTTTCAGTTGAGGACTGCAGGCCTAGCCTGCAGTCCCAAGTTGACAGAAGCTCAGTGAGGAGGGAATTTGAAAAAAAAGGATGGCTACAATGACTGCAGGCCAAGTCTGCAGTCCCAAGTATATTGAGGACTGCAGGCTAGCCTGCAGTCCCCAATTGACAGAAGCTCAGGGAGGAGCTCATTTGAACAAAAAAGGATGGCTACAGTGACTGCAGGCCAAGCCTGCAGTCCTAAGTACATTGAGGACTGCAGGCCTAGCCTGCAGTCCTAAGTTGACAGAGAGCTGACATTGATCTTTCTAAAAGCTGAAAAGTATCTACCTTACTGAAATATAATCAAATGGTATCTAACTTACTGAAAAGTATCTAACTTAATGAAATGTAA
This sequence comes from Iris pallida, assembly GCA_029216955.1. Taxonomy (NCBI): domain Eukaryota; kingdom Viridiplantae; phylum Streptophyta; class Magnoliopsida; order Asparagales; family Iridaceae; genus Iris; species Iris pallida. The sequence continues at coordinate 12,925,564 of JANAVB010033814.1, forward strand.
TCAAATGTAATCACATGGTATCAAAATTGAAATTAGTTTTTAGAAATATCAATGTCAGCTCTCCAAAATTGAAATTAGTTGTCTGTATCAAAAAATTAGGTAGGACAATTAAAATTAGTTGTCCATTAGGTAGTGCTTTTATATTCCAATCTCACTTGGTGAGGCTATTAGCTAATGATGCACTAAGAGAAGTCTTTAACTCAACCTCAGAGATCTGACCTGAAAAAACTCTAAAACCTTAACATAACAAAACACTCCTAACCGACACTACAGAAGTAGGAACCACTGGCTATAGATATCTCCTTCTGGCCCATGAAGAAATCAGTAAGAGGAAGAAATAACACTTAAAGAAGCCCATGAAGAAATCACATGGATTTACACTGAAATTGGTGATACAGTGACTGCAGGCTTGGCCTGCAGTCCTAGTTTTGTTGAGGACTGCAGCCTAGGCTGCAGTCCAATATTGGCAGAAGCTAAATGGGAACTCATTCTAGTTTCGTTGAGGACTGCAGCCTAGGCTGCAGTCTAATACAGTGACTGCAGGCTTGTTCATGAGAAGGCTTGTTCATAAGAAGGCTTGGCCTGCAGGCTTGTCCTAATTTCATTGAGGCTTGGCCTGCAGCCTAGGCTGCAGTCCTAATTGTCTACCCTGAGATATCAATGGCATGAGCTGATGAAGCACATTAGCCAAGAAAACACCTTATTCACTACTTGCTCCTGCTGCCTCATGTGATTCAACATTCCTGTTCACTAATATAACAGAAGAGTGAAAAATAATAGAACAGAAGAGTGAAAATACACCCTTCACATTACAGTTGAAGTGAAAAATAGAACAGAAGATTGAAATGCTCAATACACCATACTCAATGATTAGAACCTGATTGGCCACCCTTCACATTACAGTTGAAATGAAAATACACCCTTCACATTACAGTTGAAGTGAAAAATAGAACAGAAGAGTGAAAAATAATAGAACCTGATTGTCCACCCTTCACATTACAGTTGAAATGCTCAATACACCATACTCAATGATTAAGTCAGTTATTAACTTTAAAATACACCCCTTAATCAGAAAGAGTAATATATTACATCAAAATGTTATATAGGGAATTCAGGTAAGATTACATCAAAGAAGATAGGTTTCAACTAACATGCCTGCTTTGACACATCATAACAGGACAGTCGGGTGGGTCTGAATTATTCAGTATCCACATCATAACATGAATTATTCAGTATCCCATATGAGCCTAAGTTGACAGTAGTCTGGAACCAACACATGAAGAAATAACACATGAAGAAGCCCATATAAGCCTAAGTTGACAGTAGTTTGATACATATCCCAATACAACATTACAAAACAACATTCCATATGAGCCCATATGAGCCTAAGTTGACAGTAGTCTGATACATATACCAAGACAAGCCATAATTCCAGTCATTCCAAACATTACAAAATAACATTTCAATACAACATGGGAAAACAAGACAAGTCATTTCTTCTTTTCGTGTGTCGCTCCATTCATTGGTCATTTCTTTTTTTCATGCGTCGCTCCATCGTTGCGGTTAAGGATATTCAACCAGGGTGTCTAAGTCTTACATTTGTGCGGCGACTTCGACATAGTTTGCACCCTTGCAAATGACGAGACTTCTTGACAAGTCGCGCAATTTCCTACCCTGCACAATGGTAAACATATATTAGTTAAGATAGTCACACAACATATGCTAATGAATGGATCACTTGCCATTTTCTGCATAGCGGCGTACAACGCTTCCTTGGTCGGGATAGGAGTTTTTAGGGATGGCATGGGCTTGTCTGGATTGGTCAGGATAGTCATGTCGACGTACGCATGATGCTGCATGTATTCGTCGCTACAATCGTACATCTCGCCCACCGGCCGACGATCGGAATTGTGTAACAAATGACTTTGCCACTCCACAAAAGAAGCCGGTAGTGCATTGAACTTTGGTTGATAGTATGTTTGGGCCTTATCCCCCTTTGAAGCCTTCACCACCTTGAGAGTGTCCCGCGGGACCGTCTGTATGTAACCAAACTGGCGAAGCACTCGGTTCGGCATATATGGTTCCTCAATGTCATGATAGGTAAGCATCCCATGGAACAGAGCAACTTGTTGCATGGGTCGACTCTGTCTCACATCACGGTACGGATCCCATACTATCTGTAGATGACAATTACAACATTAATACGGTGACCGACGGTAAGTAAGATAAGTAAATATTTTACCTCTTCTTTATCAATACAAGACAGCGCATTTCGTAAGGCATGTAATGCGTCTGGTTTTTTGGCGTCGGATGAGTTGGATATGTTTTGTTTCCATCTGCACATCCTGGGCAGACGCTCATCGTAGTTTCCGACGACTGATGCACGTTTGAGCGTCGGAAAGTGCTCATAAATCCATGCCTTGATGAAAACATTAGAAAAGTTAATAACGCTAGAAAAGTTAACAATATTAATGCAGTGACAGACGGTAAGTAAGATAAGTATAAACTAATAAAGAACTTACATGAAGTAAGGTCTGGCATCCGGTATAGGAATACAAGAAGCCCGCTTCCCCAAGAAACCTCTCCCAGGTTATTCAGATTTCTGAAGTCCAAAAGATACCTCAAATTTATCGAAGTTCCAGACTTATCTGTGATGCTGACACATCCAAGAATAAACATCAAGTATGCACGGGCGAGCCTATTCGCATCATCAGCAACCCCGGCCACGCTAGCCAATGACTCCAAAAATTTCAGAGGGAGAGATTGCCCCTTCTTGAAACCTTCCAGAGATGTAAATGCCGACGGCTCTAGTCCGAGGGACTCGCCGACCAGTGAGACCATCTCATCGTACCAATTGAAGACCATCTGCTCTTCATTGTCGCTCTTCCACGGACGACAATCCACAGGAACACCCAATATTTGATAAACGTCGTCAAGCGTAATCGTCATCTCCCCCCATCGAAGATGGAAACTATTCGTCTCCGGGTGCCAACGCTCGACAAATGCAGAGACTAGAGCGTTGTCGACCGTCTGATAGCTATATTTTGCCAAATAATGCAAGCCGGTAGGGGCAATAAGGGCCTTGACGTCGTTTGAGAGGTTGTCGTACGCCCAAGAGCGACATTTCGTGCCATGATTGGTAGGTCTTAGGACACGCATATGGGCCTATTCCAACATTTAAAGAACAAAGCGTCAACATAATTTGTAACTTGATAATGAATACAATACTAGCACTATAAGGCAGGACGTTGTACTTACAGGTTCATTCCAGATTTTGTATGCAATATGGTGCTCTATTGATGTTAAGATTGTGCACCCAATTGGACGTGGATCGCCCTCACTCTCGGGAGACGAGGGTTGAGATGAGGGTGAGGATGATGGTCCAGCTCCTTCATCCCCTTAATCATCCACCGGTGGTACGTACTCCTCATCGGAGCTAGATGAAGAACTAACTAAAACCTTTTTCTTTGAAGCCACCCTCTTCACTCTGCCTCGACTCGTAGCCGGTTCAGTGTCTATAACTAGAGGTTTCTCGGCATAACGCACTAATTGGCGTGTTTTTCATTCCGACGCTGTCGGACGCTTTCTCTTGGGACCTTCCTGCACTAATTGGCGTGTTTTTCGTTCCGACGCCGTCAGACGCTTTCTCTGGCCACCTTCCTCCCCGCGACTACGATGGCAAGAAGTAATGCAAAATTATAGCGAAAAATAAAAATAAAAATAAACAAACTCCCTGGAGTCCTAAGTCGATTGAGGACTGCAGGTCTACCCTACAGTCTCCAATTGACAGATCTTCTTCCTATTTTTTCTCAAATAGATGGCGTGACTGCAGGCCAAGCCTGCAGTCCTAAGTATATTAAGGACTGCAGGGAAGACTGTAGGCACTACGGTCCTCATAAACACGATGCGCGAAATTTCAAAATTTGTATAGAGCGAAAAAAAGAAGGAAACGTAGCCATACCTAGCTTGAGAATGTTTTTGGCGACCCATGAAGAATGACGGAAAGATTTTCGAGTATCTCGAGGCTGTCGGCTCGATGGATGTTAGAGAGTGGAGAGAGGGAGGTGATTTTGAGGTGGAGGGGGGTTGTCGGAGGGGGGAGGGGATTTCGTGGAGGAGGAGGGAAGGGGGGCTGTCGGAAAGGGGGAGAGGACTTCGTGGAGGAGGGGGAAGGGGGGGCTGTCGGAGGGGGAGGGAATTTCGTGAAGGAAGGGGGAAGGGGGGCTGTCGGAGGAGGAGGGGACTTCGTGGAGGAGGGGGAGGGGACTTCGTGGAGTAGGGGGGAAGGGGGGGCTGTCGGAGGGGGAGAAGACTTCGGGGAGGAGGGGGGAGGGAATGAACATGAGGGAGGAAGGGGGGTGCTGTCGGAGGGGGAGGAGACTTCGGGGAAGAGGGGGGAGGGAATGAACAGGAGGGGGGAAGGGGGAGGGGGCTGTTGGGTTTTGTTTTCTTTTTTTTTTTTTTTTTTTTTTTTTTTGTTTTTTTTTGGGTAGCCCTTAGTGAAATGATTCATTTTAGGTTGCCCTTAGTAAAAATATAAGTGTAGAATGGTTGCCCTTAGTAGATTGGTGGCCCTTAAACCATCTCCAATGGAGATTTCTAAAATTTGGGTTTCTATCCTACTTGGCATTGTACTTTCTATCCTGGTTGTAAGAGTTTCTACATAGAATTGTAAAAAAAAAAAATATACTTTTTCAATAATTTAATAGTGTGGGGTCCAATAATAATTGTCATGAGAGGGAGAGAGAGGAGAATTTCTATTGAGAGTTTCTACATGTAAAAACCCTCATAGAAATTTTCCATCCTACATTATTGCCACCTATTATTATTGGGACCCACACTATTAAATTATTGAAAAAAGTATTTTTTTTGTTGTTGTACAATTCTATGTAGAAACTCTTACAACTAGGATAGAAAGGACAATGCCAAGTAGGATAGAAACCCAAATTTTAGAAATCTCCATTGGAGATGGTCTTAGACCAGGGGTTTCTATCTTCCCTATTTCTATGGAAGAAATTCATTTTAGAAAAAACTTCTCCCAATGATGATTTCAATTACCATTTCTATCCTAGGTGGCAATGATGTAGGATAGAAACTTTCTAGGAGGGTTTCTACATGTAGAAACTCTCATAGAAATTCTCCTATCTCTCATGACAATTATTATTGGGCCCCACACCATTAAATTGGTCCTTTTACTATGTGACACATAGGATAGAAATGAAGAACCATTGGAGAGTATTTTTGTATGTCTACAATTTCTATGTAGAAACTCTTTCAACTAGGATAGAAATCTCCTTAAAGTACAATGCCAAGTAGGATAAGAACTCAATTTTAGAAATCACCATTGGAGATGGTCTTAGTAATTTGGAGGTGGCCTTTAACATTTGCCTAAATTTTCTGTTTTTTAAGAAAAGACCAGTACTATTCCGACAATCCACACACGCGCTCACTCGTTTGTTCCTCCTGTGCCGTCCACTGCTGCTCATCCTCCCTCCAATGGCATCCTCCCAAAGGGACCCAAACAGCCGAGCCAAGCCCACCTCCGAGGCTCGGCTTGCGATGATGGAGCTCTCCAACATGATCTCCGTGCCCATGGCTCTCCACGCCGTCGTCAAACTTGGCGTCGCCGAGGCCCTTTCCCTCTCCCCTCGCCCCCTCTCCGCCGCCGAGATCCTCCCCCTCCTCTGCCCCCCTCCCCCTCCCTCCTCCTCCCCCATCAACCTCCAGCGCCTCCTCCGCCTCCTCTCCAGCCACGGCGTCTTCTCCGAAGAAACCGATGCCGACACCGGCCGCCGTCTCTACGCCCTCACCGACGTCGGACGCACCCTCGTCCCCGACGCCGACGGCAACTCCTACTCGCCCTACGTGCTGCAGCACCACCAGGACGCGCTCGTCGGCGCCTGGACCAACGTCCACCACGCCGTGCTGGACCCCGCGGGGCCCGACCCCTTCGCCAGGGCCAACGGCGGGGTGAGGGCGTACGAGTTCTACGGGCGCGACGAGGCGGCGAACGAGCTGATGAGGAAGGCGATGTGGGGGGTGTCGGTGCCGTTCATGGAGGCGTTCCTCGACGGGTACGGGGGGGAGGGGGGAGGGGGTTTCGACGGGGTGGAGGAGCTGGTGGACGTGGGAGGGAGCTCCGGGGCGTGCTTGAGCATGATCATGAGGAGGCTCCACGGGGTCAAGAAGGGGATCAACTTTGATCTGCCGGAGGTCGTCGCCGGAGCGCCCGAGTTTCCAGGTGAGTCTATAGGGTTCATGTGTTCCTATTACCGCACTCTGGACCTATAGTAGGCAATTTTATTTGTGTGAAGAATTTCCAGAACCATTAACGAGTAAGGGTCCACCCAAAATCAGATCCCCCCTAAAAGTTACTCTAAAAACACCTCATAACTACTACAATTGCCAAGCAGATCATAAGCGTTCATTATGTGAAAATATAAAATTTGAAATTAAATAAAGTACTAGATTTGGGACAAATTGTGCACTACCTATCCAAGTCAAAGGAGAAAAAAAAAAGTTTGTAGTATTTTGGATATTATAATATTACTTATAATAGAGTTAGTTCTATTCTAGAATTTGTATTTGACAAGTTCTAAGATGCATAAACAAATTTATAACTCTTTCTTATTCAAAGAAAGATTTCCCAAAAAAATCAATATTTTTTTAATTTGTAACCACTGATCAACTAAAACAATATAGAAGTGAAGTAAGCCGGAACCGATGACTATTATTATTTGAGACTGAGACTGAGACTAGCACCTAACTTTGACTTCATTGGCTGCACAACATAAAGATTTTTTTTTTCCCCGAGTAATCTGGACAACAGAAAGTAGTACACGTCTTTTGGCACTCAATAAAGCTGCCTGTCCTTTTTTACAACTATATTAAATTGATGGATTTCTGTAGAAAGGAAAGGGATTAGTCCTTACCACTTCAGGCTCAAAATTAGGTTTTGCTGAAAATAGATTAGTTGCCCCGATGGGGGATTTAGGTGTGCATCTGGCTGCTGCTTATATATGGTATTCTTGTCGAGCTAGTAAAGTACCTTCCATCAGATGATACTGTTGTTTGGTAGCGACATCAATTTTTCGTAGAGTTGGAGTTGTGTCACATCCCAATTGTGGCCGATTTAGGTGCATTTCGAATCGAATTACCCGGTTCAGATCCAAATTCAATCACAATCGAATATGGATTTATTATTATTAAATTTAGTCGGATCTGAATCTAGCAATATTCAATTTATCCTAATATTAATATGAAATCCACTGTATTATTTGAATTCGGATACCTATATTTATATATAAATAATATTAATATATCTGCGCTTCTAATAATAGAGCGCATTCTATTTTCTACAAACATATTATATTTAAAAATGTATATCAATATCCAAACATATTTTTTATTAGTAGGTAACTAAGCCTATATAAAATCATCACTTCTCTTAAAAACTCAAACATTAGTTTCTCCAAAGACCCTATTATATTCGTACCATATTCAAATTCACTTTATCCGTATTATCTTTTTTTTCTTCTTCGAATATTGGATCTTTTTTCCCTGAATATGGTTATCAAGGTTCTAAACGGCGGTAGGCGGGTGCACGGCGGAGAGGGTCCGCCTACCGTCTAGGCTACCTAGGCCCCTAATACATCTTGCCTATATGTGTATGACATCCTGCCTGTGTATGTAAATACTAAATAAAATTATCAAGAAATTGAAGTTAGTTTTTTGTAATTTTGAAGATTTCAAGTTTATTGAGACCGACAATGTCTTTGGTGCAGAATATGGAGTTGGGTTTCCCTAACCAACATTAGTTATAAATTAGAATAAAGAGCGTCCAGAATCCAGACAATGTGACATTCTCTGTTGTTTCATACTAATATTAGTTTCTCCAAAGAAGGTTAAATTGACTAGAGTATGTCAGTTACAAAGGTTTGCCTTGTAGGGACATTGATGGAATTGGATCCCAGAACCTCTACGGTCTACTATATACTCTTTGAGCAAGTCATGTTAGAGGTTGACTTTAAAGCTTAATAAGTTCTTGAGCATTTGGAATACTCAGTGTGCTTTGCAAGAAGTACGTGTAGTTCAGCATTCCAAGTCATGTTAAGTACAAGCATCGATACTTGCTTGAAAGTTTGAAACCAAGAATAGGTATCATTTTCGCGTCATCCCACATTCATATTGGTCTGAAGCTTTCATGACTCGTCCTATTAGTCAACATCACCGCATCCTCTGTACTATTAGAAACTTACCTGTACTTTTGCTTGTGTTGTTCCTTCTTTAATTACTCCATTATTTGTATATTTAGTTGTGTTTTGTCTACTGTGCCATCTTATTTTCTACATAATCACTATTCTTCAATGGTATGCGTCTTTCATGGGTACAATTCTACTCATAAAGACTACCACTGCTATGGATACTTGTCATCTTTGTATAGTCAAACATGTTATTTTCGCTTATTTCATCATGTCCTCACACTCTTAACTCTCCTTTATTAAAATCACACAAAATAAGCCTTTATCACCCTCTCCTTCTACACCTTCAAATACTCCCATTGTTCCTTTCTCTACTACTACCATTTCACTTCCCGAGTGAGTTGTATATTTGGAGTCCTCCACCTCCATATGCTGCCGTTGCCTCGATTCACTAATGATTAACAGTTCCACTGCATCTTCTTCTGATGCTTCTCCTCCTCTTGTTGCAATCCTGCACAAGATCGACAACCCCTATATGTTATAGTTATTCTTATTTACCTCAATTTACACCTTTTGCTGCTATTCATTCTCTATAGAAACCTAAGTCATATCATGAGACAATATGATATCCGGAATGGCACCAGTCTATGCAAGAGGTATTTCACTACGCTCATATTTGGGATCTTGTTTCCTTACCTTCTGGAGTCAAACGGGTCCATTGTAAATGGATATACAAGATCAAGATCAAGAAGGATCTGTTGAGCATTCCAAAATTCGTTTGTTGCACAAGGCTTCTCCCAAAACTATGGCATCGACTAAAAAGAGGCGTTTCCTCTGGTTGCTAAGATGCACATTTGTTCTTACCCATATTGTTGTTGCAACTGCTCGCAGATGGCCTTTATATCAAATGGACATTAAGTCATCTATTCGCACCCTTATTTCTCTTACAGCTACTTGTAAATGACCCTTATATCAAATGGACGTTAAGAATGCTTTTCTCAATGGTTATCTTTTCGAAGTGGTCCATATTCAACCACTTGGGGTGCTTCTTCTCCTCTGACTCATTTTTGTCATCTTCGACGTGTTATTTATGGACTCAAGCAGGCTCTTTGGGCTTGGTTTGAGCGGTTTCATTAGTCTATTATTGCAATTGACTTTACAGATAGTTTTGTTGATAATGTCATCTTGTATCTCAATTCATCATGAGGTTGTGTCATCTTAGTGCTCTATCCTGATAATATGATAAATATAGGGGATGAGACATCTGCTATGTCCTTCTCTAATGAAATTTGCAAAAATAATTTTAGATGAAGGATCTTGTCTTTCTTATATTTTTCAGCCAGCTATAGTCAGAGACCTAAATGTTTTTTTTTTTTTTACTTCTGCTCATATTTCTATAGATGAAGTTGAATGTGAAACTTCGTCGAGATGATAGAGATCCTTTGCCTCAACTTACGGGTAAACTTGTAGATGTTCTCATCTATTTCTCGATTACTTGTCTGGATGTAATGGCTCATGCAATACATATTTTGAGTCATATTTTGGACCTGTCCACACATTATGTTGTTCTTCTGCAAGTTCTATGTTACCTTTTTTACAACTCTATCTCTCACTCTCTTCGAGCTTACCCACCTGTTGGTTGGGCTGATGACCTAGATACAAGTTGCTTGACGATAGTTTTTTTTGTATCTTCTTAGGTTCTTCTCTTATCTCTTATCATAGTAAGCGTTCAGACATGGTGTCTTGCTCCTGAACCGAGGTAAAATATCGAGCAATGGCTAAAACTGCTGCTAAACTGAAATTGTTGCGCAGTCTGTCACGAGATATGAGTATGATTGCACCTTGTGACACTCCTCACCTCTCTATCGTGGTAACCAAAGCACTGTCCACAATGCCAAAAAATTCTCTCTTTCATGAGGACACAAAGCATGTTGAATTAGGCTGTCATGTGATTTGAGAATACGAAGCTCATCAAATTTCTCTTCCTTACATATCCTCCAGAGAGCAAGTAGTTGATTTGTTTACAAAGGCTCATACTAGATGTCAGTTTAGGTTTTTCTTTCCAAACTCACATATTCTGTTCCACCGTCATTTTGAAAGTGTGTAAAATATAGTAAATATGCAATAAAATTATACGTTATTATGACCCTTTACATTTGGTGAGTATAGGCGTATCTAATCAAGACATCATTTGTTAAAACCTCTATATTTGGTGTGTACGTATGTACTTTAATAAAACCTTCCTTCTTAGGCCCCAAGTCTTGGCCATTGAGCCTCATTACTTGTATGAAATTAGAAATATCTTCTACACAAACATAATTGATAAAATGTTAGTTTAGACATTTAAGATAATGAGAATTTACGACATTTTTATACATATTATAGTCCTCTGGTTGGCATTATGCTTTTGATGCTCTCTCTGAACCACTTTTTTTATTTATTTATTCCTGTGCATTTCTTAATCATCTCCTATAAAGGGCATCTCCGTTCCATGACCTCCAGCTTATACAGGGTCTGGGTATAAGAAAGAGAGAGAGGTGGTTGTTGGGAACATAATGTTTCAAGAAAGAATACGTTCAACATCACGGATAAGTACTGTGAGGTGCGAATGCCTGAAACGTGATACACAAACAACACAGAAATTGAACAACACAAACACACAGTACTTTTACATGGAAACCCAATTTGGAAGAAAACCATCGGACGTATGGAGTCCAACTCCCGAAGAAATTCCACTATTGAATTAAAGTAAACAACCCCATCTAATTTTCTCTCACCGATTCGACAATAAATCTCACACAACTACAAAAAAAACTGAGAATAAAGAACAATTGAGAACAGTTACGATCGATCAAAGAACAAGACAAGGTTGAACCCTTCGCTTCGTCAAAGCCGACTACAAAAATCTCTACGAACAATCTTCTTGAACACCCCTTGGATCTCTACCACAAATCTCCTTTCTCTTAAGTTGCAAAATCGTTCCTCTTCAACTTTGATGAAATCACCCTTTTATAGTTGTAGAAAGCTCCTAGTTAGGTTATTATTGCAGACACATCTAAATTTCCAACTAATTATTATATTACGATTGCTTAATATGTAAGCCCATCTAAAAATTCTAATTACTCCTAATTAGAACCTGGAGCTTTCTCCATATATTAAGGGAACTGAACCAACAAGTGACACGGAAGCTTTTAAAGATGTGAATAATTGACTAATATCAATCTAACACAAATAATTTTAATAGAAATGCAAAAAAAAAATAACAATCGAATTTTAATTAATAGATATATCCGATTTTTGGAATGGTGTTTGGGTTGTGTCGGATCTCGATACTGGGCTTTTGTTCTTGAGACCCAACTAGGTGACGTAAGAGACAACAAAGAAGAGTGAAGAAGATAAAAAGATCCACAAGAATTTTGCCAACGCACCATGCAAACTCAAAAGTAGATTTTTCTCATTTCATTCTATATTCTTCCATCCAGATAACAAGAGTACATGTCTCATATATAGCATTATCGAGCTATATTTATGGATGAATACAAATCAAAATAAACTTATCAAAGTTAACTCAAAATCCTAATTGATAAAAGAGAGAATGATCTCAATCTAAAATATCCCTAAAATAACCTAAATAACTAAAAGATAACAGAAGATCCAAACTGGTTCTCCATAACAAGTGTTTCCATAATCTGAACCTACATCTTAAATCTCCTATGTACACAAGACTTCAAAAGGAAAAATCGTTTCAATTTCCAATATGTTTCTACAACCCTAGGGTTTTACTACTGACACGACCCCACCAATTTTCTTTTCTTGAACCCATAAAAATATTAATTTGTGACCGATGCGAATATACACTGCTTCCCAATCCTTTTCGCTAAGGTATCCTTAAGATTTTTGTCATGTTCGAGGTAAGAAAGGTGTTCTTCATGGACGTAGTACTCGTATTTAAAACATTCTCAAAGTTTTCTAAGAGTTTGCAATTTTGCATATGAAGATATTCCCTGACAGTAGGGACAACACAAGTTCTCTCAGTTACTTACAGATATGGAAAGGAAGCAAATAGAGTTATCATCTGTGCAAGCATCAGAACATGCATTGTCGCAATCTACAAAGCCCTTTATGGAACAAATCAAATACGAATGACTGGGACTCCGTATAACTGGTTACCTCCGGCGAGGGTGATGACCATATGAAATTTGTTGGACCAAAAATCAAAGATCCATCATGTTCCAAAAATAACTATCTTCGTCCTTCTAATCATAGAATTTCTTTGCTTATATTATTATGTTGCTTTCCTTCTTCAAGCTGGAATGTGCAAAAAGAATTTCATATGTGAACCCGGAGACTCAACATTGCTATCACAAGAATTGAAAAACCTTACGGACAACCTAATATTTCTTTAGAATATATGGCTTTACAATTAAGAAATAGAGTTTTGTTTCGAAAAGCGATGAAAAAAGCCATTGAATTAACTGTGAGCATACAAAATGAATTCTAGTGCTTATAATTTCTTCACTAGTCGTTAACAACTATAAACGATGATGATGAAGATTGGTGCAGTGAATACTTAAAGAAAATTAAAACACATGCATTTGGTTCATGCTTTTGTCTGTGCAGGGATTACCCATGTCGGTGGAGATATGTTCAAGTCCATTCCTAAAGGGGATGCCATTTTCATGAAGGTGTGCAGTCACAGTATTCACCTAAACTTTGTTCTTTATCTAATGCTTTCAAAATATTGCATTGGTTCAATTATCTTGTTCATTTCTCATTCCAGTGGGTTCTGACAACATGGACTGACGAGGAGTGCGAGTTGATACTGAAGAACTGCTACAATGCGCTGCCAGAAGGGGGCAAGGTTATCGCCTGTGAGCCGGTTCTGCCAGAAGAAACTGATACTAGCCAGAGAACTAGAGCTCTATTAGAAGGCGATATCTTCGTGATGACCATTTACCGAGCACAAGGGAAAGAACGTACAGAAGAGGAATTCCGGCAGATTGGTCTTTCAGCCGGATTTCCCAACTTTAGAGCAATCTATTTGGACCACTTTTACACTGTACTGGAGTTGAAGAAATGAACTCAGATACGTCAAACATTATTGGAAGACTTGCAGATTGCATTAAATTTGCCGTAAAAACATTTGTGAAAGAGCTCTACTAAATATGCTTTGTGGAATCTGGGTTTTGCCCGGAGGAGATATTTACCAACTTTTCATGTGATGATTTATCCTTTTGTACCAACCACGCATGTTCTGATAAACGTTGAGCTAACTATAGTGTTTGGCGAGTCCGAGCGGTCTGAAAACCGGTCCTGGTCCGGCCTGATCGAAGCCTGGGCCCAGTTCTGTTAGAAACTGTTGGAGTTTTGGCCTTTCCTTTAGAAACTTTAGTCCCACATCGGATAGGCCAAAGAGTTTGTATCTCTATATATTAGCTTTGCTATTATTGGAGATGCACATGTGGTGTGGAGGTGCACATGGGCTTGAGGGGTTATTTTTCTAATGGAAAAAAGGCTAAAATTAACAATAATAACATATGCACATGTGGTGTGGAGGTGCACATGGGCTTGCGGGGTTATTTTTCTAATGGAAAAAAGGCTAAAATTAACAATAATAACATTCATGCTTTTTGCTCTTGGGAAATTTATTTCCATAGGAGTTAAGTCCCGTAGGGACTTAGCGACTCGGGCTCGAGCTCATGGGCTCATGAGGCGTAATGTGGCGTTTTGTTGACGCACTTTGCACTTAGCACGTCAGCATCGTCGCTACATGTTCGGGATGGTTATTACCACGTCCCTAACTTTGTGGCAACCGACCAGTTGCTGTAGGGCCTATATAAGACATCCTCTCTCTCAAGGCTCATTACAGAATAAAAAGAGAAGCCACCAGAAAGTTTACGAAGTGTTCTTTAGCACAAGTAAACAGAGAATTCAGACGTGTTCTTTGACACAGTTCTGATCTGTCAGCCGTCGAGAGAGAGAGGAAAGGCGCCGCACCAGCGTTGCTTTTGCACAGGAGTTCGTGTCCATCCGAGGAGTCAGAAGAGCAGGAGTGTTCCAAGTTCTCCGACGAACTTGCTGGTTCCTGGAAGCTGTTCGTGTAGGGCGAATAAAGCTTTGAGCAACGGTGATTATTCACCCCAGCAGGAGTTCTTCCATCTTTCGCCAGTCACCTTTTTCGTTGCTGTCAGTAATTCTGATTGTATCTTCTTTTTAGAAGTACTACGATCTGATTGCTATTGATTACGAAATCTTTTTAGATTCTCGTAATATCATAACGATATCTTTTTAGATCTTCGTTATACTTACGCAACCTTCCTAGAAGTGTTGCGTTGGAACATTATTTTTACAATTGTTTCATATTCTCAGTTTTCCATCGAAAAATTGTGCCCCGGTACTAACAATCTCAAAGCTTTATTGCTACGATGAAAAACGTTAATGCTTCACTCCTCAATACTGACTTTTGCAAATTAGAAAAGTTTGATGGAGAGCATTATCAAGTCTGGAAGAGAAAAGTTTTTCTTACTCTTCAACTCAGAGACGTGGATCACGTGCTTCTTGAAGAGGAACCTACTATTCCAGATACTGGGTCTGCTGCCGCAATCTCTGCGGCTACTAAACATCAGGCCAAGTGGAGAAGAGAAAATAGCATTTGCAGGCTGCTTATCCTGAATGCTATGGAGGATTCTCTTGCAGAATCCTATTCTAAGAAGAATATCGCTAGAGACATATGGGAGTCTCTAGAAAAACTCTACGAAGAAGACAAGAACCGCAGTACAATATTTGTGGTTGAAAAATATCACAAGTGGTTCTTTGAGGACAAAAAGTCTATGCTGCCGCAGGTGAAGGAGTTCCTGAAACTGCGACAGAAGCTGGAAGACGAGGCGATGCCCCTCCCCGACAAGTTTGTTGTTGGAGGGATTGTCTCAAAGCTCCTCGCTGGGTGGAGCAAGTTCTATGCAAACATGCATAGGAAGAAGCTTGAGATCAGCCTTGAAGATCTCTTGCAGGAAATATATGTTGAGGACCAGATGCGGGCTCAACTGAAGGTGAACACACTGTCCAAGCAATTGGCTAACACCAATCTGGTTCAGACCAAGGAACCAAGGGGAAAGCAGGCGGCTTTCCACAGCAAGAAGGACTCTGACAATCTAAAAGTCAAGGGAACTTCTATCAAGAAAAAGAAGCCAAAGTCTCAAATGCCTTGCTTCAAGTGTGGCAAGAAGGGCCACTTTAAGAATGAGTGCAAAGCAAAGACCAAGCAATCAGAGCAAGGAGAACCTAGTAAGGTATCTATGATCACTGATGTTGTTGCTATGATTGCACAGGTTGATGCGGTAAGGACTGACTCTGACTGGTGGGTAGACACTGGAGCCTCCTGCCATGTCTGCTCCAGTAAGGAGTGGTTCACCACCTATACACCTACTTCTGAAGTGGTTATGATGGCGAACCAGGCACAAGCTGAAGTGCTCGGAATCGGGACGGTGGTGTTGAAGCTGACTTCGGGGAAGTCTCTGACGCTTCAAGGCGTGAAGCACGTACCTGCTATCGCCAAGAACCTGATCTCAGGAGGCCTACTCTACAAAGTAGGCCTCAGGATGGACATCAATGCTGGCCAGATGGTGATGTCTATCAAGGGAACATATTTCGGGAAAGCTTTTTATACCGAAGGAATGTTCAAAATTCAGCTTGTAAATCAGTCCAATGTAATTAATGTGATTAATGAAGTCACTCATTCTGCTTATACTCTTGAGTTGTGGCATAATAGGCTAGGACATGTTCATTGTAAACGAATAAACAGAATGTCTAGTCTAGGACTTATCTCCAAGTGTGGGGATAAGGTAGAGAAATGTGAAGTTTATGCTCAAACAAAGATCACAAGAAAACCCTTTCCTCGGGTTAATCGAAGTACAGATCTTCTGGAGTTGGTTCACTCCGATATCTGTGACTTCAAACAGTTCTCTACAAAGGCCGGGATGAAGTATTTCATAACCTTCATCGATGACTTCTCAAAGTATGCGTTCGTCTACTTGCTGAAGGCTAAAGACGAAGCATTCGAGAAGTTCAAGGAGTTCAGAGCCGAAGCTGAGCGGCAGACTGGACAACAACTCAAAAGGATAAGAAGTGATCGAGGTGGGGAGTACAGGTCTCATAAATTCGCATCGTTCTGCAAAGAACATGTAATTGTCAATGAGACGACGGCTCCGTACTCTCCTCAATCAAACGGAGTAGCTGAGAGGAAGAACATGACATTGACAGAAATGATAAATTCAATGTTGTTGACTGCTGGTCTTCCTAAGTGCTACTGGGGAGAAGCTGCATTGACGGCCACTTTTATTCTAAATAGAGTGCCTCATGCAACTTCAGACGTTACACCTCATGAACTCTGGTTCAAGGTCAGACCTAACTTGAATGTCATTCGAGTGTGGGGGTGTCTGGCATATGTCAAGCTTCCAGATCTGAAGATTCAGAAGCTTGGGACAAGGACTACTAAGACGATCTTCTTGGGGTATGCCGAGAAGAGTGATGCTCGGAGATTTCTTGATATTGAGTCAAATCATATCATTGAATCTTGCGACGCAGAATATTTTGAAGACAAATTTGCAAGGCACAAGAATATTGTTCTTGCGGATATTCCAGAGAACAATGAGGGTGCGCAGGTCTTCAATGAAGATGTGGTCCAAGAAGATGTTGTTGTTGAAACAACGGTTGAACCAGATCTCGCTGAGCCGTCAACGAAGCGAGTGAGGAGGCCGAAGGACTTCGGAAGTGACTTTGTCACCTATCATGTGGAAGCAGATCCGCTTACCTATGATGAGGTGATGAAGACCAGAGACGCGGTTTTCTGGAAGGAGGCGATTGACAATGAAATTGATTCCATCACCTCAAATAACACTTGGGTGTTGGTTGATCTTCCTGAAGGAGCGAAACCCATCGGATGCAAATGGATCTTCAAGAAGAAGATGAAAGCAGACGGAACTATTGACAATTTCAAGGCTAGGTTGGTAGCCAAGGGGTTTTCTCAGAAGCAGGGGATTGACTATTTTGACACGTATGCTCCAGTAGCCCGGATGACCACCATCAGAATGTTGATTGCTCTCGCAATAATACATAAGATGGTGATACATCAGATGGATGTGAATACGGCTTTCCTAAATGGCGAGCTGACCGAAGAGATTTACATGCAACAGCCAGAGGGATTTATCATCAGGGGTCTTGAAGACAAAGTCTGCAAGTTGGTGAAATCCTTGTACGGTCTTAAACAAGCTCCCAAGATGTGGTATGAGAAATTTGACAAAGTTATAAGGTCAAATGGCTACATGGTCAGCGATACGAACAAGTGTGTTTATACGAAGTTCGCTGATGGAAGAGGTGTGATCGTTTGTCTGTACGTGGACGACATGCTTATCCTGGGTACGGATATTAGCTGTGTCACGGAGACAAATAAATTCATCTCAAGCAAGTTCAGTATGAAGGACTTGGGGGAAGCTGATGTGATCTTAGGGATCAAGATCATCCGGACAGACACTGGACTAGCGCTGTCACAGTCTCATTATATTGAGAAAATGATCACTCGTTATAGGTATCGGGATCTTCCAGGGATCGATACACCGTACAGGTATGATCTGAAGCTGAAGCCTAATTCAGGGAAAAGCGTCAGGCAGCTGGAGTATGCAAGCGTAATCGAAAGTTTGATGTATGCTACTAATGCCACAAGGCCTGACATAGCTTTCGTCGTGGGAATGTTGAGTCGTTTTACGAGCGACCCAGGTGCTGAACACTGGAAAGCTGTGAAACGGGTTATGAGATATCTCAAGAAGACTCAGACATATGCACTGTACTACAGCGGAGATCCGCCGGTAGTAAAAGGCTTCAGTGATGCCAGCTGGTGCTCAGAGGTGGAGAGCGAGAGGTCCACAGGTGGATTCATTTTCACAATGGGTGGAGCTGCTATATCATGGAAGTCAAAGAAGCAGACTATGCTCTCGCGGTCATCCATGGAATCTGAGTTCTTTGTACTTGATACCGCAGCCGAGGAAGCAGAATGGCTTCGGGAGCTCATGTATGATCTTCCAATGGTTGGGGCGCAAATACCGGCGATACCGATATACTGCGACAACCAGGCGACTACGGCGGTGGCATCAAATGACCTCTTCAACGGGAAGAAGATGACTGTGCGGTTGAAGCACAGGGCAGTACACGAACTTATCAAGAGAGGTGTTATTGCAGTTATTGATGTTCGGAGTCAGAAGAACCTGGCGGATCCGTTCACCAAGGGCCTCAAGCGCCAGCTGGTCGATGACACAGCTTGTAAAATGGGCTTGAAGGCATTCTGATATTGTATTATTGTATTCATACCATAAAGTTTTATGCTATTAGTTCAAAGATTTATCTACTAGGCATCTAGCTTTTGGTTCAAGGGAGGACCACTAATCGGAAAAAATTAAGGACGGTGGGTACATGTTCTATTGGGCATGGAGAGGTTACGGACCTATAACCACTGTTGTCTACTGTTGTTTTCTGCGGAAAACGGTTCCTGTGGGAAGGTTGGCTTAATTGCCTTAATGAGTTCTCAGGCAGAGTGAATGCCTGGTGTGCTTTACAGGAAGTACGGTAGAGCAGCACTACAAGGAGTGAAACTCCATGATACAGTAGGGTGACTCCACAATGAGGTTCCTATATGTGGGGTGATGCCCAGGAATAGGATAAAGCCTCGGCTTTGCAGGCCAAGTCACAGCGGCGTAGCACCGCAAATAGGCAGTTAGCCTAATGCTGTATGTTAAAAATAAAGAGGGGTGTAGTCAGCACTACAAAGAGGAGGAGTTCCTCATGTTACAGTGGCACGACACCACGATGAGGTACCCAGTTAGGGATAAAGCCTCGGCCTTGCAAGCCATGTCGTTGCAGCATAACACTGCAAGGGAGCCTAAGGCTTCATGCTGGGTAGTTTGGCACTACAAAGAGGCGGTTGCCTCATGCTACAGTAGTATGACACTACAATGAGGTTCCCGGTACGGGGTAAGGCCTCGGCTTTAAGCCATGTCATGGCTGCGTAGCACCGCAAGGGAAGCGCAAAGCGCTTCATGCCATGTCTCTTTATAATGAACTCACCTATAGTGTATGGACAAAGAGATATCAGGCCGTCTCTTGAGGGTAAACTTGTAGACGCCCAAAATTATACACTGAAACCAGGCTGGCACAGGGCCTTTAATGTGTAGCCAGAAGCACATATAACTACATTATGTGAGTGGAAAAAATTTTAGCTGTGATGCAGAATTCAAGGCTTAGTCCATTCTTGTATTATAGTTTGATTTTTGATCCATGCAGGAAGATTCAAGTCGTCAGCGACATCTCTCCTAATGCATGATGGACAGTTACTGTGGGGAACACTTATACCCATATATAGAGATATGTGAAGGATTGTTGGAGTTTTGGCCTTTCCTTTAGAAACTTTAGTCCCACATCGGATAGGCCAAAGAGTTTGTATCTCTATATATTAGCTTTGCTATTATTGGAGATGCACATGTGGTGTGGAGGTGCACATGGGCTTGCCATGTGGGGTTATTTTTCTAATGGGAAAAAGGCTAAAATCAACAATAATAGCATTCATGCTTTTTGCTCTTGGGAAATTTATTTCCATAGGAGCTAAGCCCCGTAGGGGCTTAGCGACTCGGACTCGGACTCGGACTCAGACTCGGGCTCATGGGCTCATGAGGCGTAATATGGCGTTTTGTTGGCGCACTTTGCACTTAGCACGTCAGCATCGTCGCTAGGCGCATAGTGCGCTTTAGTTGCGCTCGTTGCGCGAGCCACTTGCGCAGCCACGTTGCGCGAGCCCAGTTGCGCATGCCCAGGTGCGCAAGCCCAGTTGCGCTGCCCAGGTGCACGCCCAGGTTGCGCTCAGGTTGTGCTGGGTTGTGCTGGGTTGCGCAGGGTTATGCTGGGTTGCGCAGGGTTGTGCTGGGTTGCGCTGGTTGCGCTGGTTGCACAGTGTGCGCAGTTCAGTGCGCGCTCTGTCGTGCAAAGTGTAAGGAGCACTGGGTGTGCGCAGTTGGCAGCAGAACGTGCGTTTGCATGTTCTGGGCGGTTGCTACATGTTCAGGGTTGTTATTACCACATCCCTAACTTTGTGGCAACCGACCAGTTGCTACAGGGCCTATATAAGGCATCCTCTCTCTCAAGGCTCATTACAGAATAAAAAGAGAAGCCACCAGAAAGTTTACGAAGTGTTCTTTAGCACAAGTAAACAGAGAATTCAGACGTGTTCTTTAACACAGTTCTGATCTGTCAGCCGTCGAGAGAGAGAGAGAGAGGAAAGGCGCCGCACCAGCGTTGCTTTTGCACAGGAGTTCGTGTCCATCCGAGGAGTCAGAAGAGCATGAGTGTTCCAAGTTCTCCGACGAACTTGCTGGTTCCTGGAAGCTGTTCGTGTAGGGCGAATAAAGCTTTGAGCAACGGTGATTATTCACCCCAGCAGGAGTTCTTCCATCTTTCGCCAGTCACCTTCTTCGTTGCTGTCAGTAATTCTGATTGTATCTTCTTTTTAGAAGTACTACGATCTGATTGCTGTTGATTACGAAATCTTTTTAGATTCTCGTAATATCATAACGATATCTTTTTAGATCTTCGTTATACTTACGCAACCTTCCTAGAAGTGTTGCGTTGGAACATTATTTTTACAATTGTTTCATATTCTCAGTTTTCCATCGAAAAATTGTGCCCCGGCACTAACAGAAACATGTTATTTTTCTCTTTTAAAATCATGTAGACAAAATATACAAAATTAATGTTACTGGCCTCCGGAGAAGTCACGCAAAGATGCACTCTCCTAAGAGTTGATCCGAGGTCTATGTGCAGATTCTTCTTGAATGCTCCTAATGGTAAAACTTTCGCTCTACCGGCTTCTCGTCGGTACACAACTCGGAGAGATCGATCCGTATTTAGCTTGTCCAAGGCAAGAATTTGAAGAACATAATTGTTACTGGAAGTGGAGAGAAGAATTGAGAGAGGTTCCTCGTAGAGATAAAAAAATTGTAGGGAAGGAAGGAGGAGAGGACCAAACGTAATTGTTGGCTAAAAAAGGGGCACATAAAAATTATGCTATAAAGGCTGGCTGGCTTTGAGTTGTTCAGGAGCTATAGAGTATACCAAATATGGGGAGTAAATAGGTATTTAAGGAGCAATCAATCTTTCCAACGTTCAAATTTAAAAGGATTAAAACGATCATAGACTAATGAGCAGCAAAAGATTTTAGGGTCCCAACCAGGACCTGAAGAAGGAATCAATCGGCATTCGACGCCCGCAGATGTGGGCACATACTCGCACCAGTTACACGCGTCGAACCGAACCGAGTTGGGCTGGACGGCGGTGGCCCGGACGTGTGGCCCAAGGGGCCCCCACACGACTCCACAAGAGAGCAAATTAGAGAAATTAATATGTACACACTTGGTACCATGTGCCCAACCAATGTGGGACTAAAAGTTAGCAAAGAAAGTTGAGCTTTTGCTCATTTGTGTGTGTGGACACACACAGAGGCAACAATCCTCCCTCCGCCCCCATCCAAAAGAAGAAGAAGAAGAAGAAGAAGAAGAAGAAGAAGAAGAAGATCAAGTTCCAAAGTAATAGAAGAAAAGGCGCAGAGAATTTATGGACAGATATATACTATGCATATGTGAGTTGGACTACATCATTGAATCTCACTTAGTGACTATTGTCTTTGTCTGAAGAAGTACTTGATGGACTATGTCTTGAATCAGACTTCTTGAACCAGATTCAGAAAATAGTACATATAGTATGCTAGAGGTTCTTGGGTATATCGGGGTGATGCTTTTGATTGACCATGCACACTTTTTCTTATTCATAAGTGTCGTCTGGGATCGCCTTGTCCCATAGTTGTGGCATTCATAACCTCTCATATAAGTAAGTCATCAAGGGTTGATGATAGGAGTCAACCCTGCATATCATGCTTGGACCTGCTAAGAGTTAAAACTCATCCTAATCATAATAGTCACCTAAGTCCAGCTTGTTTCTACCAATTGAACCGGCTTCTTGGGATCTCCAATCAAACTCGATTGGGTTGCCGCTGGTGACTTACGCATGAGCTTAACCCCATCTCCCTCAATAATTCTAGGATTAATGTCCTAGACAAACCCTTCATCAAGTGGTCTGCAAGGTTCTTTTATGACTTTATATAGTCAAGAACCATATATTTGCCTAATAAGCTCTTTATTGTCTTGAAGTATAGCTGCAGGTGCCTGTTCATCTTAGCATTCGTAGTATCATGTTTTAGTAGTTCTACAATAAATTTATCATCGAAGTTTATATAAATGGCAGGAACAAAAATATGATAGACATGTATATACATAATAAGATTTCTAAGCCATTCAGCTTTTATAAAAGTAGTGTCAAATGCTATTGTCATGCTCTGATTCCAAAAAATCGATAGTTGTCCCTCGGACGTGATGCCGTGCGAACCTAATTTGTGCCCGCACAAGACAAGTCATAAGGTTATCTGAAACACAACAATAGAGAGTATGCAAAAAAATTGAACAACACATGTGATATAGAAGAAACTTCATTTTATTGTACATCATTTACATAACTAGATTACAACTTGATACCGCGCAGGCTTACAAACATGACTCAAAATGAACGATGATGAGATAGTCGTTCCATACGTTACATTACTTTGTACAACCAGCATTTACAAACCACCTGGAATGGTAGAGAACCGCGATATCTTCTTTGGACTGTTATAGAGAGTCTTCAAAAGGATTCAACAAAAGTCTTCGACGTGTACGAAGCTTTAAAACATGAACGTCGTCTTGCTAGTGGGTGCTTTCCTCCTGATTTGTGGCACCTGTGGAGAGCGAGAGTCAGTACGATCACATGTACTGGTGGATGGCTAATTTAAACCCAAGCTCTCATTTGGTAAAGAGTTTTTATAAAACATGTTATATACTTGGTGATCTTTCTAACCATCCTGATGGATTGCATATAAATATTTTATGAGGCAAGCATATGAAAATTACATACATTTAGCAACTATCCATATTCATCCCGTGTCACAGGTATCAGATAGAGCAGTATAAGGGTATGAAGGTCAATAGCAATTTCAAGCCATCTTGGACTATAGCTGTGTTAGACGACGATCCTTTTCCGATGGATAGCGAGCCATGTTCGAAAGTTTTTGAATCACCCGTACTAGTCTTGCTAGCATTGATATACTCGTTCCTCCTAGGCTGAATCGGTTCCTTAGCCTAGGCAACCGTTCGAGAAAACTACACCTTGTGCACAAGTTATCCAATAACCGTATTGTTCTTCTTTGTTCTTTTGAAGTTAGCCCATTTTTAAGGTACTTCGCCTTATCGTTGCGATACTCGTTAATCGATTTATTCTTCATTTTGCATAGATCTATAGTAAATATGGCATAAGAAAGCATGCATCAGTTTTATGTTAAAGCAGTTCTATAGCAAGTGTTCGTGAGAAATCGTATCACAATTTATTGATTCTACACTATAAAGACAAGCATATCTCATTTGTGTTTATGATAACATTTAGAGCTAGAGGGTTTAGGGGAAGGAGGTCAGCCACTCACCTTGATTTTGCTTGAGGCGAGAGACCGATTGATTACGCTAGACAGTGCCTACATGATCACCTGAAATTGCATAAGCAACTGGTCAAAACACTGCACTATTCAATGAGTTCGATGGGAAATGCAAAATTTGAAGAATACAAGCTATGAAAACCACCGAAAACATTCATTAAAATGTATTCATAAAAACCAAGCCAAAGCCAAAGCCAAAGAAGCAAGTGCAGCATAAAAAGCAGAGCAACATGAGGTCTTTCCTGACTCGACCTTAGAGTCCATCCTCGAGGCACAACCCACTGAATATGGGATTCTGACTGATTTGGGTTTGCACCATCCTGCCACATGTCGCACACGGAAGCTAAGTAGCCTTCACAGTTGGAATGCAGCATCCTATGAGCAGATATCGCATAGATCACCATGCAGGCCGTGATGCTTTACCACACGAGTAGTAGAATTTAGTCTCTTCCGACAGGCAAAAGTTGACTGTCTTTCCATGTCACGCCCCAGTACCGAAATACGGAGACGGACTAGGCCAGCTACTCCATATGTGGTATACAAACGTCATACGGTGATCGTGGCTGTCAAGAGACAAGGGGGTGCATGCTACAATCAAGTCTCCTATGGTCTCACAGAGCATCTAGGTCTCAATCAATCAAACAAGAAGCAGTAAATAATGATCATATAAGATAAAGCAGTAAGGCATCCCCGACACATCATCAAAATGATCATGGAGATCTAGCTTTATAAGTTAGCTAGTCCAGAGAGTCATAGGTACATAATTATATTCAGCTGCAGTCTGATTTAATCACAAATTATGCAAAGACAAAATATCCAGATTAGCCGGCTAAACAGGTGCCGGCGGCTAAATGCCAGAACATAAGTAAAGATACTAAAGTGGTGGAGAAGAAACCCACTCGAGTCCCCCGCCAGCCATGCTCCTAGTATGCACCATTGACGTCAGGGTAGAAGTTTGGATCCTCAGGCGCTGCTACGAGATCTGGCCAAACAAAACCAGCGGGGTCAGCCCCGAATCGCAAGTACCACAAGGGAGCACAAAAGAGTAAGATAAAACCCAAGCACAAAATATTAATACTAGTAATAATAAAAGCTTCCGGTCGTAACCTCGGTCCACAGCCTGTCCTAGCACGATAGCCCAACCCAACAACCAAACAAGGACATGGGTTGGACCATGCACCATGACAGCCCATGTCCCTCGGCTAATAACGAAAGTTACAAGGCACAGTCAAGTCATTTTTTAAGCGGCCATTCATTCATACGGCTTTCTATATTAGCGGAGTTATCCCCGCGATACTGATTAAAAAGAATCCTCAGATCATGTCAACCCAGCAGGGCTAGCCAAACCATTTAAACATATAGCACATTGATTATGCACCGGTCCCCCGGAGGGCTACCGTGCTAAAACATATAACACATAGCTCGTAGAAGTCGGATATAACCATCCGCTATAGGCGAGTGAAACCATATTCGTGGCGGCCAATCCGACACGTCAGGACTGGACCAGGAGTGGCTAGTATGGCACGATCTCGGGATTCTTCCCACCCAATGCATCTACCAAGTTAGTTGCCTAGTTAATCCCTAGGTTATCTTCGGAGTTCGCATGTCGTGGTCACATGCTCACTTTCCTAGATGTCGTACATTGTACGAGTACCCCAAGAAGGGATCTGTACTGGTTTATGGAGTCATACGTATGTACCCCCTTCTTGGTGTAATGCGATACACAATACATACCACGTCATTGCTACTGATCAATCGCTATGTAAATGCTGGACTCTTGGAGGTACTGACAGGTATCACATAGGAAGACTTAGCACATAGGATAACACATCGATGCTCACATAGATTGTACTTTAGTACACACATAGGGTTATCCAGCATACGCATAGGAGTCAGATCAGGAATGAGGACCAAGACACAAGAGAAAATAGAACAAGAAGGTACTATACACTTAGGGTATGAAGTGCTCACAAGTCATAAAGATTCTTGAAGCTAAGACAAAGATCTACAACTTTCATGTTGGGAGTTGGAGGAAATTCTGGCCACAATTCAGCCAAATAAGGCATAAAACAGCCAAAAACAGCCAAAATAGGCTCTATACGGCATTCTGCGACACTATTCAGCCTTTTGCGGCACTATACGGCCTTCTGCGACACTATGCGGCCTTCTACGGCACTATTCATGCGGTACTATTCATCCATGCGGCTGCGGTACTATTCATTCTTGCAGCTGCGGCTGCGGTACTATTCATCAATGCGACTGCGGCACTATTCATATAGCACTATTCATTGTCCCTGCCAAAACCAGGGCAGATGACATAGAAAATGCCCAAATATTATTTTGGCCATAACTTCCTCAAAATATGTCGAAATTTAACTTTTCAAAGGTCAAAATTATGTAGAATCAAATTTCCTACAACCTAGGACCATTAATTTTCGAAAATAACCAAGTTTGATAGATCAAAACCATGTAAATATATAAAACCCTAGTTTTAGGAACTTAGATATACACAAAACTAGTCATTAAAATCAAAAACTCCAAGAACTAAACTTGTAGAGAATGAAGAGAAGAACAATATTGACAAATAATATCAAAGGAAAATTAAGAATGAAAAATGCACAAATCTCCACTTTTGAGCAAGTTGTACTTGCCTAAGGATGGTGGTTGAGGAAAATAAATGGAGGAGTGAATGAGGAGAGAGAGTGAGGAAGAGAATATAAATAGGGGTTGGGTTGGCTTAAGAAAACCCTAATCTCTAAATATGCTCCAACCCTTCCACTATGACATGCTTAAAAGATACATGCAACCATTAAATAATAATAAATAGAATTATGCACATGCTAAATACGGGATACCATGTACAGAATTCATAAAAGAATACGTATATCGGGATCGGGGAGTGACATCTCTATCCTCCTTAGAAAAATTCCGTCCTCAGAATTTCAGCCAAGACAATGATAGAGGAATCCGGACAAGCAAGGTGCAATTACAATCTACGCAAGCAACCTATCATTAGCGGTCATTGGTCATATATTTCAAAATAGTGCAACATAAGAATGTAAACAGATTACCAAGGCATGAGGAGAAACATACCTTCTGAGTCGAACAAGTGCGGATACCGAGATCTAATCTCGTCCTCGCGCTCCCAGGTTGACTCTCCTGGAGAGTGATGGCCCCAAGCGACACGGACAAGGCTAATAGTCCGGCTCTTAAGCACATTCTCTCGCCGGTCCAAAATAGACACGGGTTGTTCCTCGTAAGTTAGGTCGGTACCAACGACTAACTCCGAATGATCGAGGACATGACTCAGATCTGGGACATACCCACGCAACTGAGATACATGAAACACATCATGTACGCCAGATAGCGTGGGAGGAAGGGAAAGCCGATAAGCAACATCGCCTACCCGAGCGAGAATCTCAAAAGGACCAACGAATCTCGGACTAAGCTTTCCTCGGGTTCCAAATCTAATGACACCCCGAGTAGGCAAAATCCGCAGAAATACTTGGTCACCAACGCCAAACTCTAGAGGCCTACGATGCTGATCTGCCCAGTATTTGTGTCTGTCCTGCGCGACTCGAAGCTGCTCTCTGATCAACTTGACTGTCTCCACTGTCTGCGTGATCATCTTTGGTCCCAACAATTTTCGTTCTCCCACATCGTCCCATGCCAGAGGGGACCTGCACTTCCTTCCGTATAATGCTTCAAACGGTGCCATCTGTATACTTGCCTGATAACTATTATTGTAAGAGAACTCTACTAAATGAAGATGATCTTTCCAAGTTCCGTCGAAGTCTAAAGTACAAGCCCGTAATATATCTTCCAAGGTCTGAATGGTTCTCTCTGATTGTCCGTCCGTCTATGGATGATAGGCTGTACTGAACCTCAACTTAGTACCCAAACTTTGATGCAAACTCCGCCAAAAGTGAGAGGTGAACCGTCTGTCTCGATCTGATACTATGCTGACTGGAACACCATGCTGCCTCACAATCTGCTTCATATACATTTCTGCCAGCTGCTCAGTAGACTGTCCTACTCTGAAAGAAAGAAAATGAGCAACCTTTGTGAGCCGATCCACGATTACCCAAACTGCGTTTCGACCGGTCGGAGATCTAGGTAAACCGGTCACAAAGTCTATCGTGATGTGCTCCCACTTCCACTCCGGAGTAGGAAGCAGCTGTAACAATCCTGCTGGTCTCTGCTGCTCTGCCTTCACTTGCTGACATACCAAACATCTGGATACAAACCTCGCTATCTTCCTTTTCATACCATTCCACCAAAAGTGTTGCTTTATATCTTGGTACATCTTTGTGCCTCCGGGATGAATGGAATAAGGAGAACTATGAGCCTCTGACATAACTTCTTGTCGAAGGTCTCCACCTGGTACACAAAGACGGTTTCCGAACCTAAGTGTACCATCCTCATGGATTACTAACTCCTTTCTGAGACCTGACTCACACTCTGACCGAAGCTTCTGGATCCGCGGATCCTCTGCCTGGGCTGCTCTGATCCTCTCTACTAAAGTAGACTGAATCTACAAACTGGCCATAACTCCTATATTTTGTGGTAAGATCACTTCAATTCCTATTTCCTGAAGGTCTTCCAAAATATGCCTCTGCGAGGTTAAAACGAATGCAGCACCTCTCCTGTTCAAGGCATCTGCTACCACATTCGCCTTGCCTCGATGATACTGAAGATTTACATCAAAGTCCTTCAGTAATTCTAACCATCTTCTCTGTCTCATGTTCAGGTCCTTCTGGGTAAATACATACTTTAAGCTCTTATGATCAGTGTAAATCTCCACTCGATTCCCATATAAATAGTGCCTCCATAACTTAAGCGAGAACACTACTGCTGCTAATTCTAGGTCGTGGGTCGGATAGTTCTTCTCATGGTCCCGAAGCTGTCGAGATGCATATGCTATCACCTTACCATGCTGCATAAATACACACCCAAGTCCCTTTCCGGATGTGTCACAATACACTGTAAACCCTCCCGATCCTACTGGAAGTGTCAAGATCGGGGCTGAGATTAATCTCTTCTTCAATTCTTCAAATGATGTCTGACATTCTGCTGACCAAACAAACTCTACATCCTTATGCGTCAAACGCATCAAGGGTGCCGAAATCCTGGCAAAATCTGCCACGAACCTCCGGTAATAACCTGCCAATCCCAAGAAACTACGCACTTCTGCTATCGTCTTCGAAACTGGCCAATTCTCTACTGCCTCAACCTTCTTCGGATCTACTGACACTCCTGCCCCAGAAATAATGTGTCCCAAGAACGAAATATAATCCAGCCAAAACTCACATTTACTAAGCTTCCCATAAAGTGGATGCTCCCTCAAGGTCTGCAAAACTGTCCGAAGATGTTTCTCTTGTTCTTCCTCTCTACTGGAATAGACAAGGATGTCGTCTATAAACACTACTACAAACTTATCCAAGTATGGCATGAAGATGCGATTCATCAAATCCATGAACACGGCTGGGGCATTAGTTAATCCAAATGGCATCACTAGAAACTCATAATTCCCATACCGCGATCTAA
Organism: Iris pallida; assembly: GCA_029216955.1. NCBI lineage: Eukaryota > Viridiplantae > Streptophyta > Magnoliopsida > Asparagales > Iridaceae > Iris > Iris pallida. Next base: position 12,954,919 of record JANAVB010033814.1, read on the forward strand.
ATGCTGTCTTAGGTATGTCCTGCTCCCGGACCCTCACTTGATAATATCCCGATCGAAGATCAATCTTAGAGAAGACGCAGGCCTTACTCAATTGATCAAACAAGTAATCAATCCTTGGTAATAGATACTTGTTCTTCACTGTTACTGCATTCAACTGTCGGTAATCAATGCACATTCGTGTCGATCCATCCTTCTTGGGTACTAAAATTACCGGTGCTGCCCAGGGTGATTCGCTGTCCCGGATAAACTGCTTCGCCTTCAGTTCTTCTTCATGCTGGTGCAACTTGTCCAACTCTGACTGCGACATCCTGTAAACTCTGCCGACTCTAGGCTCCGTTCCAGGATTCAACTCAATACAAAACTCCACATCCCTCACTGGTGGTAAACCTGGAAGCTCATCTGGAAATATATCAAAAAATTCTCTGACCACTCTTGGAATCTGCTCCTGCTCTGCCAATGCTTCAGCAACGATGCCCTTGGGTCGATCCTCCAATGATCGAACAAAGACGAACTCCTCAACGCCAGGTACATTAAATACTATCCTACCTCCCCGACAATCTATCGTCGCATGACTGTCTCTCAACCAGTCCATGCCTAGGACAACGTCAAAGTTGCCCATAGGGAACTCAATCAAAGATGCGGGCAATAATTGCCCACTCACTATGATCGGACACGCTAAGCACACTCTGCTAACTCCTACGAGCCCATTACCAATGAGTATATTCATCCTCTCTGGCAATGCCTCAAACTCCAATCCAATACGTGTCGTAAATCGTGCAGATATAAAAGAGTAGGTAGCCCCCGAATCAAATAATGCTACTGCAGGAAAAGAGGTAACATAAATATTACCTGCAACCACATCGCCTGAAGCTAGTGCATCCTCCAGTGATAAGGTGAAGGCTTGGCCCTGGCCTTGCTGAGCTCCCTGGTGCTGCCTTCCTCGACCATGCTGTTGCTGCGGCCTCTGCGGGCCTTCCTGGTTCTGCGCCTGGCGAAACATCTGAGCCTGTGTCGGTAGACGCTGGGCTAGCGGCCTTATGGCCAATGCTGGTCCTCAGTTCGGTGCTTCTCCCGGAGCTGGCAACGCCGGAAACTGCTGAACTGGCCCTCGTGGCCTCTGCATCATAGGACAATTGACAATCTTGTGGTCTGGACTGCCACACCTCATGCATAATCCGTTAGCTGAACGACACACATCCCTAGTGTGCCCTCCCTTACCGCAGTAAGTATATCCAAAGGGCGCCTCCTGGCGCTGCTGCTGGTTCCTCTGCTGCTGATGCCGAGCTGGTGCTGTTATTTCTGATACCGCCGTCCTTGGCGGTGCTCCTGACTCATGAATACGAACGCCGGGTGCTGGCGCCGATGTTCGCTGTACTGCTTCTCCGCCCCTACTCTGGGGATGGGACCTCTTCTGGCCCCCATGTCTTGTCACCAACCTTTATTGGGTGAGTTCATGCCTCCGAGCAGCCGTTAAAATGGCTTCAAAAGTTTGATAGTCGTGCCCTTCTACTAGCTGTAGAATTTCCAAATGAAGTCCTTGCAGGAATCTCATCGCCTTCTCCGGCTCTGTAGCCACCATCATCGGTGCAAACCGACTCAGTCTGCAGAACTCTGCTGCATATCCATCTACCGTCTTACCAGCCTGCTTGAGACTGATAAACCTCTGTTGTAGCTCATACCACACTACCACGCCAAAGTACTTGGCCTTGAATCTGGTACTGAAGCTATCCCAAGGAACATGACGTCTCATTCCAACCTCTTTCGATGCCCACCAGTCGCGGACGAGATCCTGAAGTAACAGTCTGACCTGGTCAACCTTCTCTTCTGCTGGAACCTTTGCTGCGGTCAATATGGCCTCGATATCTTGAAGCCAAGCATCCGCCGTGATGGCATCCTCCGTGTCGTCAAAGTATCTCGGGTTAAGTCGACAAAACCTTCCCGATGCTCCCGAATTATTTCTGACACTTCTCTCAAGGGCTAATTGTAACCCCTGATTCAGTAGCACATTCTGTTCCTGCTACTAGGTCAGCTGTTGTTGATGGGCTGCCACCTGACGCTGCTGAGTGGCCAGGAATCCCCGGATGACCTCCAGGAGTGCTGCAGCATCAGGCACTGTCGTCGCTGCCGGCACCGCTGGGGGTGCAGGAGTTTCTAGAACCTGCGGTTCCACTGGCTCTGATATCACTTCCACTCGGATCTGGTCAAGAGAAGGCATTCTTTCCGGCTGCTGCCCCGTCGAGCCATGCTCTACTGGACGTTCCTCCATGTTGGCCTCATCAGCTACTGAGAACGAAGCACCCCTATAGGGAAAGATACATGATATCAAATGACAGGACGAGAAAGATTCGAGGATGCAATTCAAGTTATCAATCAAGGTGAGGGAAGAAAAATCGAGGCAAGAGATTCAAGGGGAACAAGTTTTGATTGAGACTCCTATAATAATAACACCCCACAAATCTGAAAATCAGACCTGCATGGGCCACCAATAAAACCTTGTCACGCCTCAGTACCGAAATACGGAGACGGACTAGTGTCACGCCCCAGAACCAGAATACTGGAGAGCGGGGGAATGACTCAGCCAGCTACGTATTACGGGTAGAAGAATACCGTATAATACGATCAATGCTGTCTAACCAGACGAGGGGGTGCATACTACATGAAAGTCTTACTATGGTCACTTCACATCTATTGTCTCAATCATTCAAACAAGAAGCAAAAATAGAGAACATGTAAGGTAAAATAGTAAGGCGTCCCAAACGCTTAGTCAAAATGTTCTTGAGATCTGGCTTTACAAAACATAGCCAGATGATGTAGTAACATGTACATAATTGTTATCAGCTGCAGTCTGACTTAATTACAATTATGTAAAAGCAAGTGCAAGACTATCCGACTAATATGTCGGTGCCAAGCGACAAAATGTAAAGTAAATAACAAAACGAGCGGTAAAGTAAGGAACCCACTCGAGTCCTCCTGCGATCATTCCCCTAGTATTGACCATCTTGGAGGTGGAAGTAAGCTGAGTCCTCGAGAACCGGCTCTAAATCTGGCCATGCAAAACCAGAGAGGTTAGACCTCTAATAGCAAGTACCACAAGGAAGCACGATATGAAGGATTAAACCAATAAGTAAGAGAATATAATAATAGATCTCTGCTTTCCACTAGGATTCACATAACATCACGACACTTCGAACCAACCTCCCAACCAAACAAGGACAGAAGTTGGCCCGTCATGTCCTGACATTCTGATCATCTCAGTTAGGCAACAGAGTAGGTACAGTACACAAACAAATTATCTTGAACAGCCAATCAACTCCTACAGCTTGCTATTGTGAGTCCCAAGTTATCCTGGAATTATGCAATTAGGGATTCCTCAGTTCTTACTATGTGCGAGCAAGGCTAGTCTATCCAGTCAATCAATTGCGCCAATCATGAATTAGACGAGTCCCAGCGGGACGCCCGTCATCAATATACAATATACAATAATAATATAAGCAGATACCGCTCCCTGCCCGTGTGGCAGGTTTACAGTATCTGTGGGAACCAGCCGGCCTGTCAGGCATTAATAGTCCCAAGAGGACTGTCATGTAAGAACTCGGGGATCCATTCTCTCCATGCAATCATTATTTTATTTAACTTAATAGTCTCTACGTTGAGTGAAATCTCATGCCGTGGATCATGGTCATTCAAATGAGTACTTTCGTACGGGATACGATATGCACAACTCTACAACGATACCCGTGCGGCTAGGTTGTAGGTCTTACATAGCGTAATGCAACAATCAAATCTAACCACGGAGTAATCATGCCTTGACCATAAAGTACACATGCTGCTCTGTAGAAAATAAATAAATTGAAGCCTGCACATGCCTGTATGTCAATATTCGGGATCGGCTAGTCGATTATAATAGTTCATAACATGAACATGTCTCATTCATTTAATTCAATAAGACGACTAGCCAGTCTCTTAGTTCCAACTAGGAACGCATGATCAATTTTAGTCAATGTAACCATTATTATCAATGGTGACAAGGCATGAAAGTCGATTAGTATTAAATGGGGTCGAGTCTATAACTCTCAAGGTTAAGTTCCAGTCTCACTGGGTATCCATAAACCAATCAAGACACAGGGCACGTTCTACACAACCATATATATTAAAAATATTAACATGCGAAGATTATCGAGTTCATGCGAAAGGCATAAGGATATAATAGAAAAATTATCATGCTACCATTAAATAAATAAATTAGAGAACAAATAGAAACACCCAGGTCAGGAAGTCACGCCAACAAGTCTATGCTAAGGCCAACAAGTCTATGCTAAGGCCAACAAGTCACGCCAACAAGTCTATGCTAAGGCCAACAAGTCACGCCAACAAGTCTATGCTAAGGCCAACAAGTCACGCAAGAATCATACGCGTAAAAAAGTATGCCAAGTTAAGTAGGAAGGAGTGAGCGTATAAACATCGTGAGCGTGAAAAGTGGTTCACGTTGGCACGTACAGCGTGAGCGTATGAGCGTGAAAAAGCGTGATAAGAAATTCACGCACGCACAAAGTGAGCGTGGAAAGAAATTTACGCACGCACAGCGTGAGCGTGATAAGAAATTCACGCACGCACAGCGTGAGCGTGATAAGAAATTCATGCACGCACAGCGTGAGCGTGAAGACTCAAAATTCACGCTGAACACGTAAAGACGTGTGCGTGACTAAAATTTACGCTGGCACGTAAGAACGTGAGCGTGACTCAAAATTCACGCTAAACACGTAAAGACGTGTGCGTGACTAAAAATTTACGCTGGCACGTAAGAACGTGAGCGTGACTTAAAATTTACGCTAAACACGTAAAGACGTGTGCGTGACTAAAAATTCACGCTGGCACGTAAGAACGTGAGCGTGACTAAACATCCCGAACTCCAATCTTATGGAACTTTCGTTCCAAGCCAGAAATGATGTTCCCATGGTTCAGAATGGTGTGGAATGAGAAGCTCTGCCACATGAAACTATCTATTTCCGAAAACACGCCAGTTTGGTGGATCAAAACCCATGAACAACCGAGAACACAACAACTTAGATCTAGAAGAAACAAGCCAACGAAATCAAAAATGCTAAGTACTAAACTCTCTTAGAATCACAAGAGGAAGACAAGTGAACCATAAAAATGGGTGGAGGAGAAGCAAGATGTACTTGCCTTCTCCTGGTAGGTGGAGAGAGTGAAGAGGAAGAAGAAGAAGAAGTAATGGTGAAGGAAAGTTATGAGGAGAGAGAAGGAGATGGGGGCTTTAAATGGGAAAGGGTGGTGGTAGGTGGGTTTATTGGGTCGGGTTCATTCGGATCCATCCAAGGCCAACCCGAAAGCAAAGCAGAGAGGTTAAAAGCAGAAAATAAAATACAAAAAATAAATTGCAGGAATAAAATTACAAGAAATAAAATTACAGGAATAAAATGCAGATAATTAATTAACATAAAATTAAAGGAATTTAAATACAGGATAATACATGATAAATATTAAATAAATATGTATGAGTTGTACATGTATAAAAATACGCATTCTGGGAACGGGAAGTGACAACTAGGCCAGCTACTCCATATGAGGTATACAAACGTCATACGGCGATCGTAGCTGTCAAGAGACAAGGGGGTGCATGCTACAATCAAGTCTCCTATGGTCTCACAGAGCATCTAGGTCTCAATCAATCAAACAAGAAACAGTAAATAATGATCATATAAGATAAAGCAGTAAGGCATCCCCGACGCATCATCAAAATGATCATGGAGATCTAGCTTTATAAGTTAGCTAGTCCAGAGAGTCATAGGTACATAATTGTATTCAGCTGCAGTCTGATTTAATTACAAATTATGCAAAGACAAAATATCCAGATTAGCTGGCTAAACAGGTGCCGGTGGCTAAATGCCAGAACATAAGTAAAAATACTAGAGTGGTGGAGAAGAAACCCACTCGAGTCTCCCGCCAGCCATGCTCCTAGTATGCACCATTGACGTCAGAAAAGAAGTTTGGATCCTCAGGCGCTGCTACGACATCTGGCCAAACAAAACCAGCAGGGTCAGCCCCGAATAGTAAGTACCACAAGGGAGCACAAAAGAGTGAGATAAAACCTAAGCACAAAATATTAATACTAGTAATAATAAAAGCTTCCGGTCGTAACCTCGGTCCACAGCCTGTCCTAGCACGATAGCCCAACCCAATAACCAAACAAGGATACGGGTTGGACCATGCACCATGACAGCCCATGTCCCTCGGCTACTAACGGAAGTTACAAGGCACAGTCAAGTCATTTTTCAAGCGGCCATTCATTTATACGGCTTTCTATATTTGGTGGAGTTATTCCCGCGATAATGATTAAAAGGAATTCTCAGATCGTGTCAACCCAGCAGGGCTAGCCAAACCATTTAAACATATAGCACATTGATTATGCACCGGTCCCCCGGAGGGCTACCGTGCTAAAACATATAACATATAGCTCGTAGAAGTCGGATATAGCCATCCGCTATCGGCGAGTGAAACCATATCCGTGGCGGCCAACCCGACACGTCAGGACTGGACCTGGGGTGGCTAATATGGCACGATCTCGGGATTCTTCCCACCCAATGTATCTACCAAGTTAGTTCCCTAGTTAATCCCTAGGTTATCTTCGGAGTTCGCATGTCGTGGTCACATTCTCACTCTCCTAGATGTCGTACATTGTACGAGTACCCCAAGAAGGGATCTGTACTGGTTTATGGAGTCATACGTATGTACCCCCTTCTTGGTGTAATGCGACACACAACACATACCACGTCATTGCTACTGATCAATCGCTATGTAAATGTTGGACTCTTGGAGGTACTGACAGGTATCACATAGGAACACTTAGCACATAGGATAGTACATCGATGGTCACATAGATTGTATCTTAGTACACACATAGGGTTATCCAGCATACGCATAGGAGTCAGATCAGGAATGAGGACCAAGACACAAGAGGAAATAGAACAAGAAGGTACTATACACTTAGGGTATGAAGTGCTCGCAAGTCATGAAGATTCTTGAAGCCAAGACAAAGATCTACAACTTTCATGTTGGGAGTTGGAGGAAATTCTGGCCACAATTCAGCCAAATAGGGCATAAAACAGCAAAAACAGCCAAAATAGGCTCTATGCGGCATTCTGCGGCACTATTCAGCCTTCTGCGGCACTGTGCGGCCTTCTGCGGTACTATACGGCCTTCTACGGCACTATTTATGCGACACTATTCATCCATACGGCTGCGGCACTATTCATCCATACGGCTGCGGTACTATTCATTCATGCGGCTGCAACACTATTCATATGGTACTATTCATCCATGCGGCTGCGGTACTATTCATATGGCACTATTCATCATCCCTGTCAAAACCAGGGCAGATGACATAAAAAATGTCCAAATATTGTTTTGGCCATAACTTCCTCAAAATAAGTCAAAATCTAACTTTTCAAAGGTCAAAATTGTGTAGAATCAAATTTCCTACAACCTAGGACCATTAGTTTTTAAAAATAACCAAGTTTGATAGGTCAAAACCATGTAAATATATAAAACCCTAGTTTTAGGAACTTAGATATACACAAAATTAGCCATTAAAATCAAAAACTCCAAGAACTAAACTTGTAGAAAATGAAGAGAAGAACAATATAGACAAATAATATCAAAGGAAAATTAAGAATGAAAAATGCACAAATCTCCACTTTTGAGCAAGTTGTACTTGCCTAAGGATGGTGGTTGAGGAAAATAAATGGAGGAGTGAATGAGGAGAGTAAGTGAGGAAGAGAATATAAATAGGGGTTGGGTTGGCTTAAGAAAACCCTAATCTTTAAACATGCTCCAACCCTTCCACTAATGACATGCTTAAAAATACATGCAACCATTAAATAATAATAAATAGAATTATGCACATGCTAAATACGGGATACCATGTACAGAATTCATGAAAGAATACGTATATCGGGATCGGGGAGTGACATTCCAGCACAGTATACGGTGGCATTGCAAGCGCCGAGCTAATCCATCCCAAATATGATGTCATAGTCCATGATATCTAGAACTATCGCACCTAAATATATTTTTCTACCTCCAATACAGATGATTCCGTCTTTGCAGCTTATGTGTGTAAGTAGTTGCACGTCCGACGGGATGTTAACACTAAGGTTAATGCCTAGAGGTGTCAAAGGAAATTCGTGCTTGACGGCAAAAATCTGCCGATATAAAGCTATGCATGTCACCTAAATCAAACAGTACACGAGCAGGTTTGTTATTGAAAAGCAGTATACCTGTCACCACTGTAACACCCAATTTTTCCAAATGAGGGTAATTTTGAAATTTTGTATTTTAATTTATTTAATGATGATATTTAATTAATACTATAATTTTTGGTAATTTTTAATCATTTTTAAACTATTTAATTCATGACTTATGATTTTGGTGTTTGACTAGTGTAACCTTGGAGACTGTCGACCTAGAGCCTAGCCATGTGATTAGGATGTTTGATTAGTACATTTTATCCTAGAGGATATTTTGGTCATTTATTAGAATTTATTTGAATTTATGAGAATTTTTAGGAATTATTTTGGAATTGTTTGGACTAGGTTGACTTTGACTAGTTTTGACCCTTGTAGACCAACCTAGAAGCTAACCCTAGTTAGTATGGACTTGGTTAGATTATATGACTCTAGTCTATCCTAAGCTAATCCTTGGTTTGGTCATTAGACTCTAGTTAGCAATAAGAATTAGAAAGTCATAAGTCATGGCTTCTGATTTAGCACCTTTAATTAATCATTTAACTCATAGCCTTGTAAGTTGGCCCAAAGCCCAAGACAAATTCAAAAACCCTAAGCCCTAGACTAAGTGGCCAGCCACCATATCATCATTGGGATCATCACCCTATAAATACTCTCCTAAAATTTAGGGTTGCCTCTTTCTTAGGAAAGCTCAAGTTTAAGAAGGTTAGTTTCCTATTGTATTTTAATCCCTAGAACTCCATTCCTCTTCCTTTTTCATTCTAATCTTCTCCATTCGGTTCTAATATACCTATTCTTGCTGTTGTTAAGGTTTTATTTCAGTTTGATGTGATTTGAGTGGATTGGGACATCAAGAGAAGAGCTATTGAAAGGGGATTTTTCTTGAAAGTTCATCCATAGGTAACCTTCTTATTTCTCCATGAAACTTTGATTTCTTTTCATGATTAGGAAGCCCTAGGGGTCCCCTAAGTGTCTGCATTGGTGTCGTGTCAGGTTTCATAAGTTTCGTGTCCATTTGGACACGTACCAGAGGTGGTACCTAGGTGTTTGTCGAAATGCCACTGAGGGTATTTCGTTTGGTTTTGTGGAAACTTTTTGAATAGGAATTAGGGTTTTGATCTTGCCTGTGGTTTTCTAGTGTTTGTGTTTGGTTTTCGTGTCATGTCAGGCCTAGGGAGACACGCGGACACGTGCCGCACACCCGCGTACGCACACTACAGTGCTCCCCTGCTAACTCGGGGGCTGTAGTGGACACGACACGTAATGGCTTGACACAAAACATGACACGCCTCTTGGGGCAGTGATTGACACGCCACGTGTCAAGTTTCATGGGCCCACGTGGCGTATTGAGGAAGAAATCCTCGACGCACGGGGAAGTGCCTATGCAGTGCGCTAGTGAAATCGAGCACTGATACGGCTCTGTAGTTTTGGACACGACAACTAGGACACGGTGCAGGTAGACCTAGTCCTAGCCCTAGTATAGGTGTACACGTGTGCACGAGCATGTGGCCTAGTTCGTGCTGTGTCGTGTGCACGACACGCGTGCACACGTGCACGATACAGTGCATCGAACTGGACTGTTTTGTACTGTTTGTATCTCGTTTTGATTTGGACACGTTTGTGTCCACTTTGGTGGACACAAACATGTTGTATGACACATATATGATGTATATCTTATTTACCAACCTCTGTTTTTCCACTTTAGCTCGTTTTGTTTGGTCAAATCCTCATTTCCCAATTCCTGATACAGTGTATCATTAACCTGAAATTCCAGTTTCAAACATGGACCTTGTCACCTAGTTTAATCTAATTATTGCTATTAATTTGTTGGTTTCAGACCTTAATCATGTTCTCCTATATGTAATCTAGTTATATGTCAACTTTTGTTTTAATTAGGCCTGTTTTGAGTTCAGAAACTGGGCTTGATGGTAGGCCATTTACTGGGTGTTCAGTTTTTCCATTCCCAGTTTATTTCCATATTTCAAATGTTGAACTTGACATCATTTTTACCCATTTACACTGATAATTACATGATTTTTTTAAACCTCTAACTTGTACCCCTATATGAATCCTACTAGTGTGTCAATTTTGGGTTGGAATGGGTATGTTTGGTTTCGAATGGGGGGGATGTTTGAATGTTGAACTGTAGGAGTGTTGGGCTGTTTAGGTTTTAATTGATATCCAGGTTTCATTGATACATGAGAATGTGGGAACTGTAGGTGGAAATCTGAGAATTATGTATGTGGTTTTACTAACACACACAGTCTAAGGCACCCCTTTTTGTCCCAGTCACACACAAGCCACACACATACAAACTTGTACACCCTTCACTCTTCATTACACACACAACCATATTCCTACCTATTTCTAATTCCTGTCACATGTTGCAGCCTACACACACACACACATGTCTTCTCTCTTCACATAATGCCCGCACACTCTTGCACTCTCTCACTCTCTACACTCACACATACACTTATGCTCTCTCTCTACTATATCATGAAAGCCTAGTTATATTTGTATATATGTATTATGTAGATATGTGGATACATATATGTAGGTACCTTATATATGGTAACATGTGAGATGAATATATATATAGGGTAATGTATATCTATTTGTATATATGTATTATAACCTATAGTAAGGTATGTAATATAGATATCTATGTGAATGTGCCTATACCTATGTATAGGTATATAGGTAACTTAATGCTAGTGTATGTCTATGATTGTGTTAGATAATATATCATATATTTAGTATTTTTTTGGGTGAGATAATGACATATAGCCTTGTGTTAGGGGTGGCTTATAGGCATGATACAGCCTATGGCATATATGTGAGTCTGTTTGCCTAGAAAGTCTAGAATGGTCTGGTATAGCTTATTTAGACCTAGAATAGACTAGTATGGACTAGTTTGACCTAATTTAGACTTGGTTGACCTAGTTTGACCATAGTTGACTTAGGTTTGACTTCTTGGTTAACCAAGGTTGACCAAGAGTTGATTTTGGCCTAGATTGACCTAGAATCATGTAGAATGCATAGTAGAACTTCATTTTACCATTTTAGACTTGTTGTGACTTGTACTGTTCTATAGGAGACAGACACCACTCCTCGGACATTATATTTTCTTCAGACACTCGGAAGATCAGGCGAGTACATTCTCTGACCGTTTTATACTTGTCTGGATTTACATTCTTGCTCTAGATTACTGTACTTGATGCTGGCACGATTGTTATCACAGATTGGTACTATAAGGATCTCCTTTTGGGATGTTATCCCCTTGTATTCACTAGATACATATTGTGATGTGCATTTCACTTCCATATTGTATTTATTGAATACCTATATCCTTGTATACTCCTTGTGCATATTGTACTCTCAGTATCACATGAGTCCCAGGGATAGACCATTATACACTATTGTATAACATTGTACAACTATTGTATAACATTGTACATCTATTGTATAATATTGTACATCTATTGTATAACATTGTACACTATTGTGCAAGATAACGTAACGGGAGTGGATCCTTGTGTATTGATTGGGGAGGGGGAGTAGAATTTGTTATGTACTCAAATCCTATTGTACAACATTGTATAACTATTGTATATGTCTATTGTACACCCACGTACAATGGAGTTACCATTGCATTTTCCTAGACCGTTTACATAACCATATTGTACTCTAAATCACAGTAGGCTTACAGTTCTTACTTATCATATATAGATATTTCCTGTTATCAAATCTCTACTGTTTTTCATATACATTCTTCTTTCAGCGTTTCATGTACCTTACTCTATTGCATGCTTTATATTTCCTAATATGATATGAACTGCGTGAGATGTTTTGTTCTCGCTCCTGTCCTGACTGGACCTGTTGAAAATATTACAGAGGATGAGGATGAGGCCTGCATAGACACTTACTATAGGACAGCTGTAGATGACATGTGTGACCCAGATTTCTAGCCTGATCCACTAGCTTAGAGACTGAGGCTCCCTAGTCTAGGTTTTACTATTTCTGTCTTCTGAGATCTGATTGTATATATTCTTTCATTTTCAGTATTAGAGACTTATATTGAGTTGGATGTTCTGTTTTGTATGGCAGTAGACACTTAGACTCTCTCTCTGATTGTATCCTGTAGATCTTTTTATTCCAGTATCTATCTATCTTTTATTTTCATCATTCTGCCTTAGATGTGATTGAGACTGTATATTGCTATGTCACCTCCATTCGGAGTGTATATACTGTACAGGTACCTTTATATTGTTAGATGATTGACCTAGGACAGCGTTCTACCGCCGACACTGTGGCGTAGGCTGGGCGTTGTTACGTTCTCGTACCCTCACAGTGGGTGCGGGTCGTGACAACCACTGTGTCAGATGTGAATACTTAATCCCGGGACATTGCGTAGACTCATTCCTGGGCATTGGAACGACGGACTTGGCCATTTGCTTGTGCGCTTAGAGGAGCTTAAGGTGCCTGACCTCGATTATGCTGGTATTGCAATTGCAGAGGGCGTTGGTTCGGCCCACCTTTCGGACAGTCACGTGCGAAGTAGCCTACCCGACCGCACTTGTGGCATGCTCCAGTTTTCATTCGACATTCGGTAGCCAGGTGCCCCTCATTGTGGCAAAAATTACAGTATACTCGATTCTTACCCTGGTTTTCGCCTCCGTTACCGTGGTTTGGACATTTTTATACGTTGTTGCCTCCTGTATTACTATGAAGTTTGTGATTATTATAGTGCACAGCGTCGACAGTAGTAGGCGGATACTGAGGCTCGAGGCGGATGGCATGGTTGAGTGACTCGCCCATTGTTTGGTATTCGGGCACAGTCATATGGGCAGAAATTGAAGACCTCAGGCCCACTTTGAATCTTCTTACTCGACTCGCCGCCGTTCGTTGATGGACACCAGCAAATCGGGCCAGCCTGTTGAATTCTGTAATATACTGATGTACCGTCATGTTTTTCTATTTCAGCTGCATAAACTCATTCTCCTTCGCCTGACGGAACATTATGAGCAGGTACTCGACTTCGAATGCCTTGCAGAAGGTATCCCAAGAGATCGGTGTGGTTGAATCATCGTGACAGATCGCTTGCTTCTGCACGGCCCACCAATTGTACGCATTCAACCGAAGTTGAAGTTGAGCGCAAGTGACTCGCTTTGTTTCTTCGATGCCGAGGAGCTCGAAGTTGTCTTCAATCTCTTCTAACCAATTGATCGTAAGAGAAGCATTTTTAGTGCCGGAGAAGGAAGTGCAAAACACCTTCTTGAAATTGGTGATATCGAAGGTGTTATTCTCTTGCGGTGCATGCTGAGGCGTAGGCTCCTTTACCGTGACTTCAGTAGGTTGGGCCACAAGTTCGACGGTACGAGTCATTGCACAATTTTTGTTGGCTACCACTGTTTGTACTAGTTGCCGTAGCATTTCATGATGATGTTGTTGAACCTTGAACTGCGATTCGAACCTGGCTTCAAATTGGGGCTGTTGTCTCTTGGATTGCAGGCACAGAGTTTTGCTTTCACGTTGGCATGTCTCTGTTGCACTTCCAGCATATGCAACATCCTCTCTATAGGGTTGTCGAAAGGCCCGGCTTCGGAACTACCCGAGCTACTAGAAGTGCTCGTTTTGTTCACTATCGTAGGCTCCGCAACTACTGGAATAAGAAAACAACTCTCATTAGTTTTCAAAATATTATGGACTCCCTGTATGGAACAACTTATCTCATCGACACGAGATCAAAGGTTCAAGACTCGAGACGAAATACCAAGGACGTAAAGCCGTACTCTGGTACCATTATGTCACGCCCCAATTCCGAAGAATCGATAGTCATCCCCCAGGCGTGATGCCATGCGAACCTAATTTACATCCGAATAAGACAAGTCATAAGGTTATTCAAAACACAATAATAGAGAGTACATAGAGAAATTGAACAACACATGTGATATAGAAGAAACTTTATTTTATTGATAATGGACATCATTTACATGACTCGATTACAACTTGATGCCGTACAGGCTTACAAAAATGACTCAAAACGAACGATGATGAGATAGTCATTCCATACAATACATTCCCTTATACAACCAGTATTTATAAATCACTTGGAATGGTAGGGAGTCACGACATCTTCTTTGAACTGTTGTAGAGAGTCTTCAAAAGGATTCAACAAAAGTCTTCGACATGTGGATGAAGCTTTAAAACACGAACGTTGCCTTGCTAGTGGGTGTGTTCCTCCTAATTTATGGCACCTGTAAAGAGCGAAGGTCGGTATGATCATATGTACTGGTGGCTGGCTAATTTAAACCCATGCTCTCATTTGTTCAAGAATTTTTATACAACATGTTATATACTTGGTGATCTTTCTAATCATCCAGATAGATTGCATGTGAACATTTTATGAGGCAAGCATATAAAAATTACATACATTTAGCAACTGTCCACATTCATCCCGTATCACAGGTATTAGATAGAGCAATATAAGGGTGTAAAGGTCACTAGCAATTTTAAGCCATCATGGACTATAGTTGTGTTAGACGACGATCCTTTCGCAACGGGTAGCGAGCCCTGTTCAAAAGTTCTCGAATCATCCATGCTAGTCCTGTTAGCACTGCTATACTCGTTCTACCTAGACTGAACCGGTTCCTTGGCCTAGACAACCGTTCGAGAAAACTCTACCTTGTGCACAAGTTGTCTAATAACCGTATTGTTCTTCTTTGTTCTTTTGAACTTAGCCCATTTTTAGGGTACTTCGCCTAATCTTTGCGATACTCATTAATCGATTCAATCTTCATTTTGTACAGATCTATAGTAAATGAAGAAAGCATGCATTAGTTTTATGTTAAAGCAGTTCTATAGCAAGTGTTCGTGAGGAATCGTGCCATAATTTATTAATTCGACACTATAAAGACAAGTATATCTCATTTGTGTTTATAATAGCATTTAGAGCCAGAGGGTTGAGGGGAAGGAGGTCAACCACTCACCTTAATTTTGCTTGAGGCGAGAGACTAGTTGATTGCGCTAGACAGAGCCTACGTGATCACTTAAAATTGTATAAACAACTGGTCAGAACACTACATTATTCAATGAGTTCGATAGAAAATGTAAAATTTGAAGAACACAAGCCATGAAAACCATCGAAAACATTTACGAAAATGCATTCAGAAAAACTAAGCTAAAGCCAAAGCCAAAGCCAAAGAAGCAAGTACGACATGAAAAGTAGAGCAACGAGAGTTCTCTTCCGACCCAGTCGCAGAGTCTATCCTCGAGGTATAACCTGCTGAATATGGAACTTGATTTCAAAGAAGCCATTCCATGACGAGGAAAGAATCTTAATTCAATCATTCCCGTTCAATCGATTCAATCGATCTGACCAATCGGTTCCGACCAAATCGATAAAGACAGTGTTCCTTTATCGCGTAACCCGTGGACGAAAAACAAGGCACGATGTAGGGACGAAGCAATACAACTATCATTTCGGAGTCTATTGTACTCCTAGCTATGATAGTTTGTTTACCTGATCCCTAGGAGGTCGTAGCTCCTCCAATAGTAAAAGCATATCCAGTAGTGGATTTTATATCATGTGAATCAGTTATCTAGTTTACATCTGGATGACCTTCTATGATATTTGGGTGCCTAGTATAGTGAAATTTATAATCCATAGTACTCTTAAGATGTCTAAATACTCTATCCAATGCAGTCTAATATGACTGGTTTGGGTTACTGGTATATCTACTCAGTCTTCCAATAGTAAATACAATATCGGGTCTGGTCCTATTTGTTATATACATAAGGGAACTTATCATCTGTGAATATCTGTTTTGTTTTATAGGTGATCCTTCGTTCTTCTTGATAACAATACTAATGTTATAAGGAGTAGGGGAAGGTTTCTTGTCAAAATACTCAAACTTACTTAGCTTTTTCTCGATCGAGTGTTCTAAGGATAGAGTATAGCCCTATTTGCATTTGGGCATTTATATTCCTAGCTAGAATTAAGTTGGCTTCACCTAGATCTTTCACATCAAACTAGTTAGATAAATAATTCTTAGTGTTATTTATCAATTCTAGTGATGATCCAAGAATAGGGATGTCATCTACATACAAGTATAAAATGACACAACTTCTATATGTATTTTAGAGTATATACATTTGTCATACTCATTTGGCAGGAATCCATATTCTAAAATGACTTTGTCAAACTTGTTGTGCCATTGCTTGGGAGCTTGTTTTAGGCCATAGAGAGATTTTACTAATCAGCAAACCTTCTTTTCTTAGCCTTTAATAATGAAACCTTCAGGTTGCTCTATGTAGATTTCTTCGTCTAGATCTCTTTTTAAAATGTTGTCTTTATATTCATTTGATGAATTAGCATATCATGAATGGATGCTAAGGCTAGAAGTGTTCTAATATAGGTTATCCTAGCTACATGAAGTAGGTGTCGAATAATATAAACCTATTTTCTGAGCGAAACCTTTAGTTACTAATCTAGCTTTGTAATTCTCTACAGAACCATCGGCTCTAAGTTCCTTTTTGAAGATCTACTTACAACCTATGGGTTTACTACCTAACAGTAGGTATGCTAAAAACTAAGCAATATTCTCTATGATGGAGTTATACCCATCGTTAATGACTTCTTTCCAGAAAGGGGCATTAATAGAGGATATAGCTTCTTCATAAGTTGAGGGATCACCCTCTATCAAAAAGGTGAAGAATCCTTCTCCTAAATTCTTTTCAATCCTTTCTCCTTTACTACTTCTAGGTTTTATATCTTGTTTAGGTTGTGAACTAGATGTTTTAACATGAGAACTAGTATATGGAGTAAGAGAAAGGTTGGGAGAACATGATAAAGTTCTATCCTTAAAGGAAAATATATTCTCAAAGCAAACTGCATCTCTTGCTTCTGTAATGATATTGTTAGAGATTTCATTTACTTCAGAGTGAATCACTAGAAATCTATTGGCATTGCCATCTAAAGTATGTCCTATGAATACAACATCTACAGTCCTAGGTCCAATCTTTTAGGTTCAGGAATTCCTACTTTAGCTAGGCATCCCCAAACTTTGGGATAATCAGTTCTAGAAGTTCTACCTTTAATTAATTCATAGGGAGTCTTATCATGTGATTAAGGATCCTATTTAGGTTGTAGCATGCTGATAACAAGGCTTCTCTCCACAAATTATCAGGGGCACCTGAGATGAGGAGCATGACATTCACCATGTCTAATAGAGTTCGATTGTTTCTTTCAGCAACTCTGTTGGACTGTAATGAATAAGAAGAAGTTACCTCATGATTTATTCTGTGTTATTCACTGAAGTTAATCATACCATTTCAGGTAAACTCTCCACCATGATCGGATCTAACTATCGTAATCTTTATCCCTAATTGGTTCTCAACTTCAGATTTGTATACCTTGAACCTATCAAGGACTTCATCTTTGGTTTTAAGAAGGTAGGTATAACAATACTTTGAATAATCGTCTATAAAAGTGACAATATTTCCTACCACCTTGGGTCAGAACCCTTTTTGAGTCACATACATCACTATGAATTAGTTCTAGAAGGTCTTAATCCCTTTGGACTGGTTTGAAAGGTAGTCTTCTATGTTTGGCTTGGACACAAATCTCACGCTTGTGTTTATCATCTATTGGAGTCTTATGAATAAGATCTAAGGCCATCATTCTTCTAAGGGAACCTAGGTTCATATTACCATGCCAAACATTGGAAGATTCTAAATTGGAAACAACAAGAGAAGGATCTGACATTTTATTCATAGTACTTAGAATAAAAAGACCTTCTTTTACAAGCCCTTTTCCAACAAAAGACTCATTCTTAGAAAGAACAACTTTATTAGCCTCTATTACAATCTTGTACCTTGAAGCTACAAGTAGAGATCCGCTAATTATATTTTTTCTAATTGATGACACATGAAGTACATCATGAAGAGACAGAATTTTCCCTGATGTCATCAGATCTATTCTTCCTTTTTTTACAATCTGTAACGTTGAGCCATCTCATAGGGTTACACCTCTTCCACATAATTCCTAATAGTTTGAGAAACATGAGCAATCAAATAAAACATGAATATTAGCTCCAGAATCCAACCACCAATCATCAGAATGATAATAAATATTGACTAAAGGTTGATAGCTTACAGATCTGAAAAAACTAGAAGATCCATTCAAAATCATGTTAGTTTCTGGTTAGTTCGACCTATCCTCCCTCTAGGTCGGAATGGGTTACCATTTTCTGGTCCTAGTCAGGTTTTCCAACCAGATATTACCCCATGACCGGAGGCTCGGTCTAGTACCGAACCCAGTCAGTCCTCTCTTTGTAGGAACGTTGAGCACCTCTAAGGGTGGATAGAGTGCGTGTGTACAATGAATAAATAATCACCAATTAAAATTATGTCAATAAATAAACTGATATGTAAGCAAGCAATAACAAATATATACGTAAAGTAAATAAGTTCAGAGAGGCAAACACAAACACCGATGTTTATACTAGTTTTCCTTTAAGAGGATTAGTCCAGTCTCGAGAACTCTATCTCATGTACCCTCACATATATAGCATAAATTACCAACCCTTTATTTGTACTTTTGAGGGAGATTCGAATTCGAAATTTTGAATTCCCTAGTGTACATTGTTATTCACTGATACGCATTGGCTGAGTGTTCATTTTGGAAATTGATTTTGTTTTCTGTTTTAACTGATGTTTTATGAGGATTAATGGTTCACCCACATGTTAAGTAATAGTGTACGTGATTACTTGTAAATTTTTATGATGTTTTTAGGGTCGAAATCCTGATTTTTCCCAAGTGACTGATGGTATGGCTGAATGTATTCCTTCTGAATTTGATTTCATTCATCTCCTTTTTTTTTGTTGATTAATGAGTAAATTAGGACTTGCCTACATATTTGTTAATAGTGGAACATGTAGTTGTGTTTGTATAGGGATAGGGGAATCATCGAAATGGGGTTTTGCACTTTGGGTTTGGGATTCCTGTCAAGTTTCAGGAATCCTGAAACTAATTTCTGTTTTTCATCACATTGCACTCTTCTCTAACACACATTTGACTTCCAGTTTTCCCTCACATATGTCTCCCTAATTCACACTCACATACCCACATGTAAATTTACACACAACTGATATCTAAACAATTCTGATTTCCAGTTCTTTTTCCTCTCACACACTCACCTAACCTATGTTCTCCTCACACACATTGTTCATTGATATGGATACACACACAAACACACAATTCTGATTTCTAGGTTTACTCCTCACACACTCTCACTCAATCACATTGCCACACACAACCTGAACACAGATTTCTGGGTTCCAGTTTTTCCCTCTCATATACTAGAACACACACATTCATGTCCATATACACACACATATGTTGACACTCACTCATATTGCAATCACACACAAGGCAAATTCTAAATTACTCTTGAACATTATTTTGACTAACCTCAGATAATTCCTGTCATTGTAAAGAACTGAGACACATTACACTGTTGAATCAACTGAATAACTGAGATGTCAGTTATTGACAAATAGAAGCATTGGTTCACACTTAACCTGAGACTGATTCCTGATTCACTCACACACACAGATTCTTCACTCATACACTCAAGTACACATACACACTAGACACTGTCACACCATATACACTCTACACACTCCTTAGTCCCTGTCACATTCCTACACACATTGTATCACACACTCTCCCCTCTCTAATTTTCTATATACAAGTTGTATATATATGCATTATTGTATATATAGGTATGCCTATAATATATATATATATATATATATATATATATATATATATATATATATATATATATAAAGAGTGTTTATGTAGTTGGCTTATGTGAATGTGATATGTATTTTGCTATGGATATGCATATATGTAAATATAGATCTATATATAGAATATGGTGTTTAGGTATATATGGGTTATGGCCTAGGGTATGGCTAATTGCCTCTGGGATAGGGCCTATGGCCTATAACCTAGATGACATAGCCTAGGATACCCTTGAGTGGTTTGTGTGCATGGAATACACACATGTGTAATACCTATAGACTAGTGTATGGTATGTACTAGCTAAGGTAGACTGTTTAGGCTTGGTTAGACTTAATTGAGTCTAGATTGACCTAGTTGACCTAACTTTGACTTGGTAGTTGACTGAAGTTGACCAGGGTTGACTTTGGTGTAGGGTTGACCTAATATCATGTAGACTGCATCATAGTATCATATTTTATTACATGGACATGTTGTGACTTGTGCTGTTCTGATTAGGAGCCAGACACCACTCCTCAAGCAGTATTTTTCTTCTGGACATCCAGGATACAGGCGAGTACATTCTCTGATTATTTCATATCTTGTTTAGAATTATTTTCCTGCTTTAAATTACTTTACTTAATACTGTCACGTTGGTCACACGGATTAGTACTATATGGATCCCTTCTTGAGATGTTATCCCCTCAGGGAGCATCGTATACTACATGTTCTGTGCGTTTCACTTACATGGTGTATCACTATGCTTCACGGTTCATTGATCACTTGTGACATGTACTCTCATGATCACAGAGTCTTTCTTGAATCACCCCATTTATGGGCATTCCTAGAATCACCCATTTATGGGCCCTCCATGTATCACCCCTTGTGGGTCTTTGTATGGAATCATAACATAACCTGGCTGTATCCTTGTGTATTGATTGGGGGTACGGGGGAGTAGAAGTAGACATGTGAATAATAACCAAGTAGTATCTCACCTGATCACCTCCGTAGTGTCTCATCAGAATCTCCTATGCCATTCACATGTTTATATTGTACTCTGACTCACTAGCCACTGATAGTTCTCTATTTACAGTATATATTTCTATTACAGCTTTCTCTGTTTACATCATGTACTTCTTTCAGTTCTTGTATCTTACTTTACTGCATGATTATATTTTCTAACCTGCTATGATCTGTTGAGATGTATTGTGCTCGCTCCTGTCCTGACTGGACCTGTTGAAATATTACAGAGGACGAGGAGGAGGCCTGTATGGATACCTACTACGGGACAGCTCTAGATGACACCATTGATAGCCGGATCCATTAGCTATAGAGACTGAGGCTCCCTAGTCTAGGTTTACTATTATTGTCATTTGGGATCTGGATTGTGTATATTCTTTCATATTCAGTAGTTGGGACTTGTATTCTGGATGTTTGTTGAGATAATATCCTAGACACTTAGACTCTTCTGATCTTCTATATTTCATTTGAGTTTTATATCATATCGTACTTCTTTTTTCTTAGTTGTGATTGAGTTTACATTCTGCTATGTCACCCCCATTCGGGGAGTATAAACTGTTTAGTCTTATACTGTTAGATGCATTGAGACCTAGGACAGCGTTCTACCGCCGACACTGCGGCGTAGGCTGGCCGTTGTTACGTTCTCGTACCCTCACAGTGGGTACGGGTCGTGACACGTTTTTAGTGGTAGCCCATGCAGGTCGAGTTTATGTAGAGGTATTCGAACTAGAGTATCACTACAGCCTGCAGTAGGATTTGGATATTTTGAAGGTACTCAATCACATTAGAAAAAACTCTTAATCAGATTCATTTTATATAAGATTGCTGTTTATTGTCTTCCTTTGAATATAAACTGTCCTTCCTTGAAATTTTGCTTCATTCCCAGTAATTGCTTCTTGTTTGATCTGTCTTTATGATGGTTATGGAGACATGATCTCATCGCTCCGGTTCGGGGAATACTATCGAGAGGCTGGCCACCTCTCATCATGTTCATCAGGGCCTCGAGACCGCAGTTTCTGTTGTGCCGACTCAGGTTGGCGTTTCTGCCACATTGGAGGTGCACCTCCGTCTGTACAGAGACCTTTTCCCGTCATTCCTGATTT
Organism: Iris pallida; assembly: GCA_029216955.1. Classification (NCBI taxonomy): domain Eukaryota; kingdom Viridiplantae; phylum Streptophyta; class Magnoliopsida; order Asparagales; family Iridaceae; genus Iris; species Iris pallida. Next base: position 12,977,097 of record JANAVB010033814.1, read on the forward strand.
CTCTCAGCAGCAACGGTTCATGCAGCATTAGCTACAGGCCAGAGGAAACCAGCAAGGGTGAGCTTTCGCCAGGACAGTCAAGGATGCATAGACCATTGGAGATCTTGCTGCAAGTTCCGTTCTTCTCGATTCTATTCCCGCAATTGTCTCTTATAATTACCTTGAAATCCGATTCCATCTGTTCCTTGTTGATTGATTAATTTTGTCCTGTTGCTCTTTTGTTATGTTTGTTTTTCTTCTGAGAAAATCATATGGGCTAGGTCACCTCAGTTATGAGATCTAGAATCTTCGATAGTCGTGTTAGCTGGCATAGTGAGGACATATAGTCAGATTTTGGATGTATTTCTCGAGTATGGGAATTTAAGGTTTTTCGTCGTCGCATACGGCAATGCAGAAATTTTAAATACCATGATCCTAGAGGTATGTACCTTAGTCAAGGACTCCGTGATTATCATAGCCTTGCTCACTAGCATGACGAAGACTCTGAGTAACATAATTTTGGACAGACGCATATGATTATCAGATTGTATCTTGAAGGTTTTTGAACATTATACCCTTCTGTTGTTATAAATAACTTAAGAGTAGGGATATTTTAGTTTTGTAGAGCTTATTCATAGGTAGTTCCTTCATAGCATAATGATATGATGACTTATAGAGCGCCTGTACCCTGGAGATGATAGTTAGCATTGGTATTAGAATAGTAACCCAGTGTAGGTGATTCCCATGTTATTTATAATACCAACCAGTTTATGTATAGGGTGTTAGTATGCCTTGCAGCCTTTATGATTCTTATTATTTACCCTTACCCTTACCAGTGAGGCACCCATGACCAGAGCCTGCCCTTGAGTGTAGTTGTAGTTTTACCTAAAACCGAGAGGTCTATATATATAGATAGATTGCAGATGATATTGGCGTATGGGATATAGGTTAGTTGGTATCTATAGGCCATTGTTGTATAGGATTATAGACATGTTGTTTAGCCTATATTTGGTTCAGTTTTCTATTTTAGTTAAGTTATCCTTGTGTTGAGTTCAGTCGTTGTTTGATCAACCTTTATAGGCAGTGTGCGGACCTTTTACTAGATATCCTGTTCCCTTGGTTCAGACTTGTACAAGTTGTTCACTGCACTCAACTTTCATTACCTACCATATTGCATCATAGGTTCACTGGACCATAGTTTAGACCCCAATTATTGATTCACCAATATAACCATAAACCACTTATCATATTCTGCACATCTGGAGAGTCAGTATCATGCATATTAGAGGTTCGTACTCATTCTTGTCCAGGTAAAGTCTACATCACTTAGGATATCTACTTTAGTTCACTGTTCTGTAAATCTTTTGTATCATACTTGTTTGGGATATCTTGGCTCAGTCAAGAAGACTAAGTTTTAGTTGAGATACTAACTTTTTAGCTCACTGCATCTCTTTAGTTCACTGTACTACACCCATCTGCCCTGCATTAGGATACATACTTCATGTATCAGAACCTCACATATATCCTGCACTCTTTATTATACACTGCACATCATCCTTGCATCCTGCATAGTATCTACTGCATAATAGACTGCATCACTCAATTTCAATTCCCTTGAATTAATTGGTCCAGTCCCTATATCATTTTGATGTTCAGTCCATAAATGGGTTTCGATATCAGACTTTGGGAAGACTTGATACTTACCACTCTCATGTAGTCTTGTTCTTTGAACTTAACTGGCCAATCCACTTCAGGTTTTATGTTCCTGCATTCCTTTGGTTCAACCCTTCACATAAGAGTAGCATGAGTAATTGGTCCTGCATTTGATCTGCTAGCCCTGTTCATTCCTGGTTCAGACCTTGCACATGTGTGATCATGGGTACACTTCTTTGCCCTACCCTCTTGATTATCCTGTCCTATTTCTTACCTATGGGTAATCCTATATACACATGTGAGGAATGTGTATATATATGAGTTATGTGTGGTCCATGTTTCCTTGGGCTGCTGCCTTTGTGTCCATTATCCCTTGGTATTAGATATATCTTGTGTATATAAATATATGTTATATATTTATATAAGTGCATTTATTAGTGGTGGATAAGGGTATATGTCATTATACATGTATATGATAACCTTGGGATGTGCATAAGTGATATTATATATGGGATTAGGTTGGGTTATAGTATGCTCTATATAGATATATATATTTATGTGATATATGTATATGGATATATAGTTGAGTAATATATATATATAATGATATGGGTTAATTGATAACTTAGAGTGGGTTGGTTATTTAATTGAGCTAGCTTATAGAGTTTGACCTATATAATTGACCTAATAGTCTAATATTGACCAATGCTGACTTATTGACCTTGTTTGACTAGACAGTTTACCACACCCTAGATTTGACTTAGTTGACTAAGAGGGTTGACCCTTGACTATGTTTGACCTAGAAGGTGTACTACCATCTTAATTTCGAGGACAAAATTTTTATAAGGTGTGTAGGATTGTAACACCCAGTTTTCCAGAAGAGGGTAATTTTAAAATTTTGTAATTATAATTATTATTTACTAATATTTATTTTATATTATAATTTTTGGTAATTTTTAATCATTTTTAAACTATTTAAAATTATGACTTGTGATTAGGGTGTTTCATCTACCACATTTCTAGTTTGAGGGTATTTTTGTCATTTTTTGAATTATTTAAATTTAATATATATTATTTGGAATTATTATGAATTATTAAGATTTATTAGAATTTATATAATTTTTGGTATAATTTAATTAAGGGTTAATCTAGACTTGACTAGTGTTGACTTTGGAGCCTAACCTAGAAGCTAAACCTAACTAAGGTGACTTGGTTTAGTATGTAACCTTAGTATAACCTAGATCAACCCATGATTTGGTCATTTAGACTCAAGTTAGAATAGAAGGCTTTTAGTCATAAGCCATGACTTATGGTTTTGAAACCAATGATTATCAACTTAAGCCATAGAGGCCCAAAGCCCATAGCCCATTACTAGAAACCCTAACCCTAATCATCATGGCTGGCCACCTAGGGATCATCCCACTATTTATACTCTCTTCCATTAGGTTAGCCCCCTTTAGAAAGTTCACATTTGGAAAAAAGAGGTAAATCCCATCTTTAGAAATTCCTAGAAAATCCATTTTAATTCCTTTTTAATCCTAACAAGTACTTGCTGTTATTTGAGGATAATCCCAGCTTTGGGAAAATTTGGGAGCATTTGGCTAGCAAGGAGGAATCCCCCATTTGGAGCTTTTTCAAGCTTTTTGCACCTATAGGTAAAACTCCACAAATTGCATTAATATTTTGTTTTCTTTGCATTTAGGGCTAGATCTAGGAGTCCCCTAGCTGCCACGAAATTTGGGCACAATTCGTGTCCATTTCGTGTCCGTATCGGACACGTATCGTATTGATATACTAGATGTTTGTAGAAATGCCACATAGGAATTAATTTTCATATTTTTAAAATATAATTGCATGGATTTGTAGATCTTGATGTGTGTATTAATTTTTGTGAAGACAGTAGTGTGTTTCGTGTCCATTTGTGTCCTGTTTTTGCGCGTGGACACGCAGCACGAGCCCGTAGGCCGTGTCTTGCATCACGGGGTCCATATCTCTGGACACAGGATACGTCGTGTCCTGATTTTTTGTGTGAACCTTAGGGCAACGTCTTCGACCATGCTCCCAAAATTTGGGAGCATCTCGTGTACCACGCAGGGAGCAATCGAGGTCGCATGGGTCGTGTACTGTCGCGCACGAGCTGCTGTACGCGTGCACAGACACGACTGACACGCATGTCGTGTCGTGTCTGTGGGACTCGTGGACCCAGTGCAGGGTGTGTCAGACCTAGAGCTATCCTAGGTGAACCTATGGACACAAGCACGTGTCGTGTCGTGTGTCGCGTGTTGGATGCACATGCACGCGTGCACGGCGATTGTCTTCGCACTCTCAAGTGTCTGTGTTCAGGTGTTGTTTGGACACGAATGCACTCTCATGTACCCTCACATATATGGCATAAATTACAAACCTTTTATTTGTACTTCTGATGGAGATTCGAATTCGAAATTTCAAATTCCCTAGTGTACACTGTTATTCACTGATACGCATTGGCTGAGTGTTCATTCTGGAAATTGATTTTGTTTTCCTGTTTTAACTGATGTTTTATGAGGATTAATGGTTCACCCACATGTTAAATAATAGTGTACATGATTACTTATAAATTTTTATGATGTTTTTAGGGTCGAAATCCTGATTTTTCCCAAGTGACTGATGGTATGGCTGAATGTATTCCTTCTGAATTTGATTTCATTCATTTTCTTTTTTTTTTGTTGATTAATGAGTAAATTAGGACTTGCTTACATATTTGTTAATAGTGGAATATGTAGTTGTGTTTGTATGGGGATAGGGGAATCATCGAAATGGGGTTTTGTACTTTGGGTTTGGGATTCCTGTCAAGTTTCAGGAATCCTGAAACTAATTTCTGTTTTTCATCACATTGCACTCTTCTCTAACACACATTTGACTTCCAGTTTTCCCTCACATATGTCTCCCTAATTCACACTCATATACCCACATGTAAATTTACACACAACTGATATCTAAACAATTCTGATTTCCAGTTCTTTTTCCTCTCACACACTCACCTAACCTATGTTCTCCTCACACACATTGTTCATTGATATGGATATACACACAAACACACAATTCTGATTTCTAGGTTTACTCCTCACACACTCTCACTCAATCACATTACCACACACAACCTGAACACAGATTTTTAGGTTCCAGTTTTTCCCTCTCATACACTAGAACACACACATTCATGTCCATATACACACACATATGTTGACACTCACTCACATTGCAATCACACACAAGGCAAATTCTAAATTACACTTGAACATTGTTTTGACTAACCTGAGATAATTTCTGTCATTGTAAAGAACTGAGACACATTGCACTGTTGAATCAACTGAATAACTGAGATGTCAGTTATTGACAAATAGAAGCATTGGTTCACACTTAACCTGAGACTGATTCCTGATTCACTCACACACACAGATTCTTCACTCATACACTCAAGTACACATACACACTAGACATTGTCACACCATATACACTCTACACACTCCTTAGTCCCTGTCACATTCCTACACACATTGTATCACACACTCTCCCCTCTCTAATTTTCTCTATCCAAGTTGTATATATATATGCATTTTTGTATATATAGGTATGCCTATAATATATATATATATATATATATATATATATATATATATATATATATGAAGAGTGTTTATGTAGTTGGCTTATGTGAATGTGATATGTATTTTGCTATGGATATGCATATATGTAAATATAGATCTATATATAGAATATGGTGTTTAGATATATATGGGTTATGGCCTAGGGTATGGCTAATTGCCTCTGGGATAGGGCCTATGGCCTATAACCTAGATGACATAGCCTAGGATACCCTTGAGTGGTTTGTGTGCATGGAATACACACATGTGTAATACCTATAGACTAGTGTATGGTATGTACTAGCTAAGGTAGACTGTTTAGGCTTGGTTAGACTTCATTGAGTCTAGATTGACCTAGTTGACCTAACTTTGACTTGGTAGTTGACTGAAGTTGACCAGGGTTGACTTTGGTCTAGGGTTGACCTAATATCATGTAGACTGCATCAGAGTATTATATTTTATTACATGGACATGTTGTGACTTGTGCTGTTCTGATTAGGAGCCAGATACCACTCCTCAGACAGTATTTTTCTTCTGGACATCCAGGATACAGGCGAGTACATTCTCTGATCATTTCATATCTTGTTCAGAATTATTTTCCTGCTTTAAATTACTTTACTTGATACTGTTACGTTGGTCACACGGATTAGTACTATATGGATCCCTTCTTGAGATGGTATCCCCTCAGGGAGCATCGTATACTACATGTTCTATGCGTTTCACTTACATGGTGTATCACTATGCTTCACGGTTCATTGATTACTTGTGACATGTACTCTCATGATCACAGAGTCTTCCTTGAATCACCCCATTTATGGGCATTCCTAGAATCACCCATTTATGGGCCCTCCATATATCACCCCTTGTGGGTCTATGCATGGAATCATAACATAACCTGGCTGGATCCTTGTGTATTGATTGGGGGTACGGGAGAGTAGAAGTAGACATGTAAATAATAACCAAGTAGTATCTCACCTGATCACCTCCGTAGTGTCTCATCAGAATCTCCTATGCCATTCACATGTTTATATTGTACTCTGACTCACTAGCCACTGATAGTTCTCTATTTACAGTATATATTTCTATTACAGCTTTCTCTGTTTACATCATTTACTTCTTTCAGTTCTTGTATCTTACTTTACTGCATGATTATATTTTCTAACCTGCTATGATCTGTTGAGATGTATTGTGCTCGCTCCTGTCCTGACTGGACCTGTTGAAATATTACAGAGGACGAGGAGGAGGCCTGTGTGGATACCTACTACGGGATAGCTCTAGATGACACTATTGATCCGAATTTCCAGCCGGATCCATTAGCTATAGAGACTGAGGCTCCCTAGTCTAGGTTTACTATTATTGTCATTTGGGATCTGGATTGTGTATATATTCTTTCATATTCAGTAGTTGGGACTTGTATTCTGGATGTTTGCTGAGATGATATCTTAGACACTTAGACTCTTCTGATCTTCTGTATTTCATTTGAGTTTTATATCATATCGTACTTCTTCTTCCTTAGTTGTGATTGAGTTTACATTCTGCTATGTCACCCCCATTTGGGGAGTATAAACTGTTTAGTCTTATACTGTTAGATGAATTGAGACCTAGGACAGCGTTCTACCGCCGACACTGCGGCATAGGCTGGACGTTGTTACGTTCTCGTATCCTCACAGTGGGTACGGGTCGTGACACTCTAGCTTGATGTTGAATCCACTATACAGTAGAACACAAGATTTGAATCTGAAGTGCTTATATCTCCTTATAACACGTGCTTTTAAATTGAAGTGCCTTACTTCACATATGCAAGCCTTTGATCCGAAGGATTTGCCAAATTCAAAATAGGGGACAAAATGAACTGGTTTTCAAGCCTTCTTTACAACTCGAACCAACTTCTAGATCGAATTGAACTGGCTCTTGGCTAGGAGTCGTAAAGGCTTCGATAGTAAGGTTAAGAAGCTCTTAGAACTCAAGTAGAAATAGAAGAGAAGATAATGGAATAAGATGAAAAGAATGAATAAATCTTTTATTTTTATAGGGTTCTGGGGGATCGAACTCGGGCAGAGTTTGGTTCCCCAATATTCATAATTTTGAACATTAGAGCCGGTTCTTCAGGGTGACCTGATCTAAAGGAATACTGGTTCAGGGGGACCTAGTTCGGTCTGAGTTCGGTTGCCCTATAATCAGGTTTGGTCAATGAAACTTGATTGAGTTTAGGGTCTTTTGATTGGTGTGTAGGCTTTTTGTGGACTGAACGAATTAGCTTTTTGTAGGCATTTTAGTAGAATTTATGAAAAGCTAAGCTAAGTGTCAAAACAATTCGATATACAATTTCCTAAACTCAATAAAGCAGAAAATACAGAATAAAATAAAAATATTTGCTCAACAACTTTTGTTCATTTGGTGAAAATTTATTCATATGTTGAAGTAAAGTAGTTGTCCAACAGTTGCACTGTAATTGTATATTTTTTGTTGTACTGAACCAGAGTTTTAATTGGTTATCGAAATCAGGTATGACCATGACCAATGGGCCAACCATCTCTCACATTTTGATAATTGACAAACTCTAATTAACACATCAAATAGTGAACGTAAAAAAATGGTCATGGTACTTCTCCTTATTTGGTACAACCCCTTTTGTTATTTGAGCAAAATATAAGCTCTTCCACAAATATAGAAAACAAAAAATAAAAATAGAGTGAAGTAACACAAGGAAAATAAAAAAATATGTTGGTCCATTACCATAATGGTCACACCTGATTTTGATAATCAACAACAACTTAAGTCGATACACAAAATATACGAACTGCTACTAATGTTACAGGTTACTGAAATCAATATCAAAGAATGTACTACGTCTACATCCTGCATCTACAAAGAACAATCAAGTCATCACCCAAAAGCAATTATATCGGAATTCAGATCGAGTCTTTTTATATTTTCTTTTATAATTTTACTTTATTGAGTCTAAGAAATATAAAATGTGAGATCATTTGGGATATTACTTGGTTAGGTTTTTTCAGTCCACAAAATTCAAAAAGCCTACCCAATCTCTCAAAAACCCTACATATCCAAATAGCCTAAAATACCTATGCAATTTGGCCTATTCAAATTGAATTCTGATCTACCAAAACTCTAGCAGAACTTAGACCGAGTTCATATCGAGTTTGGTCAGGTTAGATTTGAAATTCAGTTTCCTACAAATCTGTATGTAATGTTCATTTGCGGGATTCTTGCATCCGAACTCAACTTGAACTCTGTCTGAGTTCAGTCAGAAAAAATACTATAAATAGAGAAGGATTTTCACATTTCTAATCACTCATTCACTCTTCTCTCTATATTCCTAAGTATTTTTCATCGATCTAAAGCTTTCATATTTCACCTATACCACTCTTAGCCAAAGCCAGTAATATTCTGTTCGATTTAGAGTCTTTGGTTTACAGAGTTGTAAAGAGGTTGCAGTTAAAAAACTTCTCAGTTTTTATACTCAGTTTGTTGGAGTTGGTCGTGCGTTCGTCATCAAGCACGGTGTTGTGAAGTCGATCATGCACTTGTCGCCAAGCATGATGTTGTAAAGAGACGACAAGGTCTCATTTAGCTTACAAATAGTAGATTAACAGCGGACAAGAGTACTCATGACTGGATTATTCCTCTCAAAGGAAAATTAATATATATCGTGGTGTTTACTGAGTTTGATCTTCTATCGCTTATTGTAATTTAATTTACCGTCTCTTATTTCTGCCATAGCTTATAATTTGCTAAATTTTTTTAAGTGGTGATTATTTTTCGCTACACACACTCACACTCTATTCACATCCCCTCTAAAGGTGCTCAACGGTCCTACAATTGGTATCAGAGCAGGTTATATTCTAATATGGCAACTTTAGAGAGTATATATGGCAGCCATGAAATCAATATTCAATGGTGAAGGGCAATCCATAAATAGACCTCCACTATTTGATGGAACGAACTACACATTGGAAAATACGAATGAATTTCTTTCTAAAGTCTCTTGACTTTGATCTACAGTAGTTGACGGTTATAAGAAACCGACACCAATAGTGATTGAAGGTGTACTTGTTGACAAGCCATACGACAAAAACATAGACGAAGAAAAGACAAAGGCTAGTCTCGATACACGTGCCATTAATGCACTATTCTGTACAATTGATAAAATAGAGTTTAATCGTGTTTCTACCTGTACTACATCTCATGATATTTGGAGACTTTTTGAGGTAACTCATGAAGGTATCTCCCAAGTAAAAGAATCCAAAATCAGCAGACTAACACATGAATATGAATCATTTAAGATGAAATCCGGCGAGTCAATTACACAGATGTTTACTGGTTTTCTAGATATTACTAATCCTTTGCAATCTCTTGGTAAGGATTACAGTAACCATGAGAATATCAGAAAGGTACTACAGGCTCTAACTAAGAATTGGAATCCAAAGGCAACTGCGATCTTTGAAGGAAACGATCTCACTACAATGACTCTGGAGACACTTATGTGCAAGCTGATAACCCACGAGTTGGACTTGCAAGAATTTAAAGAAGCAACTCCCAAGGAAAAATCTATCGCCTTCAAGGCACAAGCCAAAAGAGTTGCATATAATGATTCTGACGAAAAATCATCAAGTAGTGATGAGCAAGCCCTGCTAGTAAAGAACTTCAAAAAATTCTTAAAGTTTGATAGATCAAACCGAAGGAAGAAAGTCATCCACGAAAGCAATTAAGAAGAAACTATATGCTTTGGATGCAAGAAGTCATGGAATATGAAGAAGAACTGTCCACTGTCAAAGAAAAATAATCCATATGATAGATCAAGATCAAGCAAGAAAGCTACAACAGGTCGAAAGCATGCAAACACAAGCATCTGGCACGAAAGTGATGCCAGTAAATTAGAGAAAGAGGACAGACCCTGCAGTGCTGCCAATGTATGTCTTATAGAATTTGATAAGGTATCTTCTAACCCTCTATATGATGACTTTACTTTCGATTAATTAGAAACTACCTTTAGAGAACTACTTGAAGAACACAGAAATGTGTTAGACAAGTATAAGCAATCTCACAAAGAGGTTAAGGCATGCACAACCGAAGTAGCAAGATTATCTAATCTTCTTGAAGACATTAAAGAGACATCTGCTATCAATAACACAAATGAGATAGCTAAGCTTAAAGTAGACCATCATGAGGCTATCCTCACCATCGAAAAGAAAGAAAGAGATTATGTTAAAATACAAAAACTTTATGACATAGAGAAAATGAGACACTTAGTCACAAAGGAAAGACTCGTTGATATGACTGCCAAATATGAGGAGTCTTGTCGGTCTCTAAAAAGTTAGAGATCAAGTTAGGCAAATTGGCCATTCCTGTGACATAGCCTAAGGTTAGTCCTAATGCTAAGCATACAACTAAGAGGACTAAACCATAGAAAGCAAGCAAGCAACACGTTAATCATAATTATGCTTTCATATATAGGTTTTCAAAGAAGACAAAAAAGCGTGTCAATACAGAAACAAAGAGCACTTTTTTAAAACTTACTTGCACGTACTGTAGTACTTGTTTGGATACCTAAGACTAATCGAAATAGACCCTTCAAGAAATGGGTACCAAAGGATTCATCTACACGTTTTGTAGGTGGACCGTTAACACTCTCATGCTAGAAGCAAGTGGATTCTCGATAACAGATGTTTGTGGCACATGACTAGTGATGCATCTTTGTTCGCTATGCTATCGATGAAGAAAGAAGGATAGTTTCCTTCGAAAATACCTTAAGAGATGATATAATTGGAAATGACACTATTGCCTTACCCAGTAATAAAAGACATTTGTTTAGTTACAGAGTTGAAACATAACCTACTGAGAATAAGTCACTTAGCAGATAATGGTTATGGTATCAACTTTGTAAAAGACAAATGCTCTATTTATGAAATGTTATTTGGTAGTCCCGTATATGAAGGGATTAGATAAGATAACATATATATTTTCTTTTTAGAAAGTACTAACAATGCAGGAAGGTGCCTAGTAGCAAATCAAAATGAAAGCTGGCTATGGCACATGAGGCTAGGACATGACAATATGGATACTATCTCACGACTATGCACCAAAAATTTGGTAGAAGGACTCCCCAAAATCACATTCAAGAGAGACATGGTATGAGCTGACTGTAAAAAGAACAAGACAACTAGGTCATTTAATAGAGTCGCTAGTCTTGGCGGTAAGCTCTACGCCGTTGTGATTGTTATTGATTTCTCTCATTATATATGGGTTTTTTTTATCAAATAAAAGTGATGTTATTTTTGAATTTAAGATATTTTGTAAAAAGGTTCAAAACAAAAAGGCTTCATGATTACTCGTATCCAAAGTGATCATGGTGGCGAATGCGACGTTCAGCGACATATTGCGACAAAATTTTGTATAACAAAATTTTACGCCGCACAAAAGTCGGTGAATGTCGCTATTTTTTTACTATTAACGACATTTCGCGATGTTAGCGTAAGACATCGCTAGTTTTTGCGACATTAAGTGACGTTTTAGATGTCGCTAATTTTATAGAATATAGCGACGTTCAGCGACTCTTATTCCGACGTCGGTAACTTATTTCCAAAATGCCGATCCAGTTTTCCTTTCTCCCCATTTCACTCAAAAATTCCACAAAAGTTCTCTTCCCCCCAAGCCGATCGACGACCCCATTTCAGCTGCCCCCTCCTCCTCCTCCTCTTCCTCCACCGCACCTCCGCTCCTCCGCACCTCCGCCTCGACCGACCTCCTCCTCCTACTCCTCCTCCTCTGTCGACCGCCCCCTCCTCCTCCTTCAACTGAGCTCCTCCACCGACCCCCTCCTCCTCCAACCGCCTACACCGTCAGCTCCTACTCGGCCATTCTCAAGATCCCCTTCTCCATCGACCTCCTCCTCTACTGCGAGCTCCTCCTCCACCGACCCCCCTTCGCTCGCGAGCTCCTCCTCCTCCGGGCTCCTCCTCCGCCGTGAGCTCCTCCTCCTCTACGGGCTCCTCCTCCACCGACCCCCCTCCAAGAGTTCCTCGTCAACCGCCTACGCCGACCTCCTCCTCCTCTTGGCCAACCACAATAATTGGTAAAGCCTAAGCCTATATTCTATCTGAGTTTAGACACGACACAGACACAAATCTACCAACACAATACACTAAAAAGATACACTGACACAGACACGATTGTTGCTTGAGTTGTCAACGTGCTCGGTGATAGGCTCGACGATGCTCGAGTTGTTGGCGATGGGGTGGAGGGGGAGGAGGATGCCACCGACGAAGAGTTGGTCTACGGTGAGGAGGTCAGTGGGGTGGGGGAAGGGAGGGAAAAAAAAGATGGTATACATATGTAAACCATTTGATTTTGATTGTGAGAGAGGAAAAGATAGTATACATATGTAAACCATTTGGTTAGTGTGCATTTTTGGAAGACTAGTTAGTCCAATGAGTTTTACTACAAACTAGTCATGACTTTCATATATAATCTTGAAAATAAATTGGAACTTCTCATATTCCAACCTTGACTCATAGTAACTTTTTAAACTATGTCATGATTACTTGGGATTCTATTTCAATGGTTAGGGATCCATGACATGGTATTTAAAGAGATCTATGATTCTTCCTTTGAAAAAAATTCTTATTCTTAAGGAAATATTGTGTAGTCAGCGATGATGGTTCCTTTAGTTAGCTTGCTTATGTTACAATTATATTCTCTGTGAATATCGATCTTACCAGATGGCACCCATGACCCGAGCAGCGGCACGTCGTTTGAGGGAAACACAGATTGCTGAGGTGGCTCCTCCTACTGTTAAGGAGGAAGTGGCACCGGTAGCTAGTGAGACCGGGAGTTCCATTCATCCAGCACCTGCAGTGGAATGGCGCTTTCCCGCCGTCGATCCCACTTTTTCGAAGATGTTGCGTGATGGTATCATTGAGCATATGCGTGAGCTGTGTGGTCGTCATTAGTGTAGTTTTATGGATATATTTTGTGTTGGACTATTAGTACTTATTACCAGCTGTACTTGTTTTATGGAGATGAGTTTATAGACTTAATTATGGACTTATTACTAGTTATACTTATTTTATGGAGATTAATTATGGACTTATTACCACTTGTTTTATGGAGATTAATTAGGCTAAGTCTTCTGTGTGGTCAATTATGATACACTATGGTTATATGGTTGTGTCATGTGATACACTATTACCACTTGTTGTATCATAATTACTTGGGATTCTATTTCAATGTTTAGGATATGTCATGATTAATGCGCCTATTACTTTTACAAGTGTTTCAACGAGTGCATGTATCTATCTTACAGAATTATCCTCAAATGGATATGGATCTGAATTACTATCCGCGGAATCGTTCTTGGATGTACAACTGTCATCCTGATGACATGTGCAGTGTGCAAGATGAATTCATAGAGGGTGTACAGAAGTTCCTGCAGTTTGCCTAGGCGTTCCCTCAGTACATGGACGGTACCAAAATTAAGTGTCCGTGTGTGAGATGTCGCAACTTGAAATATCATCCAGATGTGGAAGTCACATATCATTTATACTCGAAGGGTTTCAGGCCGAATTACTATCAGTGGAGCACAGACGAAGAACTTATGTCTTTAGCATCGGAGTATGAGCCTTATGTGGATGTCCACAACCACACTGCTTACGACGATGGGTTGGTGAACATGGTTTTTGACGCGGCGGGGCCTAGTTTTGATCCGGAAAATCATGATGCACCTGAGGAGGCACCGAACGTCGATACTGCAAAGTTCATGGAGTTGCTGGAGAATGCAATGACTCCATTATATCCTGGTTGTGAGGATCATTCATCGTTGGAGGTGGTTACAAGATTGTTGAGCATCAAGTCCGATTTTAATATGTCGCAAGATTGCTACAACCGAGTTATGGAGTTGATTATAGAAATATTGCATGAGGGTGCTAAGTTGCTTAAAGACTTTTACTGGTCTAAGAGGATGGTGAGATCGCTCTGGATGGGATACGAGAAAATCGATGCATGTCGCAACGGGTGCATGTTGTACTACAAAGACGACAAGGATGAAGACGCCTGCAGATTTTGTGGTGCTGATCGCTACAAGGGCAGTAGTAGAGAAAAGTTTGTCGGTGAAAGGAAGCCTACCGATTCGATGCACTACTTGTCGTTGACGCTGCGGTTGCAGCGGTTGTTTATGGTGAAGGAAACTGCAAAAAACATGAGTTGGCATAAGCGAGAACAGACCGAAGTAGTATTGGATCACCCATCTGATGGAGAAGCATAGAAGCACTTTGATCGAGAGTATCCAGATTTTGCTTCTGATTCGCATAATGTCAGATTGGATCTCTGCTCCGACGGTTTTACCCCATTCGGACTTTCGGGATTCTAGTATTCGTGTTTGCCTGTGATCGTCACTCCGTACAATCTACCACCTTGGATGTGCATGAAGACTCCGTATATGTTCCTCACCGTTATTATCTCAGGTCCGAACAATCCAAAAAGGAACGTCGATGTGTATTTACAGCCATTGATTGATGAGTTGAATCAGCTGTGGGAAGTAGGTTCCAACACGTACGATGTATCTAGAAAACAAAATTTTCAGATGCGGGCAGCACTTATGTGGACCATCAACGACTTTTTGGCCTATGGTATGTTATCTGGATGGAGCACGCATGGTCGTCTTTCATGTCTGTATTGCATAGACTGTACTAAGGCTTTCCATTTGAAACACGGAGGCAAACCGTGCTTCTTCGATTGTCATTGACAATTCCTACCGAAGGATTATTCGTACCGGAGGAACATGAATGCTTTTCGTACTGGCGTTGTGGAGAAGGCTAATTCTCCGCCAAGGTAGCCCGGATACACGATATGGGAAGAGGTAAAAGATTTACCAAGAGCTATTGAAGAGCCTGCTACGGGCTACAAGTGTGACGGATTTGGTCACACTCATAACTGGACGAAGAGGAGTATATTCTGGGATATGCCATATTGGAGCACCAATCTGATTAGACATAACCTTGATGTCATGCATATCGAGAAAAATGTGTTTGACAACATAATTAATACTGTAATGGCCGTAAAGGGGAAGACGAAAGACAATCCAAAGGCTAGATTGGACTTGGAAGAAATATGTAGACATCCTGCATTACATTTGATAGAGGAGGGGAATGGGAAGTTGAAGAAGCCTATGGCAATTTTCTCACTGGAGAAGGAGGATAAAGTAAGACTTTGCAGGTGGATTCAAGGTCTGAAATTTCCAGATGGGTATGTTTCGAACTTGAGAAGATGCGTCGACCTCAAGGAGAAAAAATTGACAGGTATGAAGAGCCATGATTGTCACGTATTTATGTAAAGGTTAATTCTGATTGTATTTCGGGAATTCTTACCCCAGGTTGTTTAGGATCCATTGACCGAGCTTAGCATATTCTTTAGAGATCTTTGTTCTACTAAGTTGCTCGTCGATCGTCTAGAAAAGCAGGAGAACGATATTGCGGTAATACTGTGAAAGCTCGAGAAGGTATTTCCTCCTGGATTCTTCGACTCCATGGAGCATTTGCCAATTCATCTTTCCTATGAGGCACGTGTTGGTGGGCTCGTCGATTATCGGTGGATGTACCCGTTTGAGCGGCATTTGAACCACCTAAAGAGGAAGGTAAAAAACAAGGCTCGGGTCGAGGGTTCTATTTGTGAAGCCTATATTCTCGAGGAGATTACAAACTTCTGCTCGACGTATTTCAAACTTCATGTTGCTACAAATAGAACGAGGGCTCCGAGAAACGACAACGGATATCAAGAATCTAATGATAGAATACTAAAAGTATTCAATGCGTCCGGAAAGCCTTCGAAAAAAATAAAGAAGAGATATTTGAATGACGAAGAGCTAAGGGCTTCTTAGTTGTATATATTACTCAATTACGACGAGGATGAAGTGGAGAAGCTAGAGGGGTAAGTAATTAATGATGAATTTACGACATCTCAATATAATAGTATAAGCTAATATTATTGTACTAATCGGCAGTTGCTTCATTGTTTTTCAGCACATATAATGATGAGTTGAGGTCGGTTAGACCCTACCTAACAGACGAAACATTAGAACAAGAAATGAGACATCATTTTCCTTCTTGGTTGAGCGAATATGTAAGCAACTCGGTAATTACTAGCCTCTTCTAATGCAACTGCGCAATAAATAACTTACTATCTCTTCTTTGGTATTCAGGTCGATCGTCTAATTTTACCAGAAAACTCTTGCCAAGGTACCAATTACTTTTGTTAAAATATGGCCAAGTTACTGTGTCAATGGGTTTAGGTTCAAGTCGACAAATACTCCGATCAGAGACAGCTTCCTGGATCTTGATTCCACGAAAAATAGTTGTTTGTGTATCAAATCTTCGAACAACAAAGACGTCGATCCAGAAAATGATTTCTTTGGCATCTTGCGAGAGATTGTGGAGTTGACATATAATTATGACAGAGAACTAGCAAAGATCGTGTTGTTCAAGTGTGAATGGTTCGATCCGATTGAAAATCAAGGTTGGAAAATTGACAAGCATGGTCTTGTGGATATAAACTACAAGCGTAGATATCAAGGCTACGAACCATTTGTCCTATCAACTCAGGCTCAGCTCGTGTACTTTACTGTAACACCCAGTTTTCCAAATGTGGGTAATTTTGAACTTTTGAAATTATATTATTATTTATTGATATTATTTCAAATTATGAATTTTGGTGATTTTAAAAATCAATTTAAAAACCATTTTGATCAATGACTTGTAATTTTGATGTTTTACTAGTGTAACCCTAGAGACTATCTGACCTAGAGCCTAACTATGTGATTAGGGATATTTAATTATCATTTTTAGCCTAGGGGTAATTTGGTCATTTTGACTTATTAGAATTATTTGATTAAATATTGGATTGGTGATTGTTATTTTGACTTTGACTAGTTGTGACTTAAGAGACTAACCTAGAAGCTAACCCTAGCTATGGTGACTTAGTTAGCATGGTGAGACCCTAGTTTAACTTAAGTCAACCTCATTTTAGTCATTTAGGAACTAGTTTGAATATGAGGATTAATGAATAGGTTCATGACTTATGACTTAAGGATTTAATTCCATGACTTATGAAACTTGGCCCTTGGCCCATGGCCCACGACTTGAACCCTAACCCTAATTTTAGCTATAAGTGACCATCCATATAGAGATCCCCACCCTATTTAAACACTCATTCACTTGTTCTTGCCTCTTTTGTGCTCAACTAACTTTTAGGAAGGAAAGGTAAATCCCTATCTTCCCAAATTCCTATTAATTCCATTTTAATTCCTTTTTCATCCAAATCTTTTGCAATAGATTCTAATCACCCTCTATTTGATATTCATGGAGAGTAATTTCAGTTTGAGTACAATTTGGAAGATTTGGCTAGCATCGGGAATCAATCGATTTGGGACTTTTTCTTGATCTTTGCACCTATAGGTAGAACTCCTCAAATTGCATTTTAATTCTGATTTATTTGCATATTAGGCTAGATTTAGGTGTCCCCTAGCTGTCCCTAGAAATTGGTTAGAAATCGTGTCCGTATCGGACACGTGTCAATATGTAAGTGTATGTGTTTGTTAGAATGCCTCAATAGGATTTATTTTGATAATTTTTAAAAGTGATTGAATGGAAATGTTGTTTTATACATGGTTATTGCATTCGTGTCCAACTGAGTTGTTTTCTAGACACCTTTCGTGTCCAAAATGGGACACACACGCACGCACGAGGACACCGTGCGCTGTCCTGCTGCTCGGGGTCGACACAGAACACGACACGACACGAGACACCATAAAATTTTTTGGAGACATGCGGGCAATCACTGACACGACACACAAAATTTGGGGGATTTTGTCGAGCGGATTGGAAGAAATTTGACTCGCACTATTTTTGCACACACGTACACACACGCACAGACGTGTCCTGATACGCGTCTCGTACGCGCGACACGCCTCACGTGGACACAGGACAGACACTTGGACACATTCCTCTAGCCTAGGCGAACACGTGTGCACGGCCACGTGTCTCCACGTGGCCTGTGTCGTGTCCTAGGTCACGCTGCACCTCTGTACGAGGCTGTCTGTGCGTCCTTTCTGCTGTGTGTGTGTTTTCATGATTGGACACGTCGTATCCACTTTTGTGGACACGAGACAACCTGGGTGACACCTACAATTGTGCATGAACCCTTACCCACCATTAGTTTTGAATTGTTGTTTGAATTTCGAATTCGATTTGGATTTTTCCCCAAATGCTGATACATAATTCTCTGTTTGTTAATTTCTAAGAATTCGAATTTGATTTTTACTGATTTCTAAATGATTCTTGCAATATTAAATTCATCTTCATGTATCTAGGTTTTAGTCTCATGTTAGAGTTCTCATGATTGGTGTTAATCATTAGTTCGAATCACATAAAACTGTCTAAAAATTGGAATCCTGAGACACTGTTTAACTGAACTGAAATATATGTTCTGAATTCCTAAGTTTAGATACACTGTTTTCATACACTATTTGGTAATCCTGAGAACCATGCTGAAATCTACACACACAAAACTGACTTGACACCCTCTTCTTGCTATTGACACCGCTGTCATTGACACACACATTGCCTTGATTTCAGATTCCTATCGACACACATTGTCTCACACACAATTACAAATGCCTGAGAATTCACACTGCACACAACACTATGTTCATTACACATTATCACACATATACACATTTCACTGATTCAAATCCTGTCACATATTGCCACACTGATTTCCTATACTCTTTTACACACACACACATCACTGATTCAATTCCTGCATACACACACATTGACATTCCACTATTTTCCTAACACACATCCTATATCTACATGTGTCACATACTCACATTATTCTGAATTCTTGAAACTTCACATTCCTGTCACCTACACACACACTCAAAATCTGTGAACAACTGTCACATTGTACATTATTTTCCCCTTCATTTCTTTTGCATTACAATAGGTCACACTAGATTGTTGCACATATATTAGGCATCTATCCTATAGTGATTTCATATGTTATATAGTTGATATATACTTGTTTCCTGTGATAGGATAGGGTTGAGATAGTGTGACTTGGTAGGCCTTGAGTTATGTTTTGGCTATAGGCTTTATGTTATAGGTTATGATAGTTTGAGTTATTAGTTTAGCCTATAGTGTTATAGTTGGTTTTGATAGCATTAGCCTTGTGTGACTTTCATTAGGCTTGTATCAAGTGGTTAGGGTATAGGTTTGACCATTAGTTGACCTTAGCTTAGAATCAGCCTAGAAGTTATATTACTAGTATATACATATGACTTAGATATTGATATTTGATAGATAGTCTACTTTCGTATCTTGTGATAGATTGGTATCCTAGTCTAAGTTAGTAGATAGCCTATAGAATGACCTAGATATTGACTCTATAGGCCTAAGTGACTTGGTTGACTAGAGGTTGACCAAGATAGCCTTGTTGTTGACCTAGTTGACTAGTTGTTGACTTGGGTTGACTATGGTTGACCAAAGTTTGACTTTGACCTATTTTGACCTAGACAGTTGACCAGGTTTGACTTAGAGTTGACTTTGACCTAAAAATCATGTGGATTACATCATAAACTTTATTTGTCTTATTTTAAACACATTATAACCCGTACTGCTCTATTTAGGACATTGTGACTCCGGTGCAGACATCTGATATTATACTACTCTTTTCAGAGTATCAGGCGAGTACATTCTCTGATAGTTCTCTCATTTATTTGTCAGTTACTGTACTTCAGTTCTAGTTAGTTTTATGTGATTCTTTGTTACCACACGTATGAATATTTCTGGATTCATGTATGCGATATACTTACCATATTATCTGGCCTCTATTACTGGAATCATTGCTAGTATCATCATGTTTGGCTGAACTCTTCTCGATTCTCGTGTCTTGTACTGGATTCACTTGTATTACGGGGCGGGGAAATATTGAGTAAGACATGTAGACATACCCAAATCTGGAATCTCCTAACTGGAATCTACTGGAAGCATAGCCATCTCTCGTCTGATCAGTGAGGGATGTGCCTGATACCTACAGCCGTTTATATGTCGATCTCAGTATTTTAAAACACACTGTTAGAATATAGCTGATCTTACCTGGATTCTTGATCACTGACTAGAATCATCTTGTACTGGATTTATCTTATATTAGATTCATCCCGTACTGGATTTACATAGGATTTACACTTGTTTACATTTACTGTCTGGACTTATCATGCTACTCTAGTTCAGCTAGTTTCTATTTTACAGTCTTTATTGCCATGATTCTTCTCTTGTTTTAGTTACTTTACTTTCCTTGTATCTTATCTGTTTCTCTATACTATCACCTGAATATAAACTACCATGTTCATCAATAAAACTGTCTATAACTGCTTTATAGTTCTCTGTCATTTACTTGGGTTTTTTTGATGAGTTGTACTCGTTCTTGTCCTGACTGGACCTGTTAAAAATATTACAGATGCTTGCCCCGAGGACACTTGCCCTACTTACTATGGAGCAGGAGATGACTTAGCTACCTTTGGCCCCGACACTCAGGAGTGATCGGGAGACTAGCTAGTTGACTTGGTTTAGTTTTCATGTTTTAGAACTTGAATTATAAATAAGTTGAGATATGTTGTTTTGAGATTGTTGGAGATTATATTATTTTAGTAGTTGGTTTTATTATTGTATTTAGTCTTAGTTATAAACTTCTGTGTTATCATATCGTGTTTAGACTGTGATTGAGATTCTATTATATCTATACTTGTCCTCCGTTCGGAGTTCAGATTTTGACAAGTATATTATATAATTGCGTGAGTTGTTGGTTAGATAGTGACCTAGAACAGCGTTCTACCGCCGACACTGCGGCGTAGGCTGGGCGCTGTTACGTACTCGTACCCTCATAGTGGGTGCAGGTCGTGACATTCACAGCTTATCCGAGATGGGGAGCAACGAAGTCTGACTGGTGGGCAGTCTGCAAGACTAAAGCTAGAGATACTTTTGATGTTGACAAAAAAGCTTATCAGAAGGATGAGGTACCTCTTGTAACCAATATTGTTGATGTGGACTCCACGGAAGTTACGCATTACACGACTAATGTAGAAGATGTAGAATTATCCGAAGAGGAAGGCGAAGCCGATGAAAGTGAAGATGAGGAGGAGGAGGAAGATGAGGTCGAGGAAGACAAACAAGATGAATATTCTGAAGATGATTGAGAGAGATGTACTTTCATTTTTTAGATGTTTCTTTTAGAATGTACTATCTGGACTTAGATGTTTCTTGTAGAATGTACTATCTGAACTTAGATGTTTCTTGTAGAATATACTATCCTGACTTAGATGTTTCTTGTAGAATATGCTATCTGGACTTAGATGTTTCTTGTAAAATGTATCATCATATGTTGTCTTAGTTATTATCGTGTCTTTGTTGTACTTTTATATTTCTAATGTACTATTATTTGTTGTATCTCATCATATGTTGTTATCAGGTACGATAGGTCATCGTGGATCGTTCCGCATATCCCGACATGGGGCACGGGGTACTCGCACTGGCAGAGGATAGGGTAATCCTTCGGTACCTCCTACAGGTACCGGCTCTGGATCCTCATCGCCGGTACTCCTGTGCATCGGACAGTACCTCCGCCTGCCCCGATGCTACGTGGCATATCTCCTAGGACGAGTAGTTCCAGGCCTGTAACTGCTCCGTCGTCTAGCATTCCTCCTACTGATACGATGATGGAGACAGATGAGCAGAGGGAGGAGGCTGAGCCGACGACCGACCAGTGTCAGGCAGATGATGCATGCGCACCTCCAGAGGAGACGAGGACGGAGATCTGGGCCGACGGTACAAAATAAGTATTTTGGTTTATCATTTTTTTTCCTGTGTTTATCATAAATTAACTTTTCTCATGAATATAATATGTCTGTATAGATATCGTCCCCCATCGGTACAGAGACGCCTAGGCCACTTCTTGAGGACTAATTATGGTGGTCCTTGGATAAACGACTCTGATGCTCCGGACGTGAGGAAGGCCTACTGGTTTGTGCACTTCAAGGTTAAAATATATTTGCTTTTAACTTGAATCATATAATTTTTGCATATTATATATAACTGATAAATATTTGGTTTGCACTATTCTAGGATATGTTTTTCTATCCACCGTACCGGGACGAGATGATCGAGGGGATGTTTCCTGCCGTCACTGCTAAGCTGATCCGCAATGCTATTAATGATCAAAAGACTCGTGATCGTGCCGGAAAGCCGATCCAAGGTTGGATCACCCCTGAGAAATGGACTGTGATAAAGGCTCGATTCGACAAGCCAAGGTACAAGAAAAAGTCTGAGAAGGCCAAGGCGGCTAGGAAGCAGGGATCAAAGTGGTACGGTGGGTCGATTCCGATGACGAAACATTTCCATCGTTTGGTATATCTTTTTATTTCAGAAATATTATTTTAAGGAGGGGTGATGACGCTAATATGGTGACTGTCTTCCTTGCCACACATCGGAAGGGCGGAAAGCTTATTGACGAGAGGGCGGAGCAGACCTATGTAAGTATTACAATTCTATTTATTAATTTTAATACTTCGTGTTAGTTTTTATATAACTTAGTAAATATGCATGCAAATAAATATTCATGTAGTTAGTAATAATAAGTATATTAGACATTAGAAGTTATAGAGTATCCATGCTTTCTAGGCCGAGTTTCAACGGCTTAAGGAGCGGGCGGTTGCTAGTGCACCTACTGCGGAAGAGGCTGGTACTTCCTCGTAGCCCGCTCCAGCTCTGTCGGAGGTCGAGTTATGGGTGACTACCGCTGGTGGTCTCCAGAGGGGTACGTACTATGGTATGGGATCCTATGGTGCCCTAGTTACGATACAGTCCTCTAGGGCCTCCCATGCTAGTGTGCATGGCCCACAGCCCTCCCAGGAGTCTGTTCGAGTCCAGCAGATGGTAGAGTCTGTCCGTGACGAACTGCTATGACGGATCCAGGAGCAGCACCAGACGGACGATACTGCGCTCATAGCACGATTGGATACGCTCGACCGCAGCATTATGGAGCTCAGGGATGTGACTGAGAGGACAGAGCAGGGCATCACTGATCTTAGAGCGTCGATAGAGCACATCGTGACAGATCTGCAGGCATCACAGCTGTCCATAGGTGAGAGGCTCACGTTGATGCATGATTCGATAGTTGATAGCAGTACGAGGCTGTTATCTACCATGGATTCCTACCATCAGAGACTAGCAGCGTTGGAGCATTATTGTTCTCCGGGTGCACCTTCATCGTCGTCGACTCCGCCGGCGTTACTACCTCTGACTCCACCGATGTCACTACCTTCTTCATCGGTGACGATTTCACGGGAGGAGTACGAGATGTTCCTATCCTTGAGGCGCGGCGGTGCCCCTCCTCCTCTAGATCCGCAGTAGACCGAGTTAGGACTGTTCTACGAGATTGTAGTATTTTTTTAGTGTTTGTTTATGTTGTTTCAGTATTGGTTGTGGAATATTTGTTTGTGGATACTTTCATTATTGGTTGTGGATTCATGTGGATATTGGTTGTATACTTTGGATATTCGTTTACCGACTTAGGATATTTTAGTGTTCGTTGTGTTGGTTTTTTGTCATGTTGGTTGTAGACTTTTACTCTTGTTTGCGTTGATACATATGTATATTGTGATGTACTGGTGTTGAGTATTCCACCGAAGGGGTCGACGAACCCAGGAAGAAAATGTGCTTGCGGTTTTTTTCTTATTTATTAAACTGCAGGTAGAAAATATGATTCTGTGGACATTCTGTAATTTTTTTTATTTTTTTTGTAAATTAGCGACGTTTAGAGACGTTTACCGACATTTAGCGACGCAGCTGAACGTCGGTAAACGTCGCTACATCACCAGGTATACCAACGTTTAGCGATGTTTACCGATGTTTAGCGTCCCGGTATTTCCCTCGTCTACAGAGTTGGTGAACGTCGGTAACAACTAGCATACGTCGCTAAATTCACCGACGTTTATTGACGTTGGTAATCGTCGCCATATTTTTGACGTGGCGTCGGTGAACATCGGTACATCACCGACGTTTATTGATGTCGGTAAGCGTCGGTAAGAGCGACGATTACCGACGTTTTGTCTGTCAGCGACATGGCTTTCCGTAACCACTGAAAAACGTCGCTAAATACGTCGGTAAACAGTTGTAGCGATGTTTTTTGTCATTTTAGCGACGTTTTTTGGTGTCGCTAATATGACTTGTTCTGGTAGTGTAAGCATCTACCTGCTTTGATAGCATCTTCCAATTGATAGAAAAAATATATATTTTTTTTTTTCATAATACCTTCAAATATAGTACTACCAGTTGAGCTATCAACTATAGCATATTTGTCTTTGACAAAGTTAGTACCAAAACCATGGTCAACAAAATGGCTTATGCTGAGTAGGTTATGTTTTAACTCGGTTACTAGACAGACATCTTTAATCACAGGATAGGGAGCCTTACTAATGTTGCTGATACCTACTATATACCCTTAAAGATTATTACCGAAGGAGACGTATCATTCTTTCTTCTTCGACAGTGTTGCGAATAATGAAGCGTCATCGGTCATGTGTCGTGAGCAACCGCTATCGTGGATTCACTTGCTTCTAGCATGCGTAGGATGTTCCACCTACAAGAGAATTTACAGATGAAACTTTTGGTACCCATTTCTTTTAGGGTCCTGAAATGTTAGTCTTTGGTATCCATACACATAATTTCAAATCAACTAGCTTTCTTACTCTACATGCATGAGAGATATGACCAATGGTGCCGCAATAATAACATCTAGCATGTTGAGTTGTAACGCCCCAGTCCCAAAATACTTAGGACCAAGTACGTAGGTATGTCAGCTGCACATATACGAAGATACTCCAATATATGGAATCCTCGTATACTACATAAGCTGTAAAATACAGTAAACCATGATAACTAAATCTCATCCAAAAAAATAAAGAATAACAATATAATCATTTTGAATTTATCATTTGTACATATAGTTGGGCAGAGACAAATCCACTACCAACTAATTTAAATGAGAAAAAGATACAAGGAAATGATGGATAAAAATAGCAATGGACGATCCAAGAGCAAGCCTCCTCGATAGAAAGAGAAGACCACGATCTTGGCTAGAGCACCTGCGAAAAGACATGAAAGCACACACCTGGAGAGATCACCAGGTCCTCATAGAGATGTAACAAGATACATAAAGAACATGCCATATAAACTGTGTTATATAAAATAAATAAAAGAAAATGTGCTTGCAATAGGGTGCCTACCAGTTCTACAGTGATAATGCAGTTAAAAACAAACCTTTGACGCATGGGCACTCTGTCTTCAGGTACAGAAAACTCAGGTATGGTCCCACCAGGATACCAGGGACCTCAAAGCATAGCATTCATCGAATGTCAGAGGCCAGCAGGATCAGGAATAGAAAAGTGCATATGTGGCCCATATGTCAAGGAACTGTCCTCCCTACCCAATGCCTAGTAGGGTCACAACCATGTCCCATAGGAACCTCTAGAAACTGCCAAGTCTACTATCATGCAATTCTATTGGCAGTTTACTCATATCCTTCGCACGTCTCAGACGTATCGGTGGCCAGCCGACTATGCGAGTATGTATCCTACATGTGACTCACAACACGTGATAAAGCATGTGTCAAGGCCATATGAGATATACCAATACCTCATCATCAATGGGTGGTCACTAGGCTAAGTCAATGCAAGAGAATAAAACCAAAAGCAGTAAAACGACCGATGGAGTCGTTTGCACCCAAGTGTTACTTGGACGCACAGTGATATATAATACTAACAATAGATAAGTAATGCTGAATATAAATAAATGAAAATAAGAATAAGTAAATCACAGAGTAAGGTGGCAAGGTATCTTGCATGGTAGTGCGGTAATAGCAACTCCAAACAATCAATCACGTCAGCAATGAATCCCAAGATCCACGAACGGCTCCGGATGCTGAAACAAACATCAAGAACGTTCCCGGTGTAAAAGATATATCTAAAAATGCTTGTCCAAAAGTCCAATTTTGGAACAGGGGTAAAATCGTAATTTTGGGTCAAAACGATATCCGCCGTTGGAACCGTTTTGCACCGAAATGCGTGCTAATATCTATTGTCTCCAAAAGTTGTCAAACTATATGTCTACAGGTTTCGATTGAGGAGACGAACCCAACCGCATATCCAAAATTGGATTTCGGTGGGCCGTGTACAATTTTGCCCGTTGGATCGGGTCGCGGGCCCGCCAAATAGGCGTTCCAGTCGACCTTCTCAGAATCGGACCAAACTTGGCATACAGGACTAGAATTTTGATACGGTCCTGTTGGCATAAGTTTTATCTCGAACCGGCGTCTGTACACTAAGTTATGGCCAAGTTTGCAATAGGTCGATACGGGGGTATCTTGACGGATACACACTGATTTCATCGCGCACACGCAACGAATTCAAGTCCCGTCAGTTCCCACACGTCGGCAACATCCATATGCGACTTTCAATGCTTATGGGTCATGACCACATCGTCTGGTTTGTCGGAGCGCACTCCGTATCGGGATGAATTTCTAAAATTTTAATTTTCAAAAACTGATTTTATCTCGATTTTTAAACTCTATTTTCTTAGTGTACAATTGATGAAATTAGAATCTACAAAGAGGGTTTGGAAGCCCTATAGTTTTCTAAAACCTTGTTCAATTAGTTTCTAAACTTTGTGATCCTCTGATCGGAATTTGGTGTTAAACATGGCTTCGGGTCAAAGGAAAAATATGTATTATGGCTGTGATAATTCCCAAACTTTCGGGGATTTTCAAAAACTGTACTAAGGTATGAGAGAAAATATATTTGAAGGGGCTGGTAGGGGGTCAACCAGTATACGCATAAAAATTTACGGATCATAGTTTCATCAATCGAGGAGAAAGAAATTTACGAAGCGAAGGTGGGTACCTTGGAGTCGGGTTGCAGAATAGTACATCTTGTTCAAACGGTTGCAGTCAGCCTCGCCACAATGGTCGACCGGTCGTTGGCCCTTGTACGGCATGCCAGGGCGGCGCACAGTTTGGTGGCGGTGCTGCTGTCCAGGGGTCGAGGGATTTGGGTTAGGGTTTCGATAGGCTTTGTGCGGCTCTCTTATTGTTCGGGTGTGTGTGTTTATATTGGGGTCGCGGGTTCTCTGAGATAAGCATATCACGAGATTTTCAATCTCGTGAGATTTTGGGGTTTCTTTTCTTTTCTTTTCTTTTTTGTTTGTTTGTTTTGTTTTGTTTTGTTTTCATTTATTTTTATTTCTTTTCCTTTTCTTTGTTATTTGTATTATTATTATTCTTCTTTTTTTTACTCATACTTATTTTATTTTATTTTTAAAATTTAAATAATTTGTAAAATCTTAACTTCCCAAAATATTAATAGACATCTAAAAATTTATTTTTTTACCAATATTATCTAATATAATTACACCCAGTCGATTAAATAAATTATTAAATCCAGTACAAATTATAATATAAATATTGTCATGTAAAAATATAAAACTACTAAAGCTTCCAAATTCCTTTCGAATAATATAAATATTTTTCTTAACTTATTAGTACATAAACTTATAAAAGAAATTAGCATATGTCTAAAATGTAGCATTTAACTTGCTTACCAAATAGAAAATCCAATAATTAGAATACTTTTAAAGGGACATAAAATCATCAAATTTTGGGTATTTTACATGAGTGTTAGATGCAATGTGTTGTGCATGATTGCTAAGTCTTTGTTTTCTAGTTGGATATTTATAATAGAATACATGCCTATTAGTCTTCTTAGGCAAATGTTTGGTTGGGTTTGGTCTGACAATGTTGGGTTTGACAGTGTTCCGATGTTTTGGTAAGTGACACGTGTTAGGATAGGAAGCAGCAACCTCAGGCTATTTTCCTAACATAATTTTCAACTTTTTGGAAGTGTCATAAAGTGTATTGTAGTCAGCGGTGAGTGCATTATTTTTGACTAGTGCTTGCTGAAGACTCTTCTTCTCTTTGAGTAAGTCTTCCTCTAGTTTGGTAATAGTCTTATCTTTCTCTTTGGATAGCCTTGTGGTCTCGTGTAACTGTAACTTGATAGAAGAAAGCTCACCTACCTTACTAAAATTATCATTACTTCTAACCTCAGCTAGTAGGTCGATAAGTCTTTCTATTTCACCTTTGTACTCTTTGAGTACCTTCTTAGAGTTTTGGTATTTGCTATACAATTTTCTGTAGTCACCTAAGAGGTCACTAAAGGCTTCACCAAACTATTCAAAGGTAAAATCATCATATGTATCAAATATGTGGTTAGTGTTACCTGATCATAGGAAATAAAGCATACATTTGCAGCGTCATCTGATTGTTCATCTTCTGAGTCGCTGGCTTCACTTTTATGCCATATGCTTGTGTTAGCATATATATCTTCTGGATGTTGATTTCTTCAGATAACCCTTTTCGTACTTGTTACTTTTTCTGGATCATGATGATGTTATCGGACAATCTTTTTTGATGTATCCTTTCTTTTTGCAACCGTAGCAAATTGGATCTTCTTTATTGTTGCCATTGTGTTCTTTTGTTCTTCTATTGAATCTCATGAACTTCTTAAACTTTCTCACTATGAGAGCTTGATCTTCAGAGTCAAAGTCACTATCATTGGAATCATCTTTGACAGATCTTCTGTGTTGAGCTTTGAGGGTGATCGATTTCTTCTTTGGTACAATTTCTTCAAAGTCTTCAAGTTCTAGCTCGTGAGTGATTAGCTTACCCATGATTGTTTCAAGAGACATTGTAGTGAGGTCATTTCTTTCAATAATTGTAGTAGCCTTTGGAATCCAGTCCTTCGTGAGAGCTCCTAGAAGTTTGTGAATCTTCTCATGGTTATTGTATTCCTTGTCTAGAGAAGACAAAGGGATTATAATATCTAGAAATCTTATAAATATCTGAGTCACGAATTTGTTTGGCTTCATTCTGAACGCCTCATACTCCTGAGTAAGTTTGCTGATCTTTGACTCCTTAACTTGCATTATGCCTTTGTGAGTAACTTCGAGAAGTTTTCATACTTTATTTGGTGTTGTGCATGTAGACACCCTGTTAAATTCAGTCATGTCTAAGGCACAAAATAAAGCGTTAATAGCACGTGCGTCAAGACTGACCTATTTTTTAGCTTTAGTATACTTGTCATAGGGTTTCTCAACCAACTCTCTGACAACAAGAATACGTAGAGCTTTTTACAGCATCAATCACAATAGACCATAAGTCAAAATCTAGAGATTTCAAGAAAAAACTCATGCGTGTTTTCCAGTATGTGTAATTTATACCATCAAATAGTGGGGGTCTTTTTGTGGCCTGGCCTTCACTTGTGAATTTTACAGTTGCCATGTGTGATATAGTAATCTATATAACAGCAGTATTTGTAAAAAAATAATAACAATGTTACCTCGCTTTAACTATATAATCTGCTCCGATACTAATTGTAGGACCAAAATATAAAGCGCTATACTCTAGAGGGGGGGAGGGTGAATAGAGTAGGCAGCATAAATTTATCTATTAAAAATGTTAGCAGCAAGATCACATATATATATATATATATACATATATCACAGATATGTAAATAAAAAGTAGAGAACAGAGAGCAAACGTAAACACAAGGATGTATACTGGTTTTCCTCTTATGAGGACTAGTCCAGTCGGATGAACTCTAGCTTCCAGTTGAAATCTACTATGGAAAAATATTGTAAGTTTTATTCCGAAGTCCTTACAACTTCTACAACGCGAGCTTTGATTCGAAGTACTCGACCAACTTCAATTGTGAAGTGTTTTTCTTCAATCAAGCCTCTGATTACAATCACTCTGAAACTTCTAGACCATACCGCACTGGCAAATCGACTTGAGGATTGTAACTGACTTGGAATTTAAAAATGAGTAGCTTTAGAACACTTTGAAAGAATGCATTAAGCTTAGAGAGAAAAGAAGAGAGAGATGTGTTGAAATGAGGAAAATTCTTCTCTATTTATAGGTTTTCCAAAGACAGAATTCGGGCAGAATTTGGGCAGAATTCTTTGAGAGAATCTCGACAAATAGTCGTTGCATCCGTAACTGCGAGGAGACCAAGTTCAAAATCCAATGGGCACTAAACGAACTCGGGGCAAATTCGGTCCGAACCTGGGCTAAATTCCCTTGGTGTTCTGTTAGGGTTTTTGTAAACTAGTTTTTGGCTATTTGAACAGTTGGACAGTTAGGAGCTTTTGTAAATGGGTTTATTTTCAAAACAAGGATATTTTAAAAACATTTTGGGGTAGCCTATTTTCTAGTACGACTCGGTGTACATCATATTTCTAGACTCAATAAATAATAAAAATTACTTTGATAAGGAAATACAGACTCAATGGCAAACTAGCTTCATGTCTTGAACGGTGTACCAGTTCTTAGAAGTTGTCCAAGTAGCCCTTATATCGAGACATGGTTAGATCAATTATTAAAATCAGGTTTAACCATGACCAATGGGCCAATAGTTTCTTCATTTGGTTTTGAGATAAATACTGGTAAAGATTGTGTGTATCACAAGTTCAGTGGAAGAGACATTGTTTATGGTTTTGTATCTCGATTAAAGCACTTAATGCAAATTAGGTAACACTTGTCGCTAAAGGAGACAAGTTCAATATCAATCAATGCCTTAAAAATAGCCTTAAACTAAAGAAATATAATAGATTCCATGTTCATCGGTTGTAAGAAGTTTAATGTATGCTTAAGTATATGCGTGTTTGGATATTGTGTACACAATTGGGATACTAAGCATATATTTAAGCTAACACGTGATGGATCTTTAGATAGTAGCCAAACGGGTTAAGTAATTTATAGGGAGATTGGAAAATTTGGAGATCATAAGGTATTACTCCAATTTTGCTGAATGCCAAGACAGTATGAGATCCCCATCAGGTTATGTTTAACTGTTGGTTGGTGGAGATATATCTTGGAAGTGTGTCAAACGGACACTTGTAGCTCTTCCACCATGTTAGTAGATTTTATAATATGCAGCGAGGCATCCAATCGAAGAATATGGTTGTGAAATTTTGTCACAAGGCTGAGCCTACAAGAGGCTATTGAAAGACCACTTGAATTATAGTGTGACTATAAATCAACAATACTGTATTCCAATAACAATAGGAACTTGCTTAAGTGAAAGTATATTGACATAAAGTTTCTAGTTGTAAAAGAAAGAATTCAGAATCGTCAAGTATCCATTTAACACATTAGGACAAACTCCATGTTAGCTAATCCGCTCTCAAACTGTTACTACCTAATGTCTTTCATAAGCACACTTCTCGTATGGGTGTTATCTTATTTAATGATATGACAATATAGTGAAAGTTTATATTTTATGTATTTTGGTGCTAGACATTTGGATTTGGACATATTTATGTATTTAAGTATTTTGGATATTTTTCTGATCAGATATATAGAAATTTCAGTTTATTTTGTTTTCATTGTGTTAAAGTATTGATCTCATTAATGTAAAGGAGGACCAGTTGAAAATAGATATGTGTTGATCACATTGTTTGTACTTATTGCAGAAGCATGAAAAATCTCAGCTGATAACATTCTTCCACCACAGCGAAGATGGTAAAAAGGCGTAGACTGAGTATTAAAAAGACAACAGAAGATACAGAAACAAGTTCTGTTATTATTATGCCTACAAAGATCTAGTACAGATTCATCAAGGCTATACATAAAAGACTAATCCTACTTCTTCTACAAAGGATTGATTACAGATTCGGCAAAGCCTAGAGGAGTCTACAAGGGGTTTAGTCTTTGTCAAAGCGTAGTCCCCTTCTTCTCGGCACATATACTGGAAGATTGATCCCCATTGAAGCGTATTCTGACTTTCTTGTGGGCATAACACTCTAAAAGCGCATCAGCTACTCGACTGAAGCAAGCAACTTCCTGAAGCAACGATTGGCCCGGGTTTCCAGAAGGCACAGAAGGTCTCAAAAGCCCAGAATGGGCACGACAGAGCACAACCTATAGCTCTTCGGGCTGGCCATCCACCCAGAAAGTTAGGTCATCAGGACCTCGAAGACCTCCTAGGCATCGCCCAGGTTCGAACTCCTCATGAGAAGCGTTCCAGCACGTTCCAAGGCTCATTAACAGTTCTTCTACGAAGGTATTGCCCCTTTGAACGAAGGAATCCTCAACCAAAATTTGACTTATGCAAGGCCAGCGACAGTCTGAAGTTAAGTCTGGATCAAACATGGTGGTGAAGGGTGCCAGGAAGAAGACGTGACTCTTTAGAAGAAGCTCCCCCTTTATTTAGGGCGGGAGTAGTCCAAAACACAGGCCACATGGCCGACGGCCAAAATTTCCACATTAATGGGATGAACCTAGGACTCAGTGATGAACCTCATTAAATAAAGTTCATTCGACTAAGTTCTAGACTCCCCCAGGACCCCGTAAAATTCCTCTAGTAACGGTGACAATTAGGAGTGAGTCGTTCATTAAGGAGCGGTCATTCATTGCTCTTTAAAAGAAGACTTCAAAGCTAGTGCCTTCAATCCAGAGGTGCAGCTACATTCCTACGCCAACCTTAGGCGTAGACTGGTGATGTTTTCACACCACCTCAACTCCAACGGTGCAGCACTCTGCTCCAACCCAGAAGTTTAACTACCTTTCATCAGATACTTGGGAGACACTATTTGCCTCCAACACAAGTCTGATTGCTACTCAAAAGCACAGAAAAATGGTCTATCTGAGGATACAGCCTACTCGTTACCCTAAAGCATAGTGACTTTACCCGAAACACAGCCTACTCGTTGCCCCTAAAAGTACATAGGCCCCGTTGTCTTCGAAACCTAGTCCACTTGTCGTCCTAAAGCACAGAGGTTCCGTCGTCTCCAGAAGCACAGTCTACTCGTCGCCCCAGAAGCGCAGCCAGCCTTGCCTGAAGCACAGACGGCATGGTCCCACCCAATCGGTTTGCTTAAACCGCCTCTCTCAAAGATAGATTGAGATTGATCAAGTTAATAAATGCAGATTGATTTAAATCTCGGACGAAGATTACACGGAATCCAAATCTGAGATAAAATCCCAAGATTTGCCCGGCTACATCCGAACAAGCAATTCGACACGTGCCACGTGTCACCTTCTTTGGTTATTTTGATAACCACCAGAGATCTCGTTTGAGGGGAATCTCAGCACCCGCCACGTGTCAGTGCCATAGAAGCCCGTACCGTGCAAGGACGGCAGATTCTTTCATATCTCGAAATCCTAATGCACATCGCATATGTGCCCCTCTCCCTTGTAAATAGGAGAGGTTTTTCCCCAACCAAAGGATGGTCAAGGAGAAGAAGATCCACAGAATTATCAAAATCTTCAACTTCGGCGTCCTCCTGACCGGCAACCCTAGAGCTCTATCGAAGGCACCGGAAAGTCAGAGCAATTCTCATATCATTATTGGATCGTCAACAGAGTAAAGGAGCCGCTGCAGTGCTCGATCTCTACCGTCACACTTTCCCAGAAACTTTTCTACTTAGATTTCTTCATATAATACAAATCGATTGTACTCTTTTTTACGTTCATAATACAAAACGTTCGTTCAACCTTTTGTCATGTCGAACAAGATGGCGACTCTGCTAGGGACTACCTTCTCCTCCAACGAGAAGGTGGTGACGTAATCCGATGATGACTTGCTGGGATCCTCTTAGAAGATGTTGGTCGTACGCTTCGACCAGCAAGCCTTTGAAGATCTCCTTTCTGAAGAGAAATCGAGCCCTTCAAAGTGGTTCGTAAATCGAAAAAGACTCGAGAGACCTGGGTGCCTAAGGCGGCTGCGACAAGCAGCACGACGGAGGGGACTGCGTCTCAGACTCCCTCGTCGATGAAGCCCCAAAGATCCCTTCGATCGCTGATGCCAGGCCATCTCTCTCTCATCCCATGCACAGGAAATGCAGAAAAGATCGCGGCTATTCTATGGCAAGCGTGACAAAGGTGCAACGCCAAAAGGAGTAGATGGCGGCTCGCCCGCTCGTGGAAGATGTTGCACCGGTGAGAACATCTGTCTTCGACAGAATAACCAGTCCATCAGGTATGGCCATGTTGGATTCTGAATACTACGCATCATATAATCGTGGTAGGAGGAGATCCAAGGCAGCACTCGCCCTATGCGATCAAAGTGTTACGCCAATAGCGGACCGGAGGCCCGCATTGACAGTAACGCGTGCAGCCGATAGAAAGCTATAGAAGACCATCCCAGAATCTCCGAAGCCTCGTCCGGCGGAACCCCATCATCCCTTGAGCACCCACTCGTACTACTCAAGACCGGGGGTACGTCATCAGCGACTCTCTAATCGAGGCATACTCGGACATCTCCCACAGGAATTCGAAAGAAGAATGCCTTCTCCGTATCTCTTCAGCTGCACACAACGCTCCTGTGTACACAAAGAATGTAGAGGCATAAAGACTTCGTCTGCTTTCTGTAAGCGTAGGACGAAAAAAGAATCTGAGATGCAGTTGGTATCTAAATCAAGATCCGACTGTACTCAGTTTACCATCAACTGCTACTGTTCTCAAACAGATCCATCACCGCCAAATAGGAGGTTCGTCTTTCAAAGGCTGCGACCGAGAATTGATGAAGAAGAAGAAGAGCCCCACGTTGCTTCATGCAATGTTGCTCGGGACTCTCCATTCCAGAAGAAGCCATCCAAGAAACCATTTTCCTCAATTAGCAAGTCCAAATACCGGTCTAGGGGTAGCAAGAAGCCTGTGCCGGAGGAAAGCGTGTTCTAACACACGTGCTCCAAGGACGGATCATCGTCGCAAGAAGACGGTTCATCGACCGTTGCACCTGCTGGGGGTAGCCAGCCTGCTTCGGTATATAACAACCTTTTGTTTCAGTATGATGAAGAGATGTATGACACCGACACTTCTGTCGGCGCAAGTAGTCAGAAGACCGGGGCTAGGAATAATGCTGAGTCGGAGGATGATCGTAACTTGCCAGTCTTCCAACAAGATAATGAGCACCAGCACTCCGAACCAGAAAGCAAAAGATCTACCACCCCTTCTACTTATACGCACATAGCATCTGTTCACATGGCGACTGATGACAACGAAGAATTAAACGGAAGTGCTGATCAGCAGAAACCCATTGAGGCTCTCGAAGGAAGTCTTAACGCATTGAACATATCCATGTTGACTTTAGCCCCTATTCGGATGTGGATCAAGGACAGATTGGTTCCTACTGCCTCCAAACCTACGGCTCCAACGGTTCGTGATGGGTCCAGTACACTGCCCATCATAAACCAAGTCGCATAGTCGTCGGCCACTCCATCGACCATCAATCCAGCAGTATCCAATGAAATACAGCAAGCACTCGAGGAGTTATACGCTCGCCACGATGACAAAAAAAAGCGAGCCATACTCCGAAAGATAGGCATTCGGCAGCCTTATCCTGCTGAGTGGGACGATGTAGTTTATCCTTCCAAATATAAACCACAGACTATCACCCCTTATAATACTAAGGAGTCTCTCAGGCGATACTTGAGGTACTTTGCCTCAGTAACAGGACACCTGCCAAAGGACGACGCCCTTCTCCCCAGCATATTTGTTGGAGCTTTACAGGGGGTGGCCTATGAATGGTTCTCCAGTTTGCCCGACAACTGCATTAAATCCTTTGAAGACCTGAAGAACATGTTCCTGGAATAGTTCTACGAAGGAGGGCTGGACATGATGATGTCTACTCTCATGGACATCATTCAGAAAAAAAGAAGCCCGTACGAGCGTACATTAAACACTTCTGCCAGGCCGCCCTAAGGCTACCTCCAGGCATGCCTGAGCCCATGCTTATGGATTCATGCCGCAAGAATATGCTCCCTACCATCAAACTGTGGCACAGTGCTCCCTGTACCGAGTGGACGCCCTTCATTACTGAAGCAGACGTAGCTCAGAAGAAGGTACAGGACGTACAACTCCTGAGTATGAACTTCCCCTTATTAAAAATAAAGGGAAGCGAGTAAGAGACGGTAAGGCAAGCAAGTTATGGTCGTCAATATTACAAAGGGTCCAGCGCTTGTGAGCTCCAAGCCAGCGGAAGCACAAAAGCCGAAAGAAACCTACTCCTTCAATGACAAAGACACGCTCGAATTATTCGAGATGCTGACCAAGGGCGGCAGGCTGCATCTTTCACCTCCCAAGTATCCTGATGAAATAGAAAAGATGGATAATCCTAAGTACTGCCATTACCATCAGTACATCCATCACTCAATATGCGACTGCTACGTGTTGAAAAGACAGATTTAACGTCTTATCGACGCCAAAGTCATCTCCCTCAATTACAAGAAAATAATTATGATGGCTAATATGGTCATGATACAGTTCGAAAACTTTCTGATAGCCGAGACTCAAGACGGCATCGTCCCTATCCCAAAGGCAATGATGGAAGTCATCAACCTTCCGCCCGCCTGGGACAATGCTCAGGGCCTAATCCCCTTCACAATACCGCAAGGTGAAGTGATGTGGGTTCATCCAGATCTTACTCCTGACATACTGCGCCAGCAGCACGCC
Source organism: Iris pallida (assembly GCA_029216955.1). Taxonomy (NCBI): domain Eukaryota; kingdom Viridiplantae; phylum Streptophyta; class Magnoliopsida; order Asparagales; family Iridaceae; genus Iris; species Iris pallida. Next base: position 13,013,981 of record JANAVB010033814.1, read on the forward strand.
CGGCTAAAGAGAGGAAGGTCAGGACATGTCGCATGGTGTTTTCCTCGGTAGAAGACACCAGGGTGACCAATCGTTCGGCTCTTCAGCAAGACTAAAACCCGGCTCCTAAAGAAGAGATACCCCCACCGGTGACCCATTCTACTCCCGATACAGCACAAGCTGGACCTTTTCAACCTCCTGTCGCAGATAAATAGAAATAGAAGGAGGTCCGCTTCGATAAGCCTCTATGAAAGGACTCGACAGTAGGCCCGATCAAGCCCTACAACTTCGATATACTGGCGTAGATGGCCAACACGCCGACTCGTTTTTCACTCTTCGAGCTTCTTCGGCTCTCCAAAGCAACTCGGGAAGCCCTCAGCGAGAAGCTGCAGAATGCAGAGGCTTATCTCGTACAGGTAAAGCAGCCCAAGGAAGACCCTACGGCATGTCTGCATTGCCATAGCAGGGTCGAAGTGATTCCTAACATCACCTTCGCGCAGCACGATATGTTGCTAAAGAACAACCAGCACAACCGACCCCTGTACTGCACATGATACATGGGTGCCATCAAGGTTGATCGTATTCACATCGACCCGGGCTCATCGCTCAGCATTATCCCTCGAAGTCTGCTCCAAGCTCTAGGGATCCCGATGTACCGTCTTACGGCATCGAACACCACCATCAGCGGCTTCAATACGGGAAAGAGTGAGCCTCTGGGTAAGATCCGATTGCGGTGCTTCATACTGAGGTTACCTGTTACGTCATCGATGTGGAAATAAACTACAACATGTTGCTTGGGCGGCCATGGATCCATGAGTACATGATCGTCCCCTCCATCCTTCACCAGTGCATGAAGTACGTGGCCAGTGATGCGACCGTCAAGACGGAGTTTGCTGATATCGACCCATTTTGAGGTCTCAAAGCAAACTGTACGAATGTCGATCTGTACAAACCACTCCTTTGGGACGATGAGTCCAACGATGCCGATGACGAAGCAGAAGCTGCAGCCGTCACAGAAGGACCCATGACGGTTCGACTGAAAGGGAAGCCACCTAAAACTCCAGCCCCCTGGTTATCAAACTCAGAGGCAAGGCTCCAGCACGGCCGCCTCCGACGGCATCAAGCCAGGAGCCCCTGCAAATAAAGCTTTCCCGAAGGGCCCCGACACCCGCTTTAAAGCTGCAGGATACTCTAGCTGCGTCTCTCGCGGTGATCAAGATAAAGCGAAAATCTCTTCCACCTCCTTCTATAGTAGCTCTTGCCCACGAAAAATTACAGGACGACGTCTGTGCCAATACCGAGGTACGGTCTTTAGATGATGTAATCCCTCGGGATAAAATTTTGTATTTTATTAATAGAAAGTTGTCTTCGAATTACTCATGTGCGCATTTGAACACTAAGTACTTCTTAGACAATGCTCTATGTACTCTACAAACGCAAGTGACAACCGCCAACCTTGTAAATTGGGTTGTCCCCTCCAAAGGCTCCTACTTTCTAGTCCCGCCAAGGAACCCAGAGGAGCAACCTAGCATCTTCGGTCGACTGGAGCATCCGCAGCGGCCAGCCCCAGGAGAACTGAAACCCGACGACGGCAAGATACAGCTCTACCGCTATGCTACTCAAGCCAAATATCTTATCCAGAAGATGGGATATGACCTGAACAGCAATAAAGGACTGAACTACGGTAAAGGTCGGAAGCTTTCCTTACGAGTTCGTACTCCGAAGGGGAAGCCTTAGAACTACTACCAATGTACTCATCGGAGGTTAGGGTATATTACTCCCACGACCACTTCAGAGAGTTCAGAATCGGAGGCTCCACTATACTCGCATTCTCCCGACTCTTCAACCTGGGATTCTAATACCAGTACAGGTCGAGACCTCCAGAAGGTACTATCCGTCAACATGATTTCCACAGATGATCCCCCAGAGAAAGAAGACCAGGCACTCGATTTCTTCAAAAAAGAGTCCTGAGCTCAACACCTTGGCTCTCACTGGGAATGGCATTTCAAACAGCGAGAGCCTCCCACCAATGATGAGGACGTCCAGATCGACTTAGGGGATGAAACTTCTCCGAAACCCATCTTCATCAGTAACACAAACAGGAGCTTCTGTGCCTTCATGAGTACTCGTAGATCCTGGTGAAAACTTGTTCAACCCTCCTACACTAAATCTCAGTAAGTAAATCCCTCCACATCCAAATTACATCTGGATCGCTTTCTGACACCCTGTTGTGCATCTACCATGTCCATATCACCTTTGAATAGTTGTATCTCCCGTGAAGACTCCGTGTCATCATGACCACATAAAAAATATTTTACGTCCATATCACCTCTGAAGTGTCCTTCTATAACTGTGTCTACCATGTCCATATTACCTCTGAGTAGTTACCCCCGTTACAATAACCCCAAAGTTGTCATAACTACCTAGAATACAGCCATGTCCATATTACCTCTGAACTGTTATTCTAGTAGAAGGATGCTTGCCACGTCCATATTACCTCTGAGTAAAGCACCCTTTCAATGACAATCCTCCACAGTTGTCATTTATAGAACCCTTAACGTCCTATTACCTCTGAGTCGTTCCATACCCCCGTAGATTTTATCCTTACCATGTCCATATCACCTCTGAGTAAGAAAATTTTTTCCACAAAGATTTGGTGTTTGCCACGTCCATATTACCTCTAGATTGCTCCTTTATACCCTGACGACACGGATACCACGTCCATATTACCTCTGAGTAGTCTTTCTCTTCGTATTGATCCTATGATTATCATGGTTGTCTAGAAAATGGTTCATGTTCATACTACCTCTGAATTGTTGTTCGACATTCCAACGAAGATTAGGCCTACCATGTTCATAGTACCTCTGGTTAGGTGTGTCTTCTATAATGACCCCTCCTTATGTTGAAAAAAATAAGGGAACAAAAGAGTTCCTATACAGAAACAAGAATCTGAAACATCACCAAGCACGTACGCTCATGCCACATTTTCATGCTTTTGTTTAAAGTATCCTGAGCTTGACTTAAGTTCGGAACACTTTGAAGGGGGTCTTGTAGAAGCATAAAAAATCTCAGCAGATAATATTCCTCTACCACAGCACAGATGGTATAAAGGCACAGACCGAGTATTAAAAAGACAACAGAAGATACAGAAAGAAGTTCTGTTATTATTATGCCTACAAAGATCTAGTACAGATTCATTAAGGCTATACGTAAAAGACTAATCCTACTTCTTCTACAAAGGATCGATTACAGATTCAGCAAAGCCTAGAGGAGGCTACAAGGGATTTAGTCTTTGTCAAAGCACAGTCCCCCTTCTTCTCGGCACGCATACTGGAAGATTGATCCCCATTAAAGCATATTTTGACTTTCTTGCGGGCGCAACCCTCCAAAAGTGCATCAGTTACTCGACTGAAGCGAACAACTTCCTGAAGCAGCGATTGGCCCGGGTTTCCAGAAGGCGCATAAGGTCTCAAAAGCCCAAAATAGACAGGGCAGAGCACAACCTGTGGCTCTTCGGGCTGGCCATCCACCCAAAAGCTAGGTCGTCAGGACCTCGAAGACCTCCTAGGCATCGCCAGGTTCGAACTCCTCATGAGAAGTGTTCCAGCACGTTCCAAGGCTCATCAACAGTTCTTCTACGAAGGCATAGCCCCTTTGAACGAAGGGATCCTCAACCAAAAGCCGACTTATGCAAGACCAGCAACTGTCTGAAGCTATATCTGGATCAAACATGGTGGTGAAGGGTGCCAGAAAGAAGATGTGACTCTTCAGAAGAAACTCCTCCTTTATTGAGGGCGGGAGTGGTCCAAAACATAGGCCACATGGCCGACGGTCAAAATTTCTACATTAATTGGATGAACCTAGGACTCAGCACGATAAACCTCATTAAATAAAGTTCATTCGACTAAGTCCTAGACTCTTCTAGGACCCCTTGAAATTCCCCAAATAACGGTGGAAATTAAGAGGGAGTCTTTTATTAAGAAGCGGTCATTCATTGCTCTTTAAAAGAAGACTTCAAAGCCAATACCTTCAATCAAGAGGCGCAGCTACATTCCTGCGCCAACCATAGGCGTAGACTGGTGATGTTTTCACACCACCTCAACTCCAATAATACAGCACTATGCTCCAACCCAGAAGTTTAACTACCTTTCATCAGAGACTTGGGAGACACCGTTTGCCTCCAGCACAAGCCCGACTGCTACTCAAAATCAATGTAAAATGGTCTATCTGAAGGCGCAACCTACTCATCGCCCTAAAGCACAGTGACTTTACCCGAAACACAGCCTACTTGTTGCTCCTAAAAGCATAGAGGCCCCATTGTCTTTGAAACATAGTCCACTTGTCGTCCTAATGTATAGAGGTTTCATTGTCTCCAGAAGCACAGTCTACTCGTCGCCCCAGAAGTGCAGCCAGCCTTGCTTGAAGCACAGACACGTGGTCCCACCCAATCGGTTTGCTTAAACCGCCTCTCTCAAAGATAGGATTGAGATTGATCATGTTGGTAAATGTTGATTGATTTAAATCTCGGACAAAGATTACACAGAATCCAAATTTGAGATAAAATCCCAAGATTTTTCCAGCTACATCCGAACAAGCAAATCGGCACGCGTCATGTGTTACCTCCTTCGATTATTTTGGTAACCAATAGAGATCTTGTTTGAGGGGAATCTCAGCACCCGCCACGTGTCAGTGCCACAGAAGCTCACACCGTACAAGGATGGCAGATTCCTTCATATCTTAAAATCCTAATGTACAGCGTATATGTGCCCCTCTCTCCTATAAATAGAACAGGTTTTCCTCCAATAATAGGATCGACAAGGAGAAGAAGATCCATAGAATTATCAAAATTTTCAACTTCGGCATCCTCCTGATAGGTAACCCTAAAGTTCCATCGAAGGCACTAGAAAGTCAGAGCAAGTCACATATCATCATCGGATCGTCAACAGAGTAAAGGAGTCGCTGCAGTGCTCGATCTCCACCATCACACTTTTTCAGAAACTTTGTACTTAGATTTCTTCGCATAAGAATCGATTGTACTCTTTTTTACGTTCATAATACAAAAAGTTTGTTCAACCTTTTGTCATGTCGAATACTTATCATGCTACGCATCCATGATTAATCTATGTCATTTAGCTATATTGGTATATATACCATTGATGGTTACTTATGCTAAATGTGACGAAGGCCGCTTTGCTTCTATGTTGGTACGGTTAATTGTCAAGTTTATCTGGATATACCCTACAAATAAGATATCAATTTTCGAGCTCATTAAGGTTAACACATTTGTAAGGTTGCATATGTGCCATAGTAGAAGATTGTTGGAGTTATCCAATAACTAGGGCCACACATGTAAAATTAAATGTAATGTTCTATCTAAATAATTAAGCCAAATTAAAGTGATCTAATTGGAAATAGGCTTAAGGTTATTGTCACCACCACATTCTAGAACAAGGGTATTTTGGTGATTTGTAAAATTTTGATTTATTTTAATATTATTTGATTAATGATTTGTATTAATGTCATTGGTTGGTGAAACCTTAGAATTTCATTGGTTAGATGTTAGCCATGACCATAGAAACTTGGTTAGAGTGATTAGATAACTTAAGTGAGACCCTAATCTAGTTAGAGTGACATTAGAATCAATTAATTGACTTAGACATGAAGCCACATTGGGCCTTTTCCTTGAAGGGGCCTTAAAATGACAACTAGGAAGCCATTTTAGACTTTGCAACCAAACCAAACCCTAGGGGCAGCACATGGCCAGCCAAGAGACTCCTCCCCTTCCTATTAATAGCTACATAGCCTCATTTTTCCCTCATTCATTACAAACCCTAACCCTAATTTGTGTTCTTCCCCAAATTGCCTCCAACATCCAAATTGAGTCTAAATTCTCTCAAACGAATTACAATCTCTTCCCCTAGGAGAGAGAAAGCCTCTATTGCCTAGCTTGGGAGCGTTCGGAGTAATTTAACCATTGGAGATTGGTGTACATCAAGATCTAGAAGTTTTCATTGAGATTCCAACTCTTAATTGGTAAGAGCCCTCTAAACCTTCAAATTTTCCATTCATTAATATAGATGCATTCATTTAGGATCCCTCTTGCATTAGAAAGGATTTGGGTCAATTTTGGATTCATTTGAAGTGCGTATCACGAGGGTATCGGATACACACACCAAGTGTTCGATAAAAATGACCCTTAGGGCTTTGAATGCTTAGATTTCAGTTTTAATTTGGTTTCTATATTTGTTATAATATGTGTTAGCATTGTAGGATTTTAACTTGGGGTTTTGGAAGGGTTTGATGGGTTAATTTGGAGATGGGGACTCGGGTACATGGTGTTGTTCACTGTTTGGTTCTGCCCTGTTTTACTTAAATATTTCAGTCTTGGTAACTCCTTGTATCAAATGATAGGTATACGATGAAAGGTTTACCTCATCATATTCGACTCTTGGTTGCTTTAGTAACTGCTATGTCCAGTCCCTTATTCAGTATCAATCCACAAGTGTTGGCCAATCCATATTTCAAGTTCAAACCCTTGAAACATATGATCCATTTCATATGGTGCAGTGTATCAGTTATACACTACTACCACTTAGCATCAACCCTTACCTTTCAAGGGCCATTCCCTTCCTCCTTTATTTAGTCCCTATACCATTTTGGATTCCAGTTCACTGTGATCGAGTATCATTCACTGCATATCTCTCTGTTCTGTCTCTAATACTCTTTGAGTATCAGTCATGATGAATGAATGAGAGATGAGCTCGAGCTTGAGTTTTGTGTGCAGTCCCTTGAGTGTGTGTAACAATCCTTGGTTGTATGAGAGTTCATCCCTCCATCATGATTAACCATTATATTAATGATTCAATCCTAAATAGACATGATATCAGTCCATACTGTTTTTGATTCAGCCCCTACTTTCATTTTACTGACCATTCCTCATCCTGCAGCCTAAATTACCTGTCCTGCCCTCTATTTTACTAATTTTTGCCTTGAGTATTCCATTTTCTTTTGGGTTCACATCAGGTTTCTTGGTATCAGTAAGTTTAGTATAATAGAAGGGTTGAGTTTTGGATGGTTAATTAGTGTGTGTGGTCAGTGGGTGAGTGAGATGAGAAGTAGTTAACTGGTGGTATGGAGTAGAGTTAGAAGAAAACACTAAAGTTCAGTCTATATTCATATTTGATTTGGATTGTGTCTATAGGTGAGAGTGGCAGTGTCAAACCAGGTGAGTGAGTGTTAATGGGAAGGCTAGGTGGTTGAGAAGAGTACAGATAAGAAGAGGTAAGTTGGACAGTAGACAAGGCAATGCCTTATTCTACACTGTTCTTGGTATCAGATGGTATCAGAGAGAGGGAAGTTGTGTCTTCAGTGATATGGTATCTTAGAGATGAGTGTATAAGAAGGGATAAGTGTTAGTTGATATGTGAGTGTGTGTCTAGGTGTGGACTTGAGTGTCTAATTAGATACGTTGTATATCCTATGTGCAGTGAGTGGTATGGTACTCACTCGAGAATCAGTTAGTAGTATCAGACCTACTTGTGTGTTCTATCCTTTCATATACTATCCAGGTTGTTGATGTCATGTTATAGCATGGATATCAGCTCTTTGAGGACATGTGATGTCCTGCATCTTATATGATTTTTCCCTTTGATAGTGTTGCCTGCACTTAGAGGATAAGTTTAGTCCTTACCTCAGTTTGGATCCATTGTATTCAATGCTTATTGATCTTTCTATAGCAGACATGGATTTGAAGAGGTAGGCTTGAATTAGAATAGGTGTGCACTTATATGATAGTAGATAGGTTTGTATCAGGCCCTGTTTGCATCAGTCATTAAATTGTTCACTTGACTACCCCCTTACATATTTGGTACAGTCCATTCCTCCATATGACAGACCCAAAATCCATTATTTCTTGAAAATGTAACCTTAGTTAATGTGGCAGTCATCATATCCTTTGATTTCACCCTAGCACATGAATGATTGGTCCTTGATGTTTCAGACCTCCTTAACCTCGACTTCTGTCCCATTGAATGCATCCTTAGGTTTAAACCTCACTGCATCTGTTATAATTGTGAACTGCACCCTTGTTTTACTATACTTTGTTCTGTCCAGGTAGCCAGATTTATTGGGATACCATGGTATCAATCCTTGTTGGCTTGTAGAAATATAAGGATGTGTCTGTTTAGTATATATTTGGGAAATACTTCATATATGTAGTAATAAGGGATGTATATATATATATATATATATATATATATATATATATATATATATATATATATATATATATATATATATGGGTTTATACAGTCTTGTGTGTGTCTTAGAGATATGTGTTCTGCATATGTGTATAGATAGTGCTTGTGAGATTGGGTGAGTGTGTGGGTGTTTCAGATATTGGTATTTTGGATATCAGATATTAGGAATTGGTTTCTAAAGCTCAGGATTTGATATCAGAGGTTTGGTGTTAGTTCAAAGCATGTAGATGTAGCAGGCATTGCTCTGCAGCAGCATGCTAATGCAACAGTTGCATTGGCAACTTGTTTGCATGGCTGCAGTGGCTTGCAATGAACATACTTTGCAGCAGCAAGTCTTGGCAAGCAAGATGCAGCAGCTATGAGGTCAAGGCCAATTGGACTATCTTCAGAACAGAATATGGGATATGAGGGAGTGAGAGATGAGAGTGTCATCTTTGTGAGAGTTAAGA
>JANAVB010033814.1:13027666-13090817 GCA_029216955.1 Iris pallida
GAGCTATTAAGTAAAATAATGGTGGTAGAGGGTGGGGTTGGCAAATATTGAATAGATGGTAGTAGGCTATAAGAAAGGATGAAGAAGAGCTTCACTTCACACAATAGAATGGAATAAGATAGATACAAAGCTGAGAGAAGTAAGAGGCTGAGGAGAAAGAGAAGTAAGAGGCTGAAGAGAAGGAAGAAAGAAGAAGTAGTAAAGCCGAGAGATAATGTGGTAGTTATAACATTTAGTGTTATTATTTATGTAATATATTTCTTAATTTAGTTTAACCCATATTAATTTTTCATCATCTGTTCAAGTCATTGCTTGCACCGAGCCTACTTAGCGTAGTTTTTTTTTCTTCTAATACTCGTTAAATAAGATATATTTGTGTTTTCTACCTTTTTTGGTAGCTTTGACTGAAAGTACATGTCACCCATTGGAAGCATCGTTGCTAGCATAGCTATATAGTTCTATGTCAAATTTTGTATAATTTCTCTTAGATAAAAGAAAAAAATTTAAATGGATGCATGGCATTAATATAGGTATAAATTTTTTATTTAATTCCATTTACATTGAAAATATGTAACTTATATCATATGCTCATATTTTCAAGCTTTGGTCCTACAAGCATTTTTATATCGGTAGGCCAGTCTCCCGCATTATTATCGACGATAGTGTCTTCCCGTAAGCTTTATAGTAGACTACGGATGCAGCAGATCTAGCATACTGTGGACACTTCGTTGCCTCTATATAGCGGGGCCAATTTGATTCACTAAAGTACAACGAGGTAAAATATCTTTATTATTATTTTATACAGTCAATATGTTTATTATCTTATAATTTTTTAACATCAAAATGGTGATATTTCTACCGTACCGACTTGAGCAGAATCCTTCTGTGATACAAACAATAGCCTATAACCATAGTCTCCATAGGTTTTTCACTATATTCCATGGTGACGTCATGTATCATCAAGCTGATCGTATTATACGATAATTCTAGATAAAACAACACATTTTCAACGAGCAATGGTAAGAGCACGCAAATTGATAACTTGGTGGAATTCTAGATTTGAAACACATAACGTGGCTAGTTGTCTCAAATGATGTCCTCTGTATTAGATGGTAAGTTATTTCAAAAGTTCAACAAAATTTATTTCAAAAATTGTACGAAATCATATGCTCATATTTGTTTAAATGGTGTAGCATTAGGTGATTCAGGAAAAGTAGCATGCTTGACATTTATCAATCCTTTATGTTTATCTGACATAAAAGAAATTGTATTCCACTCACTAAAAAAACCCTTCAAAAGATCTTTTTAAATCATTTAAAAACCAAGTCCAAGAATCATTGTTTTCATGCATTCTCAGCAACAACATAAGCAATTGAATGTAATTGATAGTTAGGATCATAAGCATAAGTAATAAATAAAATAACTTAATATCCAGAGGAAAGGAATATAGTATCAGTTCTAAACACATGTTAAACGTCACCTTTAAAAGCTATTAATGCATGTCTTGAAACAAATAAAAGTTCTTTGATTATTATTATTATTTTCTGTAGTCTTTATACAACATTTGCTACCTGCATTGGTCTCGATAATTATAAAAACATACTCTTCACGACTACTATATGCATCACTATAACTACCATTTATTTAAGATAGAGCAATTTTCTAGCTTTTCAAGCTTTATAATATTTAAAAAGTATTCAGTATTCCTTATATATATTATTCACAGCATGCGACGGACAATATGACTGATCAACTAATATTATTATTAACACAAAATAGTAGATAATGGATGACACCCTGTTGTAAGTCCTCCTAAACAAGAATTGTAAACCCCCTAAATTTTTGCGATATTGTTTTAAAATAACTATGGTATATACTGGGTATATATGTGTGTGTATATATATATTTTTTATATGTGTGTGGTGTATGTATATATATATATATATATATATATATATATATATATATATATATATATATATATATATATATATATATATATATATATATATATATACTGTATATGAATATATATATTGTATATGAATATATATACTGTATATGAATATATGGCCGTACTATTATCAATACACATATGAGATTTTATTCGTATAAATATAAATAAAATCTATCTATATGATTTGTATCCCATGTTTTCAAAAATTTCTAAATTTTATCCTTTTATTATTCTAAATATGTGGTTGGAAATAGAATTTTCTACAAATTTTTATAACAAAAATTATTAGTATTTTTTAATAAAAAAATGCTAAATTTATTTTCCAAATAAAATTGGATACATGCAATTATGTTTTAAATTATTTGATAATATTGACTACTATATTTAAATTATTATTTGTGTTCAAATATGGGTTGTGATTAGATGAATTTAGTTCTAATTTTATTTGATTTAAATTGATGATTAAGATGAGAATATTTATTTTAATTTGGTTTGATTTAAATTCATTCTTATCTAATGGGGTTTATAGATTTCTAATCATTATCCAACTAGGAGTAAGTAGATCCCCCTCTTGCTTTTCCAGACCATTCACAACAAATTTTATCCTCAACCAAATTGTGTTCGTGTACCGTGTTTCTGCTCACCATCTCTGTGTCAGCCGTGTCGGCCTCGGGTCCGACCCTAGGTATCTTTTCAATATTTTCTGTCATTTCTATTTACATCATAGACGACCCTCTTCGTGTCCGACCATCAGACACAATTCGACTATAGACACCAAAATCCCTATTGACTTTATTCTTGTGTCCGACATAGGGCACCTGCAAACAAACCCTAACCTAATTTAATCTTCGTCGGTCAACCGCGACGTCGAGCGACTGTACTGGACTCCCACCTTTCTCGGCATCACCAACTCCCATATCTTCATCTCCGGCATCATCACCACCACTCTATAATCACCATTGTCGAGACCCCAGGCAACTACGAACGATCGACCCCTTCTGGCCAACCTATGCCACTACCCCGAACCTTCCTCGGTGGCTATGGTCCAAACAACCACCCAAACTCCACCAAAGACGTTGATCCCTTACCGGCTGCGACATCACCATCACCGTGGCCCGACCCTATTACCCCGCCATCATTATCCATCACCACTGTCGCTATCACCTGCAGCCCCAACCTTTTTCGACCGCCTGTACTCTATGTCAAACCTACTGACCACCGCCGCTCCTCCGCCTCATCTACACCTTCGTCTAGACCCGAAGACTGCTGAGTTTTGCACCAAAGATTGTGACCCATCGTCGCAGTTCTCCTCCGACCATTAGTCGATTGCTAGACCCAAGTTTGGCATGAAAGACCCATCACCGCCTACAACAGTGAACGCTTCCCGAAGTCGTCTTTCTATGCCACCTCTAGCCTCATGCACCATCACCCGAGCATGGATCTTCGTCGCGTGCTCACGTTCGACATCATCGTAGACCCGACGTCCCGTACGTTGCGTCCATCGAGAGTCGTGCCTCCAGCGGTGATCCTCCGCCTGAGCCACGGTGAGGTCTCTGATCCCCATCTCCCTCTCGATCATCTTCTTCTTCCTTTTCTTCATCTCCCTCTCTACCTCTTTGGCTCTCTTTCTCTCTGGCTCTCTTTCTTTCTCTATTCTTTCTCTTACTTTTCTCTCTTCTGCAAGTAACAACTAATAGTAGTGTTATTAGGTACTGTAAGACTTTGGAAACATTTAGTGGAATTATTAATAATAATATTATTATTATAGTCATTTTTAAAATAAATATGTATATTAAATAAATTCTTAAAGAATATAAATATGTAACAAATATAATGTTGTTTTTTGTCCTACAATACTTCTATATTGTTTAGAAAATCTAAGTATAATTATTTTAGTATTTTTAGCTAATTTTTAAAATATTGTTTTGACCAAAATTTTAGTTTGACAAAACTAGATTTTATCTCTAAAAGTAATATTTTTGACTGATAAAAACATAATTGTTAAATATTATAAATATTTTCTAAAGTAGCTATAAATGTTTACTATGCAATTCCTCATAATATCAAATTATCCTAGATTAGATTCTTGATCATGACTAATCAAACTGTTTCCCATTTCTTTATGAATTCGGAATCGACCCTGTCTACTTGGACTATTTTGGACATTGTCAGATTGTCGTACCACCATCAAACAAAATACCTTGCCAACTGTTTATTTACTTTAGTCCATCATATTGCATGTATTTATTTTCTGTAATATAAAATTTGTTCTTCCAAATCATAATTTAGATGTAAATTACTGTTTAGTCATGTTCTTCGTTATTTTATTTATTTATGCTAATATTGACCTAAAGTTAAGAGATTGTCCTTTATTTGTGCTGCATTCATCGGCCTTAAAACCTGTGTGTCACGAAGTCGCGAGTCGCATACAGATTCTCACTTGCGTACCGACCGTGCATCGGTACGTTTAGGCCGTATGATAGGTTATAACTGCTAATATTGCACATTAAAAAGACTTAGCTGTTATTAAGGATAAAACTGTGTTGTGTAGACAAATACATGTTTGTGTATTGTGGATACAACGCATGTATAGTATCATTGGGGAAGAAGACAGCTATTAGGTGTAGAGGCTATTATTTACTTTTGTACACTTTTATGCACCTGTCGGCCGATAGTGACTCGAATGAACGCTACTTACGGCCACCCTTTACTTATTTTGTTTGTTCGGAGAGCCCGTGCATGGAACATTGTGTTTAAAAGTACATGTATCATATAGAATGGTTATGTGACCTTTATCTATTTTGGTATACGTACTTTTTTGTATAGTTTATGTACTTATGCCTGATCAAAGCATGGAAAAGTATTTTTTTCGCAAAATAGTATGCCACACCTTGTCCTTGTTTGGTTGTAGGGGTGGTTTACTGATAGAATACTGAATCGTGTTGTGATCTGGTCTATTTTTGATCAGTTTATATATATATATATATATATATATATATATATATATATATATATATATATATATATATATATGGCATATTTTTTGTATCTTGTTACGACCCTCTGAAGATCTGATAATCTCTTCAGGTATAGATGGTCAATGGGAACCTAAGGAGTACGAATTTTGGACTAGAGAGCCCCTTCTCTTCCTTTACGGACTATGTGACTTTATTCTAGATGGTGGGCTTATTTTATTTTTATTCTTTATTTTATGTATTCTAATCTATTCTTTAGATTTTCTTATTAGTGGATTTGTCTCTTTTAGCAATCACCCAAATAAAACTCGTATTATACGCATTTTTTTTTGTATCTTTCATAAACGTATAATATTTGCATATTTTGACAGATCCAAATTAGTATGTAAATTTAAGCATGCAAAGTTTTAAACATTTTCCATATAAATTATTGAAAAATTTGGCAAAAAAAACATATTGAAAAGCTGTTTAATTAACCAAATTGACTATATATTTAAGAATGTGAAGTTTTAACCTCAATAGTTCCATTTTTCAAATATTTGATTAAATTTTTGACCGTATTTTATTTGCACTGAGCCGACTTATACTCGTACTTTTATTGTCCCGAATTTTTTTCGTTTGTCGAATTGCTAACAAGGGTCTCCACACAGCAACTTGTTTGCAAACATTTGATATAATAATATATTTATTCCTTTATTTTCTATGGATGAGATTTAGTGAGCCATAACTATCTATATACTGCATATACAGCTTACGTATATTTATTATACCTGGCATGTATGTTACCTAGTCCTACGTATTTTGGACTGGAGCTTTACATTTTTATGGTGGCCCATGCAGGTCGAGAAAATATTATTTCGGTTGCATTATTGTACCGAACAAGCCTGTATTTACGAATAGAGTATAAGATCTCATTCACATGCTTGATCACCTTCCTTGATTTTAATTTCAAACTCTCATCGACTGCTTGGCTTGCATCTTGTTTGATCTTGTCCTAACGTAAATCTTTTTCTCGTAAGGGTAGAAAGTGACTAGCACTAGTATATGTCCCATAGGATTACCTTGTTAGACGAATTACCTTGGCAATTAAGGATGTGTTAAAGGAAATATTTAAGTTATGACTGTTGTAAAATATTTCGAAGGTTGATTAACACTATTGAATGGTTTGATGCTTTCCTTAAAGGATATAGTATATTTCAAGTTGGGTAGTAATTGTATTGTCAAAAATCTTGATTTTCATTAGAAATTTTATTTACATATCGCTATTAAAATTGTTAGATGGTCAAGAAGATATATATGTGAATTGAGGAAGCTAAGTGATTTTTGACCATTCAGAAATTATATGATCGTACTTATTTGAGTAATAAAAATTTATTTATTTATTTTGAGAATATCGATTTACTATGAGGATAAGTAAATATTGACGAAATAATTTAATTTTGATAAATTGGATTTAAAAATATTACAATGTGAGGATTGATTTAGATTAAAAAATTCAAGGACTGATTCATCAATTTAATTGAGGATGGTATTTCTATTAAATTTGAGGACTATAAAATTTTAAAGGTTTAAATTGGAAGGAGATGTGATTGAATAAAATTTGTCTATTTAAGTATTGAAGAGATTACGATATGATTTGGATTTGGATTTTAATTAATTAAAATTTGGAGTTTAGATTTTGTTATTTAACTTTGGAAGAAGATTAAGATTGATATGAAATTCGAGGAGATTATGATAAGATTGGATTTGAATTTAAAGGTATTAAGAGTGAAATGAAGGAAGTAATTAGTATGAATGATTTCTAGGGTGGATAGACACTTTCGTACCATCAGACCGATATATTTACGTATCTCGCTTCATATCATCCTACTAAATCCTTCCATATTCCTCCGCAACCTCAATACCGTGCGCAATCCAAACCAACATACCTTTATTTCCATCTCATCTTTTCAAGTTTGAGGTACGCTTTTCGTACTTAGCATTTTTCCTCTACATGTATGTCGTTTTCTTAGATCATACGTTATTTCTAATTTCAAGGACGAAATTCATATAAGTTGGGTAGGATGTAAACGTTCTAAATTTTTGCGATATTTTTTAAAATAACTATGGAATATATATATATATATATATATATATATATATATATATATATATATATATATATATATATATATATATATATATATATATATAAATATATATATATATAGAAAAAAAATATATATATATATATGGCCGTACAGTTATCCATACACTAATATGAGATTTTATTCGTACAAATATACATAAAATCTATCTATCGAATTTGTATCCTATGTTTTCAAGAATTTCTAAATTTTGTATTTTTTATTATTTCTAAATATGGTGTTGGAAAATAAATATTTCTATAAATTTTTATAATAATAAAAAAAATTTCAAAAAAAATTCTAAATTTATTTTCAAATAAGATTGGACACATGCGATTATGCTTTAAATTATTTGATAATATTTAATTTTAATTTTAAATTATTATTTGCTATCAATTATGGGTTGTGATTAGATGAATTTAGTTTTAGAATATATATATATATATATATATATATATATATATATATATATATATATATATTTTATATATATATATATATATATATATATATATATATATATATATATATATATATATATATATATATATATATATAAAGAAATATAGTATATGTATATATGGCCGTACAGTTATCCATACAATAATATGAGATTTTATTCGTATAAATATACATAAAATCTACCTATCAGATTTGTATCCTTTGTTTTCGAGAATTTCTAAATTTTATATTTTTTTACTATTTCTAAATAAGGTGTTGGAAAATAAATATTTCTATAATTTTTTATAATAATTTTTTTTCAATAAAAATTTGCTAAAATTATTTTTCAAATATGATTGGATACATGCAATTATGCTTTAAATTATTTGACAATATTTAATTTTAATTTTAAATTATTATTGTGATCAATTATGGGTTGTGATTAGATGAATTTAGTTTTAGAATTTTATTTGATTTAAATTGATGAATAAGATGAGATTAACTTTATTTGAATTTGGTTTGATTTAAATTCATTCTTATTTAATAGGATTTATAGATTCTAATCCTTATTCAACTAGGATTTTTCTTTCCCTATTTAAGGAGCGCCCCCTCTTACTTTTCCAGACCATTCACACCAAATTTTATCCTCAGCCAAATTGTGTTCGTGCACCATATTTGCGTCTACCATTTTCGTGTCAACCATTCCGACCCCGTGTGTCTTTCCAATATTATTTTATTATTTACATTTACATTATGGACGACCCTCTTCGGGTCCGACACACCGAAAATGATTTGACTACAGATACCAAAACCCCTAAGGACTCTGTTCTTGTGTCCGTCACAGGGACACATACAAGCAAAACCCTAACCTAATCTATTCTCTGTCTGCCAATCGGGACATCGAACAACTGTACTGGACTCCCTACCTGTCTCGACATCACCAACTCCCTTGTTTCCATCTCCGGCATCATCACCACCATATTTTTCATTACCATCATCGAGACCTCGGCCAACTACGTACAACCGACCCCTTCGGGCCCATCGACACTACTACCCCGACCCTTTATCTACGGTTATGGTCCCAACAACCACCCAAACACCACCTCGCCATCGATCCCTTGTTGATTGTGACATCACCATCACCTGGCCCATTATCCATCACCACCGTCGATATAACATACAGCCCCAGCCTTTCTCCACCGCCTCCAATCCTCGTCAAACCCATCGACCATTGGCGCTCCTTCGTGCCTCGTCCGCACCTTCGTCTAGACCCCGCGACTGTCGAGTTTCGTGCCAACAACTACGACCCACTGTCGTAGTGCGCCTCCGACTAGTAGTCGATTGCTAGGCCCAGATCCGACGTCGACAGACCCATCACCGCCTCCAACAGCGAACGCTTCCCGGAGCTGCCTCGCTGCACCGCCTCCATCCTCATGCACCATCACCTGAGCATGGATCTTCTCCGCGTGCCCGCATTTGACATCACCGGAGACCCGGCATCGTTCGACTTCCATATGCTGCGCCCATCGAGAGGCGTGCCTCCACCGACGGTCCTCCGCCTGAGCCACGGTTAGCTCTCCGATCCCCATCTACCTTTCTATCATCTTCTTCCTTTTCTTAATATCCCTTCCTTCCTCTCTGGCTCTCTTCCTCTCTCTATTCTTTCTCCTGCTTTTCTCTCTTTTCTGTAAGTAAATATTGGAAGTACTGTTATTTGGTATTGTAGGACTGTAATACCCTAGAATTTTAAATTATTATTTTATTATTTAGTTGACTTAAATAGTAATTTTTTCAATTTTATAAATATTTTATCAAATATTAATATATATAACTTTAGTCATGGTTAAGTTTTCAAATACATGTTCCCTAGGAATCATGGCATAGATAGTGTAGTCATGTGCTTTGACAAGTGTACTAGCCATGGAGGGAGGCCTAGCCATATTTATGTCCCTTGTATAGAAATAAGTCAAGTCATGGCTTAACCCTTATAATTAATTAATTAATTAATTATGAAGACTTTTGACTTTTAGGAGACCCAGTTGTACCAAACTAGTAGAAATTGATACGATTCCAAACCCAAACCAATGTAGACATGTACTGCATCCAGAGACGTCAATGTAGATATTTTATGTATATGTATATAGTTCGCACTTTATTTTAGTGATCTAATAAATATTTTCTAAATAATTGTTATATATATATATATATATATATATATATATATATATATATATATATATAAAGTGTTTTTATAGTAGCTAAATATACGTGTTAAAATATTCTCCAAAAAATATATTTGGTTTTATATATTTAGTATATATCTGTTCATATACTATCTTATATTTTATTATAAAAATATACGTAGTGATAAAAGAATTATACATATGTATGGATTTTAAAGATAAATAGATAGAAAATATATGTGATCCCTCTGAATTTTAGGATTTATTTTAAAATTTTCTAAATAAATTATTTTTAATAAATATTTTATTATAATTATTTTTGATAATTAAATGTTCTTTCCTGTGACTTTGATTTTTGGAGCGCCATTGATGTCAATCTCTGAAAACTTTTTTCATGAGTTTTTAGTAGGCAAGATTATCTTCATGTTGATATATCTTGTCCCATTCAAACTTGTTCCTTTGCATTCCATTTGCATCGTGCAACTTTCGGATCAATTTAGGCCACTTGACCATTTACCGTAAAACTTGACCTAACTTCCAATTTAATTTCGGAATTTGACATCGATCCAATCTAATCAACCCAATATATGGTTTCGACCTCCAACTAAATTAAGGCGAGTACAATCTCTGATAAATTTCTATTTATGATATTTACTATGTTTCTTGTACTTAGTGTAGATGTACTTGTTTCTTGACACATTGGTCATACGGATTGGTATTTACGGATCCCGTCATGAGATGTTATTCCTTGTTAACCTTGGTGTATGTGGTGCAAACCTCCTTGTTGTTCTTGTACATTGTATGGACACTGATTCCAACAAAGGCTAGGTACCTTCTCAGAGAATCATGTGTCGTAATGTGTCATGGTTGGATTCACTCTACCTGTCGGGGGAGAGGAATATTAGTCTAGACATGTGGTCAATACCTACCTTACTTATTATATATCTTGTGAGTGTTAATCATACACTCCACGTATGATTAACCAGGCCAGTAGATCTTGTACAATTTCCAAGCCGGCCACATGTCAAAGCTAATATTTACTCACATAGATAGATGATTCTTGACTCTTGTATATGCCATGATTAGTTTCTCTTATTCTTGCTCTAGTTTACTGTTTTACCCTTGCCATGCTACTTTCATGTACCTTTTATTTGCACTTGTATATTTTCTCTATTTACTGTCTCATAGCACTTGTCATTTACTGGGAACTGTTGTTGGAGATGTGCTTGTTCCAATCCTGACTAGATAACCAACATTTTTAGGAGTTGTTATGCCCCACATACTTGGACCACATGACGATGCTAGCTGAGACAGATCTTGATGCTCCATTTATAGTGAGTTGTCTTCTGGGAGCACAAGGCCATTATTTCTTTATTTTAGATTCATATTTCGTTGTCGGATTTGTCTCCGACACATTCTTGTCATTTATGATCATTGTAGACTTTGGATTATTTCAGTGATAATACCATCTTTCTTATTCATATCTTCCCTTAATGTATGTGATTGGAGTACATGTTGTTATTGTGGATCATATAGATATTGTAGATATTTTTTGGGTACTTGATAACGTTCTACCGCCAATACTGCAGTGTAGGTTAGGTGTAGCCCGCGTACTTGTGCCAGAATATTCGGGTGCGGATCGTGACACGTTTTTATGGTGGCCCATGCAGGTCAGTCTTCACAACCAAAGCAAAGTCGTGGTAGTACTTAGGCATAGCAGTACTACAGTGAGCCTGCCCTACGATTTGGATTTGAATCATGGAATATTTTAGGATTTTGGTACTCAATCACATATTAGGATCTCTTGATAGATTCCAGGGATGACCCCTGAGAATCTTACTTCGAAACTATAATGAGTCTATTCTGATTCGTTTTTGCTTATCTTGATTTCCGAAACACATGTCCATTGTCGAACCTATTCTTGCATGAAGATAAGTTTTATGGACTCTAGAAGGAACAAAGGAGTAGAAGTTGAACTTCTAACCATTTGGATTGGTAAGAGGAGATGATTAGTCAATCTTATATATGAAGGTTGAGATCTATTTTGGAAAAAAAATAAATTTTAACCAAGATAGTACGTTTGGGACTCATGGGTTTGATGAAATAAGTTTAGAAATAAATGGAAGATAACAATATAGAGAAACATGGGTTATATAGCAGGCCAAGAATGATTTATGAATGTGGGTTATAATTTGAAGATTTGAGGATAATATTGTATGGACTTGAGTCAAAGAGAAAATATTAAAGAGAAATTTATATAAATTTAATTACGGTGGTAAGACTATCAAAGGAAATGTTAAATTGTCTTCTTGCTAGAGTAGCCAAAAAAGTGGCACGGTATGTGATTATTATACAAATGATGAAAAAAATTCAAGGAATTACCAAGACGAAAATAGTAGAAAGATTTTAATAAATTTGTAGGAGTAATGACTGAGAATTGGATTAGGGGTACTTAAGGTTTATAACTTATTTAGAGGATTGGGCAAAGCCAGATCATACAAATTTGAACAGTTACTGACACATAAAGTTTTAAGAACGGTTACATATATAGGATTCCTGATTTCTATGGGATCCTCGACAAATTTATTTTTGACTACGAAAAAAATTAAGAAATTAAGATTGCTAATAGGATAAAGGATAATTTTGGAACTGGGTTTCTATCATCTCATATTTAAAAATTTCATACATGGAGTAAACATTAGTGGATGATAAGAGTGACGAAAAATTGATACTATGAGAGTGACAAATTTAGACGTGAAAGTTTAGAAGAATTTGTATGAGTATCAAGTAGATAAGTGAGCCTAGGTATGGGATTAGACAAGGCTATCAGCAGTGGATAATTAGTGACTTGGAGTCACGAAGAGGATATGTGAGGGAGAGTGATTTTTAGACAAGGTGAACATTTTGGAGGTTGAAAATTTTACATTTGTAATTTTGGACAAGTACAAGAAAAGGAAAGGACAACGACTTCATTATGACCAGATGAGCAAGAACAAACTCTTATTATCATTCTCCTCCGTCTTGATTAACTCTGTCCTATCTTGTTACGACCCGCACCCGCTTTTCGGACGCAAGCTCGTGAGCAAGCCAACTACGTATTAAGCGGACTCCAGCCCAACTCGAATATGTAAACGCAGTCTGGACTATGGTAATGTGCCTAATCATGGCAAGGCAAATCTATATCACAATCCATAATAAGAATAATAAAGATGAATGAACAACTATGGAGTGGTCTGCAGCCCACTAGCATACACGTCCGACTAGATCCAAGAAATAACATGAGTCTATAAAGTAAGCCAACAAGCAGAGTATATCATGATAAGGAATGAAAGCACGAGCGGATAATAAATATAATATCAATACCTGGATCCTGCAAGTGTATCACCAACATCTACCATCCTGCTCTGCTAACTAACCCCATGCAATCGCTAAAGCTGAAGAAATCATCAGGTCCTCAGGGGATATAGCAAGATGCATATAAATATGGCTATCTAACAGTTCTATCATGCATAAGAATATAAACAAGATATAAATGGAAAACGAGACAGAAACTGACAGGTGACTAAGAACACGGATACGGGAACGACTACGCATAAATGAACTGCTGGAAGAACAAGTAAATAAGAGATTAATGGAAAACCAAACCCTCGCCCCGAGCGTGGACTCACGGGTTTGAACTAATCACTAACTCTCGCCCCGAGTGTGGATTCGCAAGTTAGTTCACGACAAACACCCTCGTCCCGATTGTGGACTCGCAGGTGCAAACAGATTAAGACAAACACCCTCGCCCTGAATGTGCACTCGCAGGTGCAAACGGTCAACCCTCGCCCCGATTGTGGACTCACAGGTTGAGAAAACAAAACAGGAATTAGCAGTTCAGTTACACGCACTCACTCCACTACACGATACGACTCAGTCAAGGTACATATGACGACCCGGTAAAACTCAGTCAATATACATGTAAGGACAACTCTCGTATATTCTATAATGTCAAACTCTGGACAACGACGGTATATAAACGAGAAAATAAACTAATATTTTTTTAAATAAACTAATATATACATGATATAAAAAAAAAAGCATGTCAATCAAATCAATCCAATAAAACCAACTGATAACATATAACTACTAGATAAAGAAATAAGCATGCAACAAACTGTAGAGGGAGGCAAGGTATACTTGCCTGGTGCTTGTCCAATACCGCACTGAGGTCACGAGTACTCTGGTTGGTCCAAACCTATAAATATTCACAGAGCCCATAATATTAATATAGACCATACACGTAAGATCCCTCTTTAATTATTATAATTTATATCTAAATAATATACATTGCTTTGATTATTAATCAACTAATTAATTTGTTCTAATATTCCTATAAGTTGCATAAAATAAATTTTATTAACTCAAAAAATCCTAATATATATGGTGTTTTTAGAAATATTTATATGCTATTAGCCCAACCAGACTTAACCTAGCATGGTTAGTTTAATAGAATATATTTGCTTGGCCTTCTAGACAGGTTTGTCGGTCGTTGGCATAAAAGAAGTCCTCAAAAAGTGGAAAGAACCTAACCATAATTAAACAATATTTACATATATTTAAGGTTTAATTTTGTTATTTCCTATATTAATCACTATAAGCTATTTGACATATAAAGTACCAAAAGATGGGTTTTGTAATTACCAAAAGTTTAAGGGTCTTAGTGAAATTCCCATTAGCATTAATCACATGAGTTCACTGCTGCTTATAACTTATATATTAACACACCTTTTAAATGTTCAATAAAACTAATTGGCTAGAATCTATCCGGATAGAGAGGGGTAGATTTGGTATTATTTTTACCTTTCTCTTTCATGTCATATTTTTTATGTCCAGAATACCCTTTTACTCAATTCAAATAGTTGATTTTCAGTTTCAATAGGTGTTGGAGTTCCAATAGGTGGTTTTGAGTTCCAATACAGTTAATAACTGAAGAAAAGGTTTTAGCCTCTCAATCCTATTATTCTTTCTCTTCCATTATCAGTCCAACGTGTTTCTATTGATTTTTTATACGTATTTACTTTGGTTGGAGTGGAAGGAGTAACAAATTGTTTAACAAACTACTTACTATTATCGAATTATAAACAAAAACTTTTCTACTTTATGTGGTCGAAGAAGGAATAACAAATTTAATTTTTGGCAATAAATATTTTTTTGTAATATTAATTTTTAGAAATAACTAATCAACGATATACATACGAGCTCATTTAAATTAAAATTAAATATATATATATATATAATATATATATATATATATATATATATATATATATATATATATTTTAAAATTATATATATATATATATATATATATATATATATATATATATATATATATATATATAATTTTAAAATATATATATATATATATATATATATATATATCAACAAGTAATTATATCTGTATTACCGATGATAATAAACTTTAATTTAAATGAGCCCGGATGTATATCATCGATTAATTATTGAAAAAATTAATATTACATAAAAAAATTATTGTATATATATGTGGGGGGGTAGTGTAACGGTAAGATCGTTGGCACCCGGGGGGGGGAGGTGTCACGATCCGCTACCCAAATTGTTGGGCCGGGCCGAGTCATGTCCAGCCTACGCTTGAGATAAAGCATAGTAAGCTGTTCTAAGGATAAATAAGATCAGACCAAAGTGTGCTAACAATTCTATATGTAATAATGAGTCAGAATATATCCAAACAAAAATCATCTCGTATATAAGTATGTTCCGAGTACATGGCTAAAATGTAAAAGTGGATACAGGTCCAGTTACAAAATACATAGTCTAATACATGACTACTCTCAAAAGTCCCAAGTAAATAAACAAACTAGACGAGTTTTCCCGTAGGCACATCCTCGTAAAGTATAGCCTGGTCCTCGGCAGCAACTCCATAATAGGAATCACAAAGCAACTCCTCCCCAGAAAGTATACCTACAACGTTATCCTGTCAGGACGGGAGCAAGTACTGATTCTAGCAAACTAAATATACGAAACATGAAATGAATAGGAGTGTAATAAACAGGAATCATGTTATATCATAACCTATCATGGCATCATATGTTTGTTTTAAAGTTTAAAACCGTAGCATGTACGTGACGGGTCAATAGGTAAATAAGATATACAGTGGTACATATCAATTTTCTGGAATGCATATACGTGCACTAACGGCATCGGTGTATATCCATACACAAACGCGGGATCAGAACATACGACAAAGTTATATAGAATGTAACAGTGCTCGGTAAATACATACGAAGAAAGGGGACATGATCACATACTCTACTAACAGTTTTCCCATAGCTCCGTTGTTTAAACATGTGAGAGATATAAGAAATGTTCTAAGCATGGTAGGAATTGAAAATAATATAACATGTGAAGATTTAACTTGCTACCCCAATGATCAGCATTTAACATGGTTGGATCACTGTTTATTGTTATAGCAGTATGTAAAGTTTGTAGAGGTACTTGCCTTTAGCAAAGCAAGGTAGTGATAGAAATGCTATAGATGTCTGATGATTCGTGACTCTAGAAATAATACATAAACTTAGTTTTATACTAAGTTAAACACTAAGACACTAGTTGTGCGATACGACTTTCTGACTGGACACCTAGCCAAATGACGAATTTAGTATAGGAGACCAATATGGGGTAACACAAAACCCAACTAACTTTCTAGGACCTTTACACTAGTGTATGGTGAGGTCCAATACTACAATAACTCAAATCAACACAAAACTTTGTAAGTCGTAACTACTCAATAAACAAATCAGACTGTACACTGTGTTCCAATAATTTTTGAGATAGACAAAATGCTCAATTATACATAAAATAAAGTACAAGATGATCCTTGTTAACTATAGAAATTTATACTAATTTTTTTAGAATTTATAAACCCTCATAAATATTTATTAAAAATCAGTAAGCATATATATCCTGAAAATGAGTTATGTTTTTCTATTTTTATAAAATGCCAAAGTTACTTATTAAATGCTGGAAAAATTATATTAAATTTTCTAAATTAACATAGTATTTAAATACAATTTTTTCCAGATTTTTAGAGAAATTAAAATATATATAATAATTCATAAACAGTAAATAATAATTTCTGGAAAACAATTAATTAATTATTTAATATTTTGTCCATGTATTCGAAATTGAACCGAAGTCTAGATACGGGACCCAAAGCCATGAATCAATTCCAATATGACTTGAACAGACTCTGAATGTATTAGGCACAATGGGCCAAAAACCCATGCTAGGTTTGGACATCAAATGGCCATGATTAATAAAATACAGTAATTCAAATATAATTATTAAAGTATTTTAATATATTTTAAAGTGGTAAAATATACAATCATAAAACTAAGAATAAAAATAAACTTGTGAATTTATACATAATATTTTGCACAAAAGAATTTGAATATATACACAACAATACATTTTATATATACATAAATATATAGATTTTTTTATATATAATATATATTTTTTATATTTATATTTTAATATAATATATATATATATATATAGATATATATATATATTATATATATATATATATATTATATCTATATCTATATATATATAGATATATATATATATATATATATATATAATATATATATTATATATATATATATATATATAATATATATATAATAAATATACAGTCTATAAAAACACTAATATATATATTAATATAAAAAATATATATATATAATATATATATATATATAATATATAAAATAAAAATATATATATTTTTTTATTTTATATATATATTATATATATAGATATATATATATATATATATTATATATATATATATATATATATATATATATATATCATATATATATATATAATAGTATATATAATATATATATATATAATAACATAATATATATATAATATATCTATATATATATTATTATATATATATTATATATATATATATATATATAATATATATATATATAATATATATATTATATATATATAATAAAACAATAAAATAAATACAAACAAAAAAGAAACAAAAGGGGGGCTCAACTCGGCCGCTGGGGCATTGGTGGGTTTGAGCGCCACTCGGCTGACCAAGGGGCCAGCTCGAGCTTGCTGGTTGGATTAGGTTTGAGTTAGTTTTATTATGGTTTTGATATGATGGGTCTTAAACCCAATAGCAGTCTAGTAAACCCTTTAACCCATTGTCATGTGTCTTCGTGTCCTGACAGTTTAGGACACGAAGACACACGAGTCCAGTGTCTGAGGCTTGCACGACTCACACGACACGAGTTTTTTGTGTCCGAATCCACCATCAAACTCACCGACACGGATCGACCCTCCTACGTGAAAACGAGACACAGCGGTGAAGAAAATACGAAGGGACACGTACGTGTCCGGCGCGGGGATGCTGTCGGGGGTGCTAGCGGCGGCCGTAGGCGTCGACGTGGGCTGTAGGCTTCTGCTCGTCGGGGCGAGCAAAATGGCGGTGGTTGTAGGCGTCGACGTGGGTTGTAGGCTTCGTGCTGGCAAAGGGCAAACTCCGGCGAGGTTGGTCGGAGAAGAAAGGGCTATGGCGGTGGCTATGGCGGTCATGGTGAAGTCTAGGGTTAGGGTTTGGGGTCGGAGGACTTTATAGAGTCGGGGAGTCGGTGGAATTAGGGCTAGGGTTACGGGAATCTAGGGTTTAGGGTTAGGGTTTCGGCGCTAATCGTCGGAGATGGCGACTGCCAAAGGCGGTGATCGGGTGGCCAATTAGCAGAACCCCTCCCCCCCATAGATTTTACAATTTCAACTAAGCCCACCGCCTCAGTTAATGCAATTTCTAATTTTCATAATACCCTCCCCCCCCCCCCCCCCCCCCCCCCCCCCGCTATGCTCTGTACAAATATAATTTGCACAGACAAATTAAATATTGCATAAGGGCTTAAAAATAATTAAAATAATTGCAAAAAGCTTTTAAAAACATTTTAATAAATTACAAAATGATATTTTTGGCTCTAAAAATCATTTAATAATTATTAAAAAATTCTAGAAAATTCCTAATAATCATAATAATACATTTTAACTATATAAATACTATTTAAAATTATAAAAATAATATTTTAAAATCTAGGGACTTACAAATCTTACTTCCTTGAAAAATTTTGTCCTCGAAATTCACAAGGATAGAAGACTCTACAAACATTCAATATAGCAAGCAATGCAAACAATGCAAACAATGATTAAGGCTACTATTAAGACTAACATCTAAGGTATCAGGCGGTAACGAGTGGTTCCCTCGCGGCTGTTGGGTCGAACAAGTAAGGATATCTCTCCTTCATGTCCGACTCCCTCTCCCAAGTAGATTCCCCCAGAGAATGACGGCTCCAAGCTACTCATACTAAGGGTTTAACTTTGTTCCTCAGCCTCTTCTCCCTCCTGTCTAATATCTCCACTGGCTGCTCAGTAACTGCAAGACTCGGTCCGATCTCCAACTCTGAATGATCTAACACATGGCTGGGGTCTGGAACATATCTCCTCAGCTGAGACACATGAAAGACATCGTGAACTCCTGCTAGGTTGGGTGGAAGTACAACCCTGTAAGGTACCTCTCCGATCCTGCCAAGTATCTCGAACGGCCCGATGTATCTGGGGCTCAACTTGTCGCCTCATCCGAACCGGATCGTCTAGGTATTCTAAGCATCATTCCTAGTGTTGTCTAGTTACCTTAAGTTCCTAATTGCAGGCATGCTTGGTACAATGACGTAACCAAACAATTTAGTCTTGACCTGCATGGGCCACCAATAAAAATATGTCACGATCCGCTACCCAAATTGTTGGGCCGGGCCGAGTCATGTCCAGCCTACGCTTGAGATAAAGCGTAGTAAGCTGTTCTAAGGATAAATAAGATCAAACCAAAGTGTGCTAAGAATTATATATGTAATAATGTGTCACGACCCGATCCCAAATAATTGGGTCGAACCGGATCATGCCCAGCCTGCACCGTTGTGAGACGACGGCAGTAAGCTGTTTCATTAGCAGGTGAACACAACAACATCTATACATTTGTCACAACTGAATATTCAGGAATTTAAAACTTTATTTAATATTTGAATAAATACAACTGGAAAGTAAAAGAACTGAAATGAATGCTGAATTAAAAACAACAAAACTGGAAACAGGAAAAATCTAGCTAAGCGTTCTGCTCGTCGGCTCCAGGTCATGCGTCCTCCAATGGGGACTCTAGCAATACCACAGGGTACAGAACTGGGTCATAATAGCTGTTGTATAACAGCTCAGCATCATCAATAGAACCTAAAAATGTAGTCTCCAATCAGGAGGGAACGAAGTACAATTCATGATAATCCAACAATTAAAATAATAATAGAGTTATGCATTTTTAAACAATTTAAAATAAATAGTTCTCCAGCAGTTAAAATATTATAATGTGAATAGGCAATGAATATGACCGGATTGGGTTGTACAATTGTATCCTATTGATACGATATGGCTTATCCCCGTGTGTATGAGGGGTAAGCTAATACAGTCATTATACTACTTTGGATGTGGTCATACTCATTACACTACTCCCCCATTACCCAACAGTCAATCAGTCAATGCTCTCAGAGAGAGTTCCGTGTTGCATCGTGGTTTAAACTTGCAATAAAACGATTACTAAATAATTATAAACCAACACAAAATGTACTTGCCTTTGTTTATGACTGGAAAACGGTATTGGTTCCGGGAAGATGCTAGGTTCGTCTCCGAGATCCTACAGTTGGAGAACTTGACTTAGAACCATTGTGAAATCAAGCTAGGTGTGCTAGTTGCAATCTCTAGTAGCAGGTCCTAGTCAGATTTTAAGTTTGTTTATTTAATCTGCTGCTAACGGTTTACGATACGTACTACGTTGGTTCTCATTTAGTTGGATAGCCAGTTTCTAATTTTACTTGGAAAATTGTCGTTACCGGTTAATTCGCAAAACTTTGTATTTTTAATATTATACATATAAAACTACATTTTCTTTCAATGATAAAACATGGGTTTTGTTAACTACCAATATTTTATTCAAGTTATTTTATCATGAAAAATCCTTATTAATTTATACAAAAATATTTATTAGCCATTTTGTAACTAAGCGCCTAATTACGAATAATAAGACCAACCGAAAAATAAAGGAAAAATCAACCAAGAAAATAAATAAAAACCTAGACTACGCAATACAGGGGCACAGCTGACAAAATAGGAATATGGGCTTATGCCCTTACAAACTTTACATAAATTAAATAAATTTAGAGTTTGCTGGTGAGTTCTGAACGCCGGGAAGTGGTCCGTTCAGAAGGCCGAGGCCCTGCACTCAAAATACTATAAACCAGTAGCAAGTTCCAAATTATATTTTAATTGTAAAATATGAAAATAAAGTAAGTCTCAGACTTGGTCAAATATTCAGATTTGAAAATAGCTAATGCCTCAACGTCCGGGTAAAATCGGTTTCGTTTGCATTTCGCTAGGGCCCACGGACCGGTATGGTCGTCGCCCAAAATCTAATTTAATAAATATTTCCGAAAACCAATTTAAAACTCATTTATGAAATTTTATAAAAATTTGGGCAGCATTTCCTCTATATTCGGGACAACCCAAAACTGGGAAAATACGCCGAAACACCTATAATAAAAGTCCCAAACCAGGGAACACCCAGAAATTAACTTTCAAACCATTTTACACAAAATTTAAATTCACAGAATAATTTCCGAAGCTTAATCGGAAACCCGAAATTATAATCGAAAAAATCCCGAAATGAGATTGGAAACCACAGCACCCAAAAATCCAGAAAAACACCTTTAGAAAAAATCCGAAAACCACAGAACATCACAAAACGTCTCCGAAAAATCCGAAGTCACGACGTCGCTCTAAAATCGAACTCCCGGGAGGGAATCAGGGACCAATTTCATCATCGACTACGTATTGGAAATGGGGACACGAAATTATACCTTGGGTTGTTCGGCTAGAGCTCTCAGATGCAGATAAAGAAGAAAAGA
This sequence comes from Iris pallida, assembly GCA_029216955.1. Lineage (NCBI taxonomy): Eukaryota > Viridiplantae > Streptophyta > Magnoliopsida > Asparagales > Iridaceae > Iris > Iris pallida. The sequence goes on from JANAVB010033814.1 coordinate 13,049,423, forward strand.
AATCCGCGGACAGTGGATCGGCTCGGGACAGCGCCTCGCCGGGGTACGGCTGTGCTGGACAGCGGGATCCGAGCACGAAAATGTACGGACAGCAGGTCGAGAAACCCGCGGACAGCGCTGGACAGCGCTGTTCGAAAACAGCGGAGCACGGGTGGCTCACGGAGGCGGGCGCTGGCGTGGGGAAACCGGCGGACGCGGGCGAGGGGGCCGACCATGGTCGGGATCCGGCTGGCGGCGGGCGGCCCGAAGCTGGGCGGCCGGGGGTGAGGTCGTCGGGGCTGGGCGCGCCGGAGCTAGGGCAGCCCAGGGGTGCGGGCGCGGGTCCGGCAGGGAAGACCGGGGGGTGGCGCGCGGCAGGGGATATCGGGGCGCGCTGGGGAGGCACTCGGGGCCGAGCGATGGCCGACGTGGGCAGACGCGACCTTGGGAGGTGGCGTACGGCAGAGTGGCGAGGCCGGCGGGAGGCGGCTGGGTCGGCGTGGAGCACGGCTTGGGCGCTGGGGTCGAACGAGTTTGCTTAGGGAGAGGAAGAGAGGAGTGAGGAGTGGAAGAAAATGAAAGGGGGGTGGTGGTGGTTTTGTGCTGGTGGGGGGAAAATGGGTTTGTTATAAGGAGAGTGGGAGAAAATAGTGGAAGAAATGATGAGGAGAGGGAAAGAAGGAGACGAAGGGGCCAGGTCGTGGGATTCGGTCACAGGGGTGACCGGGTCGGGTCGAGTTTCGGGTAGAATAAGATTTTTATTAATTACTTATTCTTTTTTTCTAGCAAATAAAATACTATAAATTTATTAATAGCATTATTCAGATTTGGGATGGGTTCGAGCTGGGACCGGGAACCAGGTTCGGGACGGGCTAACAATCAAAAATCTATGTTACTAATATTTAAAAATAGTTTCAATCCTGAAATAATAATAGTAAAAATAATAATACTACAAACAATAATAATCACAAATAATAATTAGCTAAACCTAGGAAACGGGTTTTACAATCTTCCCTCCTTAGAAAATTTTGTCCTCGAAATTAAAGACAGGGTTAGGGGTTACCTCAATTCTCAAACAGGTACGGATACTGCTCCCGCATCTGGTCTTCTCGCTCCCAGGTCGACTCGCCTGGTAAATTGTGCCTCCACATGACTCTGACTATGGGAGTCACAGAGTTCCTGGTTCTCTTCTCTCCTCTGTCCAATATTGCCACTGGCTTCTCTGGCACTGTGAGGCTGGGTCCAATTTCCAGCTCCGAATGGTCCAAGATGTGGCTCGGGTCCGGGATATAGCATCTCAGCTGCGAATCGTGGAAGACGTTGTGGACGCCATCGAGACTTGGGGGTAGAGCCACCCGATAAGCCACTTCTCCAATCCTGTTAAGTACTTCAAAAGGACCAATATACCTGGGGCTTAGCTTTCCTGCTCTGCCGAAACGGATGGTTCCTCTGGTAGGAGAGATCTTCACAAACACACTGTCGCCTTCTTCAAACTCCAAAGGCCGTCGGCTGCTATCGGCCCAATGCTTCTGTCTGTCCTGGGCAATCCTGAGCTTGTCTCTGATCATTCTTACCTTCTCTGCTGCATCGGTCACCATCTCAGGTCCAAGCAATACTCGTTCTCCGACGTCGTCCCAAGCAAGTGGAGTGCGGCAACGACGTCCATAGAGTGCCTCGAACGGTGTCATATCGATGCTAGCTTGGTAGTTGTTGTTGTAGGAGAACTCTACCAAGTGCAAATGGTCTTTCCAAGACCCTCCAAATTCCAAGACGCAGGATCTCAGCATGTCTTCTAGCGTCTGGATTGTTCTCTCTGATTGTCCGTCAGTCTGGGGATGGTAGGCGGTGTTGAACTTCAGTTGTGTTCCCAAACTGTCATGCAAACTCTTCCAAAAGTAAGAGGTAAATCTAGTATCTCTGTCAGATACGATACTTACCGGAACTCCATAAATCCGATAGATGTGCCGCATGTACAATGCTGCCAACTTATCGGTGGATAGACCAACCTTGAAGGGGATAAAGTGAGCTGACTTCGTCAGTCGGTCCACGATTACCCAAATGGCATCCTTTTCTCCTTGGGATCGAGGCAGTTCTGACACGAAGTCCATCGTTATGTGCTCCTATTTCTACTTCGGGATGTCGAGCGGCTACAATAGTCCTGCTGGTCTCTGCCTGCTAGCTTTTACTTGTTGATAAATTAAACATCTAGCCACATACCTGGATACATCCTTTTTCATTCCATACCACCACACTATAGTACGCATATCCCGATACATTTTGTTGGCTCCAGGATGTATGGAATACTGCGACTGGTGCGCTTCTTGCATCAGCTCGTTCCTCAGTTCGTCCGTTGGTACGCACAGCCTCGTACCATTCTTCAGTGCTCCATCACTGGCGATTGAGAATCATTCGAGTGTTCCTGCCAACACTTGGTCTCTGAGTTTGCAAAGCGTCTCGTCTTGGAATTGTACCTCCTTGACTCGGTCCATTAGACTTGAACGCACTTGCAACTGCATCATTGTTGATTCAGCTCCTGGTACAATGGCTTCTCTTTCCAGTTTCTTCATTTCTTCTTCAGGCAGTACAATTTCCAGTCCAAGTTCTTCCATGTCCTCCAGCCAATGATGCTTCTTTGTCAGGAATATTGCCATCGGGTATCGACTAAGTGCATCTGCAACAACATTAGCCTTACCCGGATGATACTGCAGGTTGATGTCGAAATCCTTCATCAGCTTCAGCCATCGTCTCTGTCGCATGTTCAGCTCCTTCTGAGTGAAAACATATTTAAGACTTTTATGGTCTATAAATATTTTCACTCTCTCTCTCCATAAAGGTAATGCTTCCATAGCTTCAATGCAAATATCACCGCTGCAAGCTCCAAATCATGTGTGGGATAGTTCTTCTCATGAGTCCGTAATTGCCTAGATACGTAAGCAATTACTTTCCCGTGTTGTTGAAGAATGCAGCCCAATCCCTTACCGAAAGCATCACTATAAATTGAGGAACCGCCGGTACCTGCGGGTAGCGCAAGTATCGGCACCGTTGTAAGCCTCTTCTTCAGTTCCTCAAAAGCTGACTGGCAAGCTTCATACCAAATGAATTCTTCGTTCTTCCTGGTAAGCTTCATCATTGGTTCAGCAATCCTGGAGAAATCCTTCACAAACTTCCGGTAGTAGCCAGCCAAACCCAAAAAGCTTCTGATTTCTGCAACCGAACTTGGTGCAGTCCACTTCTCAATAGCAGCTATCTTCTTTGGATCCACCGAAATTCCTTTTCCTGTGACAACATGGCCCAAAAATTCCACTTTGTCTAAAAAGAATTCGCATTTGGATAGCTTACCATAGAGCTTCTCCTTCCTCAAGGTGCTCAGAACTTTTCTCAGGTGCTCTTCATACTCTTCTTCAGTCTTCGAGTAAATCAGTATGTCATCGATGAAGACAATAACAAACTAATCCAGGTATTCGTGGAAAACCTTGTTCATGAGGTTCATGAATACCGTAGGAGAATTCGTCAGTCCAAACGGCATGACCAAGAATTCAAATTGCCCATACTTGGGGTTGAATGTCGTTTTCGGGATATCCTCCTTCCTGACCTTGATTTGGTGGTAGCCTGATCTGAGATCTATCTTCGAAAATACCTTGGCTCCACTTAGTTGATCAAACAGGTCGTTGATCCGGGGCAGAGGGTACTTGTTCTTGATGGTGATGTTATTCAGCGCCCGGTAATCGATGCACATCCACACGGTTCCATCTTTCTTGGACACGAACAAAACTGGTGCTCCCCAGGGTGAAGCCCCATCTCTGATAAATCCTTGTGCCTTCAGTTCATCAATCTGGTCCTTTATCTCTTTTGTCTCATTAGGATTGACTCTGTAGCATCCCCGAGAAATAGGGGAAAAGCCGGGTACTAGATCGATGGTGAATTCCACACCTCGATCTGGCAGCAATCCTGGAAGACTATCTGGAAAGACATCCATGAATTCCTCTATGATAGGGTGAGGAGGCCCGGGTTCTTCGGTGATGGAGGAGTAGGTAACACTCTTCATGTCTTCCGGAGCTCGAGAGATTTCAAACTATGGTTCTCCTGGTGGGCTGAAGATTACACATCCTCTATGACAATCTATCAGCGCATGCTGCTCACTTAACCAGTCCATCCCTAGGACTACATCATAGTTGGGCAAGGGCATCACAAGTAAGGGTGTTAAGAATTGGTGGCCTGAGATAGTTATGGGACAGTTACAAGCCTCGGTGATGGGTATGGGTCCATCTCCAGTCATGACTCTACTAATCATCTTGTTAAGTCCCGTATCTAGGTGGTGTGCAGAAATGAACTTTAATGATATGAAACTGTGTGATGCACCCGAATCAAATAATGCTAGAGGAGGATATGAAAACACATAAATGGAACATGTGATAACATCAGCGGTGGATTCCTGCTCTGGTTCTTGCTCTTCTGTTGCTAGGGCAAAAGCTCGCCCGGTCTTCTGCTGTTGTTGTCCGAACCGTTGTTGCTGAGTGGGTAGGGGAGCTCTTTGCTGAGTTGTTCCAGTCCGGTGGACTGACGAGGGGCAGTCCTTCACTTGGTGGATGGCAGACCCACAGACTAGGCAGTGTCCTAGCCTCTTCCTGCATATGTTCGACTGATGTCCTGGCCTCTTGCAAAAATCACAGACAGGGATCTTCTTCTGAGGCGCTCGTTCATTGGTCCTTGCCTGATGGTGCTGCTGCTGATGGTGCGAAGGCTTGTTGTTGTTGTTGGGCCTCTTCTGGTTACCCTGGAAGTTGCTAGTTCCAGGATACTCCCTCTTTGAACGAAAAGGCTGGCTCTTCTCCACGTCCTGAGCTCGTATCAGAATTTTTTCATATGTCTTGGCGCCACCTGCGATCACAGGGGTACGAATTTTCTCCCTTAGTCCATACCTGAATCGTTCAGCACGGTCCTTGGGGTCAGCAACCATGTTCTGGGCAAAGCGGCTAAGTCGGCCGAACTCTGCCGCATACTCTCCAACCGTCATGTTCCCTTACTTCAGGTCCTGGAACTGTCTTTCCATCTCCCGTATCTCTGATGTTGGAAAGAACTTCCTACGGAATAGCCTCTTGAAGGTATCCCAGTCAAGCTGCTTGTCCTGGAGTCGGGGTTCATTCCGATACCAGGTGCTTGCCACATCTTGCAGCTGGAGTCCTACTGCTTCGTTCTTGAGGTCCTCTGGGAGTCGAGCGACGCTCAAGAGACGCTCCATGCTGTCTAGCCATTCATCGGCGTAGATGATACCCTCAGTCCCTTTGAAAGGTCGAGGGCCCTGCTTCTTGAAACTCTCTATATCTCCGACCTTCACATAATAATACGCCTCTTATCAAAAGAATGGCCTAATGATACATAACTTAACTCCTGGATTTATGTTTACCTTGGCAGGTCGTGGCTCCAATGAAGTTGTTGCTCCTCTTTCGAGGGCAGCCATAGCCACATCGTGGGCATTCTCTATGCCTTCTCTCATGATCGCGGTCTGCTCGCGATGGGCTTCAGCTTGGGCTGCAGTCTGTTCTCGATGAGCTTCTGCTTGGGCTCTCTGGCCTTCAAGCACTCCTCATAGCATGCCCACTAGATCGGTGGGATCCACGGGCACTGGTGGGGCAGCTGGTACAGGCACTACTGCAGGGGACTGCGGCTCAGTCCGGGGAAGTGTAGGGTTTGCCGCTTGAGATGTAGTGGCGTAAGCGCCGCGGAGTGCTGGTGATTGATGGGGACGGTCGGTCAGCTGCAAAGGTGAGGGGTCTAGACGTGCTGGGGGAGATGGGGTGTGTTCGGGTGATGACACCTCATCGCCAGCAGGGGTGGTCTTTTCCTTGGCCATATTCTGGAGGGTTTAGGATGCAAACATAAGCAAGGTATCCTACCAGTCTATAATCAAACAAAAATATTTATGTATATAATTCGGACCTATGTTGTGACAAATCAATGTTCTGTTCTAATTGTTTCTAGGTATGTTTTCCTAAGTTGTTGTTGGACCTGCATGGGCCACCACTAAAAACATGTCACGACCCGATCCCAAATAATTGGGTCAAGCCGGATCATGCCGAGCCTGCACCGTTGTGAGACGGCGGCAATAAGCTGTTCCATTAGCAGGTGAACACAACAACATCTATACATTTGTCACAACTGAATATTCGGGAATTTAAAACTTTATTTAATATTTGAATAAATACAACTGGAAAGTAAAAGAACTGAAATGAATGCTGAATTAAAAAAAATTCCAAACAACAAAACTGGAAACAGAAAAAATCTAGCTAAGCGTTCGGCTCGTCGGCCTCAGGTCCTGCGTCCTCCAATGGGGACTCTGGCAATACTACAGGGTACAGAACTGGGTCATAATAGCTGTTGTATAACAGCTCAGCATCATCAATAGAACCTAAAAATGTAGTCTCAGTCAGGAGGGAGCAAAGTACAATTCATGATAATCCAACAATTATAATAATAATAGAGTTATGCACTTTTAAATAATTTGAAATAAACAGTTCTCCAGCAGTTAAAATATTGTGATGTGAATAGGCAATGAATATGACCGGATTGGGTTGTACAGTTGTATCCTATTGATACGATATGGCTTATCGCCGTGTGTATGAGGGATAAGCTAATACAGTCATTATACTACTTTGGATGTGGTCATACTCATTACACTACTCCCCCAGTACCCAACAGTCAATCAGTCAATGCTCTCAGAGAGAGTTCCGTGTTGCATCGTGGTTTAAACTTGCAATAAAACGATTACTAAATAATTGTAAACTAACACAAAATGTACTTGCCTTTGTTTATGACTGGAAAACGGTGTTGGTTCCGGGAAGATGCTAAGTTCGTCTCCGAGATCCTACAGTTGGAGAACTTGACTTAGAACCATTGTAAAATCAAGCTAGGTGTGCTAGTTGCAATCTCTAGTAGCAGGTCCTAGTCAGATTTTAAGTTTGTTTATTTAATCTACTGCTAACGGTTTACGACGCGTACTACGTTGGTTCTCATAGCCAGTTTCTGGTTTTACTTGGAAAATTGTCGTTACCGATTAATTTGCAAAACTTTGTATTTTTAATATTATACATATAAAACTACATTTTCTTTCAATGATAAAACGTGGGTTTTGTTAACTACCAATATTTTATTCAAGTTATTTTATCATGAAAAATCCTTATTAATTTATACAAAAATATTTATTAGCCATTTTGTAACTAAGCGCCTAATTACGAAGAATAAGACCAACCAAAAAATAAAGGAAAAATCAACCAAGAAAATAAATAAAAAACCTAGACTACGCAATACAGGGGCACAGCTGACAAAATAGGAATATGGGCTTATGCCCTTACAAACTTTACATAAATTAAATAAATTTAGAGTTTGCTGGTGAGTTCTGAACGCCGGGAAGCGGTCCGTTCAGAAGGCCGAGGCCCTGCACTCAAAATACTATAAACCAGTAGCAAGTTCTAAATTATATTTTAGTTGTAAAATATGAAAATAAAGTAAGTCTCAGACTTGGTCCAATATTCAGATTTGAAAATAGCTAATGCCTCAACGTCCGGGTAAAACCGGTTTCGTTTGCATTTCGCTAGGGCCCACGGACCGGTATGGTCGTCGCCCAAAATCTAATTTAATAAATATTTCCGAAAACCAATTTAAAACTCATTTATGAAATTTTATAAAAATTTGGGCAGCATTTCCTCTATATTCGGGACAACCCAAAACTGGGAAAATGCGCCGAAACACCTATAATAAAAGTCCCAAACCAGGGAACACCCAGAAATTAACTTCCAAACCATTTTACACAAAATTTAAATTCACAGAATAATTCCCGAAGCTTAATCGGAAACCCGAAATTATAATCGAAAAAATCCCGCAATGAGATCGGAAACCACAGCACCAATAAATCCAGAAAAACACCTTTCGGTAAAATCCGAAAACCCCAGAACATCACAAAACGTCTCCGGAAAATCCGAAGTCACGACGTCGCTCTAAAACCGAATTCCCGGGAGGGAATCGGGGACCAATTTCATCATCGACTACGTATTGGAAACGGGGATACGAAATTATATCTTGGGTTGCTCGGCTAGAGCTCTCAGATGCAGATAAAGAAGAAAAGAAATCTGCGGACAGTGGATCGGCTCGGGACAGCGCCTCGCCGGGTTACGGCTGCGCTGGACAGCGGGATCCGAGCACGAAAATACACGGACAGCAGGTCGAGAAACTCGCGGAGAGCGCTGGACAACGCTGTTCGGAAACAGCGGAGCACAGGTGGATCGCGGAGGCGGGCGCCGACGTGGGGAAACCGGCGAACGCGGGCGAGGGGGCCGACCGGGGTCGGGATCCGGCTGGCGGCGGGCGGCCCGAAGCTGTGTCACGTCCCAGTACCGGAATACTGAGACGGACTAGGCCAGCTACACCGTATGAGGTATATAAACATCATACGGCGATCGTGGCTGTCAAGAGACTAGGGGGTGCATGCTACAATCAGGTCTCCTATGGTCCCACAGAGCATCTATGTCCCAATCAATCAAAGCAAAAAGCAGTAAATAATGATCATATAAGACAAAGCAGTAAGGCGTCCCCGACGCTTCATCAGAATGATTCATGAGTCTCGCTATACAAAATGATGAGCTAGTTCCGAGAGTCAATAGTACATAACTATAGTCAGCTGCAGTCTGATTTAATTACAATTATGTAAAGAAAACTAGTGTTCAGAACTGCCGGCTAAACAAGTGCCGGTGGCTAAACGCCAAGTACAAAATAGAAGATATCAGAGCGGTGAAGAAGAAACCCACTCATGGTCCCTGGCGCCCATACTCCTGGTGTGCACCATTGTTCGGGTGGAAAGCTGGATCCACTGGAGCTGCTACGAAATCTGGCCAAACAAAACCAGCGGGGTCAGGCCCCGAATAGCAAGTACCACAAGGGAGCACAAAAGAGTGAGATAAATCCAATAAGTTAAATAAGACCTGATTCATGAGTTATAGGCTTATACCATATCATCGAGACGATACGACACCCTTACAACCAAACAAGGACAAACGGTGCCAATATCGTACCGAGATAAGATATATCCTATAACCATGGGTAGGTAAAAGGGCTTCTGATCGCGAATTCGGTCCATAGCCTATCGCAGCACAATAGCCCAACCCAACAACCAAACAAGAACATGGGTTGGACCACGCACCACGATAGTCCATGTTCCTCAGTTGCTAACAGAAGAAAACATATCACAAACAAGTCAGCTTACAATCGGCCAATCAATCCTACGGCTTTCTATAATTTGCCTGGGTTATCCCAGTAATACAATATATATAGGAATCCTCAGATCGTATCACATTCCAGCAGGGCTAGCCAAACCATTATATACAAGCAAGCACGAAATGCACCTGTCCCTCGAAAGGCCATCGCGCTAGAATAAGCAGTAACGGTTCCAGCTCTCCTATAGGAAGAGCTGGCTCGGCAGTCACAAATCAGATACTGCACTCCACTAGTGCGGATAACTATACAGTATCCGAGGCAGCCAACCCGACGCGCCAGGACGGGACCCAGGACGGCTAGTGACGTACGATCTCGAGATTCTGTTCCCTCCCAATGCTTCTACCAATTTAAGTTGCTTAGATTAACCCTATCTCGATATTGGAATTACATGTCGTGGTCACAGGGTCATCCTCTTATATGTCATACCATAGTACGTGTACCCTAAGTATGAATCCACATCGGCTCAATCTAGATCCTTGCTTAGTATAATGCATCAAACAACAATCATTTTACCACAATACTATTACTGACCAATTACCATGACTGTGCTGGAAGGTACACATGTATTGACATATAATACGAATGATCACTTAGCATGTAGAGTCACACCTCAGTACACTCATTAAATGGCACCGCAGTGCATACTAATATTGTATCTCAATACACACTTAGAACATGTACCAGCACATATACAGGTAATCAGGTCAGGAACATGGTCAAGTCAGAAAGTCACTCGGACTCCTCGTGACATAAAAGTCACATATGAATTCAGGTTAAAGTGAGACATGAAGGTCCTTGAAGCCAAGACAAAGATCTACAACTTTCATGTTGGGAGTTAGGAGAAATTTTGGCCACAATTCAGCCAAATAGGACTTAAAATAGCCAAAAACAGCCAAAATAGGCACTATGCGGCACTATTCAGCACTATGCGGCACTATACAGCATCCTCATACGGCTCGACACTATGCAGCACTATGCAGCATCCTCATACGGCTCGGCACTATGTGGTACTATGCAGCATCCTTATGCGGCTCGACACTATGCAGCACTATGCAGTATCCTTATGCGGCTCGGCACTATGCAGAATCCTTATGCGGCTCGGCACTATGCGGTACTATGCAGCATCCTCATGCGGCTCGGCACTATGCGGCACTATGCGGCACTATGCAGAATCCTCATACGGCTCGGCACTATGCGACACTATGCAGAATCCTTATGCGGCTCGGCACTATGCGGCACTATGCAGCATCCTCATGCGGCTCGGCACTATGCGGCACTATACAGAATCCTTATGCGGCTCGGCACTATGCGGCACTATACAGCATCCTCATGCGGCTCGGCACTATACGGCACTATACAGAATCCTTATGCGACTCGGCACTATTCATCGTCCCTGCCAGAATCATGACAGATGAACATAGAAGTTTGACCAAAATTGTTTTGGCCATAACTTTCTCAAAACAAGTCGAAATCTAACTTTTCAAAGGTCAAAATTGTGTAGAATCAAATTTCCTACAACATAGGACCATTAGTTTTCGAAAATAACCAAGTTTGATAGATCAAAACCATGAAAACCCATAGAACCCTAGTTTTAGAAACTTAGATCTACACCAAACTAGCCATTAAAATCAAAAACTCCAAGAACTAAACTTGTAGAGAATGAAGAGAAGAACAATATAGACAAATAATATCAAAGAAAAATCAAGAAATGAAAATGTAATAATCTCTCCATTTGGTGCAAGATGTACTTGCCTAAAAGTTTGCTTGAGGAAAATAAATAAAAGAGTGAATGAGGAGAGAGAGTGTGAAAAAGAATATATATAGGGGTTGGGTTGACTCAAAGAAACCCTAAGCTTAAGCATGCTCTTAACCACATGACCAATAACATGTTAAATGCTACATGAGACAACTAATTAAATTAATTAAATAAAATCCTAACCACAACACGGTTTAGAAATCTTATCATCGAAACAGTGAACCACGCCTACAACCAGACAAGGACAAGGGGTGGCACACTAATCCGCGACGAGATACTGTTCCATGCCATGGCCAGTTACAAATACAGGATAAATGCAATAAAGATACAGGTGCCAGATACCATATACATGAAAAATCAAAAATTTACGTATTCCGGAAACGGGGAGTGACATCTCTACCCTCCTTAGAAAAATTCCGTCCTCGAAATTTCGATAAGGCTAGTTGAGCACGCTCTCAGATCACGAAATACACTCATGACATATAGCAAGCACAATTATCAAACAACACATGACACATGAACAGATTACGAAAGAAAGAACTATTAAGTAAAAGCACAAACAATAATCATACCATAGAAGGAAAGTGATCGGAGACATACGAATAAAATATGCCTCTCAAGTCAGGTAGGAATTCGTCCTCGATGTCCTACACTGACTCCCAAAGTGGACAAGGGTCAACGCTTGAGATAAGTCGGTACCAATGACTAAATCAAGAATGAGACTCTGCCCAGGACGTACTCTCATAATCAAGACACATGATGAATATCACGTATCATATGATACGAGAGCAGATGAGTGAGATGAGAAAGTCGCCTTTACTCTTCGAATATAGAACTCAAGGAATTATAATGAATAATACTCAAAACTTACCCAAAATCTGACCGCCTTCAGCCAACCTCTGCTCTAATACTCTAAATTCTTCTTGTCTTTGTCCCTGCCTTCCCTGGCCCTGCTGTTGCGGCCTCTGCGGTCCTGCTTGATGTTGTGCTTGTCGGTACATCTGAGCTTGTGTCAGTAATGGACGCTGGGCTAGTGGCCTCACTGCTAGTGCTGGCCCTTGATACGGTGCTACCTCTGGAGCTGGCAACACCGAAAACCGTTGAGCTGGCCCTCCTGGCCTCTGCATCATAGGACAATTGGCAATCCTATGATCTGGACTGCCACACCTCAAGCATAATCCATTAGCTTAACGACACACATCCCTAGTGTGCCCTCCCTTACCACAGTAAGTGCAACCCACTGGTGCTTCATGACGCTGCTGCTGGTTCCTCTGTTGCTGCTGTCGAACTGGTGCAGTCACAATTGTCGTGACTGGTGCTGCATCACGAATACGGACGTCGGGAGCTGGTGCTGACGTCCGAGGTACTGCTTTTCCCCCAGTACTCTGCGTATGAGACCTCTTCTGGCCCCCAGTCCTTGCTGATAACCTTTGAATAGTAAGCTCGTGCCTCCGAGCCGCCGTCAATACTGCATCGAATGTCTGGTAGTCGTGCCCCTCGACCAGCTGCAAAATCTCTAGGTGAAGTCCCTGCTGGAACCTCATTGCTCTCTCTGGCTCTGTCGCCACCATCATCCGAGCAAACCAACTTAACCTGCAGAACTCCGCTGCATAACCATCCATCGTCTTACCAGCCTGCTTGAGACTGATAAACCTCTGCTGTAGCTCATATCGCGCTACCACGCCAAAGTACTTGGCCTTGAATCTGGTACTGAAGCTATCCCAGGGAATAGGACGCCTCATTCCAACCTCTTCCGATGCCCACCAATCGCGGGCAAGATCCTGAAGTAAAAGTCTGACCTGGTCAACCTTCTCTTCTGCTGGAACCTTTGCTGCAGTCAATATGGCCTCTGTATCCTGAAGCCAGGCATCCGCCGTGATGGCATCCTCCGTGCCGTCAAAATATCTTGGGTTAAGTCGACAAAACCTCCGGACGCTCCTGAATCATTCCTGACACTTCTCTCAAGGGTTAATTGCAACCCCTGATTCTGTAGCACATTCTGTTCTTACTGTCGGGTTTGTTGTTGCTGTTGGGCTGCCATCTGGCGTTGCTGGGTCTCTAAGAATCCTCTGATAATCTGCAACAGTGTCGGCGCATCTAGTGCTACTGGTACTACCGGTATCACTGGAGGTACGGGATCCTCTGGCCTCTATAGCTCAACTGGCTCATGCTCGGTAACGTTTTCGATGTGAATCTGTCCAGGTAGAGGGGCTACCCCTTGCTGATCTCCAACTGGTCCCTGATCTACTGGATTCTTTCCCATGCCGGCTCCTCCAATAGCCGAGAATGATGTGCCCCTAAAGGAAAGGATGCAAGGTATCAAAAGACAGGACGGAAAGGAATCGAGGATGGTAATCATGTTAGTAATCAAGATGAGAGAAAGCGAAGATGGATCAGGAGAGCAAAGGGAACATGTTTTGATTGAGACTCCTATAATCGCAACACCCCACAAGTCTGAAAAACAGACCTACATGGGCTACCACTAAAACCTTGTCACGCCCCAGTACCGGAATACTGAGACGGACTAGGCCAGCTACACCGTATGAGGTATATAAACGTTTTATGGCGATCGTGGCTGTCAAGAGACTAGGGGTGCATGCTACAATCAGGTCTCCTATGGTCCCACAGAGCATCTATGTCCCAATCAATCAAAACAAAAAGCTATAAATAATGATCATATAAGACAAAGCAGTAAGGCGTCCCCGACGCTTCATCAGAATGATTCATGAGTCTAGCTATACGAAATGATGAGCTAGTTCCGAGAGTCAATAGTACATAACTATAGTCAGCTGCAGTCTGATTTAATTACAATTATGTAAAGGAAACTAGTGTTCAGAACTGCCGGCTAAACAAGTGCCGGTGGCTAAACGCCAAGTACAAAATAGAAGATATCAGAACGGTGAAGAAGAAACCCACTCATGGTCCCTGGCGCCCATACTCCTGGTGTGCACCATTGTTCGGGTGGAAAGCTGGATCCTCTGGAGCTGCTACGAAATCTGGCCAAACAAAACCAGCGGGGTCAGGCCCCGAATAGCAAGTACCACAAGGGAGCACAAAAGAGTGAGATAAATCCAATAAGTTAAATAAGACCTGATTCATGAGTTATAGGCTTATACCATATCATCGAGACGATACGACACCCTTACAACCAAACAAGGACAAACGGTGCCAATATCGTACCGAGATAAGATATATCCTATAACCATGGGCAGGTAAAAGGGCTTCTGATCGCGACTTCGGTCCATAGCCTATCGCAGCACAATAGCCCAACCCAACAACCAAACAAGGACATGGGTTGGACCACGCACCACGATAGTCCATGTTTCTCAGTTGCTAACAGAAGAAAACATATCACAAACAAGTCAACTTACAATCGGCCAATCAATCCTACGGCTTTCTATGATTTGCCTGGGTTATCCCAGTAATGCAATATATATAGGAATCCTCAGATCGTATCGCATTCCAGCAGGGCTAGCCAAACCATTATATACAAGCAAGCACGAAATGCACCGGTCCCTCGAAAGGCTACCGCGCTAGAATAAGCAGTAACGGTTCCAGCTCTCCTATAGGAAGAGCTGGCTCGGCAGTCACAAATCAGATACTGCACTCCACTAGTGCGGATAACTATATAGTATCCGAGGCAGCCAACCCGATGCGCCAGGATGGGACCCAGGGCGGCTAGTGACGTACGATCTCGAGATTCTGTTCCCTCCCAATGCTTCTACCAATTTAAGTTGCTTAGATTAACCCTATCTCGATATTGGAATTATATGTCGTGATCACAGGGTCATCCTCCTATATGTCGTACCATAGTACGTGTACCCTAAGTATGAATCCACATCGGCTCAATCTAGATCCATGCTTTGTGTAATGCATCAAACAACAATCATTTTACCACAATACTATTACTGACCAATTACCATGACTGTGCTGGAAGGTACACATGTATTGACATATAACACGAATGATCACTTAGCATGTAGAGTCATACCTCAGTGCACTCATTAAATGGCACCGCAGTGCATACTAATATTGTATCTCAATACACACTTAGAACATGTACCAGCACATATACAGGTAATCAGGTTAGGAACATGGTCAAGTCAGAAAGTCACTCGGACTCCTCGTGACATAAAAGTCACATATGAATTCAGGTTAAAGTGAGACATAAAGGTCCTTGAAGCCAAGACAAAGATCTACAACTTTCATGTTGGGAGTTAGGAGAAATTCTGGCCACAATTCAGCCAAATAGGACTTAAAATAGCCAAAAACAGCCAAAATAGGCATTATGCGGCACTATTCAGCACTATGCGGCACTATGCAGCATCCTCATGCGACTCGGCACTATGCAGCACTATGCAGCATCCTCATACGGCTCGGCACTATGTGGTACTATGCAGCATCCTTATGCGGCTCGACACTATGCAGCACTATGCAGTATCCTTATGCGGCTCGGCACTATGCAGAATCCTTATGCGGCTCGGCACTATGCAGAATCCTTATGCGGCTCGGCACTATGCGGTACTATGCAGCATCCTCATGCGGCTCGGCACTATGCGGTACTATGCAGAATCCTCATACGGCTCGGCACTATGCGACGTGCTCCTGTCCTGACTGGACCTGTTGAAAATATTACAGAGGACGAGGAGGAGGCCTATGGGGATACCTTCTGTAGGACAGCTCTAACTGATAACCTTACCTTACTGCCTAGACTAGCTTAGTTAGACTTATCTTACTTATGTTGTCTTGATACTAGTAGTTAGACTTTATTTCTGTCTTTGAGATTTGGGCTTTATATATTCTTTCTATTCAGTAGCTGAGACCTTGTACTCTGGATATCTGCTGAGATGTTATCTTAGACTATTTGATCATCTGTATTTTCCTTGAGTTCTTTATCATATCGTGCTTCTTCTTCCTTAGTTGTGATTGAGTTTACTTTCTGCTATGTCACCCCCACTCGGGGAGTATAAACTATTTAGCCTTATACTGTTAGATGCATTGAGACCTACAACAGCGTTCTACCGCCGACACTGCGGCGTAGGCTGGGCGTTGTTACGTTCTCGTACCCTCACAGTGGGTGCAGGTCGTGACAGGTATTGTGTCACCCTATATTGGTCTCCTATGCTAAAGTCGTCATTTGGCTAGGTGTCCAGTCAGAAAGTCGTGTCGCACAACTAGTGTCTTAGTGTTTAACTTAGTATAAAACTAAGTTTATGTATTAT
This sequence comes from Iris pallida, assembly GCA_029216955.1. NCBI lineage: Eukaryota > Viridiplantae > Streptophyta > Magnoliopsida > Asparagales > Iridaceae > Iris > Iris pallida. The sequence goes on from JANAVB010033814.1 coordinate 13,065,644, forward strand.
TTCTACAGTGACGAGTCATCAGACATCTATAGCATTTCTATCACTACCTTGCTTTGCTAAAGGCAAGTACCTCTACAAACTTTACATACTGCTATAACAATAAACTGTGATCCAACCATGTTAAATGCTGATCCTTGGGGTAGCAAGTTAAATCTTCACATGTTATATTATTTTCAATTCCTACCATGCTTAGAACAGTTCTTATATCTCTTAGATGTTTAAACAACGGGGTTATGGGGAAATTGTTAGTAGAGTATGTGATCATGCCCCTTTCTTCGTATGTATTTACCAAGCGCTGTTATATTCTATATATAACTTTATCGTATGTTCTGATCCTGTGTTTGTATATGGATATACATCCATACCGTTAGTGCAAGTATGTGCATTGCAGAAAAATTGATATATACCACTGTACATCCTATTTACCTATTGACCGATCACGTACATGCTACGATTTTAAACTTTAAAACAAACATATGATGCATGATAGATTATGATATAACATGATTCCTATTTATTACACTCATGTTTATTTCATGTTTCGTATATTTAGTTTGCTAGAATCAGTACTTGCTCCCGTCCTGACAGGATAACGTTGTAGGTATACTTTCAGAGGAGGAGTTGCTTTGTGATTCCTATTATGGAGTTGCTCCCAAGGACCAGGCTATACTTTACGAGGATCTACCTGCGGGAAAACTCGTCTAGTTTGTTTATTTACTTGGAACTTTTGAGAGTAGTCATGTATTAGACTATGTATTTTGTAACTGGACCTGTATCCAGTTTTACATTTTAGCCATATACTCGGAACATACTTATATACGAGATGATTTTTTGTTTGGATATATTCTGACTCATTATGTAAAACCCGTTTCCGGGGTTTAGCTAATTATTATTTATGATTATTATTGTTTGTAGTATTATTATTTTTATTATTATTATTTTAGGATTGAAACTATTTTCAAATATTAGTAACATGGATTTTTGATTGTTAGCCCGTCCCGAACCAGGTTCCCGGTCCCAGTTCGAACCCATCCCAAATCTGAATAATGCTATTAATAAATTTATAGTATTTTATTTGCTAGAAAAAAAGAATAAGTAATTAATTAAAATCCTATTCTACCCGAAACCCGACCCGACCCGTTCCCGACCCGGTCACCCCTGTGACAGAATCCCACAACCTGGCCCCTTCTTCTCCTTCTTTCCCTCTCCTCCTCATTTCTTCCACTATTTTTTCCCACTCTCCTTATAACAAACCCATTTTCCCCCCACCAGTAGAAAACCACCACCACCCCCTCTTCATTTTCTCCCACTCCTCACTCCTCTCTCCCTCTTCCTAAGCAAACCCGCTCGACCCCAGCGCCCGAGCCCCGCTCCACGTCGACCCACACCCAGCCGCCTCCCGCCGGCCTTGCCACTCCGCCGTGCGCCGTCTCCCGCCGGCCTTGCCACTCCGCCGTGCGCCGCCTCCCAAGGCCGCGTCCGCCCACGCCGGCCACCGCTCCGCCCCGAGCGCCTCTCCAGTGCGCCCCGACTTCCCCTGCCGCACGCCGCCCCCGGTCTCCCCTGCCGGACCCGCGCTCGCCCCCCTGCGCTGCCCTAGCTCCGGCGCGCCCGCCCCGGCGACCTCACCCCCGGCCGTCCAGCTTGTCACTTCCCGTTTCCGAAATACGTAAATTTTTGATTTTTCATGTATATGGTATCTGGCACCTGTATCTTTATTGCATTTATCCTGTATTTGTAACTGGCCATGGCATAGAACAGTATCTCGTCGCGGATTAGTGTGCCACCCCTTGTCCTTGTCTGGTTGTAGGCGTGGTTCACTGTTTCGATGATAAGATTTCTGAACCGTATTGTGGTTAGGATTTTATTTAATTAATTTAATTAGTTGTATCATGTAGCATTTAACATGTCATTGGTCATGTGGTTAAGAGCATGCTTAAGCATAGGGTTTCTTTGAGTCAACCCAACCCCTATATATATTCTTTTTCACACTCTCTCTCCTCATTCACTCTTTTATTTATTTTCCTCAAGCAAACTTTTAGACAAGTACATCTTGCACCAAATGGAAAGATTATTACATTTTCATTTCTTGATTTTTCTTTGATATTATTTGTCTATATTGTTCTTCTCTTCATTCTCTACAAGTTTAGTTCTTAGAGTTTTTGATTTTAATGGCTAGTTTGGTGTAGATCTAAGTTTCTAAAACTAGGGTTCTATGGGTTTTCATGGTTTTGATCTATCAAACTTGGTTATTTTCGAAAACTAATGGTCCTATGTTGTAGGAAATTTGATTCTACACAATTTTGACCTTTAAAAAGTTAGATTTTGACTTGTTTTGAGGAAGTTATGGCCAAAATAATTTTGGTCAAACTTCTATGTTCATCTGTCCTGATTCTGGCAGGGACGATGAATAGTGCCGAGCCGCATAAGGATTCTGCATAGTGCCGTATAGTGCCGAGCCGCATGAGGATGTTGTATAGTGCCGTATAGTGCCGAGCCGCATAAGGATTCTGCATAGTGCCGTATAGTGCCGAGCCGCATGAGGATGCTTCATAGTACCGAGCCGCATAAGGATTCTGCATAGTGCCGCATAGTGCCGAGCCGCATGAGGATTCTGTATAGTGCTGCATAGTGCCGAGCCGCATGAGGATGCTGTATAGTGCCGCATAGTGCCGAGCCGCATAAGGATTATGTATAGTACCGCATAGTGCCGAGCCGTATAAGGATACTGCATAGTGCTGCATAGTGTCGAGCCGCATAAAGATGCTGCATAGTGTCGCATAGTGCCGAGCCGCATGAGGATACTGCATAGTACTGCATAGTGCCGAGCCGCATGAGGATGCTGCATAGTGCCGCATAGTGCTGAATAGTGCCGCATAGTGCCTATTTTGGCTGTTTTTGGCTATTTTAAGTCCTATTTGGCTGAATTGTGGCCAGAATTTCTCCTAACTCCCAACATGAAAGTTGTAGATCTTTGTCTTGGCTTCAAGGACCTTCATGTCTTATTTTAACCTGAATTCATATGTGACTTTTATGTCACGAGGAGTCCGAGTGACTTTCTGACTTGACCATGTTCCTGACTTGATTACCTGTATACGTGCTGGTACATGTTCTAAGTGTGTATTGAGATACAATATTAGTATGCACTGCGGTGCCATTTAATGAGTGCACTGAGGTGTGACTCTACATGCTAAGTGATCATTCGTGTTATATGTCAATACATGTATACCTTCCAGCACAGTCATGGTAATTGGTCAGTAATAGTGTTGTGGTAAAATGATTGTTGTTTGATGCATTACACTAAGCATGGATCTAGATTGAGCCGATGTGGATTCATACTTAGGGTACACGTACTATGGTACGACATATAGGAGGATGACCCTGTGACCACGACATGTAATTCTAATATCGAGATAGGGTTAATCTAAGCAACTTAAATTGGTAGAAGCATTGGGAGGGAACAGAATCTCGAGATCGTACGTCACTAGCCGCCCTGGGTCCCGTCCTGGCGCATCGGGTTGGCTGCCTCGGATACTGTATAGTTATCCGCACTAGTGGAGTGCAGTATCTGATTTATGACTGCCGAGCCAGCTCTTCCTATAGGAGAGCTGGAACCGTTACTGCTTATTCTAGCGCGGTGGCCTTTCGAGGGACCGGTGCATTTCGTGCTTGCTTGTATATAATGGTTTGGCTAGCCCTGCTGGAATGCGATACGATCTGAGGATTCCTATATATATTGCATTACTGGGATAACCCAGGCAAATCATAGAAAGCCGTAGGATTGATTGGCCGATTGTAAGCTGACTTGTTTGTGATATGTTTTCTTCTGTTAGCAACTGAGAAACATGGACTATCGTGGTGCGTAGTCCAACCCATGTCCTTGTTTGGTTGTTGGGTTGGGCTATTGTGCTGCGATAGGCTATGGACCAAAGTCGCGATCAGAAGCCCTTTTACCTGCCCATGGTTATAGGATATATCTTATCTCGGTACGATATTGGCACCATTTGTCCTTGTTTGGTTGTAAGGGTGTCGTATCGTCTCGATGATATGGTATAAGCCTATAACTCATGAATCAGGTTTTATTTAACTTATTGGATTTATCTCACTCTTTTGTGCTCCCTTGTGGTACTTGCTATTCGGGGCCTGACCCCGCTGGTTTTGTTTGGCCAGATTTCGTAGCAGCTCCAGAGGATCCAGCTTTCCACCCGAACAATGGTGTACACCAGGAGTATGGGCGCCAGGGACCATGAGTGGGTTTCTTCTTCACCGCTCTGATATCTTCTATTTTGTACTTGGCGTTTAGCCACCGGCACTTGTTTAGCCGGCAGTTCTGAACACTAGTTTCCTTTACATAATTTTAATTAAATCAGACTGCAGCTGACTATAGTTATGTACTATTGACTCTCGGAACTAGCTCATCATTTTGTATAGCTAGACTCATGAATCATTCTGATGAAGCGTCGGGGACGCCTTACTACTTTGTCTTATATGATCATTATTTACTGCTTTTTGTTTTGATTGATTGGGACATAGATGCTCTGTGGGACCATAGGAGACCTGATTGTAGCATGCACCCCCTAGTCTCTTGACAGCCACGATCGCCGTATGACGTTTATATACCTCATACGGTGTAGCTGGCCTAGTCCGTCTCAGTATTCCGGTACTGGGGCGTGACAAGGTTTTAGTGGTGGCCCATGCAGGTCTATTTTTCAGACTTGTGGGGTGTTGCGATTATAGGAGTCTCAATCAAAACATGTTCCCTTTGCTCTCCTGATCCATCTTCGCTTTCTCTCATCTTGATTACTAACTTGATTACCATCCTCGATTCCTTCCCGTCCTGTCTTTTGATACCTTGCATCCTTTCCTTTAGGGGCACATCATTCTCGGCTATTGGAGGAGCCGACATGGGAGAGAATCCAGTAGATCAGGGACCAGTTGGAGATCAGCAAGGGGTAGCCCCTCTACCTGGACAGATGCACATCGAAAACGTTACCGAGCATGAGCCAGTTGAGCTATAGAGGCCAGAGGATCCCGTACCTCCAGTGATATCGGTAGTACCAGTAGCACTAGATGCGCTGACACTGTTGTAGATTATCAGAGGATTATTAGAGACCCAGCAACGCCAGATGGTAGCCCAACAGCAACAACAAACCCGACAGCAAGAACAGAATGTGCTACAGAATCAGGGGTTGCAATTAGCCCTTGAGAGAAGTGTCAGGAATGATTCAGGAGCGTCCGGGAGGTTTTGTCGACTTAATCCAAGATATTTTGACGGCACGGAGGATGCCATCACGGCGGATACCTGGCTTCAGGATACAGAGGCCATATTGACTGCAGCAAAGGTTCCAGCAGAAGAGAAGGTTGACCAGGTCAGACTTTTACTTCAGGATCTCGCCCGCGATTGGTGGGCATCGGAAGAGGTTGGAATGAGGCGTCCTGTTCCCTGGGATAGCTTCAGTACCAGATTCAAGGCCAAGTACTTTGGCGTGGTAGCGCGATATGAGCTACAGCAGAGGTTTATCAGTCTCAAGCAGGCTGGTAAGACGGTGAATGGTTATGCAGCAGAGTTCTGCAGGTTAAGTAGGTTTGCTCGGATGATGGTGGCGACAGAGCCAGAGAGAGCAATGAGGTTCCAGCAGGGACTTCACCTAGAGATTTTGCAGCTGGTCGAGGGGCACGACTACCAGACATTCGATGCAGTATTGACGGCGGCTCGGAGGCACGAGCTTACTATTCAAAGGTTATCAGCAAGGACTGGGGGCCAGAAGAGGTCTCATACGCAGAGTGCTGGGGGAGGAGCAGTACCTCGGACGTCAGCACCAGCTCCCGGCGTCCGTATTCGTGATGCAGCACCAGTCACGACAATTGTGACTGCACCAGTTCGACAGCAGCAATAGAGGAACCAGCAGCAGCGTCATGAAGCACCAGTGGGTTACACTTACTGTGGTAAGGGAGGGCACACTAGGGATGTGTGTCGTTCAGCTAATGGATTATGCTTGAGGTGTGGCAGTCCAGATCATAGGATTGCCAATTGTCCTATGATGCAGAGGCCAGGAGGGCCAGCTCAACGGTTTCCGGCGTTGCCAGCTCCAGAGGTAGCACCGTATCAAGGGCCAGCACTAGCAGTGAGGCCACTAGCCCAGCGTCCATTACTGACACAAGCTCAGATGTACCGACAAGCACAACATCAAGCAGGACCGCAGAGGCCGCAACAGCAGGGCCAGGGAAGGCAGGGACAAAGACAAGAAGAATTTAGAGTATTAGAGCAGAGGTTGGCTGAAGGCGGTCAGATTTTGGGTAAGTTTTGAGTATTATTCATTATAATTCCTTGAGTTCTATATTCGAAGAGTGAAGGCGACTTTCTCGTCTCACTCATCTGCTCTCGTATCATGTGATACGTGATATTCATCATGTGTCTTGATTACGAGAGTACGTCCTGGGCAGAGTGTCGTTCTTGATTTAGTCATTGGTACCGACTTATCTCAAGCGTTGACCCTTGTCCACTTTGGGAGTCAGTGTAGGACATCGAGGACGAATTCCTACCTGACTTGAGAGGCATATTTTATTCGTATGTCTCCGATCACTTTCCTTCTATGGTATGATTATTGTTTGTGCTTTTACTTAATAGTTCTTTCTTTCGTAATCTGTTCATGTGTCATGTGTTGTTTGATAATTGTGCTTGCTATATGTCATGAGTGTATTTCGTGATCTGAGAGCGTGCTCAACTAGCCTTATCGAAATTCCGAGGACGAAATTTTTCTAAGGAGGGTAGAGATGTCACTCCCCGTTTTCGGAATACGTAAATTTTTGATTTTTCATGTATATGGTATCTGGCACCTGTATCTTTATTGCATTTATCCTGTATTTGTAACTGGCCATGGCATGGAACAGTATCTCGTCGCGGATTAGTGTGCCACCCCTTGTCCTTGTCTGGTTGTAGGCGTGGTTCACTGTTTCGATGATAAGATTTCTGAACCGTGTTATGGTTAGGATTTTATTTAATTAATTTAATTAGTTGTATCATGTAGCATTTAACATGTCATTGGTCATGTGGTTAAGAGCATGCTTAAGCTTAGGGTTTCTTTGAGTCAACCCAACCCCTATATATATTCTTTTTCACACTCTCTCTCCTCATTCACTCTTTTATTTATTTTTCTCAAGCAAACTTTTAGGCAAGTACATCTTGCACCAAATGGAGAGATTATTACATTTTCATTTCTTGATTTTTCTTTGATATTATTTGTCTATATTGTTCTTCTCTTCATTCTCTACAAGTTTAGTTCTTGGAGTTTTTGATTTTAATGGCTAGTTTGGTGTAGATCTAAGTTTCTAAAACTAGGGTTCTATGGGTTTTCATGGTTTTGATCTATCAAACTTGGTTATTTTCGAAAACTAATGGTCCTATGTTGTAGGAAATTTGATTCTACATAATTTTGACCTTTGAAAAGTTAGATTTCGACTTGTTTTGAGGAAGTTATGGCCAAAATAATTTTGGTCAAACTTCTATGTTCATCTGTCCTGATTCTGGCAGGGACGATGAATAGTGCCGAGCCGCATAAGGATTCTGCATAGTGCCATATAGTGCCGAGCCGCATGAGGATGCTGTATAGTGCCGCATAGTGCCGAGCCATATAAGGATTCTGTATAGGGCCGCATAGTGCCGAGCCGCATGAGGATGCTGCATAGTGCCGCATAGTGCCGAGCCGCATAAGGATTCTGCATAGTACGCCAAAACATGCATTTTTCGACAGTCCAAAACTGTCGTAAATCACATTAAACGACAGTTTTAGACTGTCAGAACATCCGTCGTTAATAGCGCGTCCCAAAATTTAAACGACAGTTTTGGACTGTCGTTTCATAGATGTATAAAACGACAGTTATTATCTGTCAAATAAAAACAACGGACTAAAACTGTCAAATAACATGTAACTTGGTTTCCCACTAATTTTCCTTTTTCAACAGGTAAGATATGTCCTTTTTTTAAAATACAGAATTAAAATAAATTCATTCCATTGATATCAAATCTATTTAAACCTGTTTATCCTCTATATAAAACTGAAATACACCTGACAATAAAATTTCATATAAACATCGACAATCATCAACAATGAAAAAACTTATCAAATTTGCATTAACTAATAAACGTATCGAGTTTACATAACAATTTTCATAAAAAAACAAAAATTCACTCCAATGTTGCTAGCTCACAACGGTTTCATTCTCATAATGAACAAAAAATATGTCATTGCTAGCTTACAATCTCAAGTGCAGTACAAAAAAGAGAAGTTTAAAACCTAACAAACTGAACTGAATATTTTGGCCAATTAATCATTTCGCCAATAGTAATATCCTCAAACTTTCCGTCTCTATCAAACAACATCTCATTGCCATCAAAAACGTCATCGACAATGATGTTATAAGCTTCATCATTCAATGGTGCATCTGTATTCACACGTCCTATAGCAATGGCTTTCTTTCTAAAATTCTTCAAAAGACAAGTCTTTATGGGCAATGTAGCTTGATCATGTCCCTGCATACAAACATAAGAAAAAAAACATTAAGTATATAATAGTTCTTGATTCTCCATAAGTATTAGGATGTACAGAAAATATTATCTAAGGAAAAAATGGGTTACTGCATAATTTGGATGTAGACCTTGAATTTTTATTTTTGATTTACTTTGAACATGAGTACAAGATAATTACTAACACATGGTAAAGTAAGGTTTTACTTTGATTTAGGATTTTAACGCTAATTAGCCCTTAGCCCAAACAATAATGTAAGTGGGAGCATTTTCAAGTTATACGACTTCAAGGTAAATAATCAAAAGTTGGATAGCCATTACAGAACTTTACCCAGGGAGGAATCAATAGGAAGATGCAGCTTGTTGCTAATGTACGGGAATAGATGATGACTCAAACATAAAAACAACAGACAGAAAATGAATGTCAGGGCACAAATTGCATAATCTATCATTATATGTACATCTGCTTTTGCAACTAAATTTCCAGCAGAACTAGTTTACATCATCAAGTATTAGGGATAAAGTAAATATGAGGAACAATAATGCTTCCCTATTAACTGAAGTCATGCCAAGGTACAACGAGATTTAATTCGGTTCGGTTCGGTTCAGTTATTGACCAATTCGGTTCGGTTTCGATTTTGCTTATTCGGTTTCGGTCCAATTCGATTTTTGCTTATTCAGTTCGGTTGGAACCGAATAAACCGAATGCTTACCCCTACATAGACCGCTTCTGTATGCGATGCCGCATAGACTCTCTAGCAACAGACTCTCCTCTCACTCTTCAAGCAAGGATCAACCCAGAATGAGAGAGGGCACATATATATAGGGAAGGTTCACACCTACCCTATACGCACGCATACTGCACCCATACCCTGCCAGTACGGCCTGTCACATCAGCCTACACGAAGAACTGATTTGATAGCGTCATACCTCCATGCGGCACAAGCAACCTACGTTAGAGTGCACTGACAGCACCATGCCTATGGGCTTCTCACGCAACCGTCAACTGAAGCTTATGCACATAGCCACAAAGCGCCTTGTCGTGAAGCAAAGCCTCGATGCGTTCGTGCGAAATGTAAAGTGCGCCATCAAAGCGCCACTTTGCGCCCGAGTCCGAGTCGCTAAGCCCCTTTGGGACTTAGCTCTCAAGGATTCCCAAAGTGAGTGACCAAAGCAAAGCTTGTTCTTTGAAGTTTGAACTTAATCCCTCTAGAAAAATTAGCCCACATGGGCCACCACACCCCATGTGCATATGTCAATGCAAGCATAGCTATTATATTGGGATATACACATTTGTGGATTTCCAATGTGGGACTAAAGTTCCCATAGGCAAGTATAAAACCACAACACGCAGTTACACCAAAATCCTTTATTATTATTCTAGAGTTCACATATTCATCTGAAATCAAATATCCTGGAAGAAAACTTTGCCAGGTTGTGGAAGTACCTGTCAGGCTGTCATTTTTTTTTTCCTTCTGTCAGGCTGTCATATACTTGTTACATTATGGATGTGAAAGGAAGGATCCTTGTTTGTGTTTGTTTCCATTCCTAATAACCTCTTTCCAACCAAGAAATTTTGCTAACTCAGGACGTTTTGGTTCCCAGTTCGTCAAGCATAATACAATTCTCGAGTTCTTTTACTTCGCTTTGTTTGAATGTTCAAAAGGAAGATGGTTCCTAATTCTACAACATAATTGTAACTGCTTGGAAACACAAGGTACGAATTAGTTCTTAGCTAATCTTCACAATTTGATATATGGAAAGTTCTACTGAACAAATTAAGAGGGTATATCAAATTAGACTTGTTTATATCTACTTAGACTTTCCACTCATACTCCTAAGTCCTGGGGAAGGAGCCACGGAAAGCCAGAAACTTTAAGATGCCAAAGATGTTCCAGGAAATTATAATGAACCTCTTTGGCATTGATAGCATTAATGATTATGTCGAAGATCATCAAAATAATTTTAAAAATGCCTTGTCATGTGCAAAAAAAATAGCCTTATAAGTTTACTTGTTTAGTTTCTCGTAACAAGGTGATATTAATTTTTTCCTAGTGAGTCGTATAATATAGGTTGTTCTAGACTACTGGTGTCTATATTTGGTGGTATTGATAAATTCGTAATTGGCCTTTTGGTTTAAGAAAATGATGGTAGACTACTACCCCCATTGCTCGACAAGAAAAAATTATGGTTACCCTTACCAGACAAGGGTTTCACCACGAAAAGAGAGATTATACAATATACAGAAATGAGGTGGAAAACTCACTCTCAAAGTGTTCTTGAATGTCTTGGAGGTTTCTTGTTGCATCATTTTCAGCTAGAGTGCAAGCTGAGGCAACCTCAGCATCATGTAAGTCATTACTCTCCATGGCAATTCTGCATATAAGCAATACAAAAAGCTATAGATTGAATGCAGTGGTTGAAAAGTAAAGCAGCAGGCAAGCACTCGTGCACAACCTACCTTATGAGCTTGTCAACCTCGACTACATGTTTTCTACTCATCTCACTAACAGATGAATGTGTCTTCTTCAACTGTTGAGAGGCAGTATCAACAGTGTTTACACTGCAAGATTTGAAGGTAAAAATGCAACTGTAAGTACAAATAAAAAAGAATAACGTGAAAGGTAAGAAGAAACAAAAACAAAGATTGGCCTCAGGAACAAACCAATGCTGGAGAACAAGTTCCATGCGACAATGCTTTGCTGCAGAGAAGTCAGAACCATTTTTAGAATCTTCCTGGGCATGCACAGAGAACTCTTCCCATTTCCTCTTGGCATCGTTTGTAACACATTTCACTGCTGATGCATGCTTGTCTAAATATGCTTTGTTCTCCAAACCAGCATCTCGCAACCTGGTGAGTCTTGCATTCACCTGCAACTCAACCATGAGTTAATTCCGAAAGAATTTCCCCCCACCCATCAGACACAAAAAAGTGAGACAATGATACCAGCTCTTTCTGCCGACCAATGTGACTAGATACTAGACTTGTGACATCTGATATAAGCTTCTCTGCTTCAGATCTTGATTGCTCCTGTGTGCAATGGTCGAATTTTAGTTACTCTGTAGAACCAATCAGAGAAATTAGGTCTTGAGTTGTGAAGATGTACCTCATATGCCTTCTGAAAGCCTGCAATGCTCATCGCTTGGACTTCATGCACCATAATGGAATGACTCTGAAGCTTGTTGATTCTTCCCCAAGCTCATCAAGTAGTCCAAGGATAAAAGTGGATATCTCCTTTGTCCGATCTAAACTTGCATTGAATCTCTATGCAGTTTAAGATCAATTATTTCAATGAATAAGTAACAGAAATTTCTCGATTAAATGCTTAAATATAACGGCTCATTGTAGAAAAGTTAAAACCTCTCGGAGCTCAAGAATAAAAAGTGCAACTTCTCCACGATGCTTTGATAATGTATCTTGCAGATCCTTCAAAATTAGATCTGCTTCTCCTTTCCCTATAGCCAGTAACTGCAAAAGTCAAAGTTCAACCTTGAAGTGATGGATGATAAAGGGCCATATCGTTAGCCGATGGCCTTTCCGCTCTTCTCACTTTTCACCATTGCAAAAGCCCTTATAACATGAGTCAGTAGCATAAGTTACTACATGACATAATATTGTTCACAATACATGAATATTTTTAAGGATTGAAACCTACAAGGAGACCATCAGCAGCACAAGTTACTACACGACATAATATTGTTCATATTCTAAACTACCAGAAACACCATACTCGATCTTGCACTTTCTTTGCATTATAAATCACATGTACTGGTATTAGTTGGAAAATATGTCTCAATTATCACCTTCGTATGCAAACATTCGACATATGTGAAGTTAATGAAAGGAAAATAAATGCATCTGCTTGGAATGACCTCAAAGCCAACTATGTGAGAATCATCAGTCTCAGGGTCGTTATGAAACATAACCTTGAAGGTTAGGTGGTTATTAATGTAATATTTATATTTTTATTCTGTTAGAAAAAGAATATTGACACATAAAATTTCAAGTTCACCTCACAAGTAAATTGTCATAGAACATTAGAAAGCAACATCTACAAACTTACACCAGCTAGCCTGTCTTTGTACCCAACACGAAAACCGTGTTCATAACTAGGCAATTGGCTTTCATGTCTTCATTGTCTAGAAACCGCGACAGGAAGATTATCCAGGATCCTATTGGATGCACCAAAGAATTGTTGAGCATTAGTCAGATATTAGAATATATACAAATGTGTGTTTCTGTCAATGTTTAAATATGATAAAGCAGTCTTCTACAAGAGACCAAAAGTAGATATGCTCATGTCATCTAAATTAGACTTCACGAGGTATCAAAACATATTGGATATGCTAACACCGTGCAAAGTGGAGAAACAATTGCACACTTGGCTTTAGCTCATATAAGAATTGGTTGCTCCTTGTATATTGGAGAACGAACAGCCACTTGTATGGAGCGAACCTCTAGCTTAGCAATAAATTTACAAGGCAAAACAAATATGATGTTATACTTACATATGAGGCCCCCAAAAAATTGCAACCTTTTAATATATCAACTATACTATTTCTCATCAACACCCCACTACCCTGCCCCCCCCCCCCCCCCCCCCCCCAGCCAATCCCCGGGTGCTGTAGGCAAGAACTTATGACATTGGATAATGAAATCGTCTTTAATGAGGCTATGATCGAGGAAAGGGACCAGGGCATACAGGAGGTGCAACAACAAATTGGTGAGGTTCATGATATGTCCAAAGACCTAGCTGTTTTGGTTCATGATCAAGGTGCTATAATTGGTTAGTTATGTAAATTTTGATTGGAAAGTTAATATATATTTCCTATGATGATAGTATCCTCTACTCTTTGATTAATATCATTGTTTGTTGCTAGATGATGTTGATTCCCACATTGAGAATTCTATTTCTACCACTGCCCAAGCAAAAGGCCAACTTGCAAAAGCAGCTAGAACACAGAAGTCCAACTCATCTCTGGTAGAATGAGTCGAGTTGTGTTCAAATTTGAAATCCATTGATATCCAGTTGCTGACTTGTGCATTTGGTTTTTGCAGACATGCTTGCTCTTGGTGATATTTGGGATGATCCTGCTCATAGTTATCATAGTCCTTGCAGCTTAATCACTGAAACTGTCATCTGCTTTGGTCTGTTCCTGGGAATCTATGCAAATTTCACTAGCCTTTCTCTTCAATCTTGGTTTGTTGGGGTTTGTTTTGATCCAAATGTTACCGAGTATATATAGTGTATAGTGTATATACCCGTGTGTCAATTTGTGTGTTCCCTTTTTTTTGCTGACCATTCCTGTACATTTGTTAGCATAGTGGACGACTAACAGGTGCATGTAAGGATAATATAATCTATAAATCAAGATTATGAGTAATTTGATGTTTGAATTCCTTCGAAAATTTTGTGTTTTTTATTTGCAATGCTACAATGGATCATGATACTGGTATAAACTAAATCTGCTATTAATAATTAATTAGCTGTTATTATCTTACACTACATAGAGATGATATTGATAGCCCCTGCTACATATTCAATGGCAGCCAAGTTTTTGGTTACAACATGTGAGACCCCAAAAAAATTGGGTCTGGTTCAGAATGAGTAAATATAAAAAAACAATCTTTGTACAAATGTTTATAAAATGAAGTGTGGCTAAATTGTAGAGGGTTGAGGCTTTGTTGTGGAATATGTTGGGTTCGATTCACACCAACCACACTTTAGGTAGACCAATTTTTTCTTTTTTATATACAATATGTCAGTCCGACCTGAATTTCTAATAAAAAACTGGGTTCGGATTCTAAAAGCAGAATCCGAACGAAAATCGGGATAGGTTTGGGTACATATTGGTAAATCTGAGAAATTTTTGGATGGGCTTCGGAATCTTCGGATTTTACATAAATTCAAACCCGAACCTAACTTGTTCCATACATTTGGTGCAATCTAAGGTTGAATTATCTTAGGAAACATATTTGAGCAACATCAGATTAAAAGTTAATCTAACCACAACTTGAGACCATTATATTGGCAATTAGAATAGAAACCTAATAATCAATAAAAGAAAGCATTACCAGTCCAATTATATGAATTTCACACTCAATGATGATTTCAGGACTGAATAGAATCAAAATGCAAACCCATGTGACTTAAGCAAAATATGAGATTTGTCAATATTAGGAAGTGTAGTTTGTTAGAGAAATTGTCTGTGGGATCACGGAGGAAACAGTTCAAAGGAATCCTCGAATACTTGCCAAAGAACTCTCCAAGGATCTTAAAAAAGAGTCTCCATATCTAAACTCCACATTAAATACAACCCAAGGTTGATGGAGGGCATTTGTAGCAGAAATATTGTCTATAACAGAAAACTGAAAAAACCACCAACTTTGTAATATATTCCTCCAAATGTGAAGTCAATTTACCAGTTCAAGGAAACATTAAAACATATGATACTTCTCAGAATGTCTTCATGCAACTTCTTTTCCTCGACACCAACTAAACCCTTAACAAAAATGCATATTGAAACATACCAAGCCCTAGGGGACACGTTTTGTGACAAGACTTATATAGCCAAAATAAGGGTCGGCAAAATATGACTCCTCAAGGGAATCAAAACATGCAAGTGTGGGCCTAGGTGTACCTAAAAAGGTATGCTCTTAGCATAGTTCATTCTATATTTGACCCTTGCCTTATGCTGAAGGTGAAATGTATTATATAGAACAGTGTACACCATAACATTGATCGGGCGTTGTATACATATAGATATCCAATCCAAATAAACGTCAGATAGATGTGAATATGTACGTACAGTAGGCGATGTATAGGGTGTCGAATCTAGCTTTTGAGGGTAGTATAGCTTAGACTTCATCCATTAAGGAAGGGAAAGTATTGGGACAGAAATGGGTTCTTTTCAGAGGGTTTGAAGATTGAAGATGTTCAGGATTGAGTTGGATATATAAGAATGTATCAGAAACTGAAGCCTGAATCGATTTAACTTAAACTTCACAGTTCACACTAACCCAACACCAAAAACAAGCCGAACCCCTTCAACTTAACAAAACACAGTCCCTAATCCCTATATTCCCATATTCTATATTTCCAAAATTCCAGCATTGCCATATACTATTTGTGCAAGATAGATAGAAATTGTATTGCTTGCCAAGCATTCTATTGAGGTTTCTCCCTCAATTATGATACTCCAATGTCAAGGTAGGAATTTAACACAGATATCCTTGAAATAACATTATACCGCCAAAACATGAGAGCTTGACTGGCAAGCATAAAACTTTACATATTTTGTACATTAGAGTATCGTGTTATTCAGTGAGACACTGAAGGACGCAAAGGTCGCACTCCTAGCTAGGGACAACCCTAATCCTAAAAACTTAGCAGTGCAGACAACTTCAGAGAGTTAAAATCAGACAATGTGAATGATTCTACCTCGGACAAAACCACAAGTTTTTGGTAATAAATTTGTTGGTAAATATACACTGGTGTTAATTTGATTCAACGACAATGGTTAAGAACAAAGTAGCAAATTGGTGCACAGTGCATAGGATTCTAACAAACAATTAGCAGATCGACATAATAAAGAAGGATAGAAAATAGATTTAAAGAGTATTAAATTACGAGAGTGGTCAGGAAAGTGTACCAGTAAACAATAAGATTATTCTTGATAGAAGGAAAGATCAACAAACTAATTCATGGCGGAGTACTCGATCACATAGTTCGGCTTCTCCCCGGAACTAGCGACAAGAGCCTAGAAGGGGATATCCCACACCACCTCCACTTTCCAGCCCGAATCGGTATGACATTTTTTCAAACACCACAGCTTCAGGAAGGCAGTAAGCGAGAGCACGTCATCGGTGAAGGATACCGTGTTCGAGACTCCGAGGAGAGCTTCAATGGGTGCAACGGTTGGGGAAGGACCGGGCTCGGGTTCGAGAAGGACGTGAGGTACGGGAATTCAAGAAGTTGTATGGGATGATCGGGACGCGAGGCTCCGGCAACAATTAGGAAGGGACGATTTCGGTGCAGATGACGACTGCAGTCGCCGCCACCGCAAATGCAGCTGCGACCGCCAAGGTCACAAATTATCTCGACCGGAGCTTCGAAAGGGATCCAGAGGAGTTCCATCGGGAGGGGGAGACGTTTTTGAAGGAAGATGTTTTGAGAGGAGGAGAGAAGAAAAAATGAAAAATGGAGAAGAAATTTTTGAAAAAGATTTCTATCGAGAGAAGATACAGCTTTGGTAAAAAAATGAGAGCCAAAATTTTCAGAGAGGAGGGAACCAAAATTTTCAAGGGAAAGGAACCAAATTTTCAACCAAATTTTGATGTTAAATAACTATTTTAATCCGTCGAATTGAAACCTACTATTTTAGTGAAATATGTTTTGATGTTGAACAACGATTTCTATCCGTCGAAAATGAAACGATGGTTTTAGTACGTCGTTATTGGATAACTCTAACTGTCGCAAATCATCCTTTTTGGTGTAGTGCGAGCACAATATATCTCAACAGTTCATAGCAGGTTAGAAAATATAATCATGCAGTAAAGTAAGATATAGATACTGAAGAAATACAGTATGTAAACAGAGAGAGAACTGTAATAGAAATATCTACTATAAGTAAGAACTAACAGTGACTAGTGATTTAGAGTAACAAAGTCGACATGTGAACGGCTTGATTGCACATGGCTATACTAAAGAGGCGTACATGGCTATTCTACTTTGGAATTGTTCACATGGCTATTTATACTCCCCCGTACACCCAATCAGTACACAAGGATCCAACCAGGTTATGTTATGATTCCATGTAACAGCCCCCGAAGGGTGGTACATAGTAGTCCCATAAATGGGGATTCTGG
Organism: Iris pallida; assembly: GCA_029216955.1. NCBI lineage: Eukaryota > Viridiplantae > Streptophyta > Magnoliopsida > Asparagales > Iridaceae > Iris > Iris pallida. The sequence goes on from JANAVB010033814.1 coordinate 13,083,037, forward strand.
GAAACCCAATAAATGGGATAAGGATTCAAAGAAGACTCTGTGATCACAAGAGTATATGTCACAAGTGATCAAAGAACCAAATAAGCATAGTGATACGCCATGTAAGTGAAACGCACAGAACATAGAGTACCCGATGCTCCCTGAAGGGATAACATCTCAAGAAGGGATCCATATAGTACTAATCTGTGTGACCAACGTGACAGTATCAAGTAAAGTAATTTAATGCAGGAAATAATTCTAAGCAGGATATGAAATGATCAGAGAATGTACTCCTGGTATCTGAGTGTCCAATATGAAAGTACTGTCCGAGGAGTGGTGTCTGGCTCCTAATTAGAACAGCACAAGTCACAACAAGTCTAAAATGGTAAAATAAAGTTCTACTATGCACTCTACATGAATCTAGGTCAATCTAGGCCAAAGTCAACTCTTAGTCAACTCTGGTCAACCCTAGAAGTCAAACTAGGTCAACCAAGTCAAACCTAAGTCAAACTAGTCTATACTAGTCTAACTAGTCTATTCTAAGTCTAACAAGACTATACAAGACTAATCTAGACTCTACTAGGTCTAACAAACACACCCATAAATCATATATCACATGTCAATCATTTATCTAAAAATGAAATACACTCTAATATAGAATACACATATTGATATGTTACACAATCTAATATAGAAATACTCATTAGCTTATAGCTTATTTATAATGTACCACACATGCATATCTATCAAATATATCTAATAGAACACACTCATATATATAGGATACCTATATATAAATATATACCAATACATATATATATATATATATATATATATATATATATATATATATATATATATATATATATATATATATATGTATAGAGAGAGGGACACATAATATTCAAGTGTGTGTGTGTGTATATTAGACTTGAGAGTGTGTCAAGAGAGTTCAGTCATGAGGATGGATGAGTGTCATATGGCATGAGTGTTGTGTGTTAGTGAATGGAAACATGAGAGTTGTGTGATAGTTGAAAACAGTGAGTGAAGTGAACAGTGTGACAGTGAAGAGTGTGAATTAGAGGGTGTGTGTGCCAATTCTGAAAACAGGAAATAGTGCAAGGAATCAGTGCATTGAATAAACAGTGAAGTATTAACTTATGGGTGTGTGAGGATACATGAAACAGTGTGACAAAATAGAAAATCAGTGCACATTGTACACTGTTCAAACTTGAAAAACAGTAGATAGGAAAATGCCTGTAAATCAGTGATTAGGAATGGAACCAATCCCAGTTTAAGAATTGAATCATTCCAATCAGTGTAATAATAGGACTGAATATACATCTCAGGAATAGGGAAGGAAATCAGTTCTCAGTGAACAAAACACTCACTCACAAACCATAAAACCAATCTCAGGTATTAGGAATCCTGGAAAATAGTGGAATAGCAAAATAAATCGTGAATCAAATTCCAGTTTAAAAGGGAATAAAACAGTGACAGGAACAATCAGTAAAAGGAGAACTAAAAATCAATAAGGAAGGAAATCATTTGACAGGACATTAACTCAGTTATACAGTTCATTAAGGAGGGTTTAAATCTCAGGTTTTGAATGGAAAGGAAACCAATTCAGGACTGAGATGATCTCAAGTTCATTAGCAGAATTGATTCCCCATGTATCAGTTATCAGAACATTTCGAAATCCTACCAATGTCCAAATTCTCATTCCATACCCAAAAGCCCAATTCGAATGAGACATTGCATTAACATAAATCAATAATCATGTTAGGATAAAAATCAGTGAAAACATTAAATAACAGGGAATTAAAGGCAGCTTAACATCAGTTCATTTCAACCAATTTAAATCCATATATTCCAAAAATCAATTTCAGTTGTGAACTGGAATTGAAAGCTCAGTACATGTGGAATAGGACTGCATATCAGTCCACATTCGAAATTTCATACACTTTCAAAAAAACCTAATCTATCATGCCAATACATCCTATCAATGAACTAACAATAAGTATATGGATTAATATGAAGTCTAAGAATCATAAAATCAGTTTTTAATAGGAATGAAAATCAATTCGAAGCTGATTACACATGTATCAGTCACAGTTTTACAACTCGGTTCAACCTCTCCAAAAGCCAAATCTGAAATCTAAAACCCACCAAATCAGTAAACAATATTACAATGATGTAATTGCACATGTATGAATGATTAAATAGCTAACAAATTCAGTTTTACAATAGGAAGTAAAGTTAGAGTTAAATCTCAGGGAAAATATGTATTCAGTCGACTCTCATCAGTCCATTCACAACCCAAATCCCATTACTAAATCAAACAACCTAATCTAACATGAAAAATAGACTAACATGAACTAATACACATGTAGGGTAAATCATGACAATTAAAACATCAATTAATCAAATTAAACAGGGATTATCATCCTAGGATTCAGAAATCTGAACTGAGTATCAGTCCAAAGGGAAAACCCATTTCGAAACCATAATTAACCTAATGGATTTAACAATTCAGGCATAGGTGTGTTTCCCAGGTGTACACGTGTCTAGGAGGTGTCATTCGTGTCCACTAGAGTGGACACGAAGTGTCCAAACTGTTTAAAACACTACACGAATACAAACCGTGCACTCAGTGTCACAGCGTCGTGCACGTGTTCACCACGTTCGTGGACACGACACGGCACGACAGAATTAGGACACGTGCTCGTACACATGTGTACACCTACACTAGGGCTACACGCTCGTGTCAACACGAGGTGTCCAAGTTGTGTTCTAGACACGACACGAAGACCGTATCAGTGCCCAAATTCTCGTGTGTGCTGTGCAGTGTGTGACCAGTGCAGCCTCGTTTCCGTGTCCGACACAAAACGAGGTGTACTAAAACTTTGGGAGGAGTGTGCGCAGACACTGCTCCCGTGTCCATGCCAAATTTGGCGTGTCCAAGTGCTGTGTGCAGGGCATACGAGACACGTGGTAGCAGGGGAGCCAACCGCGCTCGCGCGCTGGTACGTGCAGTACAGTGTTCTCGTGTCCCTCCGTGTCCCGACACGACACGAAAACCTACATCAGGACACTAGAAATCCATAAGCAAACATAAAACCTATTTTTCTATTCAAAAATATTCCTAAAAATCACACGAAATGCCCATTGGGGCATTTCATCAAACACTTGCTAACAAGGGCTGATACGTATCCATTTAGGACACGAAATGGACACGAAATCCTAGGTCTAGGAATACCTACAGTTAGGGTAGACCTAGGGCTCTCCAAATATGCAAAAAAACTAGAATTTAAATGGTGTTTGTAGAGATTTACCTATTGGTGTCTAAAATGCAAGAAAAACTTCCAATAGAGGGGTTTCTCCTTGCTAGCAAACTTCTCCAAATTGTCTCAAGACTGGATTATCCTCCTATGAACAGCAAGAGGAGAAAATTAGAATCTAATGCAAGTGGTTTGAGCCAAAAAGGAGTTAAATGGAAAAGTTATGGATTAGGGAAGATGGACAAACCTCTTTCTTCAAAACTTGGAGAAATAAATAAAAGAGGCAATAACAAAATGGAAGAGGCATTAAATAGGGGTGTGAAACCCTAGGTTGGCTGGTCATAAATGCTAGGGTTAGTGTTTTGGGTTTCACTAATTGGGTTATGGGCCTCTATGGGCTCCTATGTGCCAAGTTATTAATCATTGGTTAAACCATAAGTCATGGCTTATGACTTAATATTCTAACTTGAGTCAAATAACTAAACCATAGGTCAACTCTAGTCTAACTAGGGTTACATGACCTAATCAAGTCTAAACTCAACTAGGGTTAGCTCCTAGGTTAGCCTACCAAGGTCATTGCTAGTCAAAGTCAACCTAGTCAACCATCATTCAAACAATTCCAAAATAAATTCTAAAAATTCCCATAAATTCAAATAAATTAAAATAAAATCAAATAACCTCAAAAATGACAAAAATATCCTCAACTAGAAATGATAACAAAATACCCTAATTACAAGGCTAGGCTCTAGGTCAACCAGTCTCCAAGGTTACACTATCAAAACACCAAAATCATAAGTATGATTTAAAATAGTTTAAATGATTAAAAATCACTTAAAAATTATATCATGATTTAAATATCATTATTAAAAGACTAAAATTACAAAATCTTAAAATTATCCTCTTCTGGAAAACTGGGTGTTACAATCCTACCCACCTTATAAAAATTTGCCTCGAAATAAAATGTTCCTACTCCTTCTAGGTCAAACCCCCACAATCAAGTCTCAGAACTTAAATAAAATATACGATTAAAAAGGACGGCATACAGGGTCATGGCATACGGTGGTAGTGAAGTCTCTCTAGGTTATCTAGTCATGCTAACCAAACGGTCATAGGGTATCAAAACACAAGCAATCTAGGGTGCTAACTAGAAAGCAATCTAGGGTGCTAACTAGAAAGATACAGAAATAACAATCATCAAGACTGTAAGGCAGTCTACCTCCTATATGAAAATGGTATTTATCAAAAATAAAATATAATAAGGATAACTACCAATTATCTATTAAGGGATACCATTCAAGAAAATTAAAGTCAAAGTTAAGGAATGAAAGTCAATTGTATGGAATCCAATCACAATATGTATATAGAGAGAGTGTGTAGAGAGGGAAAAGCTAGCATTAGGTAAATGTTATGTGGTTCGTGTGTGAAATATACATGAAAGTGTATAAGAGGATTTGTGTCTCAACTATAGCTATCAAGTTACACTATTCATGGCATATGGTTAAGCAGTCTACAAGACACAAGTATTTACTCATAACATGCATGGAACCATATAATATATATGTATATTACATGTATAGAGAGGTAGAGATTAATATGCATCTACATACATTATAACATGTTTACAGAACTATATATATATCTATATAGCTATATGAACATAACATAGAGATGAAGAGTAGGTTTTCATGGCAGTTGTGAACATTAGTGTAGAGTGTCAAGTGTACATGGGTTAAAACTTAAAATGAAGGGTTCAATCATTCAGTTTAGCTCAACATTATATATTAAATCTGAAATTGAACTACACATTGTAAGCAATAAATAAAAAAATTTAACATGTATTCAGTTTTCAAAATTTTGGAGAAATTCGAACATCAAAAACTATCTCAATGTTTACCACAACCTAACATGTAAGAGTATGAAACCTAACATTATACACCTACACAACCATGTATACGGTTCAAACATTACTATTAAAGAAAATGCATATGACTAATCACTTAGAATTCAGACTTAAAGGGTTAAATGTACACAGTCTCAGGTTTGACAAATTTAACACAAAACTCAACCAATCTCAACCAATTTCTTTAAGACTTGAAACCCTGTATGAACATACATGTGGCAGTAATGTAAACAACAAACTAATAACATGAAATTTAAATTAATTTACGAAATTAATCGGGGAAACGGAGAACTAGTCATTGATATGTCTAAATTAGAATCATTAGGATTTTGAAAAATTAAACATCAACATATTAATATGCATTTAGATAGGTTGGTGATCAAGTGTAGCACGCATACGTGTCAGGCAGCATTGTGTCCACTATATTATATATTCTAAGGTAATATAAGAAATAATGGCAAGAAGAAAATATAATAAAAATCTGTTCTTATCATTTAAAAGAAGGAAACATTTTGAAACCAGAGTTATAATATCAAATCTAAGTCAAGGTCTAGCAAGATCATTGATTCATTGTATTAGAAAGAATTTATAGCAAGAAGTACACTAGATATAATAACAGCTAAGCTACTCCTATCATACTCTACTCCTAAGTTATTTGATGATGGGGTACAATTTATAACAACAGAATGGTACGATAGAGATGATATGTTTAAAAACCTTATCAAGATATAATCTGATAGTCATATGCGTCTGTCCAAAATCATGTACTCAAAGTCCTCGCCATGCCAGTAAGCAAGGCTGCGATAAACGATTGGTTCCACAACTGGAGCATGCACCTCTATAATCATGTCGTCTGGAATTCTCGCTGCCGACTAGTATAGCTGCGAGAAATTTCAAATCTCATAACAAGATACGTACATCCGAAGTCAGGTCTCATGTTTTCGCCATGCCAGCTAATAGGGCTGCGATAAACTACAAGCTCCATAATCAAGTAGACGTTTTACCATCCCTGTATTCCCGTCAACATATGTTATCAGAAAAAATATCGTAACTCAGGCCATAAAAATTCATCTCGATAGGAAGGAAATCAAATCAACAACGATCCAACAAAATCAATTCAATAATCAAGGAGTGAGAGCAACAAAACAAGGGAAATGATTCAATTTGAAGTTTAAATAAGATTCTCAAGGGTGTCCCAGGAATCTCTCAAGGAATCCTAACTGGATTGAGACCTTCAAAATATACATATCCTATCTACTGCGGCTGTAGTGATACTCTATTTTGAATACCACTACATAAACTCGACCTGCATGGGCTACCACTAAAAACGTGTCACGACCCGCACCCACTGTGAGGGTACGAAAACGTAACAACGCCCAGCCTACGCCACAGTGTCGACGGTAGAACGCTGTCCTAGGTCTCAATGCATCTCACAGTATAAGAAAATAAACAGTTTATACTCCCGAGTGGGGGTGACATAGCAGAAAGTAAACTCAATCACAATAAGGAAGAAGAAGCACGATATGATAAAGAACTCAAGGAAAATACAGATGATCAAATAGTCTAGATAACATCTCAGCAGATACAGAGTACAAGGTCTCAGCTATGAATAGAAAGAATATACAACCCAATCTGAAAGACAGAAATAAAAGTCAACTATAGTATCAAGAAACATAAGTAAGATAAGTCTAACTAAGCTACTCTAGGCAGTAAGGTAAGGTTGTCAGCTAGAGTGTCCTGCAGAAGGTATCCCCACAGGCCTCCTCCTCGTCCTATGTAATATTTTCAACAGGTCCAGTCAGGACAGGAGCGAGCATAATACATCTCAACAGTTCATAGCAGGTTAGAAAATATAATCATGCAGTAAAGTAGGATATAGATACTGAAGAAATGCAGTATGTAAACAGAGAGAGAGAGAATGTAATAGAAATATCTACTATAAGTAAAAACTAACAGGACTAGTGATTTAGAGAACAAAGTCGACATGTGAACGGCTTGATTGCAATGGCTATACTAAAGAGACGTACATGGATATTCTACTTGGAATGTTCACATGGCTATTTATACTCCCCGTACCCCAATCAGTACACAAGGATCCAGAAGGTTATGTTATGATTCCATGTAAACAGCTCCGAAGGGTGGTACATAGTAGTCCCATAAATGGGGATTTGGGAAACCTAATAAATGGGATAAGGATTCAAAGAAGACTTGTGATCATAAGAGTATATGTCACAAGTGATCAAAGAACCAAAGAAGGCATAGTGATACGCCATGTAAGTGAAACGCACAGAACATAGAGTACCGATGCTCCTGAAGGGATAACTCTAAAGAAGGGATCCATATAGTACTAATCATGTGACCAACGTGACAGTATCAAGTAAAGTAATTTAATGCAGAAAATAATTCTAAGCAGGATATGAAATGATCAAAGAATGTACTCGCCTGGTATCTGAGTGTCCAATATGAAAGTACTGCCGAGGAGTGGTGTCTGGCTCCTAATCAGAACAGCACAAGTCACAACAAGTCTAAAATGATAAAATAAAGTTCTACTATGCACTCTACATGAGTCTAGGTCAATCTAGGCCAAAGTAAATCTTGGTCAACTCTGTCAACACTAGAAG
>JANAVB010033814.1:13178578-13268578 GCA_029216955.1 Iris pallida
ATAATATAACACATATTTATTATATATGCAAATGCCAAAGCCTTTACAAGTAAGCACTAAAAGCAAAATAAACAAGACAAAATAAAAGGGCGGTCTCTCCTGGCAAAAATCAGGAGGACAACATATCCCAGAACGTTTGGTGGCTATGGTTGCACAAACGTGCGATCTTGAGGCTCTGGTGGATGGCTTCGTGAGTTAGCTGCTTGACAGTGAATTATCGTCCTTCGTATCAGCTTTGTTACGGTTTTTTCATAAGACCCACGTGTGGCGGCTGCAACGATCTGGTGGCAATGAGACGCATTGGCCCAGGATGCCAGAAGATCGTTGAAGCTCCCAACAACCGTGGCCAAGCTGCAGCGGTGGGAGATGGCCGACCAGACGGTCGTTGTCTAGTCACCGTGTCGGAGGATGTGGTCTATAGTTTTCGATTGTTTTTCTGTGCAGCAATGACACGCAGACGCTAAATTGAAACCAATAGTGGTGAGTATGTTATCAGTGGGAAGTTTCTTGCGGACAGCTCGCCATACTAGGAACAACCATTTCTTTGGTATATAGTGGTGCCAGAAAGGTCCCGAAATAGGTACGGGAAGTCCAGTACCGCGAACGGCCCTTCTGGCCGAGGTCACAGTGAAGACGCCGTTGGCGGTCTCCGACAATGAGAGTGCGTCGTCTGTCGTGCCAATCTTCAATCTAGATTTTCAGAGCACGGAAGCGGCCTGATCTTCCATCCAATGTCGGACTCTGGGCCAATTCCAGTTACCTGCAGGGTTCCACATATCTCTGATTATCTGATTGCTGGGACGGCGGGGGTGCGAGGGATAAGATCGGCACCCAACTACCGTTCAGGAATAGCTGAGAGTCCTCGGCGCCCAGCTGTAGGCGAATCTTAGGTTCCGTGATTGTGCGGCCATGTAGGATGCGGCGCCAAGCAGAAGAAGATCTATTGTTGCTGATAGCAGTCGCCGGGTGGATGTGTTTAAAATATCTGGCCTTCATGAAGCATTCCCAGAGGGAGCGACTCACACGAATCTTTCACCACAGTTTTATGGAGAAGTCATCCACAATATGGTACAGTCGGCTGAATCCCAGCCCCCCTCATCAGTGGGCTTGGCCATAGAACTCCAGCTGGCCCAATGGTGTTTGTCTTTGGTGAAGAGGTTCTCGATGAGGGTGAGAACCTTCTTCGGGGGGAGGGAGCATGCCACGAGAGTGTAAATTGGGATGTAGGAGAGCACGTGATTAATCAAAACTATTTTGCCGCCAGGGGATAAGGTTGCGTTGTGCCAATCTTCAAGTTTTTTCCTGATTTTTCCAATAAGACCTTCAAAGATGCCCGCACTCGAATTTCTGTAGACCAACGGGCATCCAAGATAAGAGAAAGGAGGATATGCGACAGAGAATGAGGTTATGTTGGTGAGGGTAGCAGTGTGCTCCCTGTCGGCTTTGTGGTGGACGTAAATGGTGAGGGTAGCAGCGAGCATATCTTTGAAGCATACTGTTCATGACTTCCACAAATCCGACATCGTCGGAGGAGAATATAAGGATATTGTCGGCGTAAGCCAGGTGAGTAACGATCGGGCAACCGCTCGCGGAAGAAAAATGTTTGAAGTTAGGGGTCCTCGATAGCTTGTTTAGGTTTCTACTCAGGGCTTCTGCTACGATGATGAAGATGGTAGACGAAAGCTGGTCCCCCTGTCTAACGCCCCTGCTGGATGTGAAGAAACCGTCCGCTTGCCCGTTGATCACCATAGAGAACCATGAGTTGTTGATCAATCTCCAGACCACATTGATCCAAGGTTCCGAGAATCCGAAAGCTCTGAAAATTCAGATCATGAACTGCTAATATAGCGTGTCGTAAGCCTTCTCCATGTCCAGTTTGATAGCGATGTTCCCTCCCCTGGCTGGAAGTTTCATGCAAGTAATCATTTCCTGCGCCAGCATAATGTTGTCTTGGATGTTTCTGTCCCGGATAAAGCCGTTTTGTTCCTCGAATATGATTTTGGGAAGGATGTCGGTCATGCGCGTGGTGATGATCTTCGAAATGATTTGTTGGTAAATGTGCATAAGCTGATGGGCCTGTAGTCCCAGAAGGTTTCCAGATTTTCCTGCTTGGGGATAAGGATCAGTTTAGCACAAGAAATAGATCTGGGGTACCTGGCTCCCTGGAAGAAGGCGATCGCCGCTTCATGGATGTCAGTTTTGATGATGTCCCAACACGTGCAAAAGAAAATGTCGTTAAATTTGTCCAGACCAGGGGCGTTGTGAGCATCAATCGCCCAAACAGCCTCCTTCACTTCCTGCTCCGAGGGGAGGTGCTCTAATCGAGAGTTGTCTGTGTCACTGATGAGGAGGGGGATCTCAGAGAGGAAGTCAGCATCCCTGGTGACAGCTTCTTTGGCAAACAATTACGAGTAGAAGGTGGCTGCGGCTTGTTGGATGCCCTGCTGATCTTTTAGAATGGTTCCAGAGTCGTCGGCGAACTGATGGATGTTAAGCTTCTGTCTGCGGCCCTTGACGCATGCGTGGAAGTAGCTTGTGCTTTTGTCCCCCTCGCTGTCCCATTTGAGTCTGGCTTTCTGCTTCCAGAATTCTATTTCAGCTTTCAGTCGAAATTTGAGTATGGCTTTGGAAAGGTTCAGGGCCGTTCTAGTCGCCCATGAATTATCGGTCACAAAAAGGGCTTCGGCACGGGTGACATAGTCTTCGGCCGAGCGGACAGCTTGGAAGATATCGTCGAAAGCTTGCTTGCTCCAGGTTGTGAGGGCTTTTCTTGTAGCTTTGAGTTTGTTTGCCACTCGAATGAGGGGGTCGAGTGAGTCAGTTCTGGACCAAGCGTCTTTGACGATCCTCATGAATTGGGGGTGGTAGCACCAAAACTCCAGAAAGCTGTAGCTTTTCTTGATCTGGTTAAAGTTCTGGTTGATGTCTATGAGAAGAGGAGCGTGGTCAGACTCTATGGCGTTGAGGTGGGCGAAGTTGGATGTGATGTCCATATCTTTCCATTGAGTGTTGATGAGGACTCTGTCTAGACGAGAGTATTGCCTGCGGGTGCCTTCCTGCATGTTACACCAGTGAACGTGCGGCCGGTGAACTGAAGGGGAGTTAGATAAGCGTTGAAGATGAAGTTGTTGAAGTCTTGCATAGCCTCCGGGGAGGGGGAGGCCTCCCTCCCATTTTCTCCTCGCTACAGGTGACAGCGTTGAAGTCTCCAACACAAAGCCAGGGGGGATGGGAGGTGTTGTCAAAAGTATCTAGTAGGTCTACCCAGAGCTGTTTGCGTTTGCTGATGTCGTAACTGCCATTTACAACGGAGAGCAGGGCACGGTTCGGGAGGGTGGGGTGCTCCACCCAGCAAGAGAGAGCTTGCGTAGTATCGACCATGGTGCTGATAGTCACGACAGAGGAGTAAAGGAGCCAAATATCAAGTCTGCCGGCAATAACGGAGTGGAAACCCAGCTGCATCTGGATTGATTTGATTCTGTTAGGAGGGATTTCGGGTTCTAATATGATAAGGATGTCGATTTTGTGGATTCTCTTGAGACTAGATAGTCACCTCAAGGTGGGTTTGTTTTCTATGCCTCTAACGTTCCAGGATAGGATGCTAGGCATTAGTTTTGTTGGGTTGTTGGTGTTTTGAGAGTTTCGCGACCGACTGGGTTGTCATTGCCGTGGACTCTGTGGCTCCTTTAGCTTTCAATCTGTTGTTCGTTGATATCAAGTCTGCAGTTTGGTTCTGGTGTGAGGCCGAAGGGTTGTCACGCTCCAGAACCAGAATACCGGAGAGCGGGGGAGTGACTCAGCCAGCTACGTATTACGGGTAGATGAATGCCGTATAATACGATCAATGTTGTTTAAAAGACGAGGGAGTGCATACTACATGAAAGTCTCCCTAGGATTACTCAACAACTATTGTCTCAATCATTCAAACAAGAAGCAATAATAGAGAACATGTAAGATAAAGCAGTAAGGTGTCCCAAACACTTAGTCAAAATATTCTTGAGATCTAGCTGTACAAAACATAGCCAGATGATATAGCAAGGTATACACAACCGTTATCAGCTGCAGTCTGACTTAGTTACATTTATGTAAAAGTAAGTACAAGATAATTCGACTAACATGTCGGTGCCAAGTGGCAAAATGTAAAGTAAGTAGCAAAACGAGCAGGGAAGTAAAGAACTCACTCGTGTCCTCCTGCGATCATCCCTCTAGTATTGACCATCTTGGAGGCAGATGTAAGCTGAGTCCTCGGTAACTGGCTCTAAATCTGGCCATACAAAACCAGAGAGGTTAGACCTCTAATAGCAAGTACCACAAGGAAGCACGATATGAAAACTAAAACCAGTGATAAGTGTTAAAAAAATAATAATAAGTCTCCGCTTGCTACTGGGATTCACACAACATCACGACACTTCAAACCAACTTCCCAACCAAACAAGGACAGAAGTTGACCCGTCATGTCCTGACATTCTGATCATCTCAGTAGCTAACAGAGTAGGTACAATATGCAAACAAATCAATTTAACGATAATACAACTACTAAGGCTTGCTAACTGTGAGTTCCAAGTTATCCTGGAAATATGCAATAAGGATTCCTCGGTTCTTACTATGTACAAGCAAGGCTAGTCTACCCAATAATCAATTGCGCCAATCATGAATTAGACGAGTCCCAGCGGGACGTCCGTTATCAGTATACAGTAAATAAATATAAGTAGATACCGCTCCCTGCCCGTGTGGCAGATTTGCAGTATCTGTGGGAACCAGCCGGTATGTTGGGGCACTAATTGTCCCAAGGATGGCTGCCATGTAAGAACTTGGAAATCCATTCTCTCCATGCAATCATTATTTTATTTAACTTAGTAGGCCTTATGTTAATTGAAATCCCATGCCGTGGATCATGGTCATTCAGAATGAGTACTTTCGTACAAAGTACGATATGCACAACTCTACAACGATGCCCGTGCGGTTAGGTTGTAAGTCTTACATAGCGTAATGCAACAATCAAACCTAGCCACGGAATAATCATGCCTTGACTGTAAAGTACACATGCCGCTTTTGTAGAAAATCAGTTGAAGCCTGCACGTGTCCATATGCCAATGTTCGGGATCGGCTAGTCGATTTCAATGGTTCATAGTTAATATGAACATGTCTCATTCAGTTTCAGTAAGACGACTAGCCAGTCTCTTTAGTTCCAACTAGGTACGCATGATCAATCATTTAGTCAAAGTAACAATCAATGTCAATTCGTGCCAAGGCATGAAAGTCACACTAGTATTTAGTATGGTCGAGTCTATAACTCTCAGGGTTAAATTCCAGTCATACTGGGTATCCATAAACCAATCGGGACACAGGGCACATTCCACACCACAATCGTGAGGGAAGTTTACGCATGAAGGAATAAAGCTTACGCGTAAAGGAGCACACTCAATAAAGGAATAAAGTGGCGCGTAAAAACTCGTCTTACGCCAAGCCAGAGGAGTACGCGTACAAACAACGTTACGCGTAAGAACACGTACGCGTAAAGAGTCAAGGTTTACGCATGAATCTTATGCGCGTAAAATATGTACGCGTAAAGGATTAAAGTTTACGCATGAATGAGTATGCGTAAAGAGTAGCATTACGCATGAATCTTGTATAATGTTACGCATAAATCAATACGCGTAAAGGAAATACGCCAAGCCAGAATAGTAGACTTACGTAATCCAGATTCACGCTGACACGATTGAACGTGGGCGTAGAGCTTGATATTACGCGGGCATGTAAAAACGTGGACGTAAAGTTTAATGCCTACGTGAGCATATATAACGTGAGCGTAAAACTCCTCCCGAACTCCAAATTCCATGGAACCTTCATTCCAAGCCAAAAATGGGATTTTCATGGGTCAAAATGGCGTATAACATAATCTCAACAATCTGGAACGAACAAAACTTGGAAATAAGGAAGTTTGATAGATCAAAACCAATGAAATTCGAAAAAATAATAATTTCTAGATCTACTAAAAATGAGACTTCAAAATGTAAAATGCCAAGTTCTAAGCTATCTTAGGATCACGAGAGGAAGATAAATGAACCATAAAAATGGGTTCTCTTGTGGAAGCAAGATGTACTTGCCTATGGGTTTGGGTAGGTGGAGAGAGTTATGAGGAAGAAGAAGAGTAAATGAGAAGGAGAAGTAATAAAGAGAGAGGAAGGGTTGGGGCTTTAGATGAAGATGTGGTAGGTGGGGAGTTAGGTTCGATTCATGATGAACCATCAAAATTTGGAAACAAGCCGAACCCAAGAGCAAGACTAAAGTAGAAAATAAAATACAGAAAAATAATTAGCGAAAAATAAAAAGGAATTAAATACAGAACAAATTTATGATAAATATTAAATAAATGTATTCAAGCAGTACACGTATTAAAATACGCATTCTGGGAACGGGGAGTGACAGGGGTCGTCTTCTATGCTTTCGAGTTCTATTTCTTTGCCTGGGCTGGGGGGTGTACCGAAGTGGGAGGTCTGATCGAAGGCTCCCGTGTCGATGGCTTGCTGACAGCTGGTGACTTGCTCAGTACCGATGATGGCGAGGTCTTCCGCAAGGATGGCCTGGTTGGCGATGACTGATGGGTTGCTTGTGCTAGCAGTGAGATTGTTGTGCTCTACGGTCTCTTTGATCTTTTGTAAGTTGTTGGCAGGGGTAGTGAATTATTTTTCGGTGGTCTGGTTAGCGATGTCTGAGTTGAGGAGCGGCATTTCCGACCAGTACTGGCAGTACATGTGTGATCTATTTCGGTGTGGGTATTTTCTTCCGACGCCAGGACGTTGAACCTGTTTGTAGGTGTTGACTGTGGGGCTCTTAGGGGAGGTGGGAGTGCTTCCCTGCTGGGTGGTTTTGTTTGGTGGCTGAGCCGGCTGCGGGCTCGCTTTGAATCTGATGTGCGAGTTCAGGGGAGGTAGGAGGGTAGGGCTCTACTTCTGTCCCTTCCGAGGCTTGCGGACCCTCAGCTCCACTTTCTGTTTCAATTATGGGTTAGCTCTGTAACAGTGCTTGGTGAGATGCCCCCTCTTATTACAGTAATTACAATATATGATGTTGTTGTCATATACAATAGGTTGCGAGTGAGTCTTGTTGCCTAGCTCGATGTTGATGAATTTTGGGAGTTCTTTGGAGATGTGTAATTCCAGGCAAACTTTGGCATAGTTAGCTCTAGTAAGGTTCCTTGTTTCCTCCGCCATGGCGACGAAAGTGCCGAAGGAGTTGACAATTCTTTTCAGAGCAGCTGGGATGAAGCAGATCAGGGGTGGGTTGGGGAGAGTGACCCAGGCAGCCACAATAGGGTAATCCTCTTTGGGGTTGTGATCCTGAGACCAGCGAACGACAGTCATGGCCTTTGAGTCAATTTTGTTAGGTCCCCGAGTCTGAACAATCTTTTGGTCAGTCTCCAAGGAAAAGTATAGGAGGATGCTTTTTGGGTCGAGAGGAGCTACTCCGTAATCCGACGTTAGGCTCTATTTGGCTATATCCTCCTGAACTCGGGCAAGCTTGGGGTATCCCGAGGGGAATCTTAACACGAATGTGGACGCGAACCCTCGTAGAGCGAGTCCAGGTACACAGGGGAGAACGGGATCATTAAAAACTGTCCATCTGAGGGAGGAGTGTAGGCGATCTTAGGGAGAGGGATGTCTGGGAGGATGGGTTTGAGCTGGATAGTCTGATCCGGACGAACAATGTCTGCGAAGGACACCAAGGTACCGGGGAGCGACGGAGATTCTCCTCGTGATCCGGGAGCCCGGGTGTCGGTAGGAAGGTGCTGCTGCCCAGGGCGAGGCCAGCAAGGGGGGGCAGCAAAAGGGGACAAGAGGAGGGTAGGTGCATAGAAAGGGGGAGGGGAAGGATATGTGGCGCATAGGAGCCACCCGCAGGAGCCTGGCTATGTGCAGCCAGGATGGGGGGCACATATGGCGCACAAGTAGGAGGGGGAGGGGGAGGAAGGCGCATGGGAGGGCACACCGCTAGGGGCGCAGAAGGGGACAAGGTGCACAAAGGAAGCCAGGTGCATGGGAAGCGCCAAGGGGGTGCCATATGCGTACAGAAGCTAGGCACATCTGTGGTGCCAAGGGGGGCGTCTATGCACACAGGGGAGCACCTCGGGAGGGGTCCCGAGGGGGCACACGCCCAGGTATAACGCATGAAAGCATCTGCGCCCGAAGAGAGGAGGGGAGGGCAGAGCGGAAAAATTGAACATTCGAATTTAAACTGTAGGAAAGGGGGGAAATCGAAGGAAGAAGCGGGAGCGGCGGTTGGGGGATGAGCGAGCGGATGATGGGCGGTGGGCGACGGCGGAAGAAGAGTGGAGGCGGAGGGAGGAGGAGGGGGGTGGTGGAGGGGTGGTGGATGGGAGGAGGCGAGCGCGGCCATGACAAGGGGGCCGCAACGGCCGCGACGGCTGGGGGGCCAACTCCCATGAGCCGGAGTTGGTCGAGAGACCAGGGAGCAGCACCGGCCACCGCCCGACGGGGGTGGCAGAGCCATACGGAGAAGAGGGGAGGAGAAAGTGGGGAGGGGGCCGACGGCGGGATGGCGGAGCAGACGGAGGAGGGGAAGGAGGAGAGGGAGGAGCGAACACCGGGGCAGACACTGGGAGGAGCCCAGCTAGAGGCGACCGGCGTTCCCCCGCGGGGAACCACAGAGGAAACCCGAGGAAGAAGGAAGGGGAAGGTGGGGCACCATGATATATATATATATATATATATATATATATATATATATATATATATATATATATATATATATATATATATAACAAATGTAATATTTGTTTTGTCTTATACTACTTCCAAATTTAGTTTACAAACTCAAAGTATAATTATTATAATATTTTCTAGCTAATTTTTAAAATATAGTTTTGACCGAAATTTTAGTTTGACAAAAGTAGATTTTATCTCCAATACTAATATTTTTGACTGATAAAAACATAATTGTTAAATATTATAGATATTTTCTAAGTAGCTGTAAATGTTTACTATGCAATTCCTTATAATATCAAATTCTTCTAGATTAGATTCTTGATCGTGACTAATCAAACTGTTTTCTATTTTCTTTATGAATTCGAAATCGACCGTGGCTACTTAGACTATTCTGAACGTTGTCAGATCATCGTACCACCATCAGGCAAGATACCTTACTATTACTGTTTATTTACTTTAACTCACCATATTGTACGCATTTATTTATTATTTAGTTTCTTCAATATAAAAATTGTTCTTTCAAATCATATTTAGATGCAAATTACTGTTTAGTCATATTTTTTGTTATTTTATTTAGTTATACGCACATTGACCTAGAGTTAAGAGACTGTTCTTTGTTTGTGTTGCATTCATCGGCCTTGACACCTGTGTGCCACGAAGTTGCGAGTAGCATATAGATTCTGACTTGTGTACCGATCGCGCATCGGTGCGTACAGGCCTTACGATAGGTTATAATTGTTAATAGATTTGCATGTTAGAAAGACTTGGCGGTTATTATGGATAAAAATGTGTTGTGGTGACGAAGCATGTTTGTGTATTGTGGAGACGATGCATGTCTAGTATCATGGTGGAAGAAGACAACTATTAGGTGTAGGGGATATTATTTACTTTTACACACTTTTATGCACCTGTCGGCCGATAGTGACTCGGATGAGCGCTACTTACTATTATCATTTACTTATTTTGTTTGTTCGAAGAACCTCCACATGGAAAGTTGTCTTCAAAAGTGCTTGTATCACATAGGATGGTTAGGTGACCTTTATCCGTTTTTGTATATGTACTTTTCTGTATAGTTTATGTACTTATGCCTGATCATGGCATGGAAAATTGTTTTATCACAGAATAGTGTGCCACATCTTGTCCTTTTCGGTTGCAGGGGTGGTTCACTGGATCGATGACAGAATATTGAACCGTGTTGTGATTCGGATAATTATTGAGCCGTTTGTATTCAGTTATATGGCATATTTTTCTGTATCTTGTTACGTCCCTCTAAGGACCTGAAGATCTCTTCAGGTATAGACGATCGATAGTAACCCAAGGAGTACGGATTTCAAACTAGACTCTCATTTCTCTTCCTTTACGGACTATGTGACTTTCTCATAGATGGACATATTTTATTGTTATTCTTTATTTCATGTATTCTGATCTATCCTTTAGATTCGCTTGGTAGTGGATTTGTCTCCACCCAACAACTTGTCCATTGACTTTTGATTTAATGATGTATTTATTCTTTTATTTTATGTGGACGAGATTTAGTGATCCATAACTATCTATATACTACATATACAACTTACGTATATTTATTATATTGCTGGCATACACGTTATCTAGTCCTACATATTTTAGGACTAGAGTGTAGATTTTTTAGCGTGCAATAACAAATCTTTTGCCTCTACCAATGGCTTTAGCGTACACTCTCCAATTACAACTTGAAATGTTACATTTATATACAATCCCACTTGCATTGTTTCTAGTAGTCGAGCAAGAAAAATTATGTTCAATTATTACTAATAAAGCTTCTAAATTTAGAACGATTCTCAAATTCTTTTTTTGATGAATAATTTAGCAGTATTAAATATTTACACAAAGTGTCTTGGTCAACCTAATTCTGATAATCGAAAAAATCTAGCTTAATACCAACAAGCCAAATTATAAAAAAATTAACTATACACAAAAGACTGGACAATGTGTCATCATGCTGATCATCAAATTATTTTTTTCTTGATTATTCTTCAATGTAATTTTGCACTTTATTGAGTCTAGGACATGTTGTACATCGAGTCCACTGGAAATCCAAACTCTACTCGATCCATGAACAATCCACTCAAAATAGCCTGAAGCCCGAATCAAAGAAAGTCCAACCCACATCCACCAAAGAAATTCCAAAATAAACCAAAAATCCACACATATTCTGGCAACCGAACTCGAACCTAGCTCTGGTCGAACTCGAACAGAACTCGGTCTTGACAATCCTGGAAAATCTAGATAGCTATGCAATACATGATATTATGGTTCCCAACGTTCGAAAAAAATTCAAATATACACCTGAATTTTGGCAGAACATTGTCCACAAAAAGCCTATAAATATATATGGATTTCCACGTTGTCGTTCACCAATGTTCACTCATCTCTTCTCATCTATCATATTCTATAAAGTGATCTCTGAGCTTTCGCCTTCTCATCTCCAAAATCAACTCCCTTAGCCTTCTAGTTCCAGGTGCGATCTTGGTTAGAAGTCTGAAAAGAGTTATAAAAGCTTGGTCTATAAAAGCTTCTCTTCTGTTCTGAAGTCGACGAGCTCTTCGAATAAAAGCTCGTAATTGTGAAGTCATTATGCCTTAGAATAAAAGCAAAAGGTGTAATGAGCTGGAAGCGCTTTGAATTCAAATCTTGCGTTTCACTATTGTGACTATAGTAGATTCATCCAAGCAAGAGTTCTCGGGCCTCGACTAGTCCGCTTAGAGGAAACCAGGATAAAATTTTGGTGTTTAAGTTTACTCTCTAAACTATGCTGCTTTTAAATTTTGTCTTATACACACAATATTAGTCTGTTGGTTGCACTCTACCTTCACTTAGAATAATTTTTACTAGATAGATATTTTTGCTGCACTCTATTCACCGCCTCTAGAGTTGCCTAACGGTCCTATAATTGGTATCAGAGCACGATCTCTTATTACTAGGATTAACATCCGTAGAGATTATGGCAACCATTGAATCTATCCACACCAAGTTTGGTGAAGGCCAGCTATCAAATAATCAACCTTTATTTGACAGCTCTGACTATACTTTCTGGAAAGCTTATATGAACATCTATTTAAAATCTATTAGTTTTGATCTATGGTTAAATGTTACTAACGGCTTTGAAAAGATCAACAAAGCAGATAAGGACTACTCTGAAGAAGAAAAGAGAGTAGCAATCAATGATACAAAGGCGATGTACATCCTCTACAGTGCCCTAAGCAAAATTGAGTTCAGACGTATCTCTAAATGCAGCACAACATACAAGATATAGAAAAAACTGAAGGCAATGTTTGAGGTACCTGAAGAAGAATATCATACAAATGTGCATCACTACTCAACTAAACCAGAAGGAAGCCAAATAGAAGATACAAACATTTTGTACAAAAGCAATAACGAAGAACCTCAACATGCTACAGAACTATGTTTAATGGTAAGCGAGGTACGTAACGATGCATCAACTGATGAATACTCTTATGATGAATTATCCAATGCTTTCTATGAGTTATTAAATGATCATAAGACGATTCTAATTAAATATAAGCAAGCCATAAAGGATATTTTATCATATAAGCTTGAGATAAAAAAGCTTACCAGTCTGCTAAATAATGCACCAAATACTTCTCATGTTTCTGCTGAACTATCCATACTTAAGTTTAGACCGCATGAAGCACTTGAATGTTCCAAGAAAAGCATTCAAGAAAATGCTACACTTAAGAGGAACTGAAATCAGAAAGCAAGAAGCATTTGATTGCATTATATAAAATTAATGCACTCACTGTTAAATAGAATGATCTGATTGCAAACTATAAAAAGTTAGAGACTAGATTGGAAAATTAGGCAATACAACCTGTGACTCAGTCTAGCACTAAACACGTAACTAATCACAAAGTCACACGCAACAGATCACGTGTAAAGAAAACTAGCAAACCCAATCATACTTTTATCTATACACAAACACGGAAGAAAGATCCTATTCTACATCACATCCACACACCTGTTGCAGATTGAGGCAATCATATTCCATGCCATTACTACAATCTGAAAGGTCACATGTCATATATGTGTAATGCTAAAAAATCAGTAAATAGAAATATCTTTGTATGGGTTCCTAAAGCTAATAATTGTGGATCCAAACACTGGATGCCAAGGATATTTCTAACCATATAGGTGGAATGCTATGCCGAAAAACGACGTAACCTTAAAGGAACCGTTGGTGATTAAAAAGTCTATAATGGTTATCACTTGAGCAATTGCACCAACGTACTTGTGGTCATTATAACCATTATGGTAATATGCTAAACCAATCATTCTAAATTGTTTACTCATATGAAAAGCATGTTACAACATCTGTGAAATTCCATATGTTACACTTCCTTATGATGTTTCAATTTATATAGATCAAATTACTCGTGCTCTTAACCTATGAGAATTTTTGATTAATTAACCTTGATGTATTATGATAAGCTTTGATACTCTTGCTTTCTAAATCCAGGGAATTTTATAATGCACGTCTTGATTGAATCCTTGGTTACTAAAAAAGAGATTTATTTTTGGTTATAAGGTCCTTCTGTCACAAAGGCGTAAATAGCCTAAGCGACATGGTGTCAAGTGCCTTCGGACTACCGCTAGCTGGGAACCAGCCCCTACAGCTAACCCAAAATAAAATCAATGCTTTATAAACCAAATGATTTATTAGACCAACCGTAAAAGTTATTCCTGTATATCTATTGATACCTAAGCTTATGATATATGTAAAATGATTTTGACTATCTGTCACACGATTCTTTTTGACTGTACATGATTTTGGACTATTTGATTGAATATTATGACTTTTGCGATTTGGAATTTAATGTGTACGTAATATTCTATTAAGATATAAATATAATAAATCTTTCTTGATCATGAATTATTTATGAGCTTTTATTATTTTCTTTATTGCAAGTTACTGACTGCCTATAGCAGTAGTTCTTTGCGAGAAAAATTTATTTCTCTCACAAAGCATTTCTTCTCTTTAAACCTACAGTTATCAGATTGATACCGTGTTAAGGCTCAAAAGGAAAGAAAGGAACTCAATTAAGGAGAACCAAAAATTCTATTTTTAATGGATTATAATCTTACGCTTATGAGCAATGATTTTGGAATTTAAATTTTGAATATGTTTGATACATTTCTTAAAGACGGCCTTTTTAAATTTTGTTTTCAAATGTTTTTAAAGTCTGTCTGTTACTTGAAAGTATTTTTTAATTCTTCATTTTCATAAAATTATGTCCATTATTTGATCCATTAATAGCCTTTATTTTTATAGTTTTAAAAATGTTCAGAAATGCAAAAACCTCAAAAAATTCTAAGCAGTGCTGGGACAGAATTCGAACCGAGTTTGGTCTAGGTCCTACACCGAGTTCGGACCAAACTCAGTTATGAATGTTCCAGAACAGCAGCAGCTCTCGGGATGGGTTCTTTTATATAAACCCTCTTCCTTTCATATTCTTCCTTACACGGATATACCCCAAAAATTCAAAACCCGAACCCTAGATTGGTGGATCTTGGTCCCTAGGAGCTATCATCCCCTCAAATCTTGGATTGTTCCTCTTGGGTTTCTCTACTGCTCTTCAAAATCTTGAGGTATATCTTCTTCTCTCTCTTCCTTAAATCTTAATGACTTTCAAACTCTTTTCAAAGAAGAAAAGAAAGGTTGGAGAAGCCTCATCTTCAAATCCTCCTCTAGAGGATACACTTTACTCTCTGTTCTCTCCTACGAAATATAATCCAGGGGAATTTTATGATTTCATTTTCCCTTCTATTGACAATTCAATAGCTTGGTTTAATAATTTTGTCAAGAGGAATATTTGCACTGGAAGTTCTATAAATTTTACTGTGTTTCATGACTACAAATCTAAGTTTGAACAATTCAATCTTCGTGACCTAGTCTCTACTAGGAAACGAGTCTATATCAACGCCATTAGGATGTTCTACTATAATTTATCCTTTGACAATGGCGTCTATTCTAGAGTTGGAGGAATGGACATAGAGTTTGATGATAAACTCTTGGGAGAGATTCTTGGTATCCCAAATAGCGGAGAAGCCCTAAGTAGTATTGTAATGACCCGCTCTGCCCTAGCGGAACGCCGATTCAAACGGCAAGTGCAACGACTCAAACGAGCCGTCGACCCGAAGAGTTGGCATCGAACTAATGAAGAATCGATACAAGGCTTACATTGGCCCGTCAAGAGGAATCCAAACTTCGACTTTCAAAGGCGCGCTCGGAGTATCGCTCGGCCGATGCGAACATCGCTAAGGTGGGTGGCTCCGATGAACCCGTCTTTGCTTAGCCTAGACACATAACAATACGGACACTATTGCTAGAATCGCTAGACGATAATATCGCGCACGCTAATAAATGACTCAACGCACCTAGCTAAGGGAATAATCCCATCTTGTATGCTTGTATAGAATATAGAAAAGAACATGGAAAAATGTGAGAACTCTCGTACCGCGCTCTACGCTCGTGCTAAGGCACAAGCTTACATTCAAGTTTCTTATGCGATCAACAATGAAACAATAAACGGTTTACAACAAAGAAACGGAAGACTATCGACATAGTCGTTCCGAGTAGAGTATAGCAACATTGGAAGACTTCTGGACCGATGGGTCACCAAGGCGACTCCCACACGGGGAGCTGCATAATGAATGAATGAATGAATAAGTGAATGAATGAATGAACAAATGAATGAATGAATAAGTGAATGAATATACGAACAAGTGAAAGAAAGAAATGAAAGAGTGAATACAAGATAAGAAAAGAAAGAATGGTTAGCGACAGGTATGACGGGCACGTACAACGGGGCTCACTACCCACGCTGCATGGACGCCAACCTGGTCGATAACGCATTATGGCTCAGAGATAGCCTATGGCTCAAAGACAGCCATTAAGTTAAATGACAAGTCAATACGAAATGGTCGTGGACAAACGGCACGGGCAATGGGGGGAATACCGTGGTCGTATTGAAGAAGAATTCCGCGGCACGATCGATGGAGGGGTATATCGTGGCCGGCCTAGGCGAAATCAAGACATAGGGCTTACGGGCTGCTTTGAGTGGGGGCTCGACCACTCAAGGAGACGTAAGGCCAGGCATTTCAAGAGACTATCAAGGTATACCAGCCATCACGCTTCGATAGGTGAGAATGCCCAAGTGATATGTCCAAAATGGCTTATGATGCCAGCGACCCGTGCATGTAGATTAAGTGGGCTATGCTGGTGGCAATCCACGTGTAAGTCCTTGCATTGAAACAAGTAGTCTAAGTTAACTAAATAAAGTGCCTCCTGAACATGCTTAAAATGTAACACTCTGAACATGCTTGAAATGTAATGTCCTGAACATGCTTGAAATATAACACTCTGAACATGCTTGAAATGTAACACACCAAATGATAAGAGTACTTTATGCAAATGAGTTAGAGAACGTGCCAACGACGTGCTAGAACCTGAGGCAGGGACACTCACTTGACATTAAAAGTTTATATGAATTGTTGACTAACTTGGTTTACTTTGGACAGGAAAGGCCGGACGGTTAGTATGGGTAAGTCGTGCATGCATTTCCATACAGACACTTGAATTCGGCAACACAAGATAGGTTACGAAATATGTCATAAAACTGATCCTAAGGCAAGATTAGAGAGAAAATGAATGATAGACGGTGCACAAAAGTAAATGGAACGTGTTTGGTAATGATAGCATTGTGGACGAGCTAGCCTCCCCACCAGTGCATAACAATGTACTGATAACCCCACAGTCTGCCTGCAGGATGCAGGAGACGTCATCGGGTGCAGAGCTGTCCTCGAACTTGCTAAGGTGCGGAGATATCTCTGGAGCCTTAGAGCGTTGCAAGGAGCTGGAGCACCATATACAGGACATAATGTATCAGAACATCGCCATGAATTATTCCATCTTATAAGCCACTTGGCGCGTCTTTTATGTTTCGAAGAGAGAGAGAGAGCTTGAGAGACTTGTAAACTCGGCCTAGTGCCGCTTGTAAACTTCTTGAATATCAATAAAGAGTTTGAATTTGCTTCAATTTGTGTTCATTTACTTTCTGCTGCAATGGGGACACTCTGTGCGACTCTGTAGCCTAGCTCAAAACGGCCGTTTCTGGACTTGGCCTTGCATGGGCGCAACCTAGGCCCGTGCGGCATCACGCCTTATCGAGGACGATCGCTCCTACGAAAGCAGGGCGTGACAGATTGGTATCAGAGCACGGCTTTACGTCCTTGGACTTTATTTCGATTTTCTCAATTTTGAAAGCTCGTCCTTGGAAAAAGAAGTGTACGCTCTCTTTCATTGTGCCTTGGGATGTTCCATATAATAAGTCTAATATTTTCAAAAGCTCGTACAAGTACTCGGTTGAACGGGATCGATAGGCGAAGGCCTTTGTGCCAAACCACGACGGACTTAAGTCGAAAGAAAACTAAAATGCTAGAAGATAGCAAACGCAAGGTGTGCTTGAATAACCTTCGCTGACATTAGCGAATGAGTACACGAGACCGAAGTATAGTTTAAACGGGATGGTCATGCACGCAGCCTTTTGGCTAAGTTGTTGTACGGAGTGTCGCGCACCTCGACTTTTGGTGCAATCGAGTTGCGAGCGATATCAAGTACCATTCGGTCGGGAACGAAGCTACACTTAGAGTATATATCGATAGAAACGCTATCGAGTTCACGCTTATGCGTGCACGGAAGATTGATTTAGACCTGGAGGAACGGGCGAACGCACGATTGAACATATCGATTGGGAATTGAATGATCTTTTGAGGATTTATAGAATGACTTGAACCCGAGTGGTGTATGTGATAGGTTCAGAGAAGAATAAGAATGAGTGTCGACGACTAGTCGAGTGGCTCGAATCCTGAGTGGTATATGGACGTCATAGAAGTTATTCGAGCAAGACTAAAGGATATACGGATAGAACGAGTATGCCGGCGAAGCGATGCGATTGCGCAAAGTCTTAGAACGCGTCACGCTTAGTTGGTCGTGATTTCGAATGTCCCGAATGAGATGTCATTCGGACAACTTGTCAATGGGCAACGCAAGTTAGAAAACGACTCGGAACGATGAATAAAAATGTATGTCTTGATCGAGGAAGCTAGAGCATAGCACTTGTGATTTCGGATTGAGTCAAATAAAATATGACTTGAGTTTTGGAGAACGATATTGAAACTGGCTTGAGGAATAGCGATCGAACTTGATTTTGGAGTGAATCGAATGAAATTGGGGTATATCCAGTTCGGACAATAGCATCAGTCGTACGACTCGAAATTAGTTGCAAAGGAAGATCGTCAGGTTACGCATATCGTCGATGGTATTGAGGCGTATCAAAGATCGATATGCGATAACTCGGGGGTACTCTGACTCGACGAATGAAGATCATACAAATGTCATTGTTCTGACGGATGCTATACTCGGGACATTGAGACATGTCGAGGAAAATGTAGACGTGGCTCGAGGATTTTCTGGTTAAATGAATAACGGTCGGACTATCGAATAGAGATCTCGGCTTGGATAAAAATGAAATGTTTGGATTGCTTCGACGATAACCCCAAGGTAGACATTCTTGTCTTATGCGAGCGCAACTCCAGCCTCGCACATGCGTTGTACCGATTAGGGCGATCACTCCGCGTGAGCACTGGTATGGTGATTCATACGACGGGGATGATTGAACTAGCATGGCGTGGCAATTTGTGTGCTTCGACTTGTGGTGACGCGAAGGTGAACTTGAGAATGACTTGGTGTGCTTGATGATTAAGCTTGAGGATTGCGTAGGTCCAATTCGCGTATCGAGAATGAATTAGTCTAGACGCAAGCAAGAGTTACGCCCCGATGAGAATGATTATTCCGCGGAGCGTTGCATGGTGATTCATAAACCACCATGGATAATCGGAATCGCGTGAGATTGGAGCACAACGTATTGTCAAAAGCTAGACGACCTCGTGATCGAATACATAAATTGGTTAGAATTGGTGAATTGAATGGAATCGAATATGTGCAACGATGTCTTGATGCGAATTAGGTGATCGTGCTCGATGTTTAAAAATCTGAGTGACGCGAGCTTGGGTAGAAAACCCTGTGCTATCGACCTTGGTTTGACCCTAGGATTGGAGGTCAATGTTGGTATTATTATTGGGGAACTATGATTCCAATCCTGACATTGACTTAGCCTTGAAAAATGGCCTAGCGGTTAGGCGAGACGCCCTGTTTCAAGTGTTAGCAATCGAAAGATTGATCTTGAGGATTGGCATGGATGGATAGCATAAATCACGAATATAGGAAACCCTGCTCACGAGACTCGGCTGACATGTATATATTTCAGGAACGCCGGAGTATGTGCACGATGCGACTCGAGTGAGAATGATGAATTCTCTATCACGCGATTTGGTGAATGCATGTATTTTGGGGACGCCTGGAATGCGTACACGATCCAACCAAGTGACACGTTGAATTCCAAACGAGACTTGAGGAATGGAAAGTATCGAGGATTGAGATCGTGTTAAAAGAAAGGAATGATACTAGTACGAGCGTGGCTCGGGATCAAAAAACATGTGAGCGGAGTGTACGTGAACGACAACGAGATTGGCCCTAAACAAGTGAATGATATATAATCGATATCGTGCAAATAAAAGTTGGTATAACGAATTGAACCATTGATAGGAAGATATACTCGATGATAGTATAATACTTGATCTTGAATCGGACGAAAATTACTTAGACTTGGTCGACCCCGCTAAGAAGAAATCATACTGATTTCATGGACACGAACGCTTGAGAAGCGAATCGGGTCATCTCGATGACCGAGATGAACGAAAGTGAGTTTGCCTCAGCCTACGACCCTCGTATTTGACGAATTACAACGTGCCTCGTGCGACCATTTTAGTCCTATGTCACGAAGAAATAGCAACCAAGTCGAAGAAACACGACGATTGAATAAGTACCATCAAGTCTAAAATGAATGGACAGTCATTTAATAAAAAATTTCCCCAAACCCATGCGACATAAAACTTGGAAGGATAACCGAACATAGTTCGATGCCATCGAACGATATAGCCGTTCGATAGAATTGTCTTAGAAACACGACGACACGAGTTAAGGGATGGTAGGATGACCTGCACTCAGAAAGTCTCGAGGACGAGACTTTTTTGAGTGGTGTATTATGTAATGACCCGCTCCGTCCTAGCGGAACGCCGATTCAAATGGCAAGTGCAACGACTCAAACGAGCCGTCGACCCGAAGAGTTGGCATCGACCTAATGAAGAATCAATGCAAGGCTTACATTGGCCCGTCAAGAGGAATCCAGACTTAGACTTTCAAAGGCGCGCTCGGAGTATCGCTCTGCCGATGCGAACATTGCTAAGGTGGGTAGCTCCGATGAATCCGTCTTTGCTTAGCCTAGACACATAACAATACGGACACTATTGCTAGAATCGCTAGGCGATAACATCGCACATGCTAATAAATGACTCAACGCACCTAGCTAAGGGAATAATCCCATCTTGTATGCTTATATAGAATATGGAAAAGAACATAGAAAAATGTGAGAACTCTCGTACCGTGCTCTACGCTCGTATTAAGGCACAAGCTTACATTCAAGTTTCCTATGCGATCAACAATGAAACAATAAACGATTTACAACAAAGAAACGAAAGACTATCGACATAGTCGTTCCGAGTAGAGTATAGCAACATTGAAAGATTTTGGGACCGATGGGTCACCAAGGCGACTCCCGCACGAGGAGTTGCATAATGAATGAATGAATGAATAAGTGAATGAATGAATGAACGAATGAATGAATGAATAAGTGAATGAATGAATGAATGAATGTACGAACAAGTGAAAGAAAGAAATGAAAGAGTGAATAAAAGATAAGAAAAGAAAGAATGGTTAGCGACAGGTATGATGGGCACGTGCAACGGGGCTCGCTACCCGCGCTGCATGGACGCCAACCTGGTCGATAACGCATTATGGCTCAGAGACAGCCTATGGCTCAAAGACAGCCATTAAGTTAAATGACAAGTCAATATGAAATGGTCGTGGACAAACGGCACAGGAGATGGAGAGAAATACCGTGGCCGTATTGAAGAAGGATTCCACGGCACGATCGATGGGGGGTATATTGTGGCCGGCCTAGGCAGAATCAAGACATGGGGCTTACGAGCTGCTTTGAGTGGTGGCTCGGCCACTCAAGGAGACGTAAGGCTAGGCATTTCAAGAGACTATCAAGGTGTACCAGCCATCACGCTTCGATAGGTGAGAATGCCCAAGTGATATGTCCAAAATGGCTTGTGATGCCAGCGACCCGTGCATGTAGATTAAGTGGACTATGCTGGTGGCAATCCACGTGCAAGTCCTTACTTTGAAACAAGTAGTCTAAGTTAACTAAATGAGGTGCCTCCTGAACATGCTTAAAATGTAACACTCTGAACATGCTTGAAATGTAACGTCCTGAACATGCTTGAAATGTAACACTCTGAACATGCTTGAAATGTAACACACCAAATGATAAGAGTACTTTATGCAAATGAGTTAGAGAACGTGTCAACGACGTGCTAGAACCTGAGGCAGGGACACGCACTTGACATTGAAAGTTTATATGAATTGTTGACTAACTTGGTTTACTTTGGACAGGGAAGGCCGGACGGTTAGTATGGGTAAGTCGTGCATGCATTTCCATGCAGACACTTGAATTCGGCAACACGAGATAGGTTACGAAATATGCTATGAAACTGATCCTAAGGCAAGATTAGAAAGAAAATGAATGATAGATGGTGCACAAAAGTAAATGGAACGTGTTTGGTAATGATAGCATTGTGGACGAGCTAGCCTCCCCACTAGTGCATAACATTATACTGATAACCCTACAGTCTGCTTACATGATGCAGGAGACGTCATCGGGTGTGGAGCTTCCCTCGAACGTGCTAAGGTGCGGAGCTATCTCTGGAGCCTTGGAGCGTTGCAAGGAGCTGGAGAACCATATACAGGACATAATGTATCGAAACATCGCCATGAATCATTCCATCTTGTAAGCCACTTGGCACGCCTTTTATGTTTCAAAGAGAGAGAGAGCGAGCTTGAGAGACTTGTAAACTCGGCCTAGTGCCGCTTGTAAACTTCTTGAATATCAATAAAGATTTTGAATTCGCTTCAATTTGTGTTCATTTACTTTCCGCTGCAATGTGGACACTCTGTGCGACTCTGTGGCCTAGCTCAAAATGGCTGTTTCTGGACTTGGCCTTGTACGGGCGCAACCTAGGCCCGTACGGCATCACGCCTTAGCAAGGACGATCGCTCCTACGGGAGCGGGGCGTGACAAGTATCATAACTTTTGAATTCGGAGACGGAATGGACATTGACTCCTTCCGTGATATTCTTTGTGCCCCTTATTGTTGTCCCTCTGGAAGTTCCATGTCCACTATCTCAACCAATACTACTACGAACTTCACCGAATTATCTTTTTGGCTGTCCTTCCTAAGAAATCCTCTATAGATGAGGTTTCTTTACTCGAAAAGTCAGTCATATATCATTTATATACCTCCATTCCATTCAGTTTTCCAACGACCATGATCAACCAAATGATCAACTGCCGTAGCAAAAAATGCCAACTTCTTTATGCCATGTATCTATCCATCATCCTTGCTCACTTCTACATTCTTATGGATGAGCCTACTGTCCTCAAGATGATCCGTAGGACCAATCCATCATATCCACATTCTTCTGATGAGATGAATTTACATCCTTAAATAACCATATGGATCCGGCTGATCCAGCTATTCCTACTCTACCTGCCACTTCTACTCCAGCAGCCTCTAGACCATCCCATCTGCCACTCCTGTCTCTTTGGACTCCATTCAGGAGATGTTTCTTGAGCAGTTTTGCTTACAAAATGAGATGATCTCCGGTCAGCATGCCATAATCATATCTCATCTTTACGAGCAGGGCTATTATACTACTCTACATATGCATTCGTAGGCGAACTCTATTGTCGACATTTAGTACACTCAAGTAGACCATATCTCACCATATCTAGTAATGCGTGACCCATCGTGCCAAGGCTACAAGATTGGGGATCCTTTTGTTCAGACCTACTTTGATCCATTTGGCGCTTACTTTTCTGGTCATCCATCCACTGATGATCCCACCGATGGTGCAGGCCTGTAGCAAATCTTTGCTAATTGCTTCTGATGAGATTTATGTTCTAAGGAGTTCATGTTTTAATTTTTAAGATTAAGGACTTACGATTTGTCTTTTTTATGTTTTTGTAGACATTTTGATGTACCAAAACATTCGATATGTTGGTACTTATGTTGGTATGATTTATTTTGGAACTACAGTTATAGTTATTTTTCAAACACTATGACTTTCTGATTACTCGTTATATTGCTCTTTATGATGTGTGTTACATCTTCCGACTCTTGATATAACTGTTAATTTCAAGTTTAAATAGTTTATAATGTATATCATAGTTTATGTTGTTAGTTCAGAAGATATCTTATGGTTACTTATGTTTCTCAATGATTCTTTTCTCCTATGAATGTTAAATCTGTAATAAGCGTTTGACTTGTTGTATATATCTTAAGATAAATGACAACAGAGGAGAAATAATACAACTTTGATGACTCTAGTTTATGAATAATAATTCCTTTTTAACCTTTGTAGAAATATTTTTATGCTTCTATTACTATGTGTTATAAACAAAAAGGATAAATCATTATACTACTCTCAGAATATACACATGATTCCTCTTCCTGTTTATAACTTAAAAGGTTACATGATCATCTCTACATCTATTATTTGCAAATATGACAAGGAAGAAATCATTATATGACTCTCAGAGTATATAAAAGATATTCGTTCCTTGTTAAGATTGGCAAATACAAATATATGAGACATTAATAATAAGTCTTGTTTTATTCATGCTCAGTGATATGATCATCTGTAATGATAAGTTTTATTGTTTCATTCATATACATGATCATTTGATTTTCGCAAAAGATTGGATTAGGTTTTCAGGAATTACAGCTTATGCAACCCGTATGTTACTTAAAAGACATCAATTTATGGGAGAACTTTTTCTCCTTTTCTCAAAAAGCTATCTATGGATTACGAGGGAGCTTTTCTCAAAGGCTATCAAATTTCGGAGTTTTATTAGCATGGTTTGCCATTTATCATAATGGGGAAATTGTTGACACAAAGTGTCTTGTTCAATCTAATTCTAACAATCGACAAAACCTAGCTTAATATAAACAAGCTAAATTACAAGAAGAATTAACTACTCCCAAAAGACTGGAAAATGCTTCATCATGCTGATCATCAAATTATTTTTTCTTAATTATTCTTCAATGTAATTTTGTACTTTACTGAGTCTATGACATATTATACATCGAGTTATACTAGAAATCCAAACTCCACTCGACCCATGAACAGTCTACTCAAAACAGCCTGAAGCTCGAATCAAAGAAATCCTAATCCACATCTACCAAAGAAATTCTAAAATAAACCAAAAATCTATACCTATTCTGGCAATCGAACTTGGTCTTGACAATCCTGGAAAATCTATATAGCTATGCAATCCCTAATATTGTGGTTCCCAACGTTTGAAAAAATTCAAATATACACCCAAAATTTTTTGGCCGAACTTTGTTCACAAAAAACTTACAAATAGACATGGATTTCCATATTGTCATTCACCAATCTTCACTCATCTCTTCTCATCTTTCATATCCTATAGAGTGATCTCTGAGCTTTAACCTTCTTATCTCCAAGATCAACTCCCTCAGCCTTCTAGTTCCAAGTGCGATCTTGGTTAGAAGTCTGAAAAGTTATAAAAGCTTGGTCTATAAAAGCTTCTCTTCTGTTCTGAAGTCGACAAGCTATTTGGATAAAAGCTCGTGATTCTGAAGCCGTTGTGCCTTCGGATAAAGCACAAGGTGTTAGGAGCTACAAGCGCTTCGAATTCAAAACTTGTGTTACACTATTGTGACTATATTGTATTCAACTCGAAGCAAGAGTTCTTGGGCCTAGACTAGTCATCTCAGTGGAAAACTAGGATAAAATCTTGGTGTTAGTGTTTGCTCTCTAAACTACTATTTTTAATATTTGTCTTATACACAACAATATTATTCTGTTGGTTGCACTCTGCCTTCACTTGGAATATTTTTTATTGGATAGATATTTTCGTTGCACTCTATTCACCTCCCTCTAGAGTTGTCTAACGGTCCTATAGTAACGCTATCGACATTATCATCAAATTTATTATCTAAACTTTTTTAATTAGATTATCATAATTTCGTCATCGTTATTACCATCATCTACTATATGTTCTTCTTGAGTAAATGAAATAACTTGGAGAGAAGAACTAGGGGTACTACTAATTCTTGATGGTGGTGGTGGAGTCACAAAAATATTAATATACAGTGATTGCACATTAACTTCAAGAATAAATTTATATGCTTGTTCACTAACTAAATTCATATAATTAGATACACAAATATGTACCAATATAAATTCATGATTAATAGAAAATTGTTCAATAATTAGATTTTGTAAGCTATCAAACAAAATATTTCGATCAGTTAAAAATAACTTTAGTTAAACCTCCTTCATAAGCTAACACATTTAGTATACTACCAAGCGTGCATAGTATTGTTAGACTTCGATCCATTACGACAAGAAAACAACAAGAATATGACCTTCCAATATAGTTTGATTGAGCTGAGATTCTTCTAAATAATAGCTTAACTTGGAGATAACAAGATTTTTTTACATAGTGTTGGTGTGGTATTGTGATACAAACACTATATTTATATAGTTAGGTTGGAGATGAATGTTGAAGAGAGTCGTTATAAATGAAATGGATAGAGCCGTTGGAGATGTTGCAGAGAACCGTTAGAAAATAGTTGTTTACCTACGTAAAAATAACTCACATAAACCAACCCCAGTACCGAAATACGGGAACGTACGTAGGCCAGATACATCGTATAAGGTACGAAGACGTCATACAGTGATTACGACTGTCAATCTTGTTGGGTATCCTAGCATGCGATCAGTCTATGGCCTAAATCCGATCTCATATCCACAGACAGTAATAATGAAATAAAAGTAAGAGTGATAATCACAGAGAATGCAGGTAAGACAAAATGGTCGAAATACTCATATGATAATCAAGAAGTCTATAATAAGAAATAATATAGACATGAATACCTTCCCACAGTTCCTACATGGTCTGGAACTGAAGTACGTCCTCCAAGTCGAGTCTGGAAGATCCATAGGGTCGGTCACTGGCAATCTGGAAACAATACAGGGTTGGTCAGGCCAACCGCAGCAAGTACTAGAAAGGAAGGCTAAAGGAAGGCTCACGGACGGACGGAAACAATATCCATGGCGGCCAGCCGAAATAAGTGGCTAGTACTGCACGACCTTGAGATTTCGTTTCCTCCCAATGCTTCTACCAGTATAAGTTACCTAAGTTATCCCTATAGTTATCCGGAATCACATACTGTGGTCACATGATCATCCTCCTAGATGTCCTGCCTCAGTACGAGGATGCTAAGTATGAATCAACCTCGGCACCTGGAGTCCCAATTGGTGATTCATTTTTAGTGTAATACGACAAGCAATCAATCAATCCCAACCATGCTAAGACTACAGGCCAACTACAAGGGTACCCATGCAGGTAATCATATAATAACTAGAATAACAGGATGGCATCGCAGTGCAATATAAAAAGGAAAATAGCACCTTAGTGCACCAGTAAACAGAAAGCACCATAGTACAATAACAGGGCCAGTACCTCAAATGGTAAGCTGGAAATCATAGCACGGGTAGACGCAGTCAAGTTAGGAACACGGTAAATCAGCCAATCACATGAAATTATTTGCCCACCTCGTGGCATGGATATCAGGTCGAGTACACTAGCAGGATCTCTAGTATAATAAAATCTCAAGTACACATGGAAGCCTATAGCTCTGATCATCAAGTCGCTCTATCCTCCATATCAATGTCTGAATAGTCTTCACATTCATGATGTCATATCAACATTATGTCTGGAAAAATTACTAGATACTTAGGCTAATCACCATAAATAATGCTAGGCCTTCTAGTACACAAGGATTCACCGAATCAACGATCACAGGTTATCAGTAAACAAGTCTCTCAACTACCAAGATATAGCAATCGTACCACCTAAACAGGGTTAGGCATCTATATCACAAAAGGATCATGACCACTACATGATATATTACCCAACTATACAAGATCACTAAGGTCTACCAAGTGAAGAGAGAGACTCATTTTTGGGCGTTTAGAAGTCGGGTAAAAACATATATTGATATCCTCGATTTTTTCGGGTTCCGTAAAACATTCGCACAATCATCAAAATCCAGGAATCTACATGTCTGTCCATTCATTATTCCAGATCAACCCTCCAAATTATGCTCAATCCTCTAATATATCCAAATATATAATCATGATACATATATGAGAACTACTAGTCATGTCTGGCTAAAATAGGACATCGTCGAGCAGGAATGGTCAGGGAACAAAAGACTATTAATTAATGCCGTCAGGAAATGGCAAGGATTGCATGAACCACTCTGGAGCAGATTACGACCCTTAAACCAAACAAGAACCGGGGTCGCAGACTGTCTCCCGAGGAGAACCTTGCTCCTTACGCTGCCCGACGGACAAGACATGTCAAGTAGCTAGGCAATTAATCTATTCATGAGTCAACCTAGCAGGTACTGGGATCAAGCATACTATACTATGATAAATCTGCATGAGTCTGGTTCAGCAAACCAAAGAGACGGTTCTGCCCAAATCTTTGAACCAAATCCCCCGACAGAAAATTTTAAAAAATTCGGCAGAGACTCCTCTGTATTTCTGAAAGGGAGCTCCCTGCGAGGTGGGGATATAACCACCCGGCGCAACCCGCCGCAGAATCGCAAACTGAGAACACTAAGTCTCAGCCTCCAGCAGTGCTACAATGCATACTGGAAACCAAATCATAGCCGATAGCACTAAGTCTCAGCCTTCAACAATACTATGATGCATGCTGGGTGCCAAGCCAAAACATGTAACAAGAATCGCCATGCAGGGCACATTACATCACAGACCCATAGTCATATCCAATCTACAAGCATAATTACAAAAATAGTTAGCCAAAGTCGTTACCCAACCGCGAGTCAGACACGGGACAAATGGGGACAATCCATACATGTGAGTCGTGCTCGTGTCCTCGGAGGTGTGGATGACCCGTTCGAGTTGTTTGATACGGTATAACCCAGTATCGAACTAATATATACCGTAAGTCCTAATCATGGCAGTTCTACTACTATGTTATACTACTCATAGTTATACATTTATATTTACAAATTACATAATTAATTAAATGCAAGAAAATCCAACGGGAGGGCAAGAATCGTCGATGAGCATGTAGAAGCATGGAAAATACTAAAGAAATTGACTCATGCGGCCAAGAAAGACCCATGCGGCTCAGAAAACGTATGCGGCTCAGGGAGTCATGCGGCATAAGGAGCTATGCGGCCGGAGGCATCCCATGCGGCTCAGAAGACACGTGGCGTGATAGTGCACCCCTCCGATCCATGCTGCATTAATTGCTTTGACGGCTGACCCCTCTGAAAAGTTGACAGACCTGACACCAAAGCAGGTAATTATGACTCTGTCATGATGATGAATCTCTAGGGAAGAAAAAGAAATCTCTGACACGATCCCCCGAGAACAACAAAATGCCACGTGGCCCTGCCACGTGGGTGTGCTTATGCGGCTCGAAGTGAAGACTTCCCATGCGGTTCAGAGTGAAGCTGTCCCATGCGGCTCGAGTGGAATCATCCCTATGCGGCTCAAGAAGATCATGCCCATGCGGCTCAAGCAGACACACCATTATGCGGTTCATGCGGCTCATCATATGGTTCAGAAGTCTGAAGGAGGGGGCCACTGCCCAGACAGTCCTGACACGTGTCCCAAGTCTTATACGGTCCAAAATTTATGCGGCCCAAATCTCATACGGCCCAATTTGCATACGGTTCCAGTCTCACCATTGGCTCTCAGGACACGTGTCCTCAGCCGATCAATCTTCCAGATTTATGGCAATCCAAGATCGGGTCGAATCCCAATGATCTGGGGCACGTGGCAGGAGAATAAATTTGATTTATTCGCAGATATGAGAGAATCATTATAAGGAAGATTTATGCCAATCAGCATTAATTGCTAATGGGGATTTGGTGTAATCTACCCTTAATGGTTCTGATTCGTCACAATCAGAAACGAACGGCCTGGATTGATCAATCCCCAGGCCGCCGCCATCTCCAAGAGCTAATCATTGGCAACCCTAGCGATCACATCCCACTATTATAAATAGCAAGGTGCCATTCCCTTGTGAGATATAGAGAGATATACAAAAAAAAAGCCAGAGAAGAATACGTATACACAGAGAGACTTCCCCCATAGTCAGAGAGAGAATATACACAGAGAGAGAGAAGCCAGGAGAGCAATCAGAGAGAGAGCAAGAAGGCGTTTCTTCGTCAACGACCAAGCAGATCTTCCCCGAGTCAAGGCTGCGTACCGATCGTCCAAGGAGTAAGGCAGAGCGGCAGTCGCTTTCCCGAGCCTCTATCGTCACCCCCCAGAATCTAAAATAAACAATCGTACTTAGACTGCTGTACCTAGGTTTTCGTCCCTAGGCTTTCTTTGTATGAGCGAGTTTGTATTATGAGTCTAAGTTCAGTCCTCCGATAATTGTTCTGTACTTTTACAATCAATGGCAAACACGATGGTGACTCTGCTGGGGACTAACTTCTCCACGGCTGAGGAGTTGGTGGCGCAATCGGACGCAGCCAAACTTAGCTCTACACAACAGAAGATGGTCGTACGCTTCGACCAACAGGCGTTCGAAGAGATGCTCTCTGAAGGTAGCACTGGCCCGGTCCAGAAGCGCACCCGCACCATAAAGGCTCGCAAAGAATGGAGGCCAAAATCATTTGCTCCTCCGCAAGCCCTTGATGAGGTGCTCTCTATTGCTCAAGATGGCGAGAAAGACTCCCCTGCGGCCCCACTTCAGACCGTAGACAACTCTGCTGTCCCCAAGTCCGGCAGAAGAAAACACTATGATGCTGGACTTGCAGGGGCAAAGAGGAACTCTACGCGATCCGACCTGCAGAAGAGTATTAACCGTAGGGAGAAAACCCATGCGGCTACAACCGCCGACCGCATAAAGAAAACTCATGCGGCCACATCTGTCAGCCGCATAACTTATGCGGCTACAGTTGCCAACCGCACGGATGAGACTCATGCGGCTATTAAAGTCAATCGCTTACAGAAAACCCATGCGGCCACAGATGCCAACCGCATACGGTCAGCCTGCACGGTCGTGACTCCTAACCGCATAAAGACTCATCCTACAACAAAAGACAGCCGCATGCAGACAGCCTGTACGGTATCCAATGCTAGCCGCATAGCATCCGTCCCATGCTTCTCTCGATCAGTCTTCGACCGTCTCTCATGCGGTCCTGACTCTGATCATTATCTGGATGATAATCCAGACTCTGTGGTATTCGACTTAGACTCCTCCTATTACGCACCCACAAGTGCTAAAAGGAGGAAGTCTAGGACAGCGCGGGCTCATCAAGTCCAGACGATTGCCCCAACCTCTGACTATCGGGGCGTCCCGCTGATTATCATGCGGGCCTCTGATGGGAAGTTGTGTAAGACCACTCAAGTCCAGCCCCCGGCGGCAAACAGACAAAGTGGTTCCTCTGACCTGCGTGAGGTTATCCTCCACAAACGCAAGGAAAGAGAAGGAGCTTCGGGGTGTAAAGAGCCCTCACACGGACATCAATGCACCCAGATCATCGTCAACTGCTGTTGCAGCAACGCGACGGAAGACCGGCCATCCGTCTTCCAAAGACTACATCACCCGAGCTTAGAAGACGAGACACCTCCTGTTGTCTCCTGCAAATCCACACAGAAAGTTCTCACCAAGGGAAGAGGGAAGAAAACGAGCATCTCCAGCCCAAAGGTGTCAACTACTACAGCTAAGAAACCGTCGTCTAAAGGGATATCCTTCACTGGAGTATTCCAACACACCCGTTCGAAGACGAAAACTGCTGCAGTAGGAAGTTCGTCGTCTGCAACATTGGGGGTCGTCGGAACTGGGGGTAGCACTCCTCCAAACATCTACGACAATCCGACATTCCAGGAATACGGACTGGAGGAAGCAAATCCTCCGACGGATACAACAGATACCGACGTCCCCAAGGACATCCTAGACGAAGCAAGCTCCGAAGCCGGGGGTAGTGTTCCTTCCGAGTCTGAACCTGAAGAGAACATCCCCACATATCCTGATGATTGCTCGATGCACGGGTACGACTCGGAGGGTACATCCTCCACCACTCCTTCCGTCACTCCTCATGTGAAGACGGTGTTCATGACAGACAGCAATCAAGGCAGTTCCGGTGATCGCCAGCACATCGATACTTTGGAGGCCATATTGCACACCTTGGTCAAGTCTGTAGACGAGATCAAAGCGGCGCTTCCTAATCTGTAGGGGGTGACACCTGGCCAGACAAGCACGGGTCCCCCAATCAAGGTAGATTCAAATTCGGCGGCACCGAACCCGGGCAATAATCCTCCCGAAGTAACGGCTCCGACTGCGACAGATGAGACCCGAGAAGTAAGGAGAGAAGTTCAAGAGCTCCGAGCCATGTTTTACGCCAGAGAAAACTCTCAAGACTTCAGAATACGGCAACCATATCCTGCTGAATGGAGGGATGTTCCATTCCCACCAAGATATAAGCCGTTCAATATCAACCCCTATGATGGCAAGACCTCAGCAAGTCAGTACATCACTTACTTTGAGGTCACTACCGACTATCTGCCCCATGATGACGCTATCCTGACACGGTTATTCATTGGAGCATTGGAAGGAGTCGCCTTCGATTGATACCGTAACCTGCCGGACAATTGCAT
Source organism: Iris pallida (assembly GCA_029216955.1). Taxonomy (NCBI): domain Eukaryota; kingdom Viridiplantae; phylum Streptophyta; class Magnoliopsida; order Asparagales; family Iridaceae; genus Iris; species Iris pallida. The sequence continues at coordinate 13,210,349 of JANAVB010033814.1, forward strand.
CCATTCCTTCGCTGGCTTCAAACGCCTGTTCTTGGAGAGGTTCTATGAGGTAGGGCAGGACGTCACGATGTCTACCCTCATGGACGTCATTCAAGGAGAGAAAAAGCTGACGAGGAATTACATTGAGCGGTTTCGTCAAACCGCAATGAAGTTACCATCTGGCAACTCGGACTCTTCCTTGATCGAAATTTGCCAAAAGGGACTACTCCCAACAATCAGTCTCTGGATGGACGAGAGTCAATTCAAGGACTGGAAGGCTTTTATCATTAGTGCTACAAGTGCCGAAGAACGATTAAAGAAGGCTCGCCAACTGGGATTACATATCTCAGAGGGAGAGAACAAGAGCAAGCGTCCCAGCACCACCAACGACTATGGTGGCCGATACAGCCCAGAAGCCTGATTCGTAACCTGCGGACAAACAATGGCCTCAAATCACTTACTCTTTTGAAGACGGTCACGTCAAGCCTATCTTGGACATGCTCATACAAGGAGATAGGATTCAGCTTCCTCCACCAAGACGGGAGCCTCGGCCGGCTGATCTGGAGAACCCAAAGTTCTGCCATTACCACCGCTACGTCCACCATGCTACGCACGACTGCTACCAACTGAAACGATATATCCAGAACCTCATCGATTCGAACGCTCTGGCCATCGATTTCGAGGAGGTAACCGTGGCAGCCAACATGGTGTCCGTACAATTCGGCAGCTTCCCTCCAACAGAGACCCAGGACGGGGTTATACCCATTCCTCTGGCAACGATGGAGATTGCTAATCTCCCGCCTGCTTAAGCTGCTGGTCTAGTACCCCTCACCACATCACGAGGGGAAATCATGTGGGTCCATCCGGACCTAGTCTACGAGGTAACTCAGTCCACTCCATCTTCTAAAAAGAAAAGTGGAAAAGTCAGATCCTGCCGCACCACCTCACCAGATGAAGAGGAAGTCACGGCCGTTGTTACTCGATCCGGAGCACAATCTCAACCTGTGGCTGAAAACTCGACTGATGATCATCCGCCCATTACCACGGATGCTCCGGGACCGGCTCAGCCTTCGACGACCGACAAGCCTAGGCCGAAGGAGACTCGCTTCGACAAATCCCTTCGAAAGGAAACATCTCAGGGGCTGGAGAGGCCCTACAACTTTGACATCTTGGCGCAATTGGCCAATACACCGGCCAAATTGTCCTTATATGAACTCCTGAGGCTCTCGAAGGATGTCCGCACAGCTTTGAGCGATGTACTTCAAAATGTCGACGCGTACCTGGCTCAGGTCAACCTCACGGGAGAAAATTAGCCCGCAGACCTCCAAGACAGTGCCTGTACGGGAGCAATGCCCAACATCGTCTTCACTCCATAAGACATGCTCATCAAGACTAATCTACACGATCGCCCATTATACTACACAGGCTACATCGGCGACATAAAGGTGGACAGGATGCACATTGACCCTGGGTCTTCCATAAGCATCATTCCAAAAGGACTACTGCATCATCTTCGCATCCCGATACATCGCCTGACCCCTACAAACATCGCCATCAGTGGGTTCAATTCTGGCAGGAGCTACCCAATCGGAAAGATCCGTCTGAAATGTCAGATTGGCGATCTCCAATCAGAAGTCACTTGCTACGTCATAGATGCCGACACTTCATACAACATCCTTTTGGGGCGTCATTGGATACACGATTACATGATCGTGCTTTCCACGATACACCAATGCTTCAAATATGTCGACAAGCACGGCTTCGTGAGGACAGAATTTGCTGACATCGATCCCTTCAAAGGGGTCGAATCTTATTACTCGGACTCCTGCCTATACGAAAAGTCGAAGAGGCACCTTGAAGAAGGAAATAAACAAACTGATGTTGAAGCAACCACGGGATCAGAAGAACCTCTGACAATCCACCTCCAGGCTCGCAAACCAGGCAATTTCGTACCCCTTACGGCCACGCTGCGTAAGGACGCGATCAGCCTCTCGGCACAGAAAGAGCAGTTGAGAATCCGGCTGCCAAGGTCCGGCCAGGTACCGAGACCCACGACAGGGCCACTTACCATCAGATTGCCGAGAGTCGGTCAATCCCAAACAGAGAAGCTCCATCCCTCCGATAGACCTCTGACGATACGCCTGCCTAAGAAAGGTCGTCACCCCAATGCGAGGTCTGACACTTCAAGCGAACCAGCCACCCCTCGCTCCACATCAAGTGCCGGACTGGGGGTTGCTAGTCTACCAACAACCCCACGCTCCACTCCGTCAGTTGAATCTCTAAAGATCAAGCTGACTAGGATGCCCTCTCAATCTTCATTCACACAGGGGGTAGCCAAAGAGGAACCAGAGCTAGCCAAGTATGTGGCTGCCCACACTGATGCTCCCTCCGCAGATGATGTAATTCCTCTAGAAAAGATACCTTACTTCATCAATATAGGGTTATCTTTGAACTACACAGAGCTCAATAAGCTATGTACAATGTATGCTATGGAACACGGTATAGGCACTCACCTACATACACAGGTGACAAATGTGTACACCGCTATCCAACTTACTCCAGTAGAAGATGCTTACCGAATAATCGAGGGAGGGGACCACCCAATCATCTTCGGCCGGACGAACAACCCGCATCCCCTCGCCATGGAAGAAGTCGACTTCGGGTCAGATGCTGGAAGACTGCCTCTGTATCTCAATAGCCCTCAATCCAAATATCTCATGCAAAAACAGGGGTATGATCTAGAGACAATGCCAGGACTGAACTACGGCACTGGACGACGATTACCTTTGAAGACGCCAGCCCCGGCGGGCAAACTACGGAACTACTATAACAAAACCCGATGCGGTTTAGGGTATGTAACGCCTACTACGACCCCTGAAAGCTCAGATTAAAAATGCGACTGGCAGTCACATTCAACCGGATCACCGACTTCCGACTCAGATACCAGCATCGGAGATGTGTTCAGACAAGTCATGTCAGTCAACATGGCATTCACCGACGCTTACGAGGAAGACGAAGACATCCCCGAAATCCTTGAGCTAGAGCCATGGGCCCAGCAATTAGACGCACAATGGGAAAAGCGGTTCGAACTGAGAGAACCTCCTACTGAAGATGAAGTCATACAAGTGGATCTCGGCAGCGAATCTTCTCCAAAACCGATCTTTATCAGTAAAAGCCTAACTGACGAAGAACGAGAGTCGTTGTTAGAACTTGTCAGAGAATACATTGATGTGTTCGCCTGGAGCTATGAAGACATGCCAGGGTTAAATCCTGACATCGCTCTCCACAAACTCAATATACGGCCAGATGCAAAGCCAGTCAAGCAGCAACAACGACGCTTCCGTCCAGGCGTCATGGATGCGATCGAAGCCGAAGTCAACAAGCTAATAGCCAGCGGCTTCATTCGTGAAGAGCAACATCCTGATTGGGTCGCCAATATAGTACCCGTCCTCAAGAAGAATGGGAAGATTCGAATCTGCATCGACTTCCGCAACCTGAACGAGGCATGCCCCAAAGATGAATTTCCCCTTCCTATCACAGACATCATGATCGACAATACATGCGGCTTTAAACGTATATCATTCATGGATGGATTCTCGAGGTACAATCAAATCAAGATGTCTCCCGACGACGAAAAGCACACTTCATTCCGAACCCCGATTGGCACATACTGCTACACAGTCATGCCATTCGGTCTAAAGAATGCTGGCGCTACATATCAGCGAGCCATGAGTATCATTTTCAGAGAACATTTGCGCAAGACAGTGGAATGCTATGTCGACGACATCGCCATCAAGAGTCGCCGTAAGGAAGATCATCTGCAAGACCTGAGAACGGTGTTCAACTTAATACGAGCCCACAATCTGAAGATAAACCCTACAAAATCGTTCTTGGGCGTATCCAGCGGGAAGTTCTTGGGCTTCATTATCACTGCACGGGCTATCCATGTAGACCCCGAGAAAACGAGGGCAATCATGGAGATGGGTCCCCCGAGAAATCTCCGTAAACTTAGAGGCCTCCAAGGGAGGCTATCTTATATCAGGAGGTTCATTTCCAACCTCTCCGGGCGATACCGACCGTTCACCCACCTCATGAAGAAGGGAGTCTCATTCGTATGGGACGAGGAATGCCAGCGCACTTTCGATGACATCAAAGAATATTTATTAAATCCTCCAGTCCTGGTGGCCCCGGTCCCTGGAAAACCATTCCTGCTCTATGTACGAGCAATGAAACACTCCCTCGGTGCCCTGCTGGCACAAAACAACGACGCAGGCCACGAGCAGGCCATTTACTATCTCAGCCGAATGATGGTCGGACCCGAACACCGATACACCGCTGTGGAGAAAGAATGCCTCGCCCTGGTATTCGCCATTCAAAAGACGCGGCACTATGTCACGGGGTAAACCATACATGTGATCTCACGAATCAACCCTCTCAGGGTCCTCATGACCAAACCAGGGGCACTCAGCTCCCGCCTCGCTACATGGGCGATATTTCTGTCCCCCTATCATATGATCTTCGTCCCGCAGAAGGCGGTCAAAGGTCAAGCCCTGGCAGACTTTTTGGCGGCCCATCCAGGATCGGAATCATCCAGAATATACGAAGAAATCCCAGATGAGGTCGCCGATTCAAATACAACCACCCACGATAACATATGGCGGATGTTCTTCGATGGCGCTTCAAGAACCGGACCCAAGGGAAACACCATCGTCGGAGTCGGAGTAGTATTGGTCTCTCCATCGGGCTAGTGATCAATCGTGCCTACTCTCTCACGGAATCCTGCTCTAACAATGTGGCCGAGTACAACGCTTTGGTCATTGGCCTCCAACTCGCAAGAGAACTGGGGGTAGAATACCTTGAAGCATACGGCGATTCGCAATTAATCGTCAACCAGATTCGGGGGACGTACGAAGTCCGCCATGAAGACATGATCCCCTACCACCAAATAGCGATCAACATTATCTCATCATTCGAGGGATTCTTCATCGAACACGTCCCCAGACTCCAAAATATCGAAGCTGATGCCCTAGCAGGCCTGGCTGCTTCCCTAGCAGTGCCAAACCACTCTCATCATTCGGTCGATGTAATCGGCCATGAGCTGGTCTGCCCCAAGAACAACGTTCAAGCCATGGCGAGTTATTCTGCTCAGATGATCGACGAAGCGCCAGACTGGAGACAACCATTCATAGACTTCGTGGTCTACAACATCCTGCCCGAGAACCCGAAGGAGGCTACTTCTATCAGACGGCGTTCTCTCAGATTCTTCTACGATACAGAGACGAAAATGCTGTATTACCGCTCCTACGACGGATTACTACTTCGGTGCTTGTCGAACGTAGAAGCTAAAGAAGCCGTACGAGAGGCTCATGACGGTGTCTGCGGGCCCCATCAGCCTGGCCCTAAGCTGCAAGACCGCCTTCGCCGGATGGGCTACTACTGGCCTACGATGGTGGCTGATGCAATAGATTATGCCCGAAAATATAAGGCCTGCCAAGTCCACGCAGACTTCATTCACCAACCATCCGAATTTCTACATCCGACAGTGGCATCCTGGCCATTCGAAGCATGGGGAATGGATATTATTGGTCCAATCACCCCACCTTCCTCTCGAGGACATCGCTTCATACTGGCGATCACTGATTACTTCTCAAAGTGGGCAGAAGCTGTCCCACTCGCCGAAGTCAAGACTGCGAACGTAATCAGCTTCCTGAAGCACCACGTCATTTACCACTTTGGACTGCCCCGAAGGATCATCCATGATAATGGTCCGCAGTTTATAAGCCACACATTCTACCAATTCTGCGACAAACACCGCATTCAGAATGTTGCTTCGACACCATACAACCTGGCAGCAAACAGGTTAGCAGAGGCATTCAACAAAACAATCATCAAACTCCTCAAAAAATTTGTCTCCTCCAATAAACGCGACTGGAACGACAAGCTCGGCGAGTGCTTATGGGCTTATCGCACCACGGTTCGAACAGCCACCGGGAATACACCATTCTCTCTGGTGTACGGGAGTGAGGCAGTTCTCCCATTAGAGACTCAGATTCCCTCACTCCGAGTCGCCCTCACTTATCAATTGACAACGGATGATAACTACCGACGTCGACTACAAGAGTTAGAGGCCTTAGATGAAAAACGCCTCCTAGCTCAGCAAAGGATCAAATTATACCAAGCACGCATCTCAGGAGCCTTCAACAAAAAGGTCAAAGTCAGAACATTCCAAGTAGGCGATCTTGTTTTGGCAGTCAGGAGGCCAATGGTCATGACTCACAAGACCACCGACAAGTTCCAGCCAAAATGGGAAGGCCCATTTATCATCGAGGCCGTGTTCTCCAATGGTGCTTACCGCCTCGCCAAGCAGAACGGAGACTTGCTCATGTTGCCCGTCAACGGTAAGTTCCTGAAGAAATACTATGTTTAAACAACATTTTTCAGAGTTTCGAGTTATGTGCCCGCTGGTACCTCTGAACTCAATCCCCTAATTTTCCAACTTATCGAGTCACGTACCCTCTTGTACCGCTGAACTCATATCCCAAATTCCTAAGTCATGTACCTGCTGGTACCTCTGAACTTACACTTTGATTCTAATATTTTCCAGATCTTCGAGTCATGTATCCGCTGATACCACTGAACTCACCCTCATAGTTTTTTTCAGATTTTTGAGTCATGTACCCGCTGGTACCGTTGAACTCACACTCACCATTCTCCAGATTCTCGAGTCATGTACCCGATGGTGCCTCTGAACTCACATCCCGGTCACTCTTTCAGGTAGGAAGTCATGTATAATCATACCGCTGAACTTTCTTCCTACAAGAGATCCTCCTTCATATGTCCTCATCACCTCTGAGTCGTCCCATTTTCGCCAAAAACAAATCACCCCTACATAGAACTTCCATGTCCTTATTACCTCTGAGTTGTTCTATGTACCCCCCTGTCAAAGAGACCCTCATGCTCACCATGTCCTCAGCACCTCTGAGTCAGTATGATTGGTTCCTTTCTTTTAAACTTATTGTCCGTATCCAAAACCAGGGTATGTTAGGGACAATGGGTCCACGCAAAATGACCCGATAAAATGATTATTACAAAGCAAAAGAGTGAAGCAAATATATATTCCATTCAGTCAGAAATCAGTTACATCCACACGGTTACAGGAAAGTTCTTCATTATAGACAAGACACCTCAAACCCCTAGTTACAAAAATACGTATACAACTCCTTCAACCACATTACGTATGAAGGGTGCAACTGAGGAAGATCCTCGTCCAGAATAGGAGAATCAGGATTCCCAGTGGTGTCACCCTCAGCAGTCTCGACAGTGGGGAGGACATCGTCTCTCTCAGGCTCCGATTCTTCTTTTATTGTCTCCTTCTTAACAGAGGAAGGCCCCTGATTGACGCCAGGGAGCGACGGATCCTCTACCACTGCAATATCAGCACTCGGTGGAGACACTATAAGAACCAAAAGACGGAAAAAAGTGATGAGAAATGATGAAAACAGTCAGAAGATATTCAGAAGTGTTCATGCGGCTCGTTTAAAGACAACTCTTATGCGGCTTGGGCATGGAATATATTCCATGCGGCTCATAGGATGTGTATACGGACCACGTAATCTAAAAAGCTCGCATCAAAATGATTATGCACGAAGCAATGCAGCAGAGCAGCATCTTTTAGGGTTTCAGAGCACCCAATCTTCCGCACAGTCCTTACCTTCGACGACAACATGAACATCAAGACGAACGGGGGGTGCGACAATTGAAGACGAAGCCGACTTCCTGCTCCTAGCCAGAACCTTCTTCACTGCCTTGGAAGCCCTAGGCACCATCGTGGTTTGTCAGTTGGAAGAAGGAAGCAAGACAGAAATCTTTATCAGAAAGAGTCTAAGAGAGAAATCCTTCTAAATACCCTTCCATTTATAGAGAAAGGAGGACCAAGACCGACGCTTCGTACAAAGTAGTCGACTCTTCGGCTATCGATACTGACTAGTTAATTAGAGGTCAGAAACTCCTAGGATCCTGCCCCAAAAAGGTTTGCATGCATGACATAATGGCGTGGCGAGCAGCTATGCGGCTGAACAATCTATGCGGCCAAGATCTCTATGCGGTCAGGGTTTCATATGCGGTTAGAAGAGCACGGCCATGCTTTTTATTCAAAGTATTTCAATTTTACAAATTGAAAACTTTGAAGGGGGTCCTGTAGAAGCATGGAAAATACTAAAGAAATTGACTCATACGGCCAAGAAAGACCCATGCGGCTCAAAAAACGTATGCGGCTCAGGGAGTCATGCGGCATAAGGAGCTATGCGACCGGAGGCATCCCATGCGGCTCAGAAGACACGTGGCGTGACAGTGCTCCCCTCCGATCCATGCTACATTAATTGCTTTGACGGCTGACCCCTCTGAAAAGTTGACAGACCTGACACCAAAGCAGGTAATTATGACTCTGTCATGATGATGAATCTCTAGGGAAGAAAAAGAAATCTCTGACACGATCCCCCGAGAACAACAAAATGCCACGTGGCCCTGCCACGTGGGTGTGCTTATGCGGCTCGAAGTGAAGACTTCCCATGCGGTTCAGAGTGAAGCTGTCCCATGCGGCTCGAGTGGAATCATCCCTATGCGGCTCAAGAAGATCATGCCCATACGGCTCAAGCAGACACACCATTATGCGGTTCATGCGGCTCATCATATGGTTCAGAAGTCTGAAGGAGGGGGCCACTGCCCAGACAGTCCTGACACGTGTCCCAAGTCTTATGCGGCCCAAAATTCATGCGGCCCAAATCTCATGCGACCCAATCTGCATACGGTTCCAGTCTCACCATTGGCTCTCAGGACACGTGTCCTCAGCCGATCAATCTCCCAGATTTATGGCAATCCAAGATCGGATCGAATCCCAATGATCTGGGGCACGTGGCAGGAGAATAAATTTGATTTATTCGCAGATATGAGAGAATCATTATAAGGAAGATTTATGCCAATCAGCATTAATTGCTAATGGGGATTTGGTGTAATCTACCCTTAATGGTTCTGATTCGTCACAATCAGAAACGAACGGCCTGGATTGATCAATCCCCAGGTCGCCGCCATCTCCAAGAGCTAATCATTGGCAACCCTAGCGATCACATCCCACTATTATAAATAGCAAGGTGCCATTCCCTTGTGAGATATAGAGAGATATACAAAAAAAGAAGCCAGAGAAGAATACGTATACACAGAGAGACTTCCTCCATAGTCAGAGAGAGAATATACACAGAGAGAGAGAAGCCAGGAGAGCAATCAGAGAGAGAGTAAGAAGGCGTTTCTTCGTCAACGACCAAGCAGACCTTCCCCGAGTCAAGGCTGCGTACCGATCGTCCAAGGAGTAAGGCAGAGCGGCCGTCGCTTTCCCGAGCCTCTATCGTCACCCCCCAGAATCTAAAATAAACAATCGTACTTAGACTGCTGTACCTAGGTTTTCGTCCCTAGGCTTTCTTTGTACGAGCGAGTTTATATTGTGAGTCTAAGTTCAGTCCTCCGATAATTGTTCTGTACTTTTACAATCAATGGCAAACAGAGCAAGGGGTACTTTCCTAGAGGGATCAGCCAGGTAAGCAAGTCTTCGGTATCCTGGATCCAAGGTAGCACGTCCATTGAGGTCCTCAGAATACATAATAAACAATCATTAGAACCAGCTAATAAAATACTGGAATAATCACAAGGGATGGCGTAAGGCTATACCGCGTAGGTCCCACAAGCAGTGCAGGGATCTGATACAAAAGCCGAGGCACCTAGATTGATACGAACACGCAAGCCAAGACGTGTACGTATATCGAGATGTATACGAGAATCAAGATGACACGAATACCGAGACGAACAAAAAATAATACAAGCACTTAAATTGAGACATGCATGCAAATCGAAAGATCATGAATATCCGGATGGCACACGAATCAATACGAAATATAAATTGAGGTATGCATGCGAATTGAAATGATGTAAGATACAATATTACATGCAAATTATTACGGCACACAAATTTGTACGCACATGTAAATTAACGTAGCACGGGTCACGAGGTCGAGACAAAGATCGAGGAACGAAAATCAAGGCGATGCACAAACCGAGATGACATGGTGCCCGAGGCAGCACAGGGATCGAGGCATCCCGCTGTCCAAGGCAGCACGTGGATCGAGGTGACACAAAAACTGAGACTGTGCACAAATCGAGGTGCATGTGTCCCCAGAAACATGAAGAACAAGAGTACGCTGCTCGAGGCAGCACACTACATGAGGCAGCCTACTCATCAAGGCAGTGCACACACCGAGGATGACATAGAACACGAGGGCATACTACCCGAGGAGCATGTTGCTCGAGGCTGACTAACTGTTCGAGCGACACGGGGCCCAAGGGCTTCTGCCGCTCGAGGAAAGTACGATGCTCCAGATACGATAGCAGCGCTGGTCGCCAAAAAGGAGAGAAGGGGAAGAAAGGCGAAAGAGCTTGTCGGGAGATGGAGGGTGGAGATGACAAAGATGGTGCAGTTGGTGTTGGCCATAGGGATGGTGACGATCGGTAGCCACGATGGAGGCGACCGGAGATCACGAAAGAGGCGAGGTGGAGCTCGTGATAGGGGAGAGGGAGAGCTCGGGAGAGAGTGAATGGGGGAGAGAGAGAGCTGAGCGGGAGAGGGGTGGAGGAGAGGGTGAGATTGTGAAAGAGAGAGGGAGTGAGTTCAGGGAAGAGAGGGGAGGGGGCTGGCTTCTCCAGTAGAGAGTGAGAAAAGAGAGATGAGAGTGAGGGGGTGGCTATAAGTTAGAAAAGGGAGTGAGAGTGTGATGTTAGGGTTAGGTTTGGGGGGGTAGTTATAGGAAAATAAATTTAGAAATATTATTAATAATAATAGAAATAATGAAGTAAACTTTTACCCCAATAAAATTATAGAATAATACCAATCAATCAATTAATAACAACAATATCAATAGTTAGTTCTCAACAACCAAGGCTAACCCAAATCCAGAAAAAAACTAATAAAATTAAAACAAATACGAAATTTTAAAATCACCAAAATACCAAATACGGTCATATACTTATTTTTCAAAATAGGGAGTGACATCCTACCCACCTTACAAAAATTTTGTCCTCAAAATTTTAAAATTATTTAATATAGGATTTTCAAAAATTATATATATATATATATATATATATATATATATATATATATATATATATATATATATATATATATATATATATATATATATGTGTTATGAAAACTATACCCACCTTACAGAAATCAAGTAATACAACTAGAAATGAACAAAATCTCAATATGAAAACATCAAAGAGAACAATGTCTAGCTACACAAATCAACTCTTAAAGTAAATCCAGAACACCAAAAGAATCTCGAAAATCAAAATCTCACATGCACGAAATAAATCCATCAATCAAAACAAATACAAAATATCGAAAACAATATCAGAAAACTTGAAATCCCAACTGTATGAAATCCAAAAAAATCATAAAATTTAGTATATTCGTATTAAACTGACGACAGTAGTTTCCTTATATCTGATCACAATGTGTGTCACGTCATTCTCTGCTACACCTTCCGGAATGGTTGTAAAAGATTTACCATGACACTATAATCGAGCAGCTGTAACTTTCGCTACTACGCCATCAAGGTATACTAGGGTCACCCGGTGATCCTTGACAAATACTCGAAAAAAATAAAATCCAGTACCCAAACGTCCACGTCACTAAAATTACAAAACATATAACAAGATAACAAGACAGTTCTAGAAAAATACTCAAAATCCATAATCTATGTCAAATCATAATATACATCCAAAAATACCTTCAATAATAGCAGAAGATAGTTTCTTAGTAAAATACTCCAAATCCAAAATCCATGTCAAAATATCATATATATAAAGTATATCTATAATCAAAATAATATCTGAAACAGATAATTATGATTGGGAAACTCTTCAGAATCAAAAGAGTTGAATTGATACAAGAATATCCATTGGACACTCAACAATTGTCGAAATATCCAATTCCAGAATCCTGATAACCTTCCATATCAATCAAGTCAACGCTCGAAAAGGACAATAATGATACTAAGTCAACATGAAGTTAACGCACGAAGGGAATAACAGAAAATCAAATAAGGCGATGCATCGGTAGAGATAATACATAATCCAAGATAAATAACGAGTAACCCCAATAATGGAGACAAGACAACGTCTTGTCTGATAAAGCGATCAGCATGACCAACTACTGGACCACGTCTCTCAAAATAAGAAATAAAGGTAGATAACAACGAATAAGACAGGGCCAAGCAAGATAGGTCCAGGTAGATATAGGGACCAGTTGTGCAAGTTCAAGGGAGCGAAGGACAAGTGTAGCAAGTTAGAATTATAAGGAATAGTGGACTGAGATCAATAATCATGTGATACCTAACAATATCTCAAAACAAGAACTGCATGGGCCACTACTAAAACTTTGTCATGCCCCAGTACCGGAATACAGGGACAGACGTAGGTCAGCTACACCGTATAAGGTATGAAGACGTTATACGATGATTACGACTGTCAATCATGTTGGGTATCCTAGCATGCAATCAGTCTATGGCCTAAATTCGATCTCATATCTACAGGCAGTAATAATAAAATAACAGTAAGAGTGATAATCATAGAGATAGCAGGTAAGACCAAATGGTCAAAATACTCATATGATAATCAAGAAGTCTACAATAAGAAATAATGTAGACAATAATACCTTCCCACAGTTTCTATACGATGTGGAACTAAAGCACGTCCTCCAAGTCGGGTCTGGAAGATCCATAGGGTCGGTCACTAGCAATCTGAAAACAATCTAGGGTTGGTCAGGCCAACCGCAGCAAGTACTAGAAAGGAAGGCTCAAGGACGGACGAAAAAAATTAGCAGGATAAAATATATGACAGGAATAACATGCCTGAGCAGTAGTAAATAAGGGTAAGGATCATGCGGTACCACCGCACGATCATAGAATATAAGGCAACAATCCATCAACTAATGTAGCTAAATATCCAACAATCATCACAATTATCCTGACATCCACTAATACCTGTATCGTCAGCTAGAATTCGTAGTCTATAATTAGAACAATGATCTACCCCTAGATCAAACAAGAACAAGGGATGAATTAACGTACTAGGACAGCGTTATGTACCTACCAGCTTAGCAACCAACAATCCAAATAATTTAGGAGAATAAGCGGCCATTCAAATGCCTATGGCTTCCTACATGTTGGGTTACCCCAACAATACAAAATATAGGAATCCTCATATCGCGTCGATCCAGCAGGGCTAGTGGGGCAAAATATAACAGGCAAGCAGGAATGCAGCGATCCCTCGTAAGGCTACCGCACTAAACAGGACGAGCATATAATATATATATAGTACATAAAGTAGCCGGATACTGCCATCCTCTAATGCGGACGGTAACAACATCTGTGGCCGCCAGCCGAAATAACTGGCTAGTATTGTACGACCTCGAGATTTCGTTCCCTCCCAATGCTTCAAGCAATATAAGTTACATAGATTATCCCCACAGTTATCCAGAATCACTTACCGTGGTCACATAATAGTCCTCCTGGATGTCGTGCCTCGGCACGAGGATGCTAAGAATGAATCAACCCGGCACCTAGAGTCCCAATTGGTGATTCATTCTCAGTGTAATAAAAAAAGCAATCAATCAATCCCAACCACGCTAAGACTACATGCCAACTACCAGGGTACCTGCGCCGGTAATCATATAATAACTAAAATAACATAATGGCACCGCAGTGTAGTATAAACAGAAAATAGCACCTAAGTGCACCAATAAACAGGAAGTATCGTAGTACAATAATAGGGCTAGTACCTCAAAGGGTAAGCTGAAAATCATAGTATGGGTACATGCAGTCAAGTCAGGACCATGGTCAATCAGCCAATCACATGAAATCCTTTATCCACCTCATGGCATGGATATCTCGAGTACACTATCAGGATCTCTACTATAATAGCATCTCAAGTACACATGGAAGCCTATAGCTCTAATCATCATGTTGGTCTATCCTCCAGATCAATCTACTAATAATCTTCACATCCACGATGGAATATCAACATTTTGTCAGGAAAAATCATTAGGTACTTAGGCTAATCACCATAAATAATGTTAGGCCCTCTAGCTCATAAGGATTCACCGAATCAACGATCACATGTTATTAATAAGCACGTCTCTCAACAATCGGGATACGCAACCATACCACCTGAACAGGATTAGACATCTATATCACAAAAGGAACATGACCACTACATATTATGTTACCTAACAATACAAGATCACGAAGGTCTACCAAGTAAAGAGAGATCCATTTTTTGGCATTTGGGAAGTCGGTTAAAAATGATATATTGATATCCTCAATATTTTCTCGTTCCGCAAAACATCTGCACAATCATCAAAACCAAAAATCTACTTGAGTCTGTCCAATTATTATTCTAGATCAACCATCCAAATTATGCTCAATCCTCTAATATATCCAAATAAATAATCATGACACATATATGAGAACTACTAGCCGTGTCTGGCTAAAATAGGACATCATCTAGTAGGAAAGTTTAGGGGATAAGAGACTATTAATTAATGTCGTCAAAAAATGGCAAGGATTGTATGAACCACTCTGGAGCAGATCTACGGCCTTTAAACCAAACAAGGACCGGGGTCGCAGATCGTCTCCCAATTAGAACTGCGCTCCTTACGCTACCCGACAGATAAGACATGTCAAGTAGCTAGGCGACTAATCTGGTCATGAGTCTACCTAAAAGATACCGGGACCAGGCATACTATATTATGATAAATCTGCATAAGTCTGGTTCAGCAAACCAAAGGGACAGTTCTGCCCAAATCTTCGAACCAAATCTTCGACAGGGAATTTTAGAAAATTCGGCAGAGTCTTCTCTATATTTCTGAACAGAAGCTCCCTATGAGGTAGGGCTATAACCACTCGGTGCAACTCACAGTAGAATTAAAAACTGAGAATACTAAGTCTCAGCCTCCAACAGCACTACAATGCGTACTGGAAACCAAACCATAGCCGATAACACTAAGTATCGACCTCTAGCAGCACTATGATGCGTGCTGGGCGCCAAGCCAACATATGCAACAAGAATCGCTATGTAGGATGCATCACATAACAGACCCACAGTCATATCCAATCCATAAGCATAGTCACAGAAATAGTTAGCCAAAGTCATTACCCGATCGCGAGTCAGACACGGGCATATGGGGGATAATCCATATATTTGAGTCGTGCTCGTATCCTCAGAGGTTTGGATGACCCGTCCGAGTTGTCCGATACGACATAACCCAGTATCGAACTAATATATACCACATGTCCTAATCATGGCAGTTCTATTACTATGCTATACTACTCACAGTTATACATTTACATTTACAAATTATATAATTAATTAAATACAAGAAAATCCAGCGGGAGGGCAAGATCCGTCGATGAACAAGGGGTACTTGCCTAGAGGGCTCGGCTAGGTAAGCAAGTCTTCGGCATCCTGGATCCAAGGTAGCACATCATCGAGGTCCTCAGAATATATAATAAACAATCATTAGAACCAACTAATAAAATACTGAAATAATCATAAGGGATGGCATAAGTCTATACCGCGTAGGTCTCGCAAGCAGTGCAGGGATCTGGCCCAAAAATTGAGACATGTAGATCGATATGGACACACAAACAAAGACGTGCACGTATATCAAGACACATACAAGAATCAAGATGACACGAATACCAAGACGAATGAAAAAACATGCACTTAAATCGAGAGTATATGCAAATCAAAATATCATGAATATCCGGATGGCACATAAATCAATGCGACACACAAATTAAAGCATGCACGTGAATCGAGACGATACAAGATACAATATAACACGAAAATTAATGCGACACGTAAATCGGTGCACGCACATAAATCAATGTTACACGGGTCACGAGTTAGGCACAAAGGCCGAGGCATAAAAATTAAGACGATGCATTAATCGAGATGACATGGTGCCCGAGGCAGTACGGGGCTCGAGGCGTCTTGTCGCCTAAGGCAGCACGTTGATTGAGGTGGCACAAAAACTAAGACTACGCACAAATTGAGGTACACGTGTCCCAATAAACATGAAAAAAGAGAGTACACTCCTCAAGGCAGCACACTACACGAGACAGCATATTAATCAAGGCAGCGCGCACAATGAGGATGGTAAAAAACATGAGGGCACACTGCTCGAGGAGCACGCTGCTCAAGGTCGGCTCACTGTTCGAACGACACGGGGCCCAAGGGCATTCTGCCGCTCGAGGTAAGCACGATGCGGCAGCGGTGCTGGTCTCCGGAAAGAAGAGAAGGGGGAGAAAGGCAGAGGAGCTCATCGGGAGGCTCGACCAGGCGAGTCAGTTCACCGGCTATAGAGGAGGAGAGCTGAGACGGCACGACATCTGGAAAAGAACAAAGGGGGGGAGAGAGACGGAGGCGAGGCTTGTTGCCAAAGATGGAGGGTGGAGACGACGATGATGGTGCAGGTGGTGCTGGCCATGGGAGTCGTGGCGGTCGGTGGCCACGATGGAGGGGGCCGGAGACCGCGGAAGAGGCGAGGTGGAGCTCGGAACAGGGGAGAGGGAGAGCTCGAGAGAGAGTGAGCGAGGGAGAGAGAGAGCTGTGTGGGAGACGGGTGGAGGAGATGGTAAGATCGGGAGAGAGAGAAGGAGTGCGCTCGAGGAAGAGAGGGGAGGGGGCTAGCTTCTGCAGCAGATAGTGAGAAGAGATAGATGAGAGTGAGGGGGCGACTGTGAGTTAGGGAAGGGGAGTGAGAGTGTGATGTTAGGGTTACTTTTTTTTGGGGTGGTGGAAGGTAGTTATAGGAAAATAAATTAGAAAATATCAATAATAATAATAGAAATATTGAAGTAAAATTTTATCCCAATAAAATTATAGAATAATATTAGTCAATAAATTAATAACAACAATATCAAGAGTCAGTCCTCAACAACCAAGGCTAAACCAAATCCAGAAAACACTAATAAAATTTAAACAAATACAAAATTTTAAAATCACCAAAATGCCAAATACGGTCATATACATATTTTTCTAAATAGGGAGGTGACACCTATAAACCCACCCGAATAAATCAAAAATAACCCACCTATATAAACTAATCCTATAACCCCTCTCTCTCTCTCTCTCCCTTCCTCCTTAACCATGAACCAACCCCTATAAAACAAACTCATTGAACCAACCACATAAAACTAACCCGCCCATCCATTTTTCAGCCAACAAAGTTGGCAAAATTTTCTGTCATGCCCCGCTCCGGTAGGAGCGATCGTCGTCGCTAAGACGTGATGCCGCACGAGCCTAGGTTGCGCTCGTGCAAGGCGGGTTCCATAACGGCCGATTTCAGCGACTGCGACGGGGTCGTCGCACAGAAGTCCCAAGCAGAGACATTGAATAATAGCAGCAGAATTTGAAGCAAAACACAAGTCATTGCAAAATACTCTTTTATTGATATTGAAACAAAGGTTACAATGGGGCGCAAGGCCAAGATTACAAGTCTCTCAAGCATACTCAAGCTCACATCATAAGTTACTCAGCTCTCTCTCATCTCTCAATACATGTCTTGAGCCAGCGGATGCTTTGGAAAGGCGATGTCCATACATTATGTCATGTATAAGTCTTGAATACATACGGCCGTACGCTTCGAATCGCCAAGGAACTCCATGCCTCAATGCATCCAAGTGAGCTCCGTGCCACGAGCTTCTACTTGTGCCTGCACATAAAAATTATGTGGGTGTTAGTACTCAATTGTACTGGTGGAATGAGCTCCTCGCACACCCATATAAAACTAACACGTTAATTTACTTTGTATTTAACATAGTCCCTTTTATGATTGTCTTTCTACTCTTTCCATAGGATCGGTTTTAGGACAGACGCCTTGGCCTATTTTGTGTCTCAAGAACATTTCATGCTTGTAACACGACATCAACTCAACAACATTAACCTATCAAGTCGTGCTTGCCTTATGGCTTAAAATCAGAGACGCAACTACGTAATAAGATTCCATTCCTGTCTGATCGTGCTGTAAGTCCTTGTTGAGGCCGTGCCTCGCAACTCAATGAGACTCAATCATATCGCCGCCTCGCGGCCCTTGCCGCTCTGCGGCCCTTTGCTACTAAATCATCAACTGACCCAATCAAGACTTGTGGGTTAATTGTCACTCGATCGACTTTTCCTTGCTGCCTTTCCTGACTTAGACTCAAGACAACTCACATCCAAACTATGCAACTTATATGCCGACAACATATGACTCGACGCCACATCTCGTGCCGAAGCACGTCGCCTACGTTGCAACCAAATCTTAGGCCCAACATTTTGTGTTCCAACTATACTCATACATTCAACTCGACTTTCTTGATATACTACACTCAATACTCGACTCAATCCTAAGGCATACATGCGGATCGCTGCCTATGCCGACTCATCTATATGAACTAGTCACTAGCACCCAGTGCTATAATGGACTCCCTTTGAGCTTTTGATTAGACGGATGCTCCTTGCCAGCACGAGTAGCTAGCTCTGCTGTAAGTTTCCGCTAACCCGTACGGTCATCCACCACAACTATGAATGTCTCTATCGTAACGGTTCCCATGTGCCGCCAGGGTCGCCGTTCGAGAAACAATTTATTTTACCTTGTACAAGTTGTCCAATGACCATGCAAGACTTGACTCGAACTGACATCTCACATAGTCAATCTACTTCTAGTGTTACCATCTCTTTCAGGACTAAGTTCAACACTTCTCACATCTGAGTCCTTGCCTCGATGACCCAGTCGTGAGCATTCTTCTTTCTTGCCTCGACGACACAGTCGCGAGCATTCTTCTTTCTTGCCCTATCATTTCACTCAACTCAAGAATAACTATTTGAAGCACTTTCTAAACTCAACGAATCAACCGTGGCCCGTGCCTTAAAACACTAAGTCTATGCCATCGTGTCTTAAACCAAATTGAAACTCTATGTGACACCACCGTCCAAGTCATACTCTATATGATGGGCCTTACGATCGTGAGACTATGTGGTTATACCCAGCCGTAGAACTCATAGGACCGTGCTTGCTACTACTCCTGAAAGATTAACATAACTTACCTAACTTACTTTTCAACAACTTGACGAGCAAAGGCTGCGTCAAGCTTTGCGTTGTGGGAACTTGTCGTACACGTATTCGACTTTGAACAACCAAATTATTTGAGGTGCCTAAACTTATGCCACAAGACATGCAACACAACTTAACCCATCGGGCAAGTAAAGGCTATGCCACGCCTTGGGCGATGAGACCGTGCTTGCTTTATAAAGCATTTATGCGGGCGACGCCTATGACTTAGGCTACGTTCATAACTTTGCCAACTCAAACCAACTTTCCTTCTCCCGAGCCACGGGACGAAGGACCGAGTATCATTTTCAAAGCACGCCGTGCACCAACTCTAAGCCGACCGTTGGACCTTTCCATATTCTAACTTAATTTGACCCGTCGGGATTATTCTCTTGTCTATGTGGATTCATCTCTTTTATTATCAAGTCTACTTGTGCAAGTTGAAAACATACGATTTATTATGTGAAGGCTAAGATGAGGCAAGTTCACCGAAACTACCCCACCTGAGCGAGCGATCACCTCAACCGAGCAATGTCTTCGAGCAGCCGTTGCAAGACTAAGTCCGAACGCCGTCGGCCTTCATATTCCTTCGATTGACTGAGCGGGACGGGGTACTATATCATACACCACACAGAAAAAGTTTCGTCCTCGAAACTAACTGAGTACACTTATCGACTTATAACTTTTACTCAACATTTAAGAACTCTCGCACACACTACGCCTATGCGTTTTCCTCAATCCGAGCCACGCTCGTGCTACTATCAATCTTTCCTTTAATACAATTTCAAAATCCTCGACACTTTTTCATTCCTTAAGTCTCACTTGATTCAATATATCACTTAGTTGGATTGTGCACATATTCCAGGCGTCTCCAAAATATATGCATTTCAGCCAAGTCTCGTGATAGAGAATCCGCCATCACCACTCGAGTCGGATGGTGCACATATTCGGACGTCCCTGATATACATGTATGTCAATCGATACTCGCGAGTGGTGCCTCCATAAATCCTACCACTTCGTACTCGAACGTCTGCCTAGCCGCTAGGCTATGTCTTTCCGTCAGTATTGGAATCATAGTTCCCAAACAACAATATCAACACTGACTCCATCCTAAGGTCAAACCAAATTTATAGTACCGGGTTTTCTACCCAAGCTTGCATCACTCCGATTTCTAAACTTCGAGCATAGATTGCCTACACACATCGTAAAGTTCGTCGCACGGGGTCTGAGTCATCCAACAGAGCCATCCTATCATAAGTTCACTCAACCAAATCTTCGAAACATCAATATCGTTCGACCAGTAAGCCATTTTATATAGTCTATCTTTTCGAACACGTTCGACATAATCCACCTATCAATCCTTCTCAAGTCAAACTCGCTACGACACGATTCATTTTTAAACCATAATTCACATTTCATATTTCCTAAGTCGTTCATCATAATCCACGTATTCGATCATAAGATCGTCTGACTTAACAATATGTTGTGCCCCGATCTCATGTGAGTCAGATTATCCACAGTGGGCACGAATCACCATGTACGCTCTCGCGAGATAATCATTCTCATTGGAACGTAACTCCTATTTTGTGTCTAGACTAATTCATTCTCGATGTGCAGATTAGACCTACTCAATCCTTAAGTTTTACTTAATCGTCAATCACAAGTCCTTTAAATCCTCGAATTTGCCTTCGTATCAAACCGACAAGTCGAGACAATCAAAGTTGCCGTATCCTGATTTTTTCGAGTTCAATCATTCCCGTGACATGAATCACCATGTCAGCGCTCATGCAAAACAATCGCCCCAAATTCGACGCTACGCATGTGCGAGGCTGGAGTTGCGCTCGCGCAAGACAAGAATGTCGACGCTGTGGTTATCCGCGTAACCCTCAAGACACAATCATTTTCATCCAACATTCATCTCAATCAAAATCCTAAGTATAGCATCCAACCAAACAATAACACTTGCACGATCGGCATTCGTCGAGTCAGAGTGCTCCCGAGTTGTCGTATATCGATCTTTGATACGCCTCAATACCATCGACGATATGGGTAACCTAACGATCTTCCTTTGCTACCAATTTTGAAACGTACGAATGGTGCCATCATCCGACTGGATAATCTTCTCGACATTCAAATTCAAGTTCGATCGTTATCCCTCGAATCATTCACAACATCAATTTCCTTAAACCCAATTTCACGTATCATTTATCCCTTTATCTTAAATCATCGACCAACGTATTTTCTCAATTTGTATCGTCCCTTTGCTAACTCAAATCATCGAGCAACATTCATCCAATCCTCAGAGTCATTACGTAACTTCAAAATTCAACTTTTCATGCACGCTATCTATCTGTCGTGCTAACTTTTTATATACGATCCGTATCAATTTCTTTGATCAAGTCATCCATTCGTTACACCTTAACTTTTTTCTCGATTCGATTTTACCTACTCAATTACCTTTGCATTTCATACTCGCGCAATCCTCGATCTCGTGCACATTTCGTGTGCGTCAATTGCTAGGTTGTTCGAATCAACACGTCAAACTTCAAGACTAAACTTATTCAACGATTACTCAATCTATGGTTTTGTATACACGCGACGCTTGCTGATAGACTCATCAACACCCCACATCCTCAATTAATCGATCGATATTCCTGAGGCTATCGCATACACCACTCAGGAATGAAGTCATTCAACAAATCCTCAAAACTATCATTCGAATCAAAATCGACTTCTTCGAATCTCGTTCGAACCATTCCTCTAATTTCAAGCACGCTCATGTATATCGTACCGATGTTATCGTCGCTCAATAGCACCCCTATCGATAGTCATCTCATCTACTCAATCGAGTTTAACTCGTTCTTGCTCGACACTATTTAATTCTCGCACTCGACTTTTCTAAGGTCGACGCAACTTTGGTGTATATGCCCAGCCCGACTTAGCCAACCGTGCTTACGCAAACCATCTTTTTATTTTCTGTCAAAAACTGTTCTCCTACGTTTTACAAAATAGATAGACTTATTGTATGAACATCCCGTAGGACATTTGAGAGAGAGCGCACCAACAATATCAACATGCAAAAGCAACAATTCAGAGTTTGCGAAAACAACAGAGTTAAAGAATTCAATCGATAGTCCAAGGACGTAAAGTCATGCTCTGATACCATTATGTCACGCCCCGCTCCCGTAGGAGCGATCGTCCTCGCTAAGGCGTGATGTCGCACGAGCCTACGTTGCGCTCGTGTAAGGCGGGTTCCATAACGGCCGATTTCAGCGGCTGCGACGGGGTCGTCGCACAGAAGTCCCAAGCAGAGACATTGAATAATAGCAGCGGAATTTAAAGTAAAACACAAGTCATTATAAAATACTCTTTTATTGATATTGAAACGAAGGTTACAATGGGGCGCAAGGCCAAGATTACAAGTCTCTCAAGCTCACTCAAGCTCACATCACAAGTCACTCAGCTCTCTCTCATCTCTCAATACATGTCTTGAGCCAACGGATGCTTTGGAAAGGCGACGTCCATACATTATGTCATGTATAAGTCTTGAATACATGCGGCCGCATGCTTTGAATCGCCAAGGAACTCCGTGCCTCGATGCATCCAAGCGAGCTTCGTGCCACGAGCTTCTTCCTGTGCCTGTACATGAAAACTATGTGGGTTTCAGTACTAAACTGTACTGGTAGAATGAGCTCCTCGCCCACCCATATAAAACCAATACGTTAATTTACTTTATGTGTAACATAGTCCCTTTTATGATTGTCGTTCTACTCTTTTCTTAGGATCGGTTTTAGGACAGACTTCTTGGCCTATTTTGTGTCTCAAGACCATTTCGTGCTTGCAACGCGACATCAACTCAACAACGTTAACCTATCAAGTCGTGCTTGCCTTACGGCTTAAAATCAGAGACGCAACTACGCGATAAGACTCCATTCCCGTGTGACCGTGCTATAAGTTCTTGTGGAGGCCGTGCCTCGCAACTCAATGGGACTCAATCATATCGCCGCCTCGCAGCCCTTGCCGCCCCGTAGCCCTTTTCTACTAAATCATCAACTGACCCAATCAAGACTTGTGGATTAAGTGTCACTCGACCGACTTTTCCTTGCGGCATTTCCTGACTTAGACTCAAGACAACTCACATCCAAACTATGCAACTTATATGCCGACAACGCAAGACTCGACGCCACATCTCGTGTCGAAGCACGTCGCCTACGTTGCAACCAAATCTTAGGCCCAACATTTTGTTTTCCAACTATACTCACACATTCAACTCGACTTCCTTGATGTACTACACTCAATACTCTCAATCCAAAGGCATACACACGGACGTCGCCCATACCGACTCATCTATATGAACTAGTCACTAGCGTCCAGCGCTATAATAGACTCCCTTTGAGCTTTTGATTAGACGGACGCTCCTTGCCAGCACGAGTAGCTAGCTCCGCTGCAAGCCCTCGCTAACCCGTGCGGTCATCCAGCAGAGCTACGAATGTCTCTATCGTAACGGTTCCCATGGGCCGCCTGGGTCGCCGTTCGAGAAACAATTAATTTTACCTTGTACAAGTTGTCCAATGACCATGCAAGGCTCGACTCGAACTAACGTCTCACACAGTCAATCTACTTCTAGTGTTACCATCTCTTTCAGGGCTAAGTTCAACGCTTCTCACATCTGAGACCTTGCCTCGACGACCCAGTCGCGAGCATTCTTCTCTCTTGCCTCGACGACCCAGTCGCGAGCATTCTTCTCTCTTGTCTCGACGATCCAGTCACGAGTATTCTTCTTTCTTGTCCTATCATTTCACTCAACTCAAAAATAACTATTTGAAGCACTTTCCAAACTCAACGAATCAACCGTGGCCCGTGCCTTAAAATACTAAGTCCGTGCCATCGTGTCTTAAACCATCTTGAAACTCTATGTGACACCACCGCCCAAGTCATACTCTATATGATGGGCCTTACGATCGTGAGACTATGTGGTTATACCCAGCCGTAGAACTCATAGGACCGTGCTTGCTACCACTCCTGAAAGCTTAACATAACTTGCCTAACTTACTTTGCAACAACTTGACGAGCAAAGGCTACGTCAAGCTTCGCGTTGTGGGTACGTGCCGTGCACACGTTCGACTTTGAACAACCATGTTATTTGAGGTGCCTAGACTTATGCCACAAGACATGCAACACAACTTAACACATCGGGCGAGCAGAGGCTTTGCCACGCCTTGGGCGATGAGACCGTGCATGCTTTATGAAGCATTTATGCGGGCGACGCCTATGACTTAGGCTACGTTCATAACTTCGCCAACTCAAACCAACTTTCCTTCTTCCGAGCCACGGGACGAAGGACCGAGTGCCATTTTTAAACCACGCCGTGCACCAACTCTAAGCCGACCGTTGGACCTTTCCATATTCTAACTCAATTCGACCCGTCGGGATTATTCCCTTATCTATGTGGATTCGTCTCTTTTATTATCAAGCCTACTTGTACAAATTAAAAACATGCGATTTATTATGTGAAGGCTAAGATGAGGCAAGTTCACCGAAACTACCCCACCTGAGCGAGCGGTCGTCTCGACCGAGCGGTGTCTTCGAGCAGCCGTCGCAAGGCTAAGTCCGAACGCCGTCGGCGTTCCTATTCCTCCGATTGACTGAGCGGGACGGGGCACTACATTTTTACCATCCATTTTTCATCCAACAATGTTGGCGAAATTTTCACCAAGTCAAAATTCATCCAACCAAGTTGGCAAAAATTGCACTCTCTACTTTTCCGCCAACTTACATGGCGGGACATTTCGTTTCTCATAATTTTCGCAAACTTTTTGACTAATTTATTCGAATATATTTTCGATGCAGCAAATTTTCTGTTCATGTAGAAAAGGTACCCAAAACTGAATTAGATTTTGGAAATTTTAATTGTCAATAAAGACAATGTCCCCCAATTTTTAAGACTGATTACCAAAAATACTTTAAATTTAAAAATAATTTTTTAACTTTTTATAAATTAAAAATAATTTTAGTAACTTATTTCAACAAAAATTTTTTTGCGATGTCCGACATAACGTACGTGACTTTGTGCATGCTCGTTACATGTTATTTTGGTTCACTGTCCTCAATTTTTATATACACCCATATCTCTTTCGCAGTTTAATTCTGATACCGTCCCGTGTAATCAAAAAAGTTATACCTATCATTGCTTACTTACCAAAAGAGACAGCTGAGTTTGATTTCTTTAAAAAATACTTAGAATGTTGTAAAAACTTTATTGTGAATTAGAGTTCTCTTAAAAAAAATTAGAATTATTTTTGTAAACAGTTGTTACCCAACACGCTTCGAGTAGAATACTTTACACAAAAAGACGCACATCCAAGCATCCAATCTCTCCCTGCAACCACGGTGCAGGCATGTCCTCGCTCTCCGTAGGACGTCAGCAACCGCCTAATTTTCTTTCACATCCTCACATAAAAACATACATCTCCTGTCCTAATCCCACCCAAAAAAAAAAACACCACTCTCCCCCGCCGTCCTTCTACCTCTTCTTCCTCCTCCTCTCCCTTTCCCCATCAACAACATAGAATATAAACTAAACGATTATGAGGAACCTCACCAACGAGGATCCCATCATCGTCCGCTCCCCCTACACCTACACCTACACCTCCTCCCCGATGGCCCTCACCGTCCTCGCCGTCGTCCTCGCCCTCTTCTTCCTCATCCTGTTCGCCCTCTTCGCCCGGAGGTTCTTCTCCGGGGTCCACTCCGCCGAGCTCCACGAGCACCGCGGACGCCGCACCGCCGCCCGCCGCGGCGCCAACCCCCGCGCCGCTGCTCGGCGGCCCCCGAGCGACTGGCGCCTCGGCTACTACCGCTCCCCTCCCGTCAGGACCTTCGGCCTCGACCCCTTGGTGGTGCGCAACCTGCCGGTGCTGGCGTACGGCTCTGTCGTCGGAAGAGGACGAGGGATGAGCGTGAAGGAAGGGTGCGTGGTTTGCCTGGTCGACTTCGAGGAGGCGGAGAAGGTGAAGCTGATACCGGGGTGCGGGCACGTGTTCCACCCAGGGTGCATCGACGGCTGGCTGGTGCTGCACGGCTCGTGCCCGATATGTAGGTGCTCGGAGGTTTGCGTCGATTTGAGTGCTCAAGTTCGTGAAGAGCAACAACAACAACAGCAACAGGTACTAGTAGAAGTGATCAATGGTGACGAGGAGAGAGGAGGAGAAGATGGCGAGGAGAGGAAGGCGGTGGCGTTGGGGAGGAGTAGGAGCTTGAGCTTGCGTAGTGGAGAACACGGCGATGATGGCGCTGAAGAAGAGGACGAGAGGAGAGTGAGCTTGAGACGAACTCGCAGTGTCTAGAGAGAAAGTATGATGTGGGGTCCATGAGAGCGCTCAGTTTCTCGGAAAGAGGCGGTGGGCGTGATTTGTAGGTGACAGGAGTACGTCAACACGTGGCAAAGCCATGCAGCAGTGCTTCTCTACTTCTCTGTTTCGGTATGCTTTTTTCACATCAAGCAGTGTTTTTTTTTGTTTGTTTCGTTGGCTGCAAGCATGTAAATGTGGAGAGGATTTTTGCTAACAAGGTGTAAATATTAGTAACAATACCTCTCTCTCTCTCTCTCTAGACAATTGGAATAAGAACACAAAACGCTTGGTTGTGGTTGAACGTACGTTTATAGGTTTTTTTTATAATTTTTTCATTCAATTAAAAGGGAAGAGTTCGGTCATATCTTGTAAAATATGGTCCAATTATATACATGAAAGAGGAGCAACAAACTCTTTGATAGTCGAACCCGAGTTAATCTTGTGGTAATTATAAGCGGAGGGCGGAGAGAGGCATAAATGTTTTGATTGGATGACTGAAGATGAATGGATCAAGCTACATGAGTATATTATTTCTTCCATTTATGGTAAAAATTTGGGACAATAGGTCCAAAAGGCATACAATGCAGTGTGCACAAAACTTCTATTCCCTTCTACTATCCTCCGCCATGGGCTCCTCATCAACATCCACATATGAAGAAGTCATCACGAAGTTGTCCACCCTTCTTTCATCTCACTCTGCTTCTGAAGATACTTGCAACACCCTGCCTCATGATCCTCAAGCAGATTGGCATTCATACATTTTCTTCAAAATTCTTACTCATCGTTCATATCCCACCCATATCATCACATCTACAATCCCAAAAATCTGGAAAGTGAAAGATTCAGTGAAGGTTTCAGAATACCATGATAATTCTTACTCAGCAAAGTTCGAGCGCAAGGAGGATCTAGAGTTTGTGATCAGCCAACGGTCCATGGAAAATCAATCATCACATGCTTATTCTTGAGAGATGCTATCCCAATAAATTGCCAACTGATTACAAATTCTCAGAAAGCGAATTTTGGATCCAACTTCATGGCCTCCCGGTTAATCTTCTTACCATCGACTTTGTGTCCTCAGTTGCGGCGAGGATCGGGACAATTCATCCACCATCCAATCAAGATGCCATCAAGTGGACACTCTTTGCAAGAGTAAAGATTAAAATTGATATTACAAAACCTCTTCTTCGAAGCCTCAAAGTGCCTATGGGTAGCAAATCCTGTACTGTCTTGCTCAAATATGAACGACTTCCTAAATTTTGCCTTTTTTGTGGTTGCCTTGGCCATGGTATCAAGAAGTGTCGTACTCAAAGACTACGAAGTCATGTTGAATGATAATTGGTCACCAGAACAGAAGAAGCAATTTCAGAGTCTTCTTGATAGACGGCTTGATCTTTCAATTTGCGTGAACCATTCTGAGAAATTCAAATCTGTTTCCCAAGCACGAGGTAAATCAAATATACCTCCAACTTCAAATTCTTCAAAATCAACTGAAGAAGGTACTGCAAGTCTTCCCCCTTCTACCATTTCCATGTCCACATCAACTGTTAGTACATCCATGTCCATTGATCCTCCTCTAACAAATTCCATTACAACCTTTCCTCAGTCTTCTCCCCTTCCACAGCAATCAAATTTACCAATCCAACTTACCACCACCATCCTCCCCGGCCATCCTTCGGTGACAGTTACTGCCATTGACCATGACGTCACAAGCTCAACTGAAAAACGGTTACCACCCATAATCCCTTCAAATGTGGAAACTCCCATGATCTCTACAAAGGTGGGCCACACTGACTCAGTCCCTGAAGATCCTATTTTATCTAGTCAGCCCATTATCCATCATTTGAGCCCTACAGATCCCAAGCTAACTACCATTACTCTGAAAACTGTATCCACCACAACCCACAAGCAAAAGGATCTTGTTGCTCCTGTTGATCCTGAACCACGTGGGGAATCAAACTGTTTGGATTCAAATCAAGTTCACAATGATTCCTCACCTACTATGGACACTATAGTATTAACCTGTTCTCCAGTTTTACAGTCAGCACCATTTCAAGTTCTTCTCATTATATCAAATCTGCTCAGTATCCTTCTCACATACCTACACACCAAATACCAACTACCTATCCAGTGTCAACTTTCACTTCCTTATTGACTGCTCTATCTCCAAAATCCAACTCTCTGGATACTGGAACATGTCTTATTTCTGATACTGAGTCACTCCAGCCTCCAAAACATCTCAACAAAAGACCCCGCTCATCTACTGATGAGATTAACCCTGACATTGCCCATGATAGACCCCTCAAAAGAATCATAATATCCTCTGATGAAGATACAGGCGCGGCTGGCCTCCAACAGCCTATCCAAAAATGATTCTCTCTTGGAATTCTAGGGGCTTGAGGAATGACCCTACAATTCGAACTATAAAGGCATTCCTCCGTGCATCTAGACCCCTTATTCTTTTCCTCTCAGAAACTAGATGTTCGTCATCCACTGCAACTACCATAGCATCATCTTTGGGTTATGTAAACTTCATTCCTGTTCCATCAATTGGCCTCTCTGGTGGTTTACTACTATGCTGGGATTCTGATATCACCCTTAACATAATTTCTTCGACCAACAATTGCATACATACCTGTCTTCAAACTCCAGGATACACTCAATGGTGGCATCTTCTTTGCATATATGGCCCTCCATCATTACAAGACCGTAGAGCATTTTGGCAAGAACTTGAATCTACTACAGCATCAATCAATTTGTCATGGATCTGCATAGGTGATTGTAACAGTATACTATCAGCAGAAGAAAATTTTGGAGGAAATAGATTCAACTTCAATCATCACAAAGCCTTTATAAATTGGTACAATCACACAGGAGCTATGGATGTTGGGTAAAGAGGACCAGCTTATACCTGGAACAATCGTAGGAAGGCACATGAATATGTGGCACAAAGATTGGACAGAGCTTTGTCAGATCCTCAATGGCGCTCACTTCACCCAAGGGCTGGTATACTCCATCTCCCTAGTCTCAATAGCGACCATAACCCAATCTTGCTTTTATTGAACACTGCATCCAGGAAAAGAAGATATCCACCGCGTTTTGAGGCTGCATGGACTCTGGAACCTGATTTCACAAAAGCTCTGTCTAATTTCTAGCAAAACAATCATTCTACTGATATTCAGGCAAAACTCAAGAGTACTCTCCCTAAACTAAGACAATGGGGAAAAATCAGCAGCAAAAGTCTGGATAATGACATTCAGTCCCTTGAAAGTAATCTTCTATACATCCAAAGTTTATCACCAACTGATAATACCTATAAAGAAGAGAGGAAAGTCCAAGTGTCCCTCAACAAACTCTATCTGCAGAAAGAATTGTACTGGAAACAGAGATCCAATATAACTTGGTTAAAGGAAGGAGATAAAAATTCTCGGTTCTTTCATCTAACATCTACTATGAGAAAGCAAAGGAACTCAATCAACACCATCATCAAAGACAATGGAGACCAAGTCAGTGATCATCAAGCAATATCTGCTGTCTTCATCAACCATTTCAGAAAACTTTTCCAAGCAGTGGACACTATCCCTGTTCCAGATCATATACTTGCGGATCTTCCAAAAATAAGCAATTTGGACAATAAAGTTATTTGCTCTGTTCCTCAAGAAGAAGAGATCAGACTTGTCATTAAGCAGATGAATCCCTATAAAGCCCCTGGTCCAGATGGGTATCCTGCCTATTTCTTTCACAAATGTTGGGACCAAATTGGACATGAGGTATCTCTCTACATCCAAAACTTTTTCATATCAGGAATCATGCTACCAAATCTCAATCTTACCCACATAGCTCTTATCCCTAAAATCAGCAATCCTTCCAGACCATCTGATTTTAGACCTATTGCTTTGTGCAATGTTTTATATAAAGTTATCTCCAAAATCATCACTAATAGACTTCGTATTCATCTCCACAATCTGATAAATCCTTGTCAAAACGCTTTTGTACCTGGTCGTTCAATTGGGGACAATATAGTTATGGCTCAAGAAATTATCCATTCCATTTTGAAATTTTCCACAAACAACAGTGCATTTGCCTTCAAAGTGGACATGTCTAAAGCCTATGATAGGTTAGGCTGGGGCATTATCAGTCAAACACTCATTGGGTTTGGTATCTGTGGCAAGTCTCATGATCTTATTATGCAATGTGTCACCACCTTCTCATTATCCATCCTTATTAATGGAGAACCATCCAAATCTTTTACTCCTGCTCGGGGGATTCGACAAGGTTGCCCATTATCACCCTCATATTCATACTATGCATGGAAATATTATATGTTCTTATCAACTCAATGGTCAGGAATTCTTTATATGAGGGTGTTACTTTAAGAAATTCTACCACAACATACTCACATCTAGAATTTGCAGATGATTTATTCATATTTGGAACATCCTCCCTTCATAATATCTTCCAGATCAAAGTAATCCTGAAAACTTTTGAAACTTGGTCAGGCCAAAACATAAATTTCGAAAAATCCTCCATTTTCCTATCTAAGAAAACGGACCCTATCATGAAAGTGTTATACACTCATCTACTGGGAGTTCAATCTATGCAAAAAAACATACAAATACCTTGGCCATCTGTTACTCCAGTCCAAAAACAGAGCTTCTACATTCTCCAATATTCTTTCCTCAAGTTCCTCAAAACTGCAAGGTTGGCGTAGGAAGTGTTTAACACATGCTGGGAGAACTGTCCTTATCAAATCTTCCCTTGCTTCACTCCCCATTTATTACCTTTCAGCCTACCTTATCCCCAAGAAAGTATCAAAGCATCTGTCCAAACACCAGATGAATTTTTGGTGGAACTCTGTTGATAAAAAGAGAATTAATTTTACTGGATGGACACAGTTTACCAAATCTAAATTCCAAGGTGGTCTTGGCATACGAGACCCCTACATTTCGAATTTGTCTCTAATTCTCAAACTCACTTGGAAATTTCTTACTGAACCAAAAACTCTCTGGGCTACTCTACTCTCCAATAAATATCTTCAATCAAACTCCTTCTGTATAGCAGTTCCCTCGAGTGGCTCTTCATGTATTTGGTCGAGTATTCTTTACAGCAGAGAATTCTTGAAAGATAATGTGATATGGTCTGTTGGTGATGGGTCAAGAATCAACATTTGGTTTAATCCATGGGTCCCTTCCATTCCTTCACATCGAGTTCAAGGATTCAATTTTAGCAGTAGATGGGCTCTTCATGTCAGTGATTTGATTAACTCTGAAACACATTCCTAGAAGCAAAATTTGATACATCTACTATTCCCTCCAATGGAAGCAAATGCAATCTTGAATATTCAGTTATCAACCAACTGTTCCACTGATAAACTAATCTGGAAGCATACTGCCAATGGTCTTTTCACTACAAAGTCTGCATATAGAACCATTCATGACAAGCTGTCACAAAATTTGGTTCCTGCTGGTGAAGAAGATTTCAAGGATTAGAAGAAACTTTGGTCTCATACCCACATTAGTCCTAATGTGCTCCTATTTGCTTGGCGTGCACTAACCAATTCATTGCCTACAAATGCCAGTATCCATAATCGACTCAACCATATCGACGAAACTTGTGCTCTGTGCAAGGTACAACCAGAGACTACTAACCATCTTTTTATTACATTGTCCTGTAACAGGTACATCATGGCAAAACATTCCGGAGATTCATGCTTTGATACATAATGATTCCACCATTTCATCATTCATCTCATCTGTATTGAAGGATGGTGATCCGCAAAAGTTCTCAAAATGCCTCTACCTCTTATTGAGTATCTGGAAGGCCAGAAACAACTCAATTTTCAAGCAACAACCAATCAATGTGAGACGAATATATGAAGAAGCACTCAACCTTAAAGACAAGTTTGATACCTACAACAACAACATCATCAACACCAGCACTGGTACTTCAATTGGGAAGCAAAGATCAGACGTCTGGATTCCTCCACACCACAATTTCCTGAAGATCAATTATGATGGAGCCTATCTGGATAGTAGAATGGGAGCAGGAGTTGTTCTTCACAATTCATCTGGGGATTTTATCGTTGCACAATCCAAAACTGCTGAAGGAGGATCTCCATTAGAAGCTGAATCAATGGGTATTCGTCTAGCCTTAGATATCTGCTCTAAAGAACAACTGCACAATGTAATCATTGAAGGAGATTGAAAACCTCTGATCGACGCAATCACCATCAGTGACACTATTCCGTTATGGCGTGCTCGACATACTATTGAAGATGCAAAGGCAGTCTTGAGAAATGGAAGTAACATTTTGTTTTCTCACATTAACAGGGAAGCTAATGAATGTGCTCACTCATTGGCCTCTTATGTTCTGCTCTCTAACCTTACTTCTTCTACTAATGTTTATGTAAATATACCTTAGTGTATTGAAGCTTCAGTCTGTAAAGACAAAAGCAATGTGACTTGTTAATTTATTAATGAAGGCTTCAATTTCAAAAAAAAAAGAAAATGAGCTGCTAAGGAATGGACCTTATTAGCAACCCTTGGAATGTACTTGAAGGACCGCCGTCCCCACCCAAGATTGCACAACCTTCTTCAATAATGTGTCTGATACGCCATGGGATGTCCAGTTCTCTAGGATAATGGAGTCGAAAAGAACGTTGCAATCTTCTTCTATATTTAGGTTGGTAAGCTCTATACTCCTTCATAATTCTAGAGCAAGGTGTATAGCCGGCCCTTCAACCTCCAATAGTGACCCCCCCACCCCCTTCCTCCGCCCCCGAGCTTGAATGAGACCATGGTGCTGTAAAATAAACCACCACTATCAAAATAAGATACTTTAGCGACGCATAAAAATGTCGCTTAAGTGGACAAAAAAGTCGTTATTCAAAATTAGCGACAAAATAGTTGTCATGTATTTCGTAGTCGCTAACACATGAAATGTCGCTAGTCGTCTCTATTGCGAAGTAAAGTAGCGATGTCAGCACGTCGCGAATATTCTAGTAGATAGCGACGTGTAGCGACGAGGTGTTGCTAATCTGCGATGTCACTTTTCGTTGCTAAACGTCGCTGATTTTTTAGCAATTAGCGACGTCCTTGGCAACGTTTAGCTACGAGTGGTTGCTGACATGGCAAAAATGCCATGACAAGGAAAAGTTGACCTCGGAGTGTCAAAGCTAGCACTTACCATGAAATACTTAGCGATACCTAGCTAGCACTTACCTACATACCTAGTATCTTGACTCATGTCTTACCTAACTTTATATTTTTATACCCTTATATATGTATCTATCTTTATAGATTATTAATCCTTACTAGCGCACTCATCCCTCACTCAAACATATACATATACACACCTCTCACTTGGACACTCTTATACACTTAACTGTATTCTGATCCCCTTTTAAAATCTTTCAAGTAGTGGTCTTACGATTTCTAGTCCAAGAGATATGATACTTGGTTATTAATAGGAAAATTTTTGGAAAATTTCTAACGATATAAGAAATCTAAACTTAATATGGTTCCTAGGATTTAGTTAAATTTCCATCTAAATTTTCTAAAAATGTCAATTCTAAATTCCCTAAAAATGAATTCATATATCTAATTTCAATTTTAAATTTCCCAATCAAAGAATTCACACACACAAAATACATAACATGTGTGTCGTGTCATTGTCTGTGTCAATGTTTGTATCGTGTTAGTGTTTGTGTTAGCATGTGTCGGGTCACATATATACACCTATTACACAATGTGTCTGTGTCCGTGTCAGCGTGTGTATCGTGTCAGTATGTATGTGTGTTAGTGTGTCCACTACCAAAATACAGTCAATTAGCGACGGATAATTAGCGACGGATTTTTTCGGTCGTCTTTAGCGACCGATTAGCGGCGGATTACCGACAGTATAACGACCAGAAAAAATATTTTTTTTTTATTTTTTTTAATGGTGAGAAAAGGTCGGTAATCCGTCGCTAAAGAGTCGGGAACATAATTGGAACATAGCGACGGAAAATTTTCCGTCGCTATACTGTCGACTATATGGCGGGAATTGTTGAGAGAAATGGCAGGATTTATTTCGACTACATAGCGACGGATATCCCGTCGGTAACTATAAAATTAAGCGACGTACTAGCGACCGACTATATCCGTCGCTAGTCGGTCGCAAAAGTTAGGTTCCAGACTTAAATTGAAACGACGGGGGGAATTTTTCATTCCCCCCAAAATTCATTCCCTCTCTCTCTCTCTCTCTCCCGCGGTGCTCTCTCTCGACGGATCTTCTCTCTCTCCCAGGTAATCCCCTCTCCCCCTCTCTCTCTCTCTCTCTCTCTCTCTCTCTCTCTCTCCACCGCGCGCTTGCGCGGTGCTCGACTGTGGGGGGCGGCGTCGGCTGTGGTAGGACACCGCGGGGGAAAGGGGGTGGGGCGGATGGAGGCCGCGGGGGGGGGGGGGGAGGGGGGGATGGGGCGGCAGATGGAGGCCCCGGGGGTAGGGGACGGAGGGGGCCAGGGGTTGGGGGAGGCCGCAGGGAGGGGGCAGAGGGGGGCCGGTGGTGTAGGGGGGAGAGGGGGGCCGGTGGTGTACAGGGGATGGGGATGGTGGAGTGGGGATCGCGGGAGGGGGGGGCACGTTCAGTCAGAATCGTGTTCTGATATACGAGTCGTGTCCACTCTGGACATGCCTGTGTCATGTTTCCTGGACACGTGAGGACACATAAGACACGTGTACACATGCTTTATTAATTGCCAAACTTTAAATTGTGCTAAATTCTTGTATTTATTGATTAATTCAATGTGTCTATAATCTGTCTGATACGTGTAGTATCAGAGAGTTCTTCCCTATTTTTCTGAACTTCAAATTCATAACTAACGGCTAAATTTATGTTATTTAAACACTGCATTCTTCACTAAATCTGTGTCCTATTATCCTATATTCATAATTAAGCCATAGCATCTTATTTTTCAGGTTATTTAAGTAGTGTATCTTGTGACAATTATATCATTTGTCTCTAAGTTTCTACCATACCCATGTCGTACTTTTGTTGAATATATTTTAACATTACTGATAATGAGGTTGGAAGGATAGACTCGTGTAAGTTTCTCCACCTTATGATAGTAAATACCTTTTGTTTTGGAAAAATATTTGGCATTGTTATTGGTTAATCCGTACCAGGAGAGTGATGTATCAACATAGTTCTGGAATGATTCTAGGCGTTCCTTTTGATGATAGACGACATGATGCTATGGCTATGGCTTCAAATTCACACATTGCCCTGCATACATTGCATAAACACTGCATTCTTCACTAAATCTTCATGCCTTGCATTCATTTTCATATGTTCTGTGCACTCTGATACTCATGTATCAGAGCATGTCAATGTTCACTGCTTCCAGTATTCACCATTCAGCTCACACACTTCACATTACACTCACACCCCTCAATTCCAGAAAACTAGTACATTGTTAACATGTTTACATTGTTGAATGAACTTTAATATGTAAATGTTAACCCTTAACCTTGTTATTAAATGCTAGTTAAATTTAGATTTCATATATGTGAACCACTATGCCATGTAACCCTCTCTAAATGATTTCCATGATGTATATAGATAATTGTAGGATGTAGATGCATGTTACTTATAACTTAGCTAGTCTATTCCCTTCCATGTACACCTCTTTGTTCACACACACAGATAGCTTACATGCTAGCTTCCTTTCTCTTATATATAATAAATATTTGCATGAATGTGATGGCGTGATGTGTTGGCTTGTATAGCCTTGGGATTGATGTGTGCTTGCTAGAATAGGCTTGGTTAGGCCTAGTGAGACTTATTAGACTTGTTTGGGCTAAATTTGACCTAGTTTGACTAGTGTAGTTGACCATGGTTGACCAAGATGTGACTTTGGCCTAGGCATTGCCGAACATTGGAAAGGAAAATTAATGGGAATTAAAGTTTTCCAAAGGAAAGGAAATGACAAGGAATTGATTTCCCTATCGGTATCGGACGATCCCTATCGGTATCGGACGATCCCTATCGGTATCGGACGATCGCTATCGGTATCGAACTATCGGTATCGATCGAACTATCGGTATCGGACTATCGGTATCGATCGAACTATCGGTATCGGACTGTCGCTATCGGTATCGGACTATCGCTATCGGTATCGACCGGAAACTGCTCTCATGTTACTTCTCCTCCTCCACCATGGCTCTGGACCCATCTGCTCCTCCTTTCTTCCCTTCTTCTCATTCGACTATCTCGGCCTCCTACTCGGCCTACTATTCCGATATGCGTGTTATCCACAAGTTTAGTTTTTCTTACGATATGAGTATCGGTATCGGGCTATTAATTCTTATGTTTAGTTTGTCTTACGATACAGATATTCACATCAAATCGAGCATGAATCGTTACTTTGTTGATCGTACATGGATGTACAAACGACAACACGAGAGCAGAATAGGTGTGAGTGACGATTTTCAGGCAGGCGTGGAAGTGTTTCTTAAGTATGCCATGAGCAAAGCTCAGTATATGGACGGTAACAAAATCAAGTGTCCATGTCGTAATTGTCGCAATAGACGTTACGAAGAAGTGGCGAGTGTAAGAGATCATTTGACCCGTAAGGGTTTCGTACGTGATTACGACCTGTGGTCATCGCAAGGTGAACTATATGCGGAAAGACAGGTTGCGAATGCTGCTACTTATGCTTTTGATGATAATGCTGCAACAAATTTTGTCGTCGAAGACGAGGAATGCTCTATTGATTATGGAGACATGCAGAACCTTGCACGAGATATGGTGTACGACGCGGCAGGGCCTAATTTTGATCCGGAGGATCCTAATCCCGAGGCGAAGGAGTTCTATGATATGTTTCAGGATGCTGAAACTCCTCTATATCTTGGTTGTGAGACACATTCCGTACTGACAGTGACGATGCGGTTGTTGAACATAAAGTCCGATTTTAACTTGGCACAAACTTGCTATGATCGGATTACACAACTAATCAAGGAGGTGTTACCGAAGGAATCAAAAGAGCTTCCAAATAACTTCTACAAGTCGAAGATGATGGTCCGACAACTGGGACTGGGGTACGAGAAGATAGATTGTTGTCGCAACGGATGCATGTTGTACTACAAGGAGAATGAGGATATAGAAAGTTGCAGCTTCTGTAATGCGGATCGTTACAAGCCCGTCAGGGGAAAAGGAAAGTCAACTAGAAAACGACGTCCTTACAAGTATATGCATTACTTGTCGATCACAAAGCGCTTGCAGAGGATGTATATGTCTCAGAATACAGCAGAACACATGACGTGGCACAACTTAGAACGCACAAAGGACGATGGAGAATTGTCACATCCTTCGGATGGAGAGGCGTGGAAATATTTCGATTTTCGTCATCCAGATTTTGCTGCAGAGCCTAGAAATGTACGTATGGGGCTATGTTCTGATGGCTTCGCCCCTTTCGGGCAGTCGGGATCTCAATACTCCTGCTGGCCAGTCATTCTGACACCTTACAATCTGCCACCATGGATGTGTATGAAGACTCCTTATATGTTCTTGACAGCTATCATACCGGGTCCCAAAAATCCGACGAAGAATATTGATATATATTTACAGCCGTTGGTGGATGAGCTGAAACAGCTGTTGGAGATCGGCGTCGATACCTATGATATTTCCAGGAAACAGAACTTTCAGATGAGAGCTTCACTGATGTGGACAATCAATGATTTTCCCGCATACGGTATGCTGTCGGGATGGAGTACTCACGGCACCATGTCTTGTCCGATATGCATGCAAAATAGTCAGGCGTTCCGCCTTAAGCATGGAGGAAAAACTTCTTTCTTTGATTGTCATCGTCAATTTCTGCCCGCGAGTCATCCTTGGAGAAAGAACAAGGACGCGTTCAGAGCTGGAAAACAAGAATTTTCTCATCCGCCTGCCAGATTGTCGGGAAACGATATTTGGAAAGATGTAAAGGACTTGCCTACTGTAATGGAAGATCCATCGAACAATCGTGTCGATGGTTTCGGACGAACCCATAACTGGACCAAACGGAGTATCTTCTGGGACTTGCCCTATTGGAAAGATAATCTTATAAGGCATAATCTTGATGTTATGCATATCGAAAAGAATGTGTTCGATAATGTCTTCAATACCGTCATGGATATTAAAGGAAAGACGAAGGACAATCCAAAAGCAAGACAAGACATTGCCGAGATATGCAAGCGTCCTTATCTGAACTTGATACAAAGGGGAGCTGGTGGACAAATAACTAAGCCGATAGCACAATACACATTGAGCAAGGAAGATAGATTAATAATCTGCAAGTGGGTATCTACTTTAAGATTTCCCGACGGCTATGTATCGAATTTGTCTAGATGCGTTGATCTCAATGAACGCAAGCTAACGGGAATGAAGAGTCATGACTGCCACGTGTTTATGGAAAGATTACTGCCCATTGCTTTGAAAGAGTTGTTGCCTTCTGCTGTATGGGTTCCGTTGGCCGAACTATCAATATTCTTTAGGGATATTTGTTCAACTAAGTTGACTGTGCAACACATGGTTGAACTTGAGGAGAAGATTATCTTAACAATTTGCAAGTTGGAGAAAATATTTCCTCCTGGCTTCTTCGACAGCATGGAGCATCTACCGATTCATCTAGCATACGAAGCCCGTGTCGGTGCATCTGTTCATTACCGATGGATGTACCCATTTGAAAGGTACATAAAAATTGATATAATTTAAGTTGAATTTCAGTGGGTTTTAAAATTCATTCTTAATTCTCAAGATAATTTGTCTCTCTAGATACCTACACCATCTGAAGAAGAAAGTTGGCAACAAGGCTCATATAGAGGCTTCGATATGCGAAGCATATCTTATCGAAGAGGTGTCAAACTTCTGCTCCATTTATTTCGATACTCATGTTAAGACAAATCGAAATAGACCTCAAAGGAATGACGAGGACGTTGAGGATGGAGGTATATTCAATGTAAGGGGCAAGCCCTTGGGGCTAGTAAAAAACGGTGGTTGACTGACGACGAGTATGATGCCGCTCACCGATATGTCTTGTTAAACTGTGACATACAAGAAGTGAGAGATTTGGAGAAGTAAGTTAGTACACTTGCACTCGTTATAATCTCGATTTTGTTGAAGTAACTTTAATTATATATTTTTTTTTCTCTAATAGTATATTTAGAGAGGAAGTCAAAATGAGGACACCCGATATTACCGATGAGGGACTTCAAAGAGAGGTTGATTGTACATTTCCGTCATGGTTTCGCAAATACGTAAGTAACTGAGATTTTATATATTCTTATAAAATACCTAAGTAACTGAGATTAGAAATATATAATCTAAAACATTTAAATTATAAATTTTTGTTTACAGGTTTTATTGCCTGAAACAACACTCACTAATGAGTGTGTTCGTTATCTGGCAATGGGACCGAAGAAGCAAACAAAGACTTGGCCAGGCTATGTCGTTAATGGCTTCAGGTTTAAGGCAACTAAAAATGCTATAAATGTCGGATTTATCAATGATGGCATCAGTACCAAGGATTCCGGTGTTTGCATAAGAGGCACCATCTATGACGACGAACCGAATTTCGACTATTATGGAGTGCTTCGGGATATTGTAGATTTACAATATACTGGCCCTTATGATATGCATATTGTGATGTTCAAATGTGAGTGGTTCGATACGACACCAAATATCGGTTGGAGAATCGATAAACAATTTGGATTCGTCGATATAAATTATCGCAGGAGGTATACAGGATCCGATACATTTGCGATAGCAAGTCAGGCTGTTCAAGTCTACTATACAAGCTACCCAAGGCGTCGTAGAGATCGATTTGACTGGTGGGCGGTATGCAAGATTAAATCTAGAAATACATTCAACGTTGGAGACCTAGCATACCAAGAGGACCAGAGCGAAAAGTCCCAATACTTGGGACAACACTCGGATACAATAGATGTTGAAGATATTGTTGAGGAAAATAGAGGGGAGGAAGAGGTTGATACACAAGACTTAGCTGTCAACCATGGGAGAAAGAGGCATCTTGTCCCAAATATTGAGGCAGAAGAAGAAGAAGAAAAAGAAGAAGAAGAAGAAGAAGAAGAAGAAGAAGAAGAAGAAGAAGAAGACGAATTTGATGGGGAT
Organism: Iris pallida; assembly: GCA_029216955.1. Taxonomy (NCBI): domain Eukaryota; kingdom Viridiplantae; phylum Streptophyta; class Magnoliopsida; order Asparagales; family Iridaceae; genus Iris; species Iris pallida. The sequence goes on from JANAVB010033814.1 coordinate 13,251,029, forward strand.
GAGGATACAGATGAAATCGACGATAAGGATGAGGATGAGGATGAGGATGAGGATGATGATGAAGACGAGGCCGAGGATGAGAACGAAGACGATGATTAGGTTTTTAATATTGTTGTATATTAAAAACTCCTTATAAGTTTGCCACCATGGATGTGTACGAAGACTCCTTATAAGTTTGACCTCATAAAAGCAATTACGTGAATTCATGTTTTTTTCATTTGATTATTTACTTATTGCAGATGGCACTCCTAGTCTTCTTCGCGGCGGCACTCGTCTTCCTGCTGGTGGTATGTATATTTTAGTTTAGAATTTTATATTCATTTACACTTTTATATTGTTAATTATGTTTATGTGTTCTATTTACAGGTCATGATGGCTGGCCGGGGCCGTTCTCGTGGTCCTGGTGCTGGTCGTGGTGCTGGTGCTGGTCGTGGTGCTGGTGCTGGTGCTGGTCGTGGTGCTGGTGCTGGCGGTGGTGCTGGTCGTGGTCGTGGTCGCATTCCAACTTCCCGGGATGTGTCCCCATCCACCGAGGCCGACCCGGAGAGTACACCGGGCACAGACGCATCCCACCGTCGATCGACAACTTCATCGAGGCAGGAGACTAGATCTGCTAGCGGATCCGATCGCGATCCGCGATCGTCGGACTCACCAGCGGATCCACCAGTGGATCCCTCTGCACCGTGGGCCTCAGAGTACCCCCATTGTCGGTTACATCCGGTTACTGGGGAGTACATGCGCGGAGCCGCGGATCCTCCGACGCTACCAGAGAGGCCGAGAGGCGAGTTCCGACGAGAGCTATGGCCCGCGGGGACCTCGTAAGTAAATTTAAGATAATTTATTAAATTTCTTTCATTTATTGAAGTTAATAATCCAGTCGTTTCTTCTTTGTAGGTTTTTTCCGTATAATGTCGCCAGGGTTCTTGGAGAGATTATCAGGGCTAACTTCCATGGTGGCTACCTCAACTTTTCGTCGGTGCCTCCAAACTTGAAGTACGTCTGGCTCGACGAGTTGAGGGTATATATCTATATCTTTTAGTTAATTATTAGTTAATCTTTAATCACCATTTTTTGAAGACCGTGATATTGAATTTTTATGTTAGACGACGTTCTGGTGGCCCCCCCATCGTGAGGACGCGATCCGCAGGACCTACAAAACTGTCGCGTCGAAGAAGATACGCGATATGATTCATGACCTGAAAGCGGCGCATACGTGTCCGAATTGGCTCCGGTGGGACTATTATGAGCAGCTCTTAGAACAGATGAATACTCCTGCGTACAAGGAGAAATCAGAGAAGGCGAAGGCGAACCGACAGGCCGCGGGGCTTCATACGGGGGGATCAAGGTCCCATGCAGCGACGCTTGCAGATCTGGTGAGATTTTGTATTATTAATATACGGAGTTAATATCGAATTATGTATTATTAATATACGGAGTTAATTAAGTTCTACGGAAATTTTGTATGCGCGCAGGTCCAACGGGCGGTGAAGGAGGGAAGGGATCCAGAATCGGTCACCATGCACGACGTGTTCCAGCATACGCACAAGAGACGGAAGGACGGGAACTTCGTCGACGATAGGGCCAAGAATACTGATGTAAGTACTTATTTTTATGAGATTTACGTTAGAATTAAAAGTATTCGGACTATAACTTAGGTAAACTTAGGATTCACACTTAGCTTAGTGAAATATTGAATCTGCATGAAAAACATTATTTGAACATCAACATACTCATGGTTGTTAAGAATCAATCCCATCATTTATCTAAAAAAATGGTTATTAAGAATCAAGTTCTTAATGTTTTTAAACTCATGAATAATACAATCATGTAGTACTAATAACCAAAAAGTAATACTAATGTTTTAGTTTTTTGCTCTATTATCAAATTTATGGTGAATTTATCACTTACTGCTTTACAAAGCTTTTTATTATTGCTCAGTGTGTTAATTTATCCATATATGAAGTGTTGTATTAGTTTGTGATCAAATTTCCTAGGGAATATATATCTTATGATACACAATAGTGTAATCAAGTTAATCAGTACACGATACGTATCTTTGACAGCCTAGGTTATAACCTTGAATTGTAGGCTAAGTATCGCGAGGCCCTTAGTCGGGCTGAGTTAACTGAGACCGAGGATGTCGGTGAATCGACGTCCGCCCGGACGCGGACGCCCACTTCTTTGGCCGCTCGCAACGACTTGTTCGTAGATACCGTCGGCGGCTTTAAGAAAGGGCACCTGTACGGAGTCGGCTCCCTAGGACCGTTGCACATGGCAACGCAGAGAATGCCACCGCCACCGCCACCGCCTCCTCCCGCGGCCTCGGGAAACGAAGATGTTAGGTCGCAGATTTCGCAGCTGCAGGAGGTGGTGATGTCCTTGAAGGAACAAGTTGCCAGGATCATTCCGCCTTCGTCTTCTACTGGTGCGGGTCCGTCTTCTCCTGGTGCCGGTCCGTCTTCTGCTGGTCGTCTTTCTTTCAACCCTGCTGCCCCTCTGGTACCGCCTCCGAGTATGACGGTACTCCTTGATTTAATGACGCCAGAGCAGCTACGCCAACTACCGCCCAATGTCCTCGAGAGCTTGCCGCCGTACGAGGCGGAGCGCTATATTCAGCGGTCGCACCAGGGATTATCACCACCCCAACCTTGAAAAATTGTATAAGAAAATTTGGAATATTTGTGATAATTTTGTAGTATTTGTGAAAATGTTGAAGAATTTGGAATATTTGTGATATTTTTGGGATATTTGTGGAAATTTTTGGGATATTTTGGAATATTGTGGAAATTTGGAATATTTGTGATATTTTTGGGATATTGGTGGGCATTATATTTGTGTATGTGCATATTGGGTTTATGTGTGAACTGGGAAAGCCCTGCATTTTTTTTCAAAAATGCCTCAGTTAGCGACGGACTCGTGACTGATTAGCGACGGGTAATTCCAGTTTCCGACTGACTAGTGACGGATTATCCGTCGCTAACTGGAGTTTCATAACTGTTTCCAGGTAGCGACTGTTTTGCTACTTACTACCGACGGATAATCCGTCGCCAAGGTTCTGGAAATGGGATTCATTATCAGAACAATGGCGACGGATTATCCGTCGACAAGCAGTCGACAGTTCGACGGAATAGCGGCTGCCTATCGACGGATAATCCGTCGCCAAGGTTCTGGAAATGTATCACATTTCCAGAACTTTGGCGACGGATTATCCGTCGGTAGTCAGTCGACAAAGTCGACGGCTTTGCGACCTACTATCGACTAATTATCCGTCGCCAAGGTTCTGGAAATGTGATACATTTTCAGAACCTTGGCGACGGCTTTGCCGTCGCTAATCCGTCGTCAGGTCGACAGATTTGCGACGTACTATCGACTAATTATCCGTCGCCAAGGTTCTGGAAATGTGATACATTTCCAGAACCTTGGCGACGGATTCGCCGTCGATAATCCGTCGGTAAAGCGTCAAAATTACCGACCGTATTTCGACGGAATAGCAACGAAATGATACATTCTGATACGAGGTTACGACGGATTATCGACGGATAGTCCGTCGCGAAGGTTCTGGAAATGTTTGACAATTTACAGAACCTAGGCGACGGATAATCCGTCGGTAATTCGTCGCTCATCCGTCGTAGTTTAGCGACAATTTGCGACGGAATAGCGACCGAATGATACTCTCTGATACACAGTTACGACGGGTAACCGACGGAATATCCGTCGCTATTTTCTAACAGAGTTATAGTACTTTAAACTAACAATCGACGATAATCCGCCGCAAATCCGTCGTTAAGGCTTTGTATAAAGATGACGAAACGCCGTCGCTAAACCGTCGCTCCGACGACTGCTTAGCGACGGCACTGTATTAGCGACGAGCTGATTGCCGACGGAAAAAAATGTCCAAAAGCCGTCAGGGATCGGTCGCTAACCGCGTTAGCGACTGTTTAGCGACGGATTTATGCCGTCGCTAATTGACTGTATTTTGGTAGTGGTCTGTATCGTGTCAGCAAAAGGGAGATAGGGTTAGGATTAGTGTTACCTGACCAAGGAGTCGAGATCGGGGTCGCCGGGGCAGGTAGGCGAGGGGGGTCGACAGTGGAGGACTGGTGGAGCGGCGGCAAGGAGGTCGGCGGTGGAAGACTTGAGCAGCGGCGGCAAGGAGGTCGGCGGTAGAAGACTTGAGCAGCAGAGGCGAGGAGGAGGGCATTCGCCGGAGGGGAGGGTAGTCACCGGAGGGAGGGCGGTCGCCGGAGTGGAGGAGCAGCAGTGGCGGTTGGAGGGGGAGGAGGGAAAGTTTGGGGTTTGGAAAATTTGGAATTGGGGAAAGTGAATCCCGATGGACGTATATTAAAAACTTAGTGATGTTTAAGTTAGACGTCGCTAGACGTCGCTACCTTATTTGTATACTCCGACATATATAATATGTCGTCGCCAAACATCGCCATTGACAAAACTATAGCGACGTTCGACGACTCGAAGGCGACATCATTTTCTATAATACTAAACGTAGTCGGTAGGCATCACGGAACGTCGCTACCCGTGATGTATGGCGACGTTTATACAATACGTCACTAATTTCAATAATGGTAGCGGTGTCATCTGCTGGAGTCACTAATATGACTTATTTTGGTAGTGCATCGCTATTGCGGAGTATTGCTACTCTAGCCATCGAGTTATCATAGAAAGCCCCATCAAAGTTAATCTTCCAAGAGTTAGGATAAGGAGGAATCCGGAAATCCCCATTAATCTCTTGAGAATGTGCAAGACCAGTAGGAGATTGGATCACATTGCATGCTTCATATCTGAACCTAAGTATTCATGATTATTTACCATTAATAGCCTCATGTATGAAGACTGCAACGTTCCTAGACTTCCACACCAGCCACATAAGATAGAAGGTCCCAGTTATTGATTCATAGTCCCCTTCTTCTAGGAAAGAAGTAATGAAGTTTGGTAAAGTAGAGTTACGACGTAGATGACTATGAATAGATGGAAGATGTCCCCATGTTATTCCTGCATCAGTACAGTATAAAAGTAGATAATCCAACGTTTCGAAATGCACCTGGCAGATAACACATGTTGGGTTGATGTTGTGAGTACGTCGACTATGGATATTAAATGTCATAGGAAAGAGTTTGTAAGAGATCGCAAATTGAACAGAATAACCCTTGGACAAATGTGATGAAGTTTACAAAATTTCTTCCAATCAATAAAGTCAGTATGCATATTTGAGTCCACTATTGATTATGACTGTCATGGATTGATCTGTATATAGACTTTCAGAACACCATTACTGTATGGATCCAAATTAGTTTATCATCTAGACAAGAAATATGTAGAGGCATTTGGATGATGGCATCTGCTTATGGGAAATGTTTATGTATGAGACATTTTCGTTCTAGGTGAATATGAACAAATCAATAAGTTCTCATACCCAAACAACCGCACTGGTCGCACCTTCATTGCTCGATACTTTGAACTGAGGCCTAGATGGAACCCAAAGGTCCAACCAGATGTTGATATCATCCCCATTGCCTACTGACTAGTAGACATTGTTGAGTAGATAGCGTCTATATTTGAGGAGACTAGACCATACACAAGAGCAATATTCGCAATCTCTGGATCACTTATTCCTAATCCACCTTGGACTTTAGGTTTAGTAAAAATTGACCAGGGATATAATACATATTCCTCAAATTATAATTTTCACCCACCATAACCTTTTTTGATATTGAACAAGATTTTTAGTAACTTGTTTAGGAATTAAATAGGAAGAGATGTAGTAGGTTAGGATAGAGGATAAAGTAGATAAGGTGTGAAAGGCATTTTTCCTTACATCCAGCTAGTTTGGATTCACTTGCATAAAGAAGCCTTGAATAGGTAGAGCAATGTTTCTTAGGTAGAAACAAACAGTGTCCAAAATATTTATCATTAAGTATTCATGACCTTAACAATGAGAATATCAATGAATAATTGGCACATATATGGATCAAGCTTACAGGAAAAGAAGACAGAAGATTTGCCAAAGTTAATTTGTTCACTTAGCCATAATTCATAGGAATTGAGAATAGATTGGATCTGAAGGACATTTCGTAAAAAGAATTTACAAAGATAATGATAGCATCCGTAAAGAAAAGATTGTATAAGATGCAGAATTGTGGTTAAACTTGATACCTAATAAAGATTACAATTTTCCATGATGGATATGTGTTTTGAAAGGGTTTCACTACACATAATAAAAATATATAGGGATAAGGGACATCCCTGTCTAATACCCTGAAATGAAATGAAGATGTCTTAAGGGGAGCCATTGGTTAAGATAGCAAACGTTATAGTTTCATTGCACTACATGATCAAAAAAATGAGATTTTTCAATGATACCAAAACCATGAAGAGTTTGTCTAATAAAAGACCAACATAGTTTGTCATATGTCTTCAATATATCAATTTTTAGGGAAAAATAACTTATGTTGGAAGGAAATTTTGCTAAAGAATGAAATAATTCTTCGGCAATGACAAAGTTGTCACAAATTTGTCGACCAGGAATTAAAGCATTCTAGAAGGGATTTACGATCTTATTAAAAAATGGTCGAATCCGGTTAGCAATAATTTTAGATATGACATTGTATAGAACATTATAGAGGGATATAGGTCAAAAATTGACAGGCCTTGTTGGGTTTGGAACTTTAGGAATAAGCACAATGAAAGTATGGTTTAATAAGAATGGCATAGAGCAAGTAGAGAAAAAGCTTTGGATAAGATCAGACACGTCCCTACTGTATCCCAGCAATATTGATAGAAGAGTGTAGGAAATCCATCATGCCTAGAAGACTTTTATGGGCCATGTTATCGATAACATCTTTGATTTCACTAGTAGAAGGTTGCAGCAAATTAGAATTCTCATGCTCTCGACTTTGTGGAGTTCTTCAAGAATGCTAGTAGAAACTGGAAAAGTACTGGTAGCTTGGAAAATATTAGAAAAGTGCTTCACCAAGGTGTTAGAAATTATGGTTTAATCATAGGTCTGTTGCCCATTCTCGATTGATAGATTTGAAATTGTATTTTTTTTGTCTTCTATTGACAACCATCAAATGGAAGAATTTTGTGTTCTTGTCACATTCCTTTAACCATGCCAAAGATGATCTCTACTTCCAATACAACTCTTGCTGCAACAAGAGTTTATTGAGAGTCATGTGGCTTTTTTTTCTCTTGACTAATTAGGTCGATCATCAGTAATCGACATACCTTGAAGTTTCAGTAATTTGTTCTCATTGTTTTTTATAGCTACAGGACGTTGCCTATTATTTTAGCTCCCCAGGTTTTCGAAGAAAGAAGAAGAAATCTGAGTTTGGATTGAAGATCACCTAATGTAGAAGATCTGTTCCATGAGTTAACTAATACATCTTTGAAATATGGTTCACCTAACCATGCTGCTTCAAATCATTGAGGATAATGCCTCCTTTCAGTGCCAACATTGAGCTTCAACATAATTGGGTTATGATCACTATTAAGGCTAAGAAGGTGAAGTATACCAGCTTTGGGAAATATACTTCGCCATGAGACATCCACCAAAGCCCTATCCAGCCTCTCTGTAACATTAAACCTAAATCTACTGCTGCTGATCGGTTAACCCAATTTATGAAGTCTTGTGATGACTAATATTAAAGTTAGCACCTCCATGCTTCTCGGAGGCTGGATGTATTGAATTGTAGTCACCAATGCACACCCAGGGTTCAGTAACTCCAAAAATCTTGTATGCTATATTCTCCCAAAAATCCTTTCTAGTGCCAATATTTGGAAGACCATAAATGCAGAATAAGTGCCAAGCCGGGTAGCGTTGATTAATTTGATGTATATATAAATGGATATAATTAGCTGAGGTTGATAATACATCAATCTTGATGTTAGCTTTCCAAAGGACTAAAAGCCTGCCAGATCTTCCATCCGCAGGATAAGCCATACCCTCATAAAAATCAAGAAAAGAAGTAAGTGAAATAGCCGTAAGCTTTGAACGTCTGGTTTCAGCAAGGAACAATATGTCACTACCCGATCCCAATATAATGGGTCCAGTCGGATCATGCCCAGCCTGCACCGTTGTAAGACGATGGCAGTAAGCTGTATCAAGCAGTGAACACAAGTAGACAAAACTAAAGCGGAAAGAAAAATATTTTATTAACCTGAAAACTGGTCTGAAATAGGAAAATACAAACAAGCAAGCATTCAATTATTACATGATTTTATTTGCAACAAAAAGGGAAATAAACTAGTCCAGGGTACAACTAAAACTCTGGGGTTTCCTGATCAGGTTCAGCTACCTCGTCAGGGTTCGGACTAGGTCCGTAGAAACAACTAAAGGGGAGATCCTCGTCGTCACAGTCACCTAAAAATGTTGGAACTCCAGTCAGGAGGGAGCAAGAACATATTTCAACATCTAACATTCTAAATAATAATAAATGAATTACAAGACAGTTTAAAAGCATTATATATTTTGCTAAATAATAGTAAAAAGACAGCAGGTAATATTCTCAGGAAATGCAATGATGCAATTCTACAATAGTATTTTGAGTATATAATAGAATCTGTGACCGGCGGGATAAGAGGCAATATGTATACTAACATTCTGGCCAAAACGATAGTATACGGTACAACTCAACCCCCTGTGCAGTAGGGGTTAGCGTAAGAGAGACAATCGGTAAACAATGGCTTTGGTCACAGATGTTATATTACTCCCCCAATCAATCCCCGAGTCAATGAGTCAATGATACAATGAGACAATCAATCCATCGATGTGGAGTCCGAGAGGGATCCACTGTGAATTAGTGTCACTGTAACACATGATTCTACTGATGTAGTACATTTAATTATTAAATAAAATACAGACATGAAAGATATGAAACTTGTCTTAGGTGTATCCTCGGTGTGGAAAGCAACAACTAGAAGGGTATCGGCTAGGGTTCATGAATCCGAACCTACATTAACAATATTCCGTCCTTAGAACTTAAACCAAGATTGGCTAATAAACCACTAACGTAAAACTACGCTAATTATAGACATTTGCCGTTATTATTAGAGAAACTAATAATTTAAAGATGTAATATTTGGTAAAAACTATTTTATTAGTATTTTTGTAAATAGGGCGGGAAAATAATATATTTTGGAATATTATCACAAATAATAGTAGTTTTTATCGAACATTATTTTAATAGTAAAAATTGCGTAAACTCGAAATATTTGAAAACTAATTTATTTATTTTCTAAGTAAACTTTTGCGAAATGTTTAACTAATACTTTTATTTTGTAAAGAAAATCATTTTAGTAATAAATATGCGTAAAAACCCTAATTGAATAAAATTACGTTTTTATTAGAAAGTTTTTAATACGATTTTATTAGAAAGTACGTTATTATTTCTAGTTTTCATTCCCATAAACTTTATTAGCAAAAAATGGCTTAGATTACGAAAATACACATTTATTACCTAAAAACATGAATATACGGTTTTTCTTTTGGCCTATAAATACCATACCCTATATTAAAATATACTTTGCCACATAATTAATTATTTTTATACTAAAATTTATCATTTTATAGTAATAATGAAATTATGGCAGAAATACTATAATTATTGAAATTAACGTTAATACGACATTTTCCATAAAATAATGGTTAAAAATACTAAAATACGCATTTTTACTTAAAACGTAATTATGTAAGGTTTTGCCTATAAAAAAAATACGCTTTTGCTATTTAAATAATATTTTGCAGCTAAATATCAATTAATGGATAATAAAGAGATTATGGTTAAAGTAACTACGACATTAATCATAATCACGTAGTTAACGATTCTAAAACATTAATCTACAATTAACGCTAACATCTCACTAGTACTAACAATTATGACCTAACTAATTAGAAAACTAATTTAAACCAATTAACTAGCTATTCCAGGAACAGAAATGGGTTCTGTGAAACTACAGAGGTTGCGGGGTTTACCAAAAGCTGTGACGGAGCACCGAGGGATGCCTCGGACTCGGAATGCCCGCGGTACGACACGAACACGCGCACACGCGAAACGACGACGTGCGGAATGGCGGGACAGCGGCGGGAGCCTGCTATTGGCGCACGGGGGTGCTACAGGCTGGGGAAACCGCACGGAAGGCGCTATCGGCCGGGGTGGGGGCCGCCGGAGGGGCAGCGGTGGTCGCCGTGCGGGTGCTACGGGGGAAACAATGGCGTCGATGGCTACCGCGAGATGCTGAGGGGGAACAGCGGCACCGGGGGGCTACAGCATGGGGCTGCGGGGAGCAACGACGTCGGGGCTACAACGCGGGGCTGCAGGGAGCAGCGCCGACCGTGGCGATCGTCGGGGCGGGTCGGATCACCGGTCGGCAGTCGGGGATCGGTACGGAAGGAGGGTGAGAGCAGTGTCGAAGAGATCGGGTCGTCGCAGAGAGTGTGGGGACGGTCTCGGTTTCGGGAATGGAGGAGCGGTTGTCACGACTCGCACCCGCTTTTTCGGATACGAGGCGTGTCCAAGCCAACCTACGCCGCAGATTCGGCGGTAGAACGCTAATGTTTGCTGCTTATTCACATTTCTAAGTTTATTACAACATTTATAAGATTTATATTTAAAGAAAAATACAGAGTTCTCACAATTAATAAAAATGTTCCACTATCTAAGTCGGCCTCAGCATACCCATGTCTTCCCAGTGCTAAGAGTGATCGCGACTAAACCTGAAAAATATTGGTTTCCAGTCAAGAATGGAACAAGTACACAAACCGAAGGCAATGCAAAAATACAATAGAATTTATAAGACATGAAAATAACATATGAGATATGAAAACTGGAAAGTACTGATGACATGGCACGGTGGAGAAGAAAAAGAAAAATAAAAGACATCTACCTATGTGGTGTGAAATATCCGTTTCGACATGTGAACGGCTAGGGGTAAATTCGGCACCCTGCACGTGTCGTGTGCAGCTGCTATTATTCAAGAATAGACTCATGGGATAGTTCTGGGTAGTCCACATGTCTACTAAGATATTTCTCCTCCCGACTGCTCCGTGTGACGAGCGTGTTAACAAGCAGCAAGATATATATATAGACATGAAATGAAAAGACTAATATGAATCGAAAGCAATCAGAAAGTACACTTGCCTGAGGTCCTTAGCTGGTGAAACCAATAATACCATACCACTCAATGAGCCACAATCAGTCAACACACACAGAAGTATCCAGATGCTGAAATAAACAGTACTAACGTTCTCAGAATAGTCAAATTAGGTAGTATTGCCTATCCTTAAGTCCAATTCTGGACACAAGGGCAAAACAGTAATTTCGGATCAAAATAGTGTCCGCTGTTGGACCCGCTTTGCACCGAAAAGCGTGCCAGATTCAACGGTCTCTAAAGTCATCAAACTATATGTCAACAGGTTTGGTATTCCGATACGAACTCAACCGTATGTCCAGTGTTGGATCCGGCGGCTGAGGAATGAGGTTCTCATGTGGCTGTGAAATGAGATTGGAAAATAAATAATCCATGCGGCTGAGAAATAAGATTGGAAAATAATTAATCCATGCGGCTGAGAAATGAGATTGGAAAATAATTAATCCATGCGGCTGAGAAATGAGATTCTCATGCGGCTGTGAAATGAGATTGGGAAATAAATAATCCATGAGGCTGAGAAATGAGGGACCCATCTTCTCAGAAAACCTGAGAAGGATGGTCATGGAACCCTTGGCTTCCAAGCTCCATAAAACCTTCACCGTAAGTCCAAATTTGGACTTCCATAGGTCAAAATGGGGTAGAACGAAATTCTCTACAACATGGAACCATCAAAACTTGGAAATAACAATGTTAAATAGATCAAAACCCAAGAAATCCAAAAATACTATAAACTTAGATCTAGAAGAATTTAGCCATAGAAATTAAAAATGCCAAGCACTAAAGTGTCTTAGAATATTGAGAGGAAGACAATGGAACAACAAAAATGGAGACATCAAGAAGCAAGTTGGCACTTGCCTATCTCTTCTAGGTTGGTGGGAGAGTTATGAGGAAGAAGAAGAGTAATGAAGAGAGAGAAAGGGTTTGGGACTTAAATGAAGGGGTGGTGGTAGGTGGAGGTTTGTTTCGGTTCATGATGAACCAACATAATTAAACCAATCCAAGCCGAACCTAAAACAAAGCTAAAGCAGAGTATAAAAGTAGAAAGTAAAATACAGGAATAAAATGCAGGAATAAAATACAGAAAAATAATTAGCAGAAAATTAAAGGAATTTTTAAATACAGAACAATACATGATAAATATTAAATGAATACATTCCAGCAGTACATGTATTTAGAATACGTATTCTAGGAACGGGAAGTGACAATTTGAGGGTTAAGATTATCAAGATCATGAAAATTAAAGTCGGATAGTCATGATCTAAAACAGGACTAAGAGAAGCAAATAGAGAGAAAAATTTTAGTATAGCACGATTGAGAGATAGATTTGATAGAAACCAGATTATAGGTCACATAAGCACGATCAAGATCTAAGTTCAGTTGTGAATGACGAATAAATCATGAATTCAAAATCAAGGTCTTAAAAGCACAATTTAGGAAGGAATCCAAGTCAATTAGGCACGGTAGAAAGTCAAACATGTTTAATTCTAACACGACTAATTTCGTAGTCACACTAGTTAGTCATGATTGAAAGTCAAAAATTTTAGGCACGAGTTTGAGGCAAGATAAAATGTATAATTATGATCGTTAAAATCACGATCAAATGACTCAAGTCGGCTTAGTCACGCCAGGTCATCTGGGTACGACTAAGCACAATGAGTTCATATATAATCAGAAAATAAATCAGGGTCGAAAAGAGTTTAGGCATGAGTATTCAAAATCCAAACATGATCAAAATCAGAAGGCAATGCACGAGGGTTAATAGCATTGAAATCCAACTACGATAAAAAAATTAGTCTCAACACGATCTAAGTTGATCAACTTTCGAGTAAATCAGAATTTGGGCAAGATGGAGAATAAGATCAACGAAGGCTGGGCACGAGCATCCAAGGATGAAAATCCAAGTCACAAAGGAATTTGAAGTCATCTAGAGTTTAGTCCGCAACCAAGACTCTTTGGCACGAATAACAAGATGACCAAATCGACTGGTCAAAATCAGAGAAGATCAAATCTTACGATATTAAATTTTAAGAAACAGTGCAAGGATAAGGAATTGAATTTCTTCTGTTATGGAAGAAAATCCAAATGTAGGGTTGTAGAAGGAAGTCGGGGTAATCATCTTGCTCTGCTTTGACTACTACCAAGATCCAACATCTACTCCGAAACAGATGATTACGATACTTCCTCAACTTTTTCCAAGATAAAAAGATACAAGAGCTCAAAAAGATTTCAAAGTATAGATGACAGAAGTAGATACGAGATAGTTGATTGGTGTAATCAAGACATAGCTAAACAAGGCAAAGGAAATGACAGTAAGATGAGAAAATTATCATATAATGAGAAAAGAAATGAATGATAAGTCGAGAAATAAGGGTATGAATTGTCCTCATTATTTGGTCAAAAAGAAGTGAATCAATTTAAGATACGACCTGATAACCATACACGTCTATCCAAAATCATGCTGCCAGAATTTACACCACGCCAGTAAGCATAGCTGCAATAAACGATAGAGTCCATAACTAAGGTATACACCATATAATCATGTCATCTAGATTTCTTACCATGCCAACCGGTATGGCTGCAAGAGAATCTAAATTCCATAACTAGGATAGTATATCCAAAATTAGGCTCCATGTCCTTGTCATGCTAGCTAATATGGCTGCGATAAATTCTAAACCCCATGAATAAAGTAGACATTTACCGTTCCCATCAAATATGTTTATCAGGATATCTTAACTCAATCCTTAAAAACTTATCTCAAACAAAATCAAAATCGAAGTCAACAACGAATGAACATCAAGATTTAAAATTTAACAACGAATCAAAGATAAGTAAATGGAAACTAGCGGAACAGATTTCGAGATAGGGTTTAGGAGAAAATTCTCAGGAGATGTCCAAAGGTACTATCTAGGTCAAGATAAAAGGAAATCATTGGAATATAATCTAAAACAATCTCAACCTGATATGAGACTGGCAAATCATATTCTCGTCTCAACCTAGAAGATAGATAAGTTCAACTTATACCTTCTCTCGGGGGTCCACGAACTCATTCCAAGAAAGAATAAAGTTGATAACAGACAGATGTTTTAGAAATCAGGACGGACAGAAACAAATGGGAAAAGTTTCTAAAAGTTCGAAATAAGATTCCCAGGGGTCATCCCTAGAATCTACCAAGAGCTCCTAATATGTGACTGAGTACCAAAATCCTAAAATATTTCGTGACTCAACTTTAATCCTAGGGCAGGCTCGTGGTAGTACATAAAAGCTCAAGTACTACCACGACTTCGCATTAATTGCAAAGACAGACCCGCGTGGGCTACCACAAAAATGTGTCACGACCCGTACCCGGATATACGGATACGAATACGTGGGCCACGTCCAGCCTACGCCACAGTATCGGCGGTAGAACGCTGTCTAGTACCCAATAAATATACACTACATCTAGAAGGTCTATGAACTACAAATGTACTCAATCACAACCCAACATCTAAAGAAGATAAGACAGGAAAGATAACTAAGGCACAAGAATAATTAGAAACTACTAGAAAAAATCATAAGACAGGAAATAAAGAAGAAAAACAAGACAAACTAAGGATAACTACCAGGCCTAGAACTCTTGAGAAACAACTTACGGTGAAGAATACCGAGAACCACTCCAGCTAGCAACATCCTGTAGTCCAATACTGAGGGCACAACTACTCCTAGAAGATTGTCAACATATCCAATCATGATGGAACGAGTACATAAACTAACAACAGTTTCATAGTATTGACAAATGCTGTAAGAGACAATCATAATGGAATACAAGATGATATATCAAGACAATAAGTAAAACATGATATATAAACTAGAAATCATGTCAAGGTGAATCACGCAGGGAAAGTAAGCTAAACTGTAATATGTAACTGATGTAATAAATATAAAATGTGCCTCAAATATTATAGCATAATATGATCGGTAAGGGTCAAGATCAGGCTTCCAGCTGACCGGCTACAAGTACGTGGACTCGGTCCGGCCGGGATGGCAAGCTATGGAACAAGTAGTAGCACAGGTCAGGCTATACCCATCGTGAGGTAAGGGTATATCTTTGATACAAGTAGTAACTCAAGATGGGCATTGATCACACTATCTATAAAATTCTCCATTTCCCGAATAGTATACGGATCCGGACATAGCACAAGATTCCCTAAGAAGGTAGCTACTCCTTCTCAGGAATCGGTGTCAATACATGTACAAGAACAAGATCGAGCAAGTACCAGTATCCCAAGAAAATCTAAGAATGACATCTCATGACAGAAATCCGGTATATACTAGTCCGTGTACCATCATGACGAGAATCAAGTAAAACACTATAACTGAATCGGATATAGAAAATATCAAGACAAGGTACTACTATCAGAGAATGTACTCGCCTGCGGTCCTGAGCTGTCAAATGGGGTCGATGTTCAAAGTGATGCCACAGACCTAAAGATAATATATATATATATATATATATATATATATATATATATATAAGCTAATTAGGGTTCAACAGTGTTAGGCTTGATTCTATAGTATAAGCTACGTAATCTAGGTCAGACTCAGTCAACTAAGTCAAACTAGGTCAAACAAAGTCAAACTAGACCAAGACAAGTCAAGCAAGTCAAACTAGGTCAATCTAAGTCAAGGGTTGACTTACAGTTGACTTTTGGTCAATTGGTAAACTCTTGTCAACTCTAGGTTAAACTAGGTTAAATATTGACTCTACTTCGACGTTCAGTCAAAGTAGTCAACCATGGTCAAACAGGGTCAAAGCTAGTCTCTATAAACATCTATATGGTTAACACATTCAATTTTAGTGGTTGTAAAATCACTGGAATCGATGGATCTCAAAATACAACGAAAGGAAAAAGATTATAATAATAGGATAAAAATCTACAGATGTTGTCGGATGGTGAAACAATCATCACCAAATGGTCCAGAATGGTCAAATTAGCTAGGATAGCCTATCCATATGTCAAATTTGGACACATGGGCAAAAAAATAATTTCGGGCCAGAATGGTGTCCGTGTCGGACCCGCTTTGTACCGAAAAATGTGTCAAAATAAAAGTGTACTATTATATGTCCACAAATCCAGAATGACGATACGAACTCAACGGTATATCCGAAATTGGATTCCGATGACCTGATCTCAGATTGGTCCGTTGACCTGGATATTGGAATCCTATTTACACGAAAAAGCGTGTCGAATCCAATATCATCAAAACTCAGCAAATTATATGTCAACGAGTCCAGAATGACGATACGAACGGTATATCCAGAATTGGATTCCGATGAGCCGATCTCAAAATGATCCGTTGACTCGGATATTGGTATCCGACTTGCACCGAAATACGTACCGGAACCAATGTCCACTAAAACCTAGCAAATTATATGTCAACGCATCCAGAATGACGATACGAACTCAACTCTATATCCGAAATTGGATTTCGATAAGCCGGCATTAAAAAGTCTCGTTGACCCGGATTGTAGGGCCTGCTTTGTACCAAAATGTGTGCCAGGGCCTATGTCCTCCAAATCTAACAAACTTTATATGAGAACATGCCAGAACGATGCCACGAGTCTACTGGTGGTGTCAGAAATTGAATTCGGAGTCCCGGGTTCAAAAATAGAATTTTACAACTTGAAAATTAGGAATTCGGACGGCCAACTTTGGCATCGAATTCAACCAATCAAACGTGCTCACAATGAAACAAAATTTAAGAGATAGAAAGAGGGTTATACCAGCTGTGCAGAGGAACTGGTCTGAATGCTACATGAAGAACATAAGCCAGATGACGGAACGGGAAGACCTAGGATGTAGAAGATCATACATGAGTGGCGTACCAGATGGAGCTGCGACGAAGGAGATAAGAACCAATGACGTTGGCTCCACAAAATTGTCCAAAAATAGTTCAAATTAAAAAGTCAAATTGGTGGCCAGATTTGATGTATCAAACAACAAAATTAACGGACGAAAATTGAGGAGAGTGAAGAGCTATATACCGAGATTGAGACAGAGCAAGAAAATTGCCGATCTAACGGTCGAATTTTTCGAAAAACGTGTACGAAGTCGCTGGAACGAGGCACCATTTCTGGATCTCGTTCGCGCGCATGTCGACGGGATTTTGTGCACAACGCATGAATCGCCTAGATGGCGTATCCCGGAGGACGGTGGCCGCCACGGGGAGGTCGCCTGGGGTCGCCTGGTCGGATGGGGATCGTGGTGGCAGTGTGCAACGGCGGCAGCGCCGCCGTACGGCTGTGGTGGCGGCCTATGCTGCCGCTCATGCTGCTGTTGCATTTGCAGCTGCTGCTGCACGCTGCTACTGCTAGTGCGTGACTGCTGTGCTCGCGTGTGGCGCTGGCGGCGG